>OU342743.1:155481442-156150703 GCA_910589775.1 Avena eriantha | reverse complement strand
TTTTCACAAACCACAACTAGAGTCATTGCATGTCTGTCTTTTCACAAACCACAGCTAGAGTCATTGCATGTCTGTTCTTTCCACAAACCCCACAAGGATCCACCAGTGTCATTGGATGAGTGTTTTTTCATGAACCACACCCATTGTCATTGCATGTGTGTTCTTCTCACAAACCACACATGGATCCACCAGTGTCATTGCATGTCTTCTCTTTTCATTAACCACACCTAGTGTCATTGCATGTGTGTTCTTCTCACAAACCACACATGGATCCACCACTATCATTGCATGTGTGCTCTTTTCACAAACCACATAAGGATACACTAGTGTCATTGGATGTGTGTTCTTTTCATGAACCACAACCAGTGTCATTGCATGTCTGTTCTTCTCACAAACCACATAAGGATGTACCAGTGTCATTAGATGTGTGTTCTTTTCATTAACCACACCCAGTGTCATTGCATGTGTGTTCTTCTCACAAACCACATATGGGGCCACCAGTGTCACTGCATGTCTGTTCTTTTCATTAACCACAACTAGAGTCATTGCATCTTTGTTCTTTCCACAAACCACATATGAATCCACTAGTGTCACTAGATGTGTGTTATTTTCACAAACCACAACTAGAGTCATTGCATGTCTGTTCTTTTCACAAACTATAGCTAGAGTCATTGCATGTCCGTTCTTTTCACAAACCACATATGGATCCAGCAGTGTCACTGGATGAGTGTTCTTTTCATGAACCACACCTAGTGTCATTGCATGTGTGTTCTTGTCACAAACCACACATGGATCCACAAGTGTCATTGCATGTCTGCCCTTTTCATTAACCACACCTAGTGTCATTGCATGTGTGTTCTTCTCACAAACCACACATGGATCCACCAGTGTCATTTCATGTGTGCTCTTTTCACATAGCACATAAGGATACACTAGTGTCATTGGATGTGTGTTCTTTTCATGAACCACACCTAGTGTCATTGCATGTGTTCTCTTTTCACAAACCACAAAAGGATACACAAGTGTCATTACATGTCCGCTCTTTTCATTAGCGACACCCAGTGTCATTGCATGTGTATTCTTCTCACAAACCACACATGGATCCACCAGTGTCATTCATGTCCGTTCTTCTCATGAACCACAGCTAGAGTCATTGCATGTTTGTTCTTCTCACAGTCCACATAAGGATACACCAGTGTCATTGGATGTGTGTTATTTTCATGAAGGACACCCAGTGTCATTGCATGTGTGTTCTTCTCACAAACCACACTTGGATCCACCAGTGTCATTGCATGTCTATTCTTTTCACAAACCTTAGCTAGAGTCATTGCATGTCTGTTCTTTCCACAAACCACATATGGATCCACCAATGTCACTGGATGTGTGTTATTTTCACAAACCACAACTAGAGTTATTGCATGTTTGTTGTTTTCACAAACCACAACTAGAGCCATTGCATGTCTGTTCTTTCCACAAACCACATATGGATCCAGCAGTTCACTGGATGAGTGTTCTTTTCAGGAACCACACCCATTGTCATTGCATGTGTGTTCTTCTCACAAACCACACATGGATCCACCAGTGTCATTGCATTTCTGCCCTTTTCATTAACCACACCTAGTGTCATTGCATGTGTGTTCTTCTCACAAACCACACATGGATCCACCAACGTTATTGCATGTGTCTTGTTTTCACAAACCACATAAGGATACAGTAGTGTCATTGGATGTGTTTTCTTTTCATGAACCACACCCAGTGTCATTGCATGTGTTTTCTTCTCACAAACCACACATGGATCCACCAGTGTCATTGCATGTGTGTTCTTTTCATGAACCACACCCAAAGTCATTGCTTGTGTGTTCTTCTCACAAACCACACATGGATCCACCAGTGTCATTGCATGTCTGTTCTTTTCATGAACCACAGCTAGAGTCATTGCATGTCTATTCTTCTCACAGACCACATAAGGATACACCAGTGTCATTGGATGTGTGTTATTTTCATGAACCATAGCCAGAGTCATTGCATGTGTGTTCTTCTCACAAACCACACATGGATCCACCAGTGTCATTGCATGTTTGTTCTTTTCAGAAACCAGAGCTAGGGTCATTGCATGTCTGTTCTTCTCACATACCACATAAGGATACACAAGTGTCATTGGATGTGTGTTCTTTTCATGAACCACACCCAGTGTCATTACATGTGTGTTCTTCTCACAAACCACACATGGATCCACCAGTGTCATTGCATGTCTGTTCTTTTCACAAACCATAGCTAGAGTCATTGCATGTCTGTTCTTTCCACAAACCACATATGGATCAACCAGTGTCACTGGATGTGTGTTATTTTCACAAACCACAACTAGAGCCATTGCATGTCTGTTCTTATCACAAACCATAGCTAGACTCATTGCATGTCTGTTCTTTCCACAAACCACATATGGATCCACCAGTGTCATTGGATGAGTGTTCTTTTCATGAACCACACCTAGTGTCATTGCATGTGTGTTCTTCTCAGAAACCACACATGGATCCACCAGTGTCATTGCATGTCTGGTCTTTTCATTAACCACACCTAGTGTCATTGCATGTGTGTTCTTCTCACAAACCACACATGGATCCACCAGTGTCTTTGCATGTGTGCTCTTTTCATTAACCATAGTTAGAGTCATTGCATGTGTGTTCTTTTCACAAACCACATATCACCAGTGTCATTGCATGTGTGTTCTTCTCATAAACCACATATGTATCCTAACATTATTAACCTTAGCCCCCCAATGGTGTTCGTTAGACCGAGTCTTCTAGAAGGCACACCCCAACACAGTTGTTCTGCATGATGATTGTTACATACCGTTCGATCGGGGTGCTTGGACGATTGGGATGGTCTTCGTGAGAACGATCCGTGAGTAGGCTGATCTGCGACATGATTGGCCATTCTTGCTTCCTGTAACACCCCAAATCTTTAATCAAGGTTATCAAGTTCCTAATCACCCAATCTAGGGCTAACAAAAACTTTTATTAAGAAATATGGATATGAATGCATGTGTGTGTTGCATTAGTATAGAATTGATTGAAAATTCCATGCTTGATTGTTCTAAATGTTGTGAAATGGTTTAAAGGTGAATGCTACATCATATAGACCATTTACACACAATTTACAAAGACAAAGAAATCAAATAAGAATAAATAAACCAAATGGTCATTTTGATCATTTTAAACCACTAGGACACTTGAGGTGTTCCTAGAAGAAGATTTCCAACAGAAGCAATTCTATTTCTTTTCACCCCTTGCTATACCAAGTAAAAGTGTATCAAGGCCCACTTTACAAACTTACCAAAACATCTAGCAAATCAATTAAATGGACAATGGAAAATTGAATATCATTCATATGGGAAGATCACACTTTTTCAAAAACATACCAAATCAATTCCCCTTGACGTCTCCAAGAAAACCTAGTCTCTCAAGCTTAATATAAGATCACTCAAAAAATTTGAATCAAAAATTCAAAAATAAATTTCATGCGGCCATTAACACAAACACTTGGCATGCACAGAATAATCTTTAGCCTAACTTCACTATTTTGTACAGTGATCATCGACCAATTGATCTCCCTCTTAACCCCCTTGTCCCCCTGAGTGTCTAGCAGCAGCAGACAAGCCCCCCTTCGTCATGGAGAACAGTGGAGCACCGCCGTTTTGGGGTCATCGCTTGTCGACCACGACCAGCTCGCACTAGACCACCCCACGCCCATCCAGGATGTCCACTAGCATCGCCGCAACCTACCGCCACTCCCCGTCCAGGCTACAACCCCAGCCGAGCCGTGGACCACCCTAGTTGCACTGCACACCGCCTCTCTGCGCCGTGTCCAGAGCATGCCAGTGTGCTGTCCCGACCAGCCCCGCTAGCTCGCGCCTTGCCCTAACCGCGCACGTGCAACCTCGCCATGATCACACCACCCCGGCAGACACCCCCGTTCGCCGCCGCGGAACCCGCAGTAGCCGCACACTGCCGCAAGCACCTCTGCCTCCGCTCAGAGCGCCGCATGTGCCAGACCAAACCAAGCCGCCCCACGCCACGCCATTAAGTCCGTGAGAACCACCAGGGAGCACCGCACTATCCTACACCCTCGCCCATGCCATTAGCTGCCTGTAGCGATGCCACCATCGAGCTCACCGCTGCACCGCTCGGTCCCCTCGTCGAGCTATGAAAGGAGGCCACCGCCGCCTCCATTCTGCACACCACTCGACTCTCCACTCCTCACTGACCTTCCCCACCTCTCCCCGGAGCAAGGCGAGCACTACCACGCCGGAATTTCACCGGAGTCCGCCGCTGCTGGAGGAGAAGGGAGCCATCGATTCCGACCACCCCGAGCCCTGCCGTGACCGTGCCTCGCCTCGTCGTCGTCTACCTCGTCATTTTCCACCATCGCCGAGCCTAGCTGGAGCCCAAGTGAGCCCCGAGAGACCCCCACCACCGCGTTAGGTTTAGCTCGTCGCCGGAGCTGTTCGTTGTCGACGACATCCCTCAGCCGTTGGATTAGAATTATATCGCAGCATCTAGATTAAACAGTACCATTTCGCGTTAGATGAGTCACTGACCAGTGGAGCCCCTCTGCTAGCCACGCGCTGCACTGCGCTGTGTAGTTGGGCCGGCCCGTTTAGTGTTCCCGCTCAGGCTTGGAAATTCAAATAAGGATTTTCCTTTTTAGTTTAAATCCTATTCTAGCCACTTATTATAGCATCCCATCTGTCTAACATATTTAATGCTACATGGTCTAGTAATATAATTGGTACTTCCTACATATAATTGTTGCATCATAATTATATCATGCTCATGTCATCATGCCACCTTGCATTTGAGCATCATATAAAACCCTTTTCATTTGGTTCTTCTCTCATATGAATTAGTAATTGTATTTGGCTCTTGATATATTGTATTTGGTTCTTGATAAATGCGTGATGCCCAAGTTGGGTTGGGGGCATATCTTTTATTCAACTCCACCACCTTTTCCTTGTCACCACTTTATAATTCCACCATCCTAATTATCCATGAGCTTTTACACTTTTCTTTTGGCATTTAAATCTAGCTCATGTGGGTTGGGATGGATCCACTTCTATTTCCACATGCCCCCACACTAGCATCATGTTGATTTCACATTATTGATATGTGAAGCCACCTTTGCATGCTATGTGAGTGGCACCCCTCTTTCTAGCTTCCATATGGTTTGTATTGGAATATTTGCTCATGTTTGGAATATTTTGAGGCTATTATTCATCTAGTGGAATATACACACTAGCATGTCCCAAATTATGTTCAAATATGATCATCTCCATCTAATCCACATGGGACCTACTTTTAATTCCTTTTGCTTGACCTTTATTCCATATTTGGGAATGCATGGAAATAAATGCCATGGGATTTAATTTTGGTTTCACAAAATTAAATGTGGCATCTACTATTCATGCATGGGCCATGCAAATCCCACCATCATCCCCTCCTTTTGGTTTTTCTTGTATTTTTGGAAGAGGAGCATGGATCTTTGAGAGTCCATTCATGTTGGCTCTGTTCTTTTGCTTTTACCTTCAACCCTCACCTTCCTCTCCTTTTCACCCTCCATCCATGCATGATCATGGGTGATCATAGCTAAGCCCTACCCTAAACCCCCTCTCTTTATTCCTCTCTCTAAACCCTAACCCTAATCAACCCCTTACCCTAACCTCACCTCACCACCCTCCTCTCACCATGCCGAGGCACCCCTCCCTCTCTCTGCCAGCAAGGGCCCACCTAGCCCCTCTCTACCCCATGCCGAGCTACCCCTCCCTCCAACCCTAGCTCCTACCCGAGCTCTCTCTCTCTCTCTCTCTCTCTCTCTCTCTCTCTCTCTGTCTGTCTCTCTGCCAAGCCAGCCCCACCACCAAGCCTCTCTCCCTGCCTCTCCGTGACCTCGCCCTGGCCCCACCTAGTAGTCCCTGACCGCCCCTCCCATGCCCTAGCCGTGCCCAGCACGTGAGGGAGGAGAAGCAAAAAGGTGGCCGAAGCCACCTTTTTCTCCACCACGCCACGGCACCCCCCTCTCCCCGCCCCTATCTACTCCCTCCTCTCTACCTGGCATCGCCAGATCCACCAGGGCCTAGCCCTTCTACTCCCTTCCTCCCCGCTCCCCTGCTACCTCCTCTCCACCCCGGCGAACCGCCATCGGCCTCCACCTCCTCTCGATGTTACACAGCGGCGGGCGTGGCGTTGGGTGTCGGGGAAGACCAAGGTGTCCCTCTGCGTCGCCCCGTGCACAGCAGCATGGAGGAGGAGCCCCAGGCCGTGCTGCACATCGTCGACGCCGCCCGAAACCCTAGCTCTGCCGTTCGTCTGCATCGTCGCCGATCCGCCACTCCCCAGCACGAACCACCTCCACTGACGCCCCCGTGGTGAGCGTCCGCACCTCCCAGACATCCTCACCGTCGCCATCATGTCCTGGCCGCGCTGTTCGTTCTGTCGAACGCCCTCTGCGCGCTGGCGTTCACGGTCAGTTTCCACACCGTGGCGTCGTAGAGGAAGATCTAGCCGTGCCTACGTTTCCTAAGAGCAACACCAGCCAGCCCCAGCGGTCACCACCCCTCTGCGCGCACGCCCAGGTCGCGGGTTCGAACCCCCGCCTCGCCGTGCCGTGCACTGTCGCTCGTCAGAGCCGCAAGGGAAGAGAAACAGTACCAGTTGGGTACTTTGCACTTACCCCCCCCACAAACCTTTTTCCCTCAACCCACGCTCCCTCCAGACCCACCAGTCAGCCCCTCCAGCCATTTTACAGAAAAGCACCCTAGGTCCCAAAAACCTCAACCCACCGTCCCTGTCCGAGCCACGTGTCTGTGCCCCGTTCGCCCGCTCGCGTGTGGGTCCGCGCGAATGCCGGTCCCGCTTGTCAACAGCTGTGGCTGGTTGGCGTGCGGTAGCAAAAGTTCTAGCGCGTGCAGCTGCGCCAATTTAGCATCGGTCCCACCGTTAGTGACTGGGGCTAGGTGCGACTGAGTAGAAAAAGTCTGCCTGCTTTTCTGTTTAAATAAAAACAATTTTAGAAATGTTTAAATTCAAATTTAAATCTGTTTTAAATAACTTTTGTTTTATAATTCCAAATAATACAAATAATATATGTTTTTGAATCAGAAAAATGTGAGGAATTCAAATATGCCATTCAAAATATTATTTGAGCACATTAAATTTTCGAGATGTTTAAAATTACAATAAAATGCCCTTCTCTAAATAAATTAATAACTTTAATTCTACAACTCCAAATTCGACAAATAATATGTCTAAATCGATCAGCGCGACGAGCCCATTCTAACCATGCATTCCATGTTCTGAATTGAAGCATGCATCATGTCATTATTAAAATCAGAACTATTTATGGCGATAAAACTTGACCAAAGAAATAATAAAATGCTTTATTCTTGTACCCCACACCTCAGCATGCCATGCTACATTATTGCCATGTAAATTGTGCATCACTCATCATGGCAGGCTTGTTTGCTTGTCGCATTTTTGTTCATATGATTGTGCACTTTATTTATGTTGGCCTTGTTTGTTTTGTTCTTCTTCGAATAGACGCACAGCATGAGAATTATCAGGAATCACATGAGTTCTACCCAGATCCATCTCTCGCTTCAACTAAGCGATCAGGCAAGCACTACCACATGCTTGCATACATATAGTACCCAATGCCTCTATCTTATTCTTGCATCATTGAGTCGCGATTGCATTAAATTGAATCCCAAGTACTGCATAGCCTTTACTTTTTAAACCCCACCGAAGCTTGTTCCTCCATCCCATGAGCCATCACTACAGGAGTTGTTTGAGCCATGCGAGTCGTAGAAAAGCATGTGTAGGGTATGTGAGTGTCTGATGGATAACGAGGTACCTAAACAACTTAACCTGAGTAGTAATGGGATAACTAATGAAAAAGGCACCGGTGAGCAATATCTGCTATTTGGTTTTTCATGCTCACTTGTGTCCCGTAGGACCCCGAGTACTTGATTCCTGTTACTTGACTATTCACACTATCCACATCCGGGAGGCCTTATGGACGCCCCTGAGCCAGAGCTTGATTCATTTCTATTTCTTGGGGCCACAATTAGTTTGGGGTTTTATTGCTATCCTGTACTTATGGCATACTTTACGGTTTATTTACGATTGTGCGTGGAGCACCAGTACTGTTTTGGATCGTGACACGTTTTCGCTGTATCGACAAGCCTAGTCACACTTTCGAGTTCCTAGTCATTTACCGCCATCCACACAAACCCTGGGTTCGTTCCGGAGCCGGCCAACTTCGTTGCGGGTAGTTAGTGGGGTGGCCCCCTGAAATATTTCTAAATCCTATGATCGCTTTGTCGTGAATGCCTCGTTGGGTTTTGAGTTGGTTTTTCTGAGGTTGATCGAGTGTGTGTTGCTATTTGTACACCCCTGCAGGGTAAATCTTTCTGAAAGTCGTGTCCGCGGTTATGGACGACTTGGAGCACAGTTTCTCGATCATAGACAAGTATAACTAAAGTACCGCTTTAAGCTGACTAAATACCTGACTAGTAAATAGTGCAATGCTCATGGAATGGTTAATAAAACTGCCAACGGTTGGGTTGTTCGTCCGCTTTCTCGTTGGTAAGCGAGAAGGAGGGTGGATCTGTTAATTACACTGTTATAACTGTTGTTACTAATTAATGGACATCCGTCTATCATTGGTTAGGCGGATGGTTAGCGAGTATCTATAGACTTGTTAGTTATTATCTTTTGCTGCAATTGCGTCACCCCAGGTATATGTCCCTTTTAGAGGCATAAAGACTTGCTGAGTACCCCTAGGGTCTCACACGATAAATTGTTTGATTCAGATGAACATGTGTACTCGCAAGATGGATACTGGGTGGAGGAGACAGATGGTGTTGGCAACGATCACTCGGTGTAGAGATTCCGGGGATGGGGATCCGTGAGAACTGTGGGCGGGATGTGTTTATCTAATTGGCATCTTATGCTGATTTGCTTCTTATCCGTACTCGGATCTTGTTTTTTGCTTCCGCCTAATACTCTGATGTTTGATGTATGAGGAGCTATCCTAAACTATTATCTCTATCTAGGATATTTGGATCTTGCCGTATGGCGTTGCAATATTTCTGTTTCTTTTAGATGGAATGGCTCTGTGCACAGTTGTATGGTGGCTTGCATACATACTCACTTGTGTATGTAGTTGATCCCTTCGCCTGCCGATTACGCCGCTCGTTCTTGTCCCGATGTTCTGGAAGTGGTTAGGACGGCCGACAGGTCTACCTGTGAGTGGCCCTGGGCCCCACCGTACTATTTTAACCACTTTCGTTCATCTAGGCATGCAACTAAGAGCGTAATTCACCGAGGTAGTTACAATTGGTATCAGAGCCATCTCGCCCTTCAGGGTCTTAGCCAAATGGTCGTTGTCAGTCTAGCAAATATTTTTGGTAGCTATGTGACGTGGGTATGCCCAATAGGCACTCAACTACAGCCTACCTGGTACGGCTCGACGGAAGGCCCACTCAACGAATTGCCAAGGTCCATGACGCCTATGACAGTTCGAGTGGTATAAAGCACATATGGACACAGACTCCCAAACGCACAAGGCAAGGAAAGCATAAGACTAGAGTTTTAATCTAACTTGTAACCAACTCGTATTGGTACCTGAGACCTAGCCTCCCCATATATAAAGGCTAGGAGGGTCCAACGAGAAGGCAATCTAATCTCTCAATCGCAACACGCTACGACACATAGATCTAGACATCACGACTCCCACAATAGACAATAGATCTAGACATACGCCAGATCCAATCTGCGCATGCACCGCCATCAGCGACATTGTAATCCTTCAGATCATTATCAATCAAGACCAGACAAGCAGGAGTAGGGTCCTCTACGAGGCCTGAACCTGGGTAAATCTTGCGTCCCTGTGTGCTTGTTTGCTAGCCGTACCAAGATCTCCAGCGCTCCCTCCTTCTCCAAAACCTAAGTCCATAACAATGGGCATTGATGAGTTAAACCCTCGTCAATTGGCGCCGTCTGTGGGAACTGGGAGCGCTGATGTTGCGATCTCGACGGCCCAATCACTTGTGATCTACGACTCGATGATTTCTGGGGAGCGGATCTACTTCGACTCCCTCGACAGCTCATGTTCATCCGCTTCATCGCGGTCATCTTCGTCAACTTATGGCGGCCGATTTTATCTTCAACCTTACGAGCTCGGGGCTCTACGAATAATCAAAGCTATCCAAACGCGGGACGTCGGCTGACTCAAAACCAGACTCGTTCCTGGGTCTATTATTTTAGATCAAAGAAGCAAGGTTACGGGAGGAGCCTACGGCAAGATCCACTCTATAGGGCAAGAAATTTCGTCGCCAACTCGACATCAACTGTGTCTCTCGCGTGCGGCAGGCCGGAACAAGCAGCCTAGAAATTTTGTTTACAGCAGCGGCGGTACTTGTCGCCGCACGTGAGATCGAGAGGGCCGAACGACTCGGGCGACTGGTCCCGGGGACGTACAGGACTAAGGGTCGCAAGCAGTCATCAAGAAAAATCCTAAGGACGCAAGATTCGTTAACTGTGAGAAGCACCTAGGCCCATTGCATGCGTAGACATCAATCATGCATGCATGTATACGATAAGGCACAGACCCAAGCTTACGTGCTTGCATCAGCCGAGCGTGGGCAACTACCACACATTATTCAGCCAAGCTCCAAAGATCAACTGACGCGGACATGGACTCGGCAGATTAAATCCGCACATATCAAGCATAGAAGAAAAAAAAGATTAAAAAACTAGCTACGTGCACAAATTTCTTGGGTAGATCGATCAAATCGACGAAGTATTGCAGCATGTCGGCCGGCGATTACTCGGTACTTGGGCTGCTCGACTTCAACATTGCCATGGTAGTATACTTCGCTTCACCATGGACCACTTCATCGTTGCTGCACAAACTGCCCCAACTCCATCGACCTCGACTACACGACCACGCTAACTCTACACCCGGGGGCTGCGCCAACTTCGTCGTGCGACCCGCTATGGTCTGCGATTGCGGCGACCCGCTATGGTCTTCGATTGCGGTGACCCAGTAGGGTCTTCGGCTGCGTTGACCCGCCGCCACCATCGTCTCTGGCGACTCGGGGGCTCCATCGACATGGGCAACCCGATGCGGTCTTCGACTCCGGTGATACATTGCCGTCATCGGCTACGACAACACTCTACCGCCATCGGCTTCAGTGATCCGCTGCCGCGTCGACTCCGGTCCGCCGCATCGGCTCTCGGATGCTGCCTCGACTACATCAACAACATCAAATCTGCCCTCGGGGGCTCTGTCGACTTCGTCGTGAGGCCCGCAGCTGCCTACGGCTATAGTGACTAGATAGGGTCTTTGGCTCTGGCGACCTAGGTCTTTTTCGACTCCGTCGTGCGACCCGGTGCGATCTTCGGTTTTGGCGATCCAGGGGCTCCTTCGACTCCACCTTGCGACCCACCGCGGTCTTCGACTCTGATGACCCGTTACCGCCTTCGGCTACGGTGACTCACTATGGTCTCCGACTCCACCCATCTACTGAGTCTTCGACTCCATCACGCGAATCGCCGCGGTCTTCAACTGCGGTCTTTGGATGAGGTGATCCGATACGGTCTTCGACTGCTGTGGCCCATTACAGTCTTCATATACGGCAACTCGTCATCACCACGCGACTCCGATAAGCCGCGTCGAGTACGTCCATCACGTGACTCGCTGCCATGTCAACTATAGTCTTCGACTCTAGTGATTCACCACGATATTCGACTCGGGGGCTCCCTCCGCTTCGGCGACCTGATGCGGTCTTCAGCTTCAACGACCGGCTGCGGTATTCATATCGGGTGACTCGGGGGCTCCCTCGACTCCCGCGACCACGAGCCGCTACAATCTTCGACTCCCGCGACCCGCCGATCGCATCGGATCTTGCGACTCCTTTATCACGACAACTATCAATAAAGCTAAGTTCTCTACTTCAAGTTGATTTTCTTTCTTATTTTAATCGCACTCGAAACACTTGGGGGCTGCACCCTCTTCGAGTAACCTAATGTGCCATTGGCTCCACGCACTCGAGCACCTCATACGCGACAGCCCGAGTAGCTGATTCTGCATGATCGTCGAATCCTTGAACTACGAGTACCTCGGCAAGGTACTGAGACTAAGGGTAATCAGGCTAACGAAAAGGCCTAGCATACAATGCAAAAGTGTCGATTCGATTGGCACCAGAATTTTACTTCACAAGCCGACATACAAATATTCTTTACAAGATATAAGTACTTCATAATTCTTTTTATTTTCTGCAGCTTATAAGGACGTCGACTGTGTCAAGCTATTCTATCGGGTCCTCCAATAGGAGTCGACAAAACAACTGGCTACGCCATACACTCAAGACCCGAGTCGACTTCGTCCTCAAATGGTTGCATCGCTTGATGCTACAAAGACACGGTGCTAGCGACGCACCCGACAGAAGTGACTGTGTCGACTCCAACTGCATCGTCGATTCAAGCTCCTTATGCATGGCACACTGACTCGATGCACTTCCGGGTCAGCGGTTTCTCCTCTCATGATTTTCGACTACCACTGCAAGATACAAGACTCGAGTCTTTGCCCGAGTCTACGACTCCGCCAGACACTCGGGGGCTACTCCAAACTGGAGCGTTGGTCGCGCATATACAATATCCTCGAGTGACATGCTCTGAATCCTCACTCGAATCCACGATTCGACTAAGGACTCGGGGGCTACTCCCATAGGGAGCGCTGGCCGCGCACCCGAAGAAATTTGTGAAAATATCCAAGCATTATGAAAACCCTTCAGTCGAATCTACGATTCGATTGTGGACTTCGGGTTACTCCCATAGGGAGCGCTGAAAGCAAATTCGACTAAAACAAGCAACAAAAGATGACAGCAGTCGCAAAAGTTATTTAGTCCCTGCCTGAATCTTCGACTGAAACAAGCAACAAAAGACGACAGCAGTCGCAAATGTTTTTTAGTCCCCACTCGAGTCTACGACTCGAATAGGCACTCGGGGGCTACTCCCATAGGGAGCGCTGGTCGTGCACCATATGTTTATTTGTACATCGTACTGTGTGTCGATAACATCCACACTCGAATGCTATGACGACTCCGCCTCATATTTTCCCTACAAAGAGATTACGTCTCCTGGGCCACCCGAATCATCTCCGCGATGACAAAAAATTCAGATGCCGCGCTTACAGCGTGAACATAAGACCTGAATAAGGCCTGGCAACGCATCTGCTATGCACTACCAGAGATATATCTGTGCCTGCAGGTACGATGAATATGCCTTGACGGACGCGTCGAGTGCTCACACCCATACACTAGAATTTGACTCATGTAAGACCACCGCGGCCTGAGTCGAATTACGCCAGCAATTTCCGGATTCGAGTCCGGGGACTCGAGTTTGAGTAGGTAGCGTTGTTTTTGCCCTAGAGAAATTAACTGGTCTCGATCCATCGAGCGCACCAGGCACGTTTACCATCATCCCTATGAACTACTACCAATTCGACTGACTCGATGTACTTCCGAGTGAAGTGCTTCGCACTCGACACAATTGTCGACTCCGACACCCTAATGCAAAGATCAAGACTTCTAAGTCTCCACCCGAATCTACGATTCGCATGGACACTCGGGGGCTACTGACATGGGTATGCCCAATAGGCACTCAACTACAGCCTACCTGGTACGGCTCGACGGAAGGCCCACTCGACAAATTGCCAAGGTCCATGACGCCTATGACAGTTCGAGTGGTATGAAGCACATATGGACACGGACTCCCAAACGCACAAGGCAAGGAAAGCATAAGACTAGAGTTCTAATCTAACTTGTAACCAACTCGTATTGGTACCAGAGACCTAGCCTCCCCATATGTAAAGGGTAGGAGGGTCTAACGAGAAGGCAATCTAATCTCTCAATCGCAACACGCTACGTCACATAGATCTAGACATCGCGACTCCCACAATAGACAATAGATCTAGACATACGCCAGATCCAATCTGTGCGTCCACCGCCATCGGCGACATTGTAATCCTTCAGATCATCATCAATCAAGAGCAGACAAGCAGGAGTAGGGTCCTCTACAAGGCCTGAACCTGGGTAAATCTTGCGTCCCTGTGTGCTTGTTTGCTAGCCGTACCGAGATCTCCAGCACTCCCTCCTTCTCCAAAACCCAAGTCCATAACAATGGGCATTGATGAGTTAAACCCTCGTCACTATGTATACTAAGGAAAAAAACAAAACGTGAGAGTAGGACTGCTTCCATTTTTCTTCTTACCCACCCACCCACCCTTTTCTGGTAAGGAAGTGTAACGTTTTTCAATCCTCTTATAAAATTCAAACTAGGATTCACGTGTTCTGGGTTCCGTAGTACCATAGGTTGTGTGTGTGTGTGTGAATTCCTTGTCTATCTGTTGCATCCAAATGTTATCACTATCTGCCTTTTGGTTATCAACTGTTGGTACATTCCATACCGACAGTCCTTTGTAAACCAACACGATCTATCTGATTCATTGTATACCGGTGCGATCTGTCTTACTCTTTGTTATTCGACGTACCTTGTTTGGGGTGTTCGTTTCCGTAGTTACTAATCTTTAGGTTCATCTTAAAAAGAAGGTGTTGGGATATGTGTTTTACTAATTCATGTGTGGAGTAATGATTTGAGTGCGGGATGGAGTCGTGACTATACCGCTACTTTTATCATTCACTCTTGTATATTGAATTGGTGGACTTACTAATCTTGATTTGTTAAGTGGTTTTGCGCATATAGTGGTATTTTAATGCCGAAATTTGCGGAAATTTTTTCTTTGATAGTTTTGTGTACCACACATCTTGTTCAGTCGTGTTTGATATGCTTAATATCTTCTAGGTGCTTTGAACTTTGTTGATATTTTTATATCATCTTAGTGAATTGTATCCTTTAATCTTGGTTAATTCCATTTTGGTACTATTTTGATTATTATTATTCTCCATTATAGTACTGACTTGTGTTTTATATCAATCATAGGATGACACCACCACGCTGTTCTGAGGAGAACATACCACCTGAACTGGGGGCTGCGTTGGCAAGTATTGCCAATGCCTTGGGAACAATGCAGCAGAACCAACAGCGATTCGAAGAAAGTGTTAGGAGGAATGAGTTTGTTCCGCTACCTCCACCTCCCAAGCGAGGAGACAACAAGAGTTTTCTGAAGTTCAACCCACACCAATTTGAGGTGTCTGATCAGCCACTTGATGCTGATGATTAGCTACATGAAATGTCAAGGTTGCTAATGACTGCGGATGTTCCTGAGCAAGAATGGGTAAAATGTGCCACACACCATCTGAAGGGAGATGCAGCTCTGTGGTGGGAAAATTACCTGAAGGCAGTCCACTCTGGTTTTCAGCCTACTTGGGAGCAATTCACTACGGCTTTCAAAGAGCAATATCTGTCAGAAATTGTCATGGAAAGGATGAAGGAAGTGTTTCTCAACCTCAAGCAGGGCAATGACAATGTCAATACCTATATCAGAAACTTCATGAACCTTTCTCGGTATGGTGGCGATGAGATCTCTGATGACAAGAAGAAGCAAAAGAGGTTCAGGCAAGGGCTCAATGCATCAATCAAATATGCAATCACTCATGCAAGGCAGGGGTCTTTTCTGGAACTCCAACATACAGCTCTGCAGGAAGAAGCAAGTAGGCAAGTGTTTGAGGAGTCAAAGAAACACAGCCGCGATGCAGCAAGCTCTTCAGCTATGACAGCTCCTTCTAAGCGCCGCGTGTGGGTTCCTAACACCCCACCGTCGCTCCCGGCTCAACCAAGACCGTCAAGCTACGCGGCAAGGCCACCAAACTCCTTCACCGCGGCTCCTAGGGGCTACAACCACAATTACCCTGGAGCTCCTGGCGGAGTCCCTGGCTACGCTGCTCCACGTCCACCTGGTGCTTGCTACACTTGTGGAAACACTGGGCATCAGCACTGGAATTGTCCAATGAACAACAAAGCTCTTCCACCACCACCTCCAAGACCTGCGGCAAGTTCTTCTATGGTTCGTGCACCTCCACCTCGGGCTCTCAACATCAACACCAAGCCCGGGTCTACGGTTGCTCGTGCCAACTGTGTCAACGTCGCTCAAGCTGAGCATGCATCTGGAGTTGTGATGGGTATGCTTCCTGTTAACTCAGTCCCTGCACGACTTTTGTTTGATTCTGGTGCTTCACATTCTTTTGTTTCTCACAAGTTTGCGCATGAGCATGATCTGGCTATGGTTCCTTTATTGCATCGTCTTGTGGTACAATCTCCTGGGTCAAACATGAGTGCTGCTCATATCAGCCATGGCAATTAAATTGAGATTGGTGGCTCTTCGTTTCTGGCTTCCTTAATTATTCTAGGCAACTCAGACATTGATGTTATCTTGGGCATGGATTGGTTAACAGCAAATGCAGCTGTGATTGATTGTGCTGAACGCTCAGTTTCTCTAAAAATTCCTGAAGGCCATATAGTCTATTCTCCAAGTCTGACTCCTACAATTCAGCTTTTCTCGTTGGCGGCTCTGAATGATGATGCTATGGAAGCTATTCAAAGTGTTCCGGTGGTCTGTGAGTTCCCAGATGTTTTTCCTGAAGAGTTGCCAGGTATGCCTACGGATCGTGAGGTCGAGTTTGTGATTGAGCTTGAACCTGGAACCGCTCCTATCTCCAAGCGCCCTTATAAAATGGGTCCTGCTGAGTTGGCTGAACTCAAACGCCAGCTTGATGAACAAGAGAAGTTGGGTTTCATTCAGCACAGTACTTCTTGGGGTAGCCCAACCATCTTTGTGAAAAAGCGAGACAAGACTGATAGACTTTGTGTTGACTATCGGGCTCTCAATGCTAAAACCATCAAGAATAAATATCCCCTTCCGCGGATTAATGATCTCTTTGATCAGCTAGCTGGAGCTGTGGTATTCTCTAAGCTTGACTTGAGAAGTGGATATCATCAAATCAAGATTCGCAAGGAAGATGTTCCCAAAACAGCTTTCACCACCCGCTATGGCCTGTATGAGTACACAGTCATGTCTTTCGGTCTCACCAATGCACCTGCCACCTTCTCGAGGCTTATGAACTCGGTTTTCATGGAGTATCTTGATAAGTTCGTTGTGGTCTATCTAGATGACATTCTAGTCTATTCTAAGTCAAAGGAAGAACATGAAGAACACCTTCGGTGTGTCCTAAACAAGCTTCGTGAGAACCGCCTGTATGCAAAGTTCTCCAAGTGTGAGTTCTGGCTGCCTCAAGTCACCTATCTTGGTCACGTCATCTCTGCCAAGGGCATTGCCGTCAACCCAGAAACTGTTAAGACAATTGTTGACTGGCTTCCACCCAAAAATGTCAAAGAAGTCAGGAGTTTCCTTGGTTTGGCTAGTTACTGTCGTCGCTTCGTGCAGAACTTCTCGAAGATTGTGAAGCCTCTTACCGATCTCCTCAAGAAAGGCAAGAAATACCTTTGGACTCCTACATGTCAAGCAAGCTTTGAAACACTCAAAGAGAAGCTCACTTCCACACCAGTCTTGATTCCTCCAGATACATCAAAGCCTTTCCAGATATTCTGTGACGCCTCCTTGCAAGGATTGGGTGCGGTCCTTATGTAAGAAAAACAAGTTGTTGCTTATGCCTCTCGACATTTGAAGACGCATGAGATCAACTATCCTACACATGACCTCGAACTCGCAGCAGTTGTCTTTGCTTTGAAAGTATGGAGGCACTACTTGCTTGGAAACCGTTGTCAGATCTTTTCTGATCACAAGAGTCTGAAGTATATCTTCACACAACCTGATCTCAACCTTCGTCAGAGAAGGTGGATTGAAGCAATTAATGATTTCGATCTCACAATCAACTACACTCCAGGCAAAGCTAATGTCATGGCCGATGCTCTCAGCCGAAAAGCTTATGTCAACAACCTCATGGTGGAAGAACAACAGCCTCTCTTGTGTGAGGAATTCCGCAAGCTCAACCTTGAAATTGTGGATCAAGGGTATCTTCTGAACCTTCTGGCAACCCCTCTCTTGGAAGAAAAAGTTCGCTCCATTCAACTTGGTGATCCTTAAACTAAAAACATCATCTCCAACATTCAGCTTCCGAAGTATGAGTCCTTCCATGTCGACGACCAAGGCACTCTTTTCTTCGAACACCGGATGTTTATTCCGAACTACCCGGGTCTAAGAGAGCAAGTTCTCAAGGAGGCGCATGATTCTGTTCTTTCTATCCACCCTGGCAGCACTAAGATAACTGGTTTTCCAAGGTCACAGAAGGGCAACAATGCAATCTTTGTTGTCATCGACAGGCTTTCTAAAGTGGCTCACTTCTTTCCCGTCAAGGAAACAATTTCTGCAATTTAGTTGGCTGAGCTCTATATCAACAGAATTGTCTCTCTGTATGGGGTTCCTCTTGAGATCAGTTCAGACCGTGGAAGCATCTTCACTTCCAAGTTCTGGGGAAGTTTCCAAAATGCTTTGGGAACAAAATTGAACTTCAGCACAGCTTACCACCCTCAGTCGCAAGGACAAGTGGAAAGGATCAATCAGATTCTGGAGGATATGCTCCGTGCTTGCGTTATCTATTTCGGCATGAAGTGGGAAGAATGCCTTCCTTATGCTGAATTCTCTTACAACAACAGCTTCCAGAAAAGTCGAAAGATGGCACCATTTGAGGTTCTCTATGGTCGCAAATGCAGAACTCCGATTGGTTGGTCGAGCGCAGGTGAAAGAACATTGTTTGGCCCCGACATTGTAACTCAAGCGGAGGAGAAGGCTCACATCATTCTTGAAAATCTGAAGGGCTCAAAGTCGCCAGAAGAGCAACTATGACAAAAAGCACACAGACATGGAGTATGTCCCTGGTGATCTCGTTTACCTTCGTGTCACTCCCATGAGAGGCACGCACCGTTTTGGTATCAAAGGAAAGCTGGCTCCTAGATACATCGGTCCTTTCAAAGTTCGTGGAAGAAGAGGAGAAGTTGCTTATGCTCTTGAGCTCCCTGAAAAACTCAAGGTCCATGATGTTTTCCATATCTCTCAACTCAAGAAGTGCTTCAAGGATCCCGGCAGGACCGTGGACCATGAACTCATCAATCTCCAAGAAGATCTGTCTTATCAAGAACACCCCACAAAAATCCTTGAAGTCGCAGAAAGAAGGACTCGCAACAAGTCCATCAAGTTCTGCAAGGTGCAATGATCGCACCATTCCGTTGATGAAGCCACTTGGGAACGCGAGGATGAGCTCCGTGCCAAGTATCCTACCCTCTTCGTGTCTTCTTCTTCTTCCTAGAATCTCGGGGCGAGATTCCTGTTTAGTGGGGGAGAGTTGTAGCATCCCATCTTTCTAACATATGTAATGCTACATGGTCTAGTAATATAATTGCTACTTCCTACATATAATTGTTGCATCATAATTATGTCATGCTCATGTCATCATGCCACCTTGCATTTGAGCATCATATAAAACCCTTTTTCATTTGGTTCTTCTCTCATATGCATTAGTAATTGTATTTGGCTCTTGATATATTGTATTTGGTTCTTGATAAATGCTTGATGCCCAAGTTGGGTTGGGGGCATATCTTTTATTCAACTCCACCACCTTTTCCTTGTCACCACTTTATAATTCCACCATCCTAATTATCCATGAGCTTTTACACTTTTCTTTTGGCATTTAAATCTAGCTCATGTGGGTTGGGATGGATCCACTTCTATTTCCACATGCCCTCACACTAGCATCATGTTGATTTCACATTATTGATATGTGGAGCCACCTTTGCATGCTATGTGAGTGGCACCCCTCTTTTTAGCTTCCATATGGTTTGTATTGGAATATTTGCTCATGTTTGGAATATTTTGAGGCTATTATTCATCTAGTGGAACATACACACTAGCATGTCCCAAATTATGTTCAAATATGACCATCTCCATCTACTCCACATGGGACCTACTTTTAATTCCTTTTGCTTGACCTTTATTCCATATTTGGGAATGCATGGAAATAAATGCCATGGGATTTAATTTTGTATTCCCAAAATTAAATGTGGCATCTACTATTCATGCATGGGCCATGCAAATCCCACCATCATCTCCTCCTTTTGGTTTTTCTTGTATTTTTGGAAGTGGAGCATGGATCTTTGAGAGTCCATTCATGTTGGCTCTATTCGTCTGCTTTTACCTTAAACCCTCACCTTCCTCTCCTTTTCACCCTCCATCCATGCATGATCATGGGTGATCATAGCTAAGCCCTACCCTAAACCCCCTCTCTTTATTCCTCTCTCTAAACCCTAACCCTAATCAACCCCTTACCCTAACCTCACCTCACCACCCTCCTCTCACCATGCCGAGGCACCCCTCCCTCTCTCTGCTAGCAAGGGCCCACCTAGCCCCTCTCTACCCCATGCCGAGCTACCCCTCCCTCCAACCCTAGCTCCTACCCGAGCTCTCTTTCTCTCTCTCTCTCTCTCTCTACCAAGCCAGCCCCACCACCGAGCCTCTCTCCCTGCCTCTCCTTGACCTCGCCCTGGCCCCACCTGGCAGTCCCTGACCGCCCCTCCCATGCCCTAGCCGTGCCCAACACGTGAGGGAGGAGAAGCAAAAAGGTGGCCGAAGCCACCTTTTTCTCCACCACGCCACAACACCCCCCTCTCCCCGTCCCTATCTACTCCCTCCTCTCTACCTTGCATCGCCAGATCCACCAGGGCCTAGCCCTTCTACTCCCTTCCTCCCTGCTCCCCTGCTACCTCCTCTCCACCCCGGCGAACCGCCGTCGGCCTCCACCTCCTCTCGAAGTTACACAGCGGCGGGCGTGGCGTTGGGTGTCGGGGAAGACCAATGCGTCCCTCTGCGTCGCCCCCGTGCACAACAGCATGGAGGAGGAGCCCCAGGCCATGCTGCACATCGTCAACGCCGCCCGAAACCCTAGCTCCGCCGTTCGTCTGCATCGTCGCCGATCCGCCGCTCCCCAGCACGAACCACCTCCACCGACGCCCCCGCGGTGAGCGTCCACACCTCCCAGATATCCTCACCGTCGCCGTCGTGTCTTGGCCGCGCTGTTCGTTCCGTCGAACGCCCTCTGCGCGCTGGCGTTCGCTGTCGGTTTCCACACCGTGGCGTCGCAGAGGAAGATCTAGCCATGCCTGCGTTTCCTAACAGCAACACCAGCCAGCCCCAGCGGTCACCACCCCTCTGCGTGCACGCCCAGGTCGCGGGTTCGAACCCCCGCCTCGCCGTGCCGTGCACTGTCGTTCGTCAGTTTCGTCAGAGCCGAAAGGGAAGAGAAACAGTACCAGTTGGGTACTTTGCACTTACCCCCCCACAAACCTTTTTCCCTCAACCCGCGCTCCCTCCAGGCCCACCAGTCAGTCCCTCCAACCATTTTACAGAAAAGCACCCTAGGTCCCAAAAACCTCAACCCGCCGTCCCCGTCCGAGCCACCTGTCTGTGCCCCGTTCACCCGCCCGCGTGTGGGTCCGCGCGAATGCCGGTCCCGCTTGTCAGTGGCTGTGGCTGGTTGGCGTGCGTAGCTGCGCCATTTTAGCATCGGTCCCACCGTCAGTGACTGGGGCTAGGTGCGACTGAGTAGAAAAAGTCTGCCTGCTTTTCTGTTTAAATAAAAACAATTTCAGAAATGTTTAAATTCAAATTTAAGTCAGGTTTAAATAACTTTTGTTTTATAATTCCAAATAATACAAATAATATATGTTTTTGAATTAGAAAAATGTGAGGAATTCAAATATGCCATTCAACACGAGTAGAAAAAGTCTGCCTGCTTTTCTGTTTAAATAAAAACAATTTCAGAAATGTTTAAATTCAAATTTAAGTCAGGTTTAAATAACTTTTGTTTTATAATTCCAAATAATACAAATAATATATGTTTTTGAATTAGAAAAATGTGAGGAATTCAAATATGCCATCCAAATAATACAAATATTTGAGCACTTTAAATTTTCGAGATGTTTAAAATTACAATAAAATGCCCTTTTCTTAATAAATTAATAACTTTAATTCTACAACTCCAAATTCGACAAATAATATGTCTAAATCGATCAGCACGACGAGGCTGTTCTAACTATGCATTCCATGTTATGAATTGAAGCATTGTTGTTCATATGATTGTGCACTTTATTTATGTTGGCCTTGTTTGTTTGGTTCTTCTTCGAATAGACGCCCAGTAGGAGAATTATCAGGAATCACAGGAGTTCTACCCAGATCCATCTCTCACTTCAACTGAGCTACCAGGCAAGCACTACCACATGCTTGCATACATATAGTACCTAATGCCTCTATCTTATTCTTGCATCATTGAGTCGCGATTGCATTAAATTGAATCCCAAGTACTGCATAGCCTTTACTTTTAAACCCCACCGAAGCTTATTCCTCCATCCCATGAGCCATTACTACAGGAGTTGTTTGAGCCATGCGAGTCGTAGAAAAGCATGTGTAGGGTATGTGAGTGTCTGATGGATAACGAGGTACCTAAACAACTTAACCTGAGTAGTAATGGGATAACTAATGAAAGAGGCACCGGTGAGCAATATCTGCTATTTGGTTTTTCATGCTCACTTGTGTCCCGTAGGACCCTGAGTACTTGATTCCTGTTCCTTGACTATTCGCACTATCCACATCCGGGAGGCCTTATGGACCCCCCCTGAGCCAGAGCTTGATTCAATTCTATTTCTTGGGGCCACAATTAGTTTGGGGTTTTATTACTATCCTGTACTTATGCCATGCTTTACGGTTTATTTACGATTGTGCGTGGAGCACCATCACTGTTTTGGATCGTGACACGTTTTCGCTGTATCGACAAGCCCAGTCACACTTTCGGGTTCCTAGTCGTTTACCACCGTCCACACAAACCCTAGGTCCATTCCGGAGCCGGCCAACTTCGTTGCGGGTAGCTTAGTGGGGTGGCCCCCTGCAGGGTAAATCTTTCTGAAAGTCGTGTCCGCGGTTATGGACGACTTGGAGCACAGTTTCTCGATCATAGACAAGTATAACTAAAGTACCGCTTTAAGCTGACTAAATACCTGACTAGTAAATAGTGCAATGCTCATGGAATGGTTAATAAAACTGCCAACGGTTGGGTTGTTCGTCCGCTTTCTCGTTGGTAAGCGAGAAGGAGGGTGGATCTGTTAATTACACTGTTATAACTGTTGTTACTAATTAACAGACATCCGTCTATCATTGGTTAGGCGGATGGTTAGCGAGTATCTATAGACTTGTTAGTTATTATCTTTTGCTGCAATTGCGTCACCCCAGGTGTATGTCCCCTTTAGAGGCATAAAGACTTGTTGAGTACCCCCAGGATCTCACACGATAAATTGTTTGATTCAGATGAACAGGTGTACTCGCAAGATGGATACTGGGTGGAGGAGACAGATGATGTTGGCAACGATCACTCGGTATAGAGATTCCGGGGATGGGGATCCGTGAGAACTGTGGGCGGGATGTGTTTATCTAATTGGCATCTTATGCTGATTTGCTTCTTATCTGTACTCGGATCTTGTTTTCCGCTTCAGCCTGATACTCTGATGTTTGATGTATGAGGAGCTATCCTAAAATATTATCTCTATCTAGGATATTTGGATCTTGCCATATGGTGTTGCAATATTTCTATTTCTTTTAGATGGAATGGCTCTGTGAACAGTTGTATGGTGGCTTTCATACATACTCACTTGTGTATGTAGTTGATCCCTTCGCCTGCCGATTACGCCGCTCGTTCTTGTCCCGATGTTTTGGAAGTGGTTAGGATGGCCGACAGGTCTACCTGTGAGTGGCCCTGGGTCCCATCGTACTATTTTAACCACTTTCATTCACCAGGCATGCAACTAAGAGTGTAATTCACCGAGGTAGTTACACTTATTCAAAAATAAATTCAGAGAGTTTCACTTAACCAAATTGCATGATTGAAATTTTGCTAGAAAGATAATTAAAATATCTATGCAAGCCCATTGGATTTAAATCTTTTGGAGTTAGAGATAATCTATAGAAAAATAACAAGACAGAGACTTTTGCAACTTGAAACATTTTTCAAAAATCAACCATAATATCTTTTGAGTTGATTCCAACTCTCAAAAATCACATTTGATAATATCTATCTGAATATGTAAAAATATTTAGGTTTGTATGCAGTGACATTGGACTAGTACAAAAAGAATGCAATTAGGGCATTTCTAGTCACTTTAAATGTATTAAATAATAATTTTAAACTTTTTAAAATGTGACCAACCCTTTAAATCACATTCGCATGTATTAGAATATGTGGTGATGACATGTGTCCACATGATCCCATATTTTGATTGGAGAATATTAAATCTTAATTAATTTCAATGAGTAGAAATTACTTTTCTCAAATAAACTAAATAAAACTAGTAATTATTGCAAGTGATGATTATGATGATGCTAGACCATCAAGTGTGAGTCTTAGTGTGCTAAATAGACTTAGTTAAGTATTGTTTGGTGATTGTGTACCCCGTATTCCTTTAGAGACGATGGTACCGACCAAGGATACGAGGAGGATGAGTTCTACCCCGAAGAAGATGAAGAAAAAATCAATCACTGCACCAAGCAAGGCAAGCTATTATTAGCAAGCTAGATCTATGAAAGCTTTAACCTAAGAAAGATGCCTTAGGCATGCTTTGGTTATATATTTTGATTTATACCTGTAACTACTTCGGGGAATTACGCTCTTAGTTAATGCCTGGATGAACGAAAGTGGTTAAAATAGTACGGTGGGGCCCATGGCCACTCACGGTAGACCTTTCGGCCGTCCTAACCACTTTCAGACAACGGGACAAGAACGAGCGGCGTAATCGGCAGGCGAAGGGATCAACTACATACACAAATGAGTATGTATGCAAGCCACATACAACAGTCCTCAGAGCCATTCCATCTAAAAGAAATAGAAATATAGCAACGCCATACGGCAAGATCCAAATGTCCTAGATAGATATAATAATTTAGGATAGCTCCTCATACATCACACATCAGAGTATCAGGCGGAAGCGGAAAACAAGATCCGAGTACAGAGAAGAAGCAAATTGGCATAAGATGCCCCATAAATAAACACATCCCGCCCACAGATCTCACGGATCCCCGTTCCCGGAATCTCTACACCGAACGATCGTTGCCAAGATCATCTGTCTCTTCCACCCAGTATCCATCTTGCGGGTACACCTGTTCATCTGAATCAAACAATTTATCGTGTGAGACCCTAGGGGTACTCAGCAAGTCTTTATGCCGCTAATGGGGACACAACCTGGGGTGACGCAATTGCAGCAAAAGATAATACCTAACAATTCTACGGATACTCGCTAACCTTCCGCCTAACCAATGATAGACGGAAGTCCGTGAATTAAGAACAACAGTTATAACAGTATAATTAACAAATCCATCCTCCTCCTCGATTACCAACAAGGAAGCGGACGAACAACCCCCATCATCCGTTGGCAGTTTTATTAACCATTCCATGAGGATTGCGCTATTTACTAGTCAAGTACTTAGTCAATTTAAAAGCGGTACTTTAGTTATACTTGTCTATGATCGAGAAACTGTGCTCCAAGTCGTCCATAACCGCGGACACGGCTTTCAGAAAGATTTGCCCTGCAGGGGTGCACGAATAGCAACACACACTCGATCAACCTCGGAAAAACCAAATCAAAACCCAACGAGGCATTCACGACAAAGCAATCACAGGATTCAGAAATATTTCAGGGGGCCACCCCATTAAGCTACCCGCAACGAAGTTGGCCGGCTACGAGACGGACCCAAGGTTTGCGCCAATGGCTGTAAACGACTGGGAACCCGAAAATGTGACTGGGCTTGTCGATACCGCGAAAACACTCCGCAATTCTTAAACAGTACAGGTGCTCCTCGCACAATCTTAAATAAAACAGTAACATGGCATAAGTACAGGATAGTAATAAAACCCCAAACTAATTGTGGCCCCAAGAAATAAGAATGAATCAAGCTCTGGCTCAGGGGGTCCATCAGGCCTCCCGGATGTGGATAGTGCGAATAGTCAAGGAACAGGAATCAAGTACTCGGGGTCCTACGGGAGACAAGTGAGCATGAAAAACCAAATAGCAGATATTGCTCACCGATGCCTCTTTCATTAGTTATCCCATTACTACTCAGGTTATGTTGTTTAGGTACCTCGTTATTCATCAGACACTCACGTACCCTACACATGCTTTTCTACGACTCGCATGGCCCAAACAACTCCTGTAGTAATGGCTCATGGGATGGAGGAACAAGCTTCGGTGGGGTTTAAAAGTAAAGGCTATGCAGTACTTGGGATTCAATTTAATGCAATCGCGACTCAATGATGCAGGAATAAGATAGAGGCAATAGGTACTGTATGTATGCAAGCATGTGGTAGTGCTTTCCTGGCAGCTCAGTTGAAGCGAGAGATGGATCTGGGTAGTACTCCTGTGATTCCTGGTAATTCTCCTGCTGGGCGTCTATTCGAGAAGAACCAAACAAACAAGGGCCAACATAAATAAAGTGCACAAGCATATGAATTGAAATGCGTCAAGCAAACAAGCATGCCATGATGAATGATGCACAATTTACATGGCATTAAAGTAGCATGGCAAAAGTGAGGTGTGGATACAAGAAATAAAGCATTTTATTATTTAATTATCCAAGTTTTATTGTCATAAACAGTTCAGATTTTTAATAACAACATGATGCATGCTTCAATTCAGAACAAGGACTGCATAGATAGAACGGGCTCGTCGCGCTGATCGATTTAGACATATTATTTGTCAAATTTGGAATTATAAAACCAAAGTTATTAATTAATTAAGGAAAAGGGCATTTTATTGTAATTTTAATCATCTCGAAAATTTAAAGTGTTCAAAACATATTTTGAAGGGCATATTTGAATTCCTCACATTTTTCTGATTCCAAAACATATATCATTTGTATTATTTGGATTTGTATTTTAAAAATTATTTAAATCTGATTTGAATTTGAATTTAAATCAATTTGGAAAAGATTTGAATAAAAACAGACAGCCAGAAATACTTTTCCTACTCAGTCAGATCCAGCCACAGCCACTGACGGGTGGGCCTTGCGGTGACTGGGCCACGCGCGGGAAAAATCTTTTTGTCACCGCGGCCTGGGGTAGCCACAGAGACTGCGGGGTGGGCCAACTGACGCAGGCCCACGTGACAGCGGTGACGCAGGCTGAGGCTGACAGGTGGGGCTGGGGCTGGAGCGCGGGTTATGCCGAAAAAAGCAGAGGGGCTTTCCTGCAAAAGTGCTAGCGCGGCTGACTTGTGGGGTCGCTAGGAGCGCGGTTTGCGAGCGGAATAAAAGGGGGGGGGGGCTAACTGTAATTTTACCATGGCCCGGTACTGTTCTTCGTGTTCACGGTCTGACGGCGGTGTGCGCGCAGCGCGGAGCGGGGATTCGAACCCGGGATGCGGGCGAGCGCGCTGAGGGGCGGAGCCACTACGGCGGGCTAGGGGAGCTGACAGAAGAGGGGCTGGGGCCTAGTTAGGGTTCTGCTCGGCGCGGGGAGGCTGCAGACACCGGCGAGCGGCGCGCACTGAGAGCGCTCGGCAAAAGTAACGGCGGGGCTAGGGCGGTACGGCGAGGCGGAGCATGTCAGGGCAGTCGAGGGACTCACCGCGGGCTCGGCGGTGGTGTTGGATCGGCCGGGGAGGCTCTGGAACGGCGAGGACGCTGGCGCACTGGCGGCTAGGGTTTGGCGTCGGGTGGCGGCGGTACTGGCGTTCCTGGGGCATCTCCTCCTCGACGATGCGTGCGGGAAGCAGCCAGGTGGTCGTGTCGGTCTCCCAGGCTACCCCCGCAACGAGCACGCCGGCTAGATCGACGAGGGTGAGGTGGTGCTGGCGGCGAACGGCGACAGGTGTTGTGGTCGGAGAGGAGGAAGGAGAAGAAGAGGGGCGGCTCTAGGGCAGATATGGGATGCAGGAGAGGCGTGTGGGCGAGGGAAAATGAGAGGGAGAGAGGAGGGAGGCAGGCGGGGCACGGCAGAGATAAAGGTGGCCTCGGTGCCACCTTTTCCTCCTCCTCCTCGGCACGTGCTAGCTCGGCTGGGCAGGTAGGGCGAGGTAGGGGTGGCTGCAGGTGGACCAGGACGGCGCGGAGGCTGGAGGGTGGGGCTAGCTCGGCCGGTAGAGAAAAGAGAGAGGAGAGGGGGTTAGCTCGGCTAGGTTTAGACATGGGCTCGGGTTAGGGCATAGCTAGGGTTAGATGGAGGTTAGGGTTAGCTGAGGTGGGGCCAAGGAGAGAGAGAGGGTCAGGTGTTCCTCATGGTAGAGGGAGGGAGAGAGAGAGAAGGAAGATTAGAGTTAGGGTTTAGTGTAAAATAGGTTTAAAAGAATAATAAAGAGAAAAACTAGGTTTAGATTCTTATTAGGTATTTAGATTTTTAATTTGGTTTATGAGGCCAAACCAAGAAGAAACATGAAGCTTGATCTTGCTTGAGATAATGTGGAGAAACAAGAAAGAAAGAGGAAGAAAAGAAATAGATGGAAAGAGTCACATATGGATCATGCATGGAGAAATAAAAAAAATAAGATGAAAAGAGGTGGATAGGAGTATGGGGATGGTGGAATGGTAGAAGATGGCCTCCTAAGATAGGATCCATTAAATTCAAAGAAAATCCCATGGAATAAAAAGGTGGTGAAGAATTGTGCATGGCCCATGCAAAATAATAATGCCATGATTTATTTTGTGAAAACAATAATAATATTATGGCATTATTCTCATGCATTTCCAAGAAGTGGAATAAAGCCAAGCAAAGGAAATTTAAAGGACTAGATCCACCCTATTGCCCATGAGCTAGATAAAATCAAAATAAAGACAACAAGCTCATGAACTAGTAGGATGGTGGAATTATAAAGTGGTGGAAAAGAAAGATGATGGAATTGAAACAAAAGATATGCCCCCAACTCAACTTGGGCATTTAGACAATATATCAATAGCCAAATACAATATCAAGAGGCAAATACAATTAATAATGCATGTGAGAGAAGAACCAAAAGAAAAAGGGTTTGATATGATGCTCAAATGCAAGGTGGCATGATGACATGAGCATGGTATAATTATGATGCAACAATAATATATATATGAACTAGCCAATATCCTACTAGGACAAGTAGCATTACAATTGTTAGACAATTGGGATGCTACAATACCCATCCCAAGTTTTAATTGCAAGCTTTACTCTTTTGCTTTACCAAAGTTCCTTACTTTTAGTTAATGCTTTGTGAGATTTCGGAAAGTAGTATAGATAGCATAAAGAGTATAAAACTAGGCCTATACTAGATGTCATTCTATAGCATGAGATTGAGATTAGCATCCCTCATTATTGAACACTCTTAACTTAGTGGCTAGTGCTAAACATAAAACTTAATCACTTTAGATGGGAATACTTGGTGAAAATGATTATGAAAACCTTGGAATGATGAGTCGTTCTATTGAGATGTTTTGACATGTGTTGAGAAACACAAATGGATTTGATGATGAAAATGTTGAGGAATGAGCCTTAGCCCTTTGTAAAAACTAATGGTTGGGTTTGGATGCGATACCATTCCAATTTTACCGTACAACCACAATACTTGAATTGGGTAAGGCTTAGCCGGAGGTTTATATGCATTAGTATGGGTTCCCTCGTGGAAGAGGTTTGAGCTGAGGCTACCTCTTGATGATGTCCACCTATGAAGTGCCCGGGATGGCAGATGGCCATGGCTGGGAGGCCAAGCTCGTAGGAGAGGTGCTTATACTAGAGTGTGTAAAGGAAAGGTTATGATTGATTATCCGCATACTAAGTATGATGATTCAGGGTTATCCCTGACGGATGTATCGAATTTTGTGGTGAAAGTGTACAACCTCTGCAGAGTGTCAAACTATTCGAATAACTGCATCCATGGTCATGGACAGTTGGAGTGGCCATACTGTTCCGTCGTTAGATGTTTTCAAAATGACTTGTGAAGTGAACTATGATTTTGACTTTACCACAAGAGGGTTGTGAATGTGAAAACTAGGTTCCCAACTTAAGTGATTTAGAACATTTAAGTTAACTTTCTTTGCTTCTGAACTCAGTTTAGATAAATCTAGCTTTTTGCAAATAAACTTAGAGCTTAGGATTCCTACTAGAACTACCTTAATTGTTAGTGATAGTTTGCAAGTACTTAAAGATTACTCATGAGGAGGACTACCAGGAGGAAGGACAACAAGATGGCTACGACAACTAGGATCATCTCCCATTGTCAGCATTGCCTGTGACTCTGAAGATCATGAGACCTTATTATTCCACTGCTTGTTTGTATTAAGATTGGATCATGAGATCCTTTATTTGTGTAAGACCTTATTATGGTTTGTAATTGATGATGTACTGTGATATCCAATCTGTTATGTCTCACAAAAATGGTAATCCTAGGATTGCGATGTATGGCATAACAGGCATATGGGATTAAAAATCTGGGTGTTGACAAGTTGGTATCAGAGCCATCCTGACCATAGGAGACCCTAGTTAGAATGGACGTCCGAACAAAAACCTAGTTTCAAACCAAAGAAGTGAGTATTTATGAAAACATATTCCCACTCTTATCTTTGATTCTTTCAAAAAGAATCATGTTCCAAAAAAATTCTTACATTACTACATAAAATTTGACACACTTGATCACCTTACTAACTTACTCATCCTAAATTCTTATAGATGGAAGGTTAGTATTGCAAGTTCTACCAATTGGGCAACGGAGGCCAGCTAATCTTTGAGAGGGATCTTGATGCACTATCAGAGTATCTTGAGCGCCCGCATTCGGAATTCTTCGAAGCTCAACTCAAGGACTTCCTAGGAGGAGATTTACAATGTCTGATAGTTGCAAACCTCAAAGGCAAGATGGAAGCACCCCTTTTTGAGAAGATTCAATTCACCGTGCGAGAGAACAACTGGCTAGATGGATTAGCCAGGGCTATGCATGAAGCTCTTGCCCGTCTGTGTGGGCAAAACATCAACTTGATCCAGGGAACTCGCTTTGCTCATTACGCAAGGCGTGATTCTATGGGAATGCCATTGGAGATGCCAAGTCACCCGGAGATGAAGCGCCAAGTGGAGAATCTTGATTTCCTCCTGTATGATAGACAGAATGAATTGGACAATGCTTGAGCCTACGCCAACCACAACCTTGCCATTGCCGCCAAGAAGGACCAGACTCTCGCCATGCTCATCAAGGATTGCCAATCACATCGTCGTCAACGTGAGAAGAAGGATCGCACCATCGCTCGTCTTTGCAATAAGGTGGCCGACCTCGAGAAGACCATCCATGAGCAAGAAGTCCAGCTTGAAGCAAAAGAAGAAGAGGAAGAAGATGAAGACATCCAGGGAGATATTCACTCGTACCTCAATGATGACAATGACTACCTGGAGGATGATGCCATGGATTTCTACACCAATGAGGATGACTCCGACTTCATTGATAATGATTAGATGCGCTTGATCACTACTGTAGGAGTGAGTTGTATCAGTCCCACTGTATCTTAGTTCACATAATGGTTCTTAAAACCATTTGTTCTCCTTTTGTGTTGTGGTGTGTGTTTGTATTGTGTGCTTGAATGAATGAATGAATGAATGAATGAGAAAGAGTTAGTTACCAAAACCTGAGTTCAAACTCAAAGTTTAAAGCTTTTGAAACAAAACCATGAACCTTAGAACTTTCCCTCTTACCCCATTATCTATCTCAATCTTCAGATGACTCGTGGCAACCCCGGGGGGAGCAGCTCATCGCATGACCCGATGTTACAGATTCTACAAATGCTATTTTCCGACCGTGAAGCTAGTAGAGAAGAGCGCCAAGCCAACCTAGCCACCTTGCAACAGATAGCTCAGATGGCCCACAATAATCAAGGCCATGGAAATCAGGATCATCATGGATCCAAGCTTAAGAACTTTCAAAATACCAATCCCCCTATCTTTAACAAATCTAAGGATCCCTTAGATACTGATGACTGGCTGCAAACCATGAAGAATAACCTGGAAGTCGCAGGAGTTGACGCCAACGAGAAGGTACTTATTGCCACCCACTACTTGGCAGGAGATGCAAGAGCCTGGTGAATAGCACCCGTACGATGAACGACAGCCAGATCATGACTTGGGAAGCTTTCAAGATCAAGTTCAGCTGCACCCATGTGCCGTAGGGTTTAGTCACCAGAATGAGAGATGAGTTCAGAGAGCTGAAGCAAGGAAGGATGTCGGTAGTTGAATACCGTGATGAATTTCTATCCCTAGCTAGATATGCCCCCGATGAGATCAACACTGAAGCCAAGAAGAAGGAAAGGTTCCTAAACGGATTGCATGATGAGATGTAGACGGTGTTAGTCAACATCCGTTTTGAAGACCTAGAAGAGCTAGTCAACTCTGCCATCTAGATAGAAGGAAAGATCAACCAAGCCAATGACAACCGCAAGCGCAGAATGATGCATCAGACTGGGTCCCACAATACCCAGAAGTATCGCCCCACCATCTGCAGGATATCCCCAAGAAACAATAGACCCCCGATGTCTCGTCCAAGCTACCCTAATCGTAGCGGAGGAAACGTGAAGTCCGGAGGAAACCACAACAATAACACCGACAACTCCAACAACTTCAACCGTGCACCGCCCAAGTCCAACAACAACAACAATACTGCCCCAAGGACTGGAAGCAATGCCATGCTAGTTGCAGCCAAAGACAAGTCCCAAATTACTTGTTTTTAATGTGGAGTCAAGGGTCACTACTCCAACGAGTGTCCCAAGAAGATCGCAGACACCACCAATGTGAATGCCCTAGCTCAGCAGCAGCGCCGTGTTCAGCCTAGAAGAAGATTTTCCCTAGGGAATTCGCTCAACCGCAACGGCCGTCTGTTCCACATGAATGCTGAAGAAGCCCAGGAAGCACCAGATGTCGTGCTGGGTATGTTTTCTATTAACTCAGTACTTGCAAGAGTGTTGTTTGATTCTGGAGCATCGCACTCATTTGGTACAGAAGAATTTGCATGCACTAGTAAGATTCAACCAACAAAATTGAAGCATGTTATGATAGTTCAAATACCTGGTTCAACCACCAAAGCTAGAAAAATTTGCAAGGCTATGCCTATGAGAATCCATGGGATAAATTTTTATGCCAATCTAATAGTACTTGGAACCAAAGGTTTGGAAGTAGTACTAGGAATGGATTGGACGTCGAAACATAAAGGATTGATCGACTGTGCCAAGAAAGCCATAACCATGACCAGTAGCTCTGGAGTATCAGTAGAGCATGTATCTGAAACCTTGCCCCGTCAATTCAAATGCAACAAGAGTCCAGCCCTACCAACCGTTGACCAAGTCAGAGTAGTCTGTGAATACCCCAACGTATTTCCAGATGAACTGCCTGGTATGCCCCCAGATTGGGATATCGAGTTCATTATTGAACTAATTCTTGTAACTGGACCCATAGCTCAGAGACCCTATGCTATGAACCCATCTGAACTAGTGGAGCTGAAGAAGCAACTTGATGCTATGATGGAGAAAGGTCTGATTCAACCAAGCGCAGCGCCATGGAGATCGCCTGTTTTGTTTGTCAATAAGAAGGATGGAGGTAACTGTTTGTGCACAGATTACTGGAAGCTGAATGATGTCACCATCAAGAACAAGTACCCACTGCCCAAGATAGAGGATCTGTTTGACCATTTGATTGGTGCCAGAGTGTTTTCTAAGATTGATCTTAGAACTGGTTATCACCAACTCAAGATTCGAGTAACGGATATTCCAAAGACCGCCTTTACCACCAGATATGGATTGTATGAGTATACAGTCATGTCTTTTGGATTAACCAATGCCCCCGCTTATTTCATGAATCTCATGAATAAGATTTTTATGAACTTTCTAGATAAGTTTGTCGTTGTTTTTATCGATGATATTCTTATCTATTCCAAGTCAGACGAATACCATGAGCAACACCTAAGAACCATCCTTGAAATCCTGAGAGAGCATCAGTTATATGCCAAGTTCAGCAAATGTGAGTTTTGGCTGAAAGAAGCAGGATTCCTCGGACATATTATGTCGGCAGGAGGAGTCGCTGTTGATCCCGCCAAGATGAAAGATGTTGAAGAATGGGAAGCCCCAACCACTCAAACCCAAGTACGTGCATTTGTCAGATTACCGGGATACTACCGCAAGTTCGTAGAAGGATTTTCGAGCATCGCAAGATCGATGACCCAATTGTTGAAGAAAGACAAGAAGTTTGAATGGACCGACAAATATGAAGCAAGTTTCCAAGAATTCAAGAAGAGATTGATTTTAGCCCCAATATTGATTATGCCAGATATCAAGAAGCCGTTTGATGTGTACTGTGATGCATCCAAGATTGGTCTCGGATGTGTGTTTATGCAAGAAGGCAAAGTGATAGCATATCTGTCTCAACAACTGAAGCAACACGAGCAGAACTACCCCACTCATGATCTTGAATTAACAGTTGTAGTTTTAGCCATGAAGACATGGTGTCATTATCTTATGGGTAATCGCTGTGAGATTTATTCAGATCACAAGAGTCTAAAGTATATTTTCACCCAGAAGGAGCTGAATATGATGCAAAGGAGATGGATAGAGTCAATCAAGGATTATGACCTTGACATTCACTATCACCCCGACAAAGCCAACGTGGTAGCAGATGCTCTTAGCAGATTGTCGTGTACATTAAACACCATGATTAAAGAAGCCCAGCCAAGTTTGCATGAAGAGTTGGAGAAGTTTAGTTCAGAGCTAGTTAGCAAAGGATTTTTAGCTAGCATTGAACTTCAACTCATGTTGATCAGTCAGATCAAGGTAGCCCAGAAGGGAAATGCAAGTATCGACGGAATCAAACGTCGTATTTGTAACATCCCAATTTCAGCAACCCTGATTAGTTGTCCAGAATGCAAAAATCAGGGGGAATGAAAAAAATTCTTGTGAATGCTGAAGTGTTTGCTTGTTGCTTGGATATGCTATGCATGTGAATGTGTATTAGATGATATACTCCTTACCTCAACACCAGTTGACAAAAGATACTTCCCAAATTTGTCTTGGCTTAATTTCCATATTCTCAAATGTTTTGGCATTTCAAAACCTGAGCCAAGAAGCCTTTGCAAACAAACTATTTTAGTAGCTTCTATTGATCAAACTACGGAGAGCCATATAACATAATCTCCTTATGCTCTCAAGACAGAACCTTCTACTACTCTTATCTCTAGATTTAACAAAACGTTTTATGAAGTATTTGTATTCTACCCTTCGTAGAGATACCAAGAGACCCTCATATTATTCCAAAATACAACCTATTCAAAATATCCATCCTTACCTCAAGTTAAGCTTTATGGTAACCCTAGTAGTAGTTGATTTGTTTGTAAGATGAGTTGTCTTGATCTGCTGCTTGAATTGTCTACTTAGGAGATAGTATGAGCTGCTCTAGGAGGTCATCACTAGGATCAAGATGTCTCCAAATCATTCCACCCTAAGCAAGGATACAATCTAGATCTGATCCCTGGCTACTAAGTGATCATCTAAAACTCTTAACCAGATCAATTCTGAAGAAACCCCTTCTAGAAGTTTCCAAGTCAATGAGGACCAATATCAAGCATGGATCCCTTATACTCAATCTACTCTTCAACCACATCCACTTGATGATGCTTTAGTACTTTGCAACCCATCAAAATCATCAGCACCCACATTCTAGTCCAAAAATCCTAAATCTGCCAAATTTGGCTAAGTCTGGAAATCTGTTTTCCACAACACCTTTTTGAATGCCTCCCTTTCTCAACCCTTGTGCATTTTTGGAAATGCACTTAAACCATCTTGTTAAATATCCTAACAACTACCAAGGACCACTCTTGCCCTTGGTTATATCATCCTCCAACCCACTTGTTCTTGATGGTTTTGCAGGCAAGAAAATAACTTTTCCTGCAAATCTAGTCAACATGCCTACTTTGATAGAAGCTCACACCACCATCCAACCTTCTATGCAACAACTCCTTGAAGGGTTGTGTACTAATCATATAGGTGTATCATTACCTACTTCACTCGTTTCTATTGGATCCTTGAGCTGTTTAAACCCACAAGGTTTTGAAGGCAAGTTGATAATCTGCTTTGGCAGGCTTATTTTATTCAAAGTCTGACAGCTTGTCCTGATGAACTCAAGCAAGATCAAACTCAAACCTCTGTACCATGTTGATGTACATCACTTGGATTATCCGTCCATATGCCCCATGCCCCAAGGGGAGATCGGAAATCCAAGATACAACCTTGTTTTGATGGTATGAAATTAACATCACCTAGATCCTTAATCTAGGTTATTCCACTAAAATCAACTTGGGTTCTCCAATCCCAAGGTTGCAAATGCTTGCTACACCTTGTATACATCATCTAACTTGATCATCAAGATTTATCAAATATTTTTCATAAGTATTATGGCCCCAAATCCATTTAACTTCTTTCAGAGACAAATTCTTCAAAACCTCTTCCATATGGGAAAGTTTGGTTTTTACCAAAACACTTCCCCAACTCTTAGCACTTTTGAGTCCCATATATCATACCCTATCTTCCCACTTCAAAAATAAATAATTCTTTAAAAATACTTTCCCACCTCAATAAATCCCAATAAAATTCCCCAATGTATCTAGGACCATCTCACATCAAAAAATCCACTTGTCCAATGTAAATTTATCAAATGATCCTCTAGAAACTACTTCTGCAGTTTTTGACTAAATGGATTTAAGTGGACTTTAAATCTTTAGAAAAATCCCAAATAATTCCTGGATATCTACCTTGACCTCCTTTATCTACCAACACCCTTACCTCAATTGGTCAAGATCAAAAATCAAGACATAACCCTTGATCATCCTTTATGGTAGAATTGAAGTTTTATCCTTTCTGTACCAAACACCAAAGAAAAATCTCACCAATCTTCTCCACCAAGCTTGTACAACACCCTTCTCTCCCCCTGGTCGAAATCACTGTAGCCCTAGCACCCCTTCCCTTTGTCCTTTAGTGCTTGGAGGAAGGAGAGATGCACCCATTTGTCATGCCTTTACTTCTTGCAGCAGCCATCCCACCTCTCCTCTGCCCTCAACCCACACCAGAAACCACTCCTCACGCCCACAACAACACCATGCCCAGGTTTCCCTCCTCTCTCCCATGCCCAATGGACCAAGGCCATGGTGAACCTCTCCCCTTTGGTTTATAAGTACCAGAGGCCCCCACCCCACCCCTGCTCCCTCATTTCTCTCCCTCACACCCCACTTCCCCTCCCTAGAGCCTCCCCATCCTCTCCCCTTCTCTGCCTCACACAGGAAAGGAAGGAGAAGCCCTCTCGGCCTCCTTCAAGATCTGCCCATGGTGCTCTCATCCCCGCTTCACTCCCTCTGCATGCCATGCTCCTGGACTCCCCTCCTCCTTCTGGTACTGACAGTGCCCCTCGTTTGGTCATGCAGCCACCGTGGCCGCCGCACCGGTGAGCTCCCGAAGCTTTGCTCCGGCCAACCTCACGCGGACTTCTTTCTAGAAGGAAACCAAGCTGCGCCGCCCATCCCTGGAGTCACCGTCGTCGGTCGCATCTCCCTATCGTCTCCTTGGTCGCCTCCCGAGCCTCTGGGAGCTCCCCCGCCAATCTCCCGAGCGTGCTCGTCGGCTGTCGTCGTGCCAGACCCCTCCAGTCGTGGGAACCCCTCATGCCGCCCCTCTACAGACTCGCCCCGGAGTCCTCCGTCGCCTCGGCACCTCCCCCGTCGCCGACGAGCCCTCAGGTGAGCGCCCTGGTCAGACCCCGCCTCCCCTCTTCTAGGGTTACCTTGCCGTGGCCCTGTTTCCCGCGAAGGAGATGACCGCCCGCCGTAGATGTCATCTTAATCTAACTGCCCAGATCCGCAGGTACCTCTTCACCGCTATGAGTCTCTGACTGCCGGGCCCCGCCTGGCGGTTTCAAACGCGCCGCGCGCGCACTCACCGGAGCTGCTGGGCCGGTTTCTCCTCTGCTCGGCCCAACTGCCCCAGATCTGGCCCGACTGGGTAAAATCCATTTCCCTTTTTATTTTATTTTCCAGATCTACTTATATAGCTACAGATTTAAATCAAGTCAAAAATGAAAAAGGAAGTATTTTGCCTAAATGAAATTTTTACCATGTTCAGGTGTGTTCTTGCAACATGCAAAACTGGTCTTGTGCCAAGAATAATTTTTATTATTTACTGGCAATTAATCTACAAAAGGTATCTTTTTCACTAAATAATTTCCTTTGGGAATTTTACATATCCATTTGGGATGAACCCAAGTCCTCCTGAAAGATAATGTCTATACCCTTCAATCAGCATAAACCTTATGCCAAGGTGAATAATAATTTGCCTATGGTAAAAATAACAATAACAGAGACTTTTTGCCTTTAGGAAATTCCCTAGACCAAACCATAGGTCCAATTGAACCAATTCCAAATCCCATTGATGTGGTACATCAAGACCTAACTAAATCCAGGAGCTCATGATTTATTGAGCCTTAGATATTTATCTGTGAATTAAACTATTCTGTGCATGTTTTATTCACCTAAAAATTTAGTATAGTAGCTATAAAGCTCCAAAAAGGTTAATTCCAATTTCTGCAGAAAGGTATTCCAACTACCTACCATGTGTCCTTGGAATCAAATCAAAAGCTACTGTAGATTTAAATTGGTGAAAAAGACAAAAACCCCACAGAACTGCCTTTAGGGATTTCCTGAGGGAATTCTGTTAATTGTCTTGACCTGATTCCAATTCCCAGTACCTCCTAGGATCAGTATATATCAAAAGCTAGAAGCTCAGAATTTATTGAGCTCTGGTTAAACTTTTGTGATTTAAATACTCCTGTGATCGGTATTCTCACTAAATAAATCACTCCAGGAGTTTGGCAACTCAAAAAAGGGTGAATCCAAATCTTACAGAAAGGTATTCTAAATACCTATCACCTGCCCTTGGAACCAACTCAATATCTCCTATAGATTTAATCTGGTGATAAAGAGAAGATTCTTACAGAACTGTCTTTGGGAATTTCCTGAGTGCATTCTGGTAATTCTTTTGACTTGATTCGAACTCACAGTGAACAAGTACATCAAACACTCTCTAACCATCAAAGGACATAATTTTTGGAGCTCCAGAACCTCCCTGGTGAATTGTTTCCTAAAACTAGAGTCTTATTCACTATAAAAATCACTATAAATCTTTTGTAATTGATAAAATAGTGAAACCACTTTTGTTGGCTTCATCTTATCAATACCTACCTGTTGGTATCATGTTTTTTTACCATGGTACCATACAGAATGTGGTCCTGTCCAGAAATCCATCTCTTAGGTAGTTTCTAGACTATAAATCCTAAAGGGGTATTCATTCCCTTCTCCAAGGCCATCTCAATCTCCTATTTCCAATCCTCTCAAAACCATCTAAATCTTAATCTGGTATTATTCAATTGCTTGCTGTATGTATTGTTGCTTGTATGCCTTGTGTTGATTGTGGCTTGGTTTGCTTGCATGTGCTGTCGGGACGACGATAGTTGCGATGAAATCGGAGAGCAGAAAAAGGGGTATTTATAATTGGATTTGGTATTATGAGATTATCTAAAGGAGAAGTTCATGGACATATTGCCATATTGCTGATTGTCAGGCAAGCCCCCTTCTTGCTCATAAGCCTTGTCCTACTATTTTACTTATGCATGTTTTGTCTACTATTTGTGAAACTGCATTGTTTTATTCTATGTTGATGTATTTATGGTAGTGGTTTGGCTCCTCCGAACCATTATACCTTTGTACTATTAAGCACAACCCCTTTGGAGACACCTACCTGTCCCTAGTAGAATAGATGGTGCATATCCACCATACCCCTTTGGAGACCCATATTAGCCGAAGCAAAGCTGAGGATGGGAAGACCCCGGAAAAAGTTTACCAAATGTTTTGATGATAAAAATGTTTTATGATAAAACCTTGGTGATGTGGGACCTCCCAAGAGTTGTTGAGAAACAAAAATATTTTGTTTTACAAAATGCTGGAGGAAAACCAGAGGAAAAAGGTTTATAGATACGCACCTGGTTCTTTGCAGTCTAGCTATAACAACTTAACCCTGTGCAACCACATTACTCTGGTATGGGACAGGGCTGGATTTGAAGGTTGTCTATTCCGGTATAAGCTGCCTTGCAACATCTACAGGGGACCGGGGATCCCTGGAGGGTGGGCCTTCTCCGATATAGGTCCATGTAATACATCGACCTGGAGAAGGAACGAAGGGTCGGCATGCCTCCACGCGTTACTATGAGCCCCTCTTTGAAAGTGCGCACGTGGGACGTGCACTAAGCGCTCCGGTTGTTCCTCGCCCGACGTCCCGGTTTTGAGGGGATTAACACTCATAGGGTAGGCACTTATATTGGAGTGGGCATCCGGAGAGTCTTGATCGGGTACTCGACCCACGATCGGTGAAGATCAGGGTAGTGTACCCGGATGGTGTGGGTAAAGTGTACAACCTCTGTAGAGTGTAAATCTATCTGAATAGCCGTGTCTGCGGTTAAGGACGGGTTGGACAAACTTCTGTAGAGCGGTGCTGGTTTTGTTTCCAAAAAGGGATTTCAGAAAATAAAATGGCTTTGGAAATGTTTTGACCATGTGATGGTCGGAAAGGATACCTGTTCTGACTATGGGATGATCAGGAAGGTATGGAAGGAGTTTGGTCATGGGACGACCCGAAGGCGGGGAGAAAATGGGTGACCTAGTCCTGATGTTTTCCAAAACTTCTCAAAACGGTTTCCAAAATGTTTACAAAAGTTTTCAACAAAGATATATAGATGCTATATCTACAAGAGAAACTATTTGAGAAAAGAACCTCTCTTGGAGCCCTCCTACCACCACAGCCAAAATGCATATCCTCCTGTTATTATTAATATCTTAAGGTGGTTTGCGAGTACATTCAAAGTACTCACTGGCATTGTCCCTGGCTATTAACTTGGCCAGATTTCAAGAAGAAGGCGAGGAGGGCGACTATGCGAGCTAGGACGTTCTCCCAGTCAGTTGCCTATAGGTTAAGGCATGGCTCGGGCCCTACGGCTAATGAAGTTCCGCTGTTGATCAGTGTAGCCATAATGGCATATAAGGTATGACATGTATTTGTTATGTTTTGGATGTTTACTTTGATACTTGTCGGTTATGTGCCACGACTAACTGATCATGGGATCGTGGTTGTATACATAACATGGATTCTCGGAGGATTAATCCGGGGGCCCCACAGTATTGGTACAGAAAAGGTACCTGGATTCACCGAAGATGAGGAAGGAGTTTTGTGGTACAAAGGACGTATCTGTGTGCTAGCAGATTCGGAGCTGAAGCAAGTTATCATGCAGGAAGCTCATGATACTCTTTATTCTATCCACCCTTGATGAATGAAGATGTATCAAGATTTAAAGGAGCAATTTTGGTGGCACAAGATGAAGAGAGAAATCGGGAGCTACATTGCCAAGTGTGATATCTGTCAAAGAGTCAAAGCGGAACATCAGAGACCCACATGACTGCCGCAACCATTACAGATTACGGAATGGAAATGGGATTCTGTCGGAATGGACTTTATCACCGGTTTGCCTACTTCTAGTAGGGGAAATGACTCTATCCGGGTCATAGTTGATAGACTATCCAAGGTAGCCCATTTTATACCTGTCAAGACAACCTACCAGAGTTCGAAGCTAGTAGAGTTGTACATTGCTAGAATTGTCAATTTGCATGGAACCCCCAAGACCATAGTGTCGGATCGAGGAACCTAATTTACCTCAAGATTTTGGCAGAAAATTTAAGAAGGATTAGGGACCAAGTTGAATTTCAGCATAGCTTATCACCCGCAGACCGATGAACAGACTGAAAGAGTCAACCAAATCTTAGAAGATATATTGCGAGCTTGTGTGCTAGAGTATGGATCAAAATGGGAAGATTGTCTGCCTTTTGCAGAATTCTCATACAACAACAGTTATCAAGCCATTTTGCAAATGGCCCCATTTGAGTTCTTATATGGAAGGAAGTGCCGTACCCCCTTAAATTGGTCGCAAGTAGGAGAGAGTCAGATTTTCGGACCCGACATCCTACGAGAAGCCGAAGAGAAGGTTCACAAAGTCCGTGAGCACCTCAAGACCGCCTAATCGAGAGAGAAGCGTTATGCTGACGAGAGACCTAGAGACCTGACCTTTAATGTCAGAGATTTTGTGTATCTCAAAGTGTCGCCTTTGAAAGGAATGCAACACTTTCAGATGAAAGGAAAGTTAGCTCCTAGATATATTGGACCCTTCAAGATTCTGAATCGCCGAGGAGAAGTATCTTATCAACTAGAACCGCCAGAGGAGATGTCAGCCATCCATAATGTGTTCCATATCTCGTTACTTCGCAAATGCTCAGAAGTGCCGGAGAAGACCGAAGTGTTCAAGAACATCGATCATCGAGCTATCGATATCAACAAGGATCTGACGTATCGTGAAGTACCCATTCATATCTTAGAAGAAGCTTCCAGAACCACCAGAACCGGGAGTATCAAATTTCTCAAGATCCAATGGAGCAACCATACCAAAAAAGAAGCTACCTAGGAGCGACACGATTATATTAGGACTGAGTTTCCAGATCTCTTTAGTTCCTAGTTTTTCTTAAATCTCGGGACAAGATTTTGTTTAAGGAGGCAAGGTTTGTAACACCCCAAATCTTTAATCAAGGTTATCAAGTTCCTAATCACCCAATCTAGGGTTAACAAAAACTTTTATTAAGAAAATGGATATGAATGCATGTGTGTGTTGCATTATTATATAATTGATTGAAAATGCCATGCTTGATTATTCTAAATGTTGTGAAATGGTTTAAAGGTGAATGCCACATCATCTAGACAATTTCCAAAGAGAAAGAAATCAAATAAGAATAAATAAACCAAATGGTCATTTTGATCATTTTAAACCACTAGGCCACTTTAGGTGTTCCTAGAAGAAGATTTCCAACATAAGCAATTATATTTCTTTTCACCCCTTGCTAGACCATGTAAAAGTGTATTAAGGCCCACTTTACAAACTTACAAAAACATCTAGAAAATCAATTAAATGGCCAATGGAAAATTGAATCTCATTCATATGGGAAGATCACACTTTTTCAAAAACCTACCAAATCAATTCCCCTTGACCTCTCCAAGCAAACCCAGTCTCTCAAGCTTAATATAAGATCACTCAAAAAATTTGAATCAAAAATTCAAAAACAAATTTCATGCGGCCATTAACACAAACACTTGGCATGCACAGAATAATCTCTAGCCTAACTTCACTGTTTTGTACAGTGATCATCGACCAATTGATCTCCCTCTTAACCCCCTTGTCCCCCTGAGTGTCTAGCAGCAGCAGACAAGCCCCCCTTCGACGTGGAGAATAGTGGAGCGCCGCCGTTTTGTGGTCATCGCCGGCCGACGACGACCAGCTCGCACCAGACCACCCCGCGCCCATCCAGCATGTCCACTAGCACCGTCGCAGCCTACTGCCACCCCATGTCTAGGACACAGCCCCAGCCGAGCCGTGGACCACCCTAGTCGCGCCGTGCACTGCCTCTCTACGCTGTGTCTAGAGCGCGATAGTGCGCCGTGCCCGACCTGCCCCGTCAGTCTCACCATGATCACACCACCCTGGCAGATACCCCCGTTCGCCGCCGCGCGACCCGCAGCAGCCGCACGCTGCCGCAAGCACCTCGGCCTCCGCTCAGAGCGCCGCATGCGCCAGACCAAACCAAGCCACCCCATGCCACGCCATTAAGTCCGTGAGAACCGCCAGGGAGAACTGCACTGTCCTACGCCCTTGCCCATGCTATTAGCTGCCTGTAGCATTGCCACCGTCGAGCTCACCGCCGCACTGCTCGGTCCCCTCGTCGAGCTATGAAAGGAGGCCACCCCTGCCTCCATTTTGCACACCACTCGACACCCCACTCCTCACTGACCTTCCCCACCTCTCCCCAGAGCAAGGCGAGCACCACCGTGCCGGAATTTCACCGGATTTCGCCGCTGCTGGAGGAGAAGGGCGTCGTCAATTCCGACCACCCCGAGCCCTGCCGTGACCGCGCCTCGCCTCGTCGTCGTCTACCTCGTCGTTTTCCCCAGTTGCCGAGCCTAGCTGGAGCCCAGGTGAGCCCCGAGAGACCCCCACCACCGCGTTAGGTTTAGCTCGTCGCCGGAGCTGTTCCTTGTCGACGACGACCCTCAGCTGTTGGATTAGAATTAGATCGTAGCGTCCACATTAAACAATACCGTTTCGCGTTATATGAGTCACTGACCAGTGGACCCCCTTTGTCAGCCACGCGCTGCGCTGTGCTGTGCAGTTGGGCCGGCCTGTTTAGCATTCCCGCCCAGGCCTGGAAATTCAAATAAGGATTTTCCTTTTTAGTTTAAATCCTATTCTGTCCACTTATTCCAAAATAAATTCAGAGAGTTTCACTTAACCAAATTGCATGATTCAAATTGTGTTAGAAAGATAATTAAAATATCTATCCGAGCCCGTTGGATTTAAATATTTTGGAGTTAGAGATAATCTATAGCAAAAATAACAAGACAGAGACTTTTGTAACTTCAAACATTTTTCAAAAATCAACCATAATAGATTTTGAGTTGATTCCAACTCTCAAAAATCACATTTGATAATATCTATCTGAATATGTAAAAATATTTAGGTTTGTATGTAGTGACATTGGACTAGTACCAAAAGAATGCTATTAGGGCATTTCTATCACCTTAAATCTTTAAATAATAATCTTAAACTTTATATAATGTGACCAACCCTTTAAATCACATTCCCATGTATTAGAATATGTGGTGATGACATGTGTCCACATGATCCCATATTTTGATTGGAGAATATTAAATCTTAATTAATTTCAATGAGTAGAAATTACTTTTCTCAAATAAACTAAATAAAACTAGTCATTATTGCATGTGATGATTGTGATGCTGCTAGATCATCAAGTGTGAGCCTTAGTGTGCTAAATAGACTTAGTTAAGTATTTTTTGGTGATTGTGTACCCCGTATTCCTTTATAGACGATAGTACCGACCAAGGATATGAGGAGGATGAGTTCTACCCCGAAGAAGACGAAGAAAAAATCAATCACTACACCAATCAAGGCAAGCTATTATTAGCAAGCTAGATCTATGAAAGCTTTAACCTAAGCAAGATGCCTTAGGCATGCTTTGGTTATATATTTTGATTTATACCCATCCCAAGTTTTACTTGCAAGCTTTACTCTTTTGATTTACCAAAGTTCCTTACTTTTAGTTAATGCTTTGTGAGATTTCAGAAAGTAGTATAGATAGCATAAAGAGTATAAAACTAGGCCTATACTAGATGTCTCTATGGCATGAGATTGAGATTAGCATCCCTCATTAGTGAACACTCTTAACTTAGTGGCTAGTGCTAAACATAAAACTTGATCACTTTAGATGGGAATACTTGGTGAAAATGATTATGAAAACCTTGCAATGATGAGTCGTTCTATTGAGATGTTTTGACATGTGTTGAGAAACACAAATGGATTTGATGATGAAAATGTTGAGGCATGAGCCTTAGCCCTTTGTAAAAACTGATGGCTAGGTTCGGATGTGATACCATTCCAATTTTACCATACAACCACAATAGCTGAATTGGGTAAGGCTTAGCTAGAAGTTTATATGCATTAGTATGAGTTCCCTCGCGGAAGAGGTTTGAGCTGAGGCTACCTCTTGATGATGCCCATCTATGAAGTGCCCAGGATGGCAGATGGCCATGGCTGGGAGGCCAAGCTCATAGGAGAGGTGCTTATACTAGAGTGTCTAAAGGAAAGGTTATGATTGATTATCCGCATACTAAGTATGATGATTCAGGGTTATCCCTGACGGATGTATCGAATTTTGTGGTGAAAGTATACCACCTCTGCAGAGTGTCAAACTATTCGAATAGCCGCATCCACGGTCATGGACAGTTGGAGCGGCCATACTGTTCCGTCGTCAGATGTTTTCAAAATGACTTGTGAAGTGAACTATGATTTTGACTTGACCACAATAGGGTTGTGCATATGAAAACTAGGTTCCCAACTTAAGTGATTTAGAACATTTAAGTTAACTTTCTTTGCTTCTGAACTCAGTTTAGATAAATATGGCTTTTTGCAAATAAACTTAGAGCTTAGGATTCCTACTAGAACTACCTTACTTGTTAGTGATAGTTTGAGAGTACTTAAAGAGTACTCATGGCTTTGTCCTTGGCTATTCCCGTGGCCATACTATGAGGAGGACTACCAGGAGGAAGGACAGCAGGACGACTACGACAACTAGGATCATCTCCCATCGTCAGCATTGCATGTGACACTAAAGATGGAGCCCACTACTACGCTTATTATTTCGCTGCTTGTTTGTATTAAGACTGGATCATGAGATCCTTTATTTGTGTAAGACCTTATTATGGTTTGTAATGGATGATGTACTGTGATATCCAATCTGTTATGTCTCGCAAAAATGGTAATCCTGGGATTGCGATGTATGGCATAATAGGTATCTGGGATTAAAAATCCGGGCGTTGACACTGCCCGCTTTCTCTAGACAAACTAGCAACACCGGGCGCTCCCCTGTTGCGAGTGTCACGAGTCACGAATTTAGTGGGCCATATTCCAGTGTCATGTCCCCATTACTTCTCTTCCTCCCCGTACTTATCTTCCTTCCCCTCGAAGCCACTTTCCCCACTTCACTCGCATCCTGCCGTAACCGCAAGCCGACGACGCCTCCATCACAATCCCCTCTCCGGTTCCCCTCTCGCCATGGGTTCAAGGTGAGATGGCGAGGAAATGCGTCGTGACGATAGGGACAGTGATTTCGATGTGAGTCGTCTCATCTCTATCTCTATCATCTATGGCCAGTTATCTATTTTGAGCTAGATCTACCCTGTTTACGCATGCGTGTATGATGTGTTAGGCCAACCAAACGCTGTATGAATCCGACTATCACGGTTTAGCGGATGAAGACAGTCCTCTGCTATGTAAACATGGATATGTGCCAGCTAAATTTGTAGCGTTCGAAGGACGAAAAATAGGCAAGAGGTTTCTACGGTGTCAAGGACATCGTGCAATTATGCTAGGCGGAAGTTCCAGTGTTGTCAAATGGGTAGATCCAGAGTGGCCCAAATCGATGCAGAAAATGCTAGACAAACTATGGGATATGACTGTTGAGTTGAAAGAATCCGTATTCAGATCACTTCTTGACAGTGTTGATATGAACCTATGGGAACCAGATGACATGACCAAGCTTAACCAAGATCTCAGGAGGGTGCAAGACGAGGTTAGCAAAGTCGAGAAGGAGAGGGATGTGGCATTGGCCATGAAGGCTAAAGCAGAGCAAGAACTGACTCAAGCAAGGAATGATCTTCACCAGGCCAAAGTCCTGCAGTTCACAACTACGAGTATTGACAAGTGCATGAGGAAAAATGTAGAGAAACAATTGAAGCTGTGCAAGGAAGATGCTAAAAGGAAGGAGCCGACGATTCGATCCTTGCTCTCGCAGGAAGATGCGCATCGGGCTAAGATTAGGAAGATCAAGGAGATGTGTGATTAAGTAGTTCTATTTAGCTTGAGCTCCGTGCCTTTTTAAGTTGTAATAGTAGTACTTGTTGACCTAGCGGTCTAAACTAGTGGTCCCGGAGTCCTGGGAGGAAAAAACATTGGTCGCCCGTTAATCTGTCTTAACCCTGCATTACTTCCTTTTGTCTGATCATGGTGGTATTATGACATTGGTGGTTTGTTTAAACATAATCTACATGGATTGTGCCGCATGCAAATGGCACAACCATAATTCATAAAGTGGTAGCACATACACCCGGTTACTGGAGATCCGGGAGCTTCACCAGATGCAGGAGCAGGGAGGTGGTGAGATAGACGGGCTCAAGATTAGGCTAGAGAGTGGTACCGATTTCCTCCTTACCTGGGCATTATCGGTTTCCATTGTTGTTTATGTTTCCACATTGTTGTGCATCATCTGAAATGAGTTGCTTCTTCGTGGAGTGTAGCAGCTTAAATAATTTATTTCTGTGCCACTTACATTCCATCGAATTTGGAGAGCTCCTGCCCCTCAGCAATCGTGGAACTGGTGCTGCGTGTTTTCAGATAGTAGTGGCACAATCACAATTTCGGATTCAACTACTGACTTGGGCGTTTCCAAACCCTAAGTCGCGGTACATTTTACTCAGAGAACATGGGTAGATTGTTTCGCCCAGCAAAGTACCACACACAGAGCTCCAGAATTTAACCGAATTACATATATAGGTTCAAGTTCAACACATTACTATGCATCTTCATTGCCATCAGCCTTCTTCCGCAGCCTGGGTGCCAAGCCTTCACGTCCACTGGCTTCTTCATTTCCTGCCTTCTTCCTCTTCCTTGGTGCCAATTTTCTTAGCTTCACGTACTCTGCATCACCGGGACGATCAACACTAGAATCATGTCCAACATCATCTTTCCACTCGTTTTTACCTTCTTCAGGTAGCAAAATGACTGACCCGGTAGTCATGTTTCTAACCTTGCGGCGCTTCCTATGAAAGGAACAAGACTATTCTGGGGATCAGATAAAGTTGAAGTAAAAAAGGCCTACTCAGCCATGATTGGATATTCACCATCACCACCACACTTCTCTTGGGTATGTGCAACCTCCTGCCAAAATAAACACAAGTTCTTCTTCTAGCTTTTGCTTCTAGACAGATTGAATACAAGGAATTTTCTGAAAAGAAAGCAGTTCATCCTGCCTGACTAGAATTGTGTAACTTCCAACTATTACTTGGAAGAATCAGTAAATCATCTATTCTGGGAATGTCCATTTGCAAACAAATGCTGGGACCATATTTACAGAAACAGAGCTGCAAACCTAACATGATTGGAAGCTATTTCAGACATCAAAGAAAAGTTACACCTACCATTTGCAATGGAGATCATTATCATGACTACCTGGGGTAGCTGGATATGCAGAAATGAGAAGATTTTTAATGACAAAAGGCTCACAATTGAAAGATGGAAAGCAATCTTCTATCAAGAAATGAGATGGTTACAATTCAGAATCAAAGGAAAATACAAGGAGAAATTCAAAGCCTGGCTTAACCAGCAATTAGATCAGGGATAGAGTAGATATCATCCATCTTAGAATGATTTTACTTTACTGTTTTGATCTACCTTAGATCATTTTTTTCACTGTAACATACTCATATCTTATAATAAAAAATTGCAGTGGGGATTTTTCCCTACCGTTTCACCTCAAAAAAAAGAAACATGACTGTTGCATAACTGCCCAATATCTATAGAGTAAATGAAACAAAAATTACAATTCAGCATAAACATGCGAACCCCAAGAGACTTTTGCTTACTAGCAGCTAATTGGGTTCTAGCGACCATCCTGTCCAAGAATAGAAGGGCGAATCCCAGTTGCAGCAGCTTCCACATCTAGTACATCACAATCAGCTTAAACATGCAAGACGAAGCATACCTTTTCATCAACCCAATTAGCTGACTATCACACGTTAGAGGAACCATGATGCCACGTTCATCCATGAAGCTGAACTTTGTAGTCTGCTTCAGCCATAATTCATCATGATTACACAGAGCAGCAACCATACTAGATATAGTGCAGATCTGTGCATGCGCTTCTTCCATCGTGATACAATGGTGTCCATACCACTTTCCCTTCACCCTTGCTGATTTAGAGTCGTACCTGAAGAGGACTACCGTAACCAGGTAAGGGTGGTCCACGGAGATCCCACTTGACAGAAAACTATGGACAAAATATGTTTGTTAGCGTTGGGCTAACAAACAATGGTAGGTTCAATAGCCAGTTAGTAGTTCTATATAGTGCGAATAGCAAAGAGAAGGGTAGCTCACCCGCATGTAGCTAGAACTTCTTCTTCCATGGTAGTAGGATCTTCCATCCCCCGAGCTCCTTGGCTCGTCGGCAGCGGAGGCGGGCTAGACTCGCAACAACGGCTATGGCATATGCCATTGGAGCTCGAGATCAGCGACTGGGCGCAGCAACTTGGCGTCGGAAGTCAAATGTCCGAAGGGATCATCCAGCTTGGAGGGTGGATTTCAACGCCGCCAGTGCTAGGGGAAAGGAGGGAATGGATTTGTGAAATTGGTCAACGCATCCAATCCACTTAGTTCCTCGATTTGCCTAAGAGGTTGCCGCGTTGGCACTCGCATCACGGACAGATGACCGACATGTGGGTCCCGACTGTTTACTTCACGGGGCAGTTTAACAGAATGTTTGTATTTGGCAGGGGTGAGATGAGTTTGCCTCGAAATGGCCCCTCTGAGTAGTTGGCAACCCAACTTTACGAAACGCAGCAATTACAGGCAACTTGGTTACCGCCATGCACTCGCCCATGAACTTTCGGGCCCCAAACAAACAATCCCCTCGTAGGGCTCCTAGCCGAGCGGGATCTGCCCAAGACCGACAGGTTCCTCCTCGTCGGCGGCTACGACAGATGCGGGGACGGGGAAAGGGGCCTGTACGGGGACAAGGGCCTCCTTGTCGACGGCCTTGGAGGCGCCAATGGCCACCGCACCGTTCTTCTCCATCGTCGGTGTGGTTGGGGTTTTCTTGGGGGTTTACAAAAGGTGATGGGACAGTGGAGACAGTTGAGTGAGCGAGTGAGTGATGAGTGAGAGTGGGGACGCCTCTATTAAGGGAGAAGGGAAGCGAAGTGTCATTGCACTACCATGCACCACGTAACTGTTGGAGATATTCCCAAGAGGCAATAATAAAAGCGGTTATTATTATATCTTTGTGTTTATGATGAATGTTTACATCCCATGCTATAATTGTATTGTTAGGAAACACTAATACTTGTGTGTTTTGTAAACATGTAAGAGTCCCTAGTAAGCCTCTTGTTGAACTAGCTTGTTGATTAATAGATGATCATGGTTTCCTAGTCATGGACATTGGATGTCATTAATAACAAGGTTGTATCATTAGGAGAATGATGTGATGGACACACACCCATAGTAAGCGTAGCATAAGATCAAGTCATTAAGTTCGTATTGCTATAAGCTTTTAAATGCATAGTGACCTAATCCTTCGACCATGAGGTTGTGTTAATCACCATCACCGGATGGGTACTTTGATGACATCAAACACCGCTTCGTAACTGGGTGGTCATAAAGGTGTCGTTGGGTATTCTGAAAGTATGTGTTGAAGCGCATGGACCAAGATTGGGATTTGTCCATCCATACGACGGATAGATATGCTCTGGGCCCTCTCGGTGGAATGTCATCTAGATAGCTTGCAAGCATGTGACTAGGTCACAAGGGATGACATATCACGGAACGAGTAAAGAGTACTTAACAGTAACGAGGTAGAACTAGGTATGGAGATACCGATGATCAAACCCCGGATAAGTAGAGTATCGCGAGACAAAGGGAATTGGTTTCGTATGTTAATGGTTCAATCGATCACGAAGTCATCGTTGAGTATGTGGGAGCCGTTATGGATCTCCAGATCCCGCTGATGGTTATTGATCGGAGAGGTGTCTCCGTCATGTCTACATATTCACGAACCGTAGGGCGACACATTTATGGTTCGAAGTTGTTTTAAGTAGATATGGAATGTGCGTTGGAGACCGAATGTTGTTCGGAGTCTCGGATTGGATTCGGGACATCACGAGGAGCTCCGGAATTGTCCGGGGAGTAAGATTCATATAATGGGGATCTTTTTCTGAGTTAGGAAATGTTCCGGAGTGTTTGTATGGGGATTCTAGAAGGTTTCGGAATGTTCCGGAAGGTTCTGGAAGATTTCTTGGAGTTTATTCGAAAACCAAGATAAGATAAGATAAGATAAGGGAAATTTAAAGAGGAGACTTGGGGGGAGGACTCCTCCCCCCACCTCCTTGGTGCGCCGGCCCTAAGTGGTGGGCCTAGGGGTGGGAACCCTAGGCCGCACCCCTCCCTCTATATATAGACGGGTGGAGGCGCCACCCCCTTTGATCCTCCACTCTTGCCCCAAGCCGCCTATCTCCTCCTCCTTCTTTCTGCTCAGGCTTAGGCGAAGCCCTGCAGAATTCTCCACTCCACCACCACCACCACGCCGTCGTGCTGCTGGGATTCCGTGGAGAGATCTACTACCTCCGCTGCTCGCTGGAACGAGGAGAGGAAGGTCTGCTTCGACTCCGCACGTGTGACCGACCTTGGAAGCGCTGCCGGAACGCGGCGCCGGAAGGATAGTCCACTCGATCTTGAGATCGGCAAGTGATCGACTACATCAACCACGAGATCTAATCTCGTAACACTTTCGTGTCTACAAGGGTTAGTACAGATCTATCTCGTTGCACATGTCTAATAGATTAGATCTTGGCTTTTATCTAGATTAGATCTTGTTCGTTCTTGCGGTAGAATTTTTTTGTTTTCCATGCTACGAACCCATCAGTGGTATCAGAGCCGTGTCTATGCATAGATGTGTTGCACGAGTAGAACACAATGGTTTTGTGGGCGTTGGTGCTCGTGCTGTCTTTTGCTTTGTGTACTTTGCATCTTGCGGCATGGTGGGATGAAGCGGCTCGGGCTAACCTTACATGTCATCGCACATGAGACTTGCTCCACGCTTGACGTGTAACTTGCTTTGCACAAGTGGCTTTGCGGGTTTCTGTATCTCCCACCATAGTATAGATCCAATTTACACTTTGCAAATTTTGATAGCACTTGTATCAACGTTGTGGTTCAGTTTCGTAGGTAAGATCCGTTCTTATTCGAAAGCCCCAAACCACGTAAAACATGCAAAGAAAATTAGAGGCGTCTAACTTGTTTTTGCAGGGGTTTTGTGATGTGATATGGACATCATGTGATTGTGATTATATTTGATGTATGCAATGATCCTTATTGTAATATGGCAACCGGCAGGAGCCTAATGGTTGTCTTTAATTCTGTTAAGACCTACGTGTCTATTCATCTTGTAATAGCTTTATTCCAAGTAGTTGTAATAGTTGCTAGTGATGATGGACAACCATGAAGCGGCGCCACTTACCTTGACGCAATGCTTGTGATGATGGAGATCATGTCCGTGCATTGGAGATTGAGATCAAAAGCGCAAGAAGAAAGGGCCATATCATATCACACTAATTATGAATTGCCTATGATGTTAATCCTTTATGCATCTTGTATTGCTTAGATCGCGACGGTAGCATTATAAGATGATCCCTCTCACTAAATATCAAGTAATAAAGTGTTCACCCTTAGTTGGCACCGTTGCTAAGACTCGTCGTTTCGAAGCATCTCGTGATGATCGGGTGTGATAGATTCTACGTGTGCATACAACGGGTGCAAGCCAGATTTGCACATGCGGAAACTAAGGTTATCTTGACGAGCCTAGCATGTACAGACATGGTCTCGGAACATGGAATACCGAAAGGTAGAGCATGAGTCATATAAATGATATGATGAACATGAAGACTGTTCGCCGATGAAACTACATCTTCTCTCGTGAAGATCGGACTTGGTGTAGTGGACTTGGTTCGTGTAATCACTAAGACAATGTGAGGGATGTTGTTTTGAGTGGGAGTTCACCTAGTTAATTTAAGAATTAAATTTGAACTCAATTTATCATAAACTTAGTCTAAACTACTTGCAAAATTTGTTGTAGATTATGGCGACCCCCTCCATCAATTTCAATGCGTTCCTAGAGAAAGAAAAGCTTAAAAACAATGGAAGCAATTTCACGGACTGGTTCCGTGGACTGAAGATCGTCCTCAGGGCTGGTCAGTTGACCTATGTGCTCGAAGCACCACTAGGTGACCCACCTGCAGAAGATGCCACCGATGACGTAAAGAATGTTTACGCCACTCGGAAAAATCATTACTCCACAGTTCAGTGTGCCATCCTGTACGGTTTAGAAGCGGAGCTCCAAAAGCATTTTGAGCACCACGACCCGTTCAAGATCATTAAGGAGCTCAGGCTAATTTTTGAGACTCGCGCGGCCATGGAGAGCTATGAGGCCTCCGAAAAGTTCTTTAACTGTAAGATGGAAGAGGGAAGCTCCGTTAGCGAGCACGTGCTCACCATGTCTGGGTACGCAAACAAGCTCCAAGAGTTGGGGATATCGATTCCTAATGAGTTAGGGATTCACCGTCTCCTCCAATCACTGCCACCAAGTTATAAGAACTTTGTGATGAACTACAATATGCACTGCATGAACAAGACGTTGCCTGAACTATCGTCCATGCTGAAAACTGCTGACGTGGAGATCAAGAAGGAGCACCAAGTGTTGATGGTCAATAAGACCACCAATTTCAAGAGACAGGGCAAGCCTAAGAACAAGGGCAACTTCAAGAAGGACGGCAAGAAAGCTGCCGCACCTGCTAAGAAGCCCAAGGCTGGTCCTAAGCCTGAAACTGAGTGCTTCTACTGCAAGGGTGCTGGTCAGTGGAAGCGTAACTGCCCCAAGTACCTGGCGGATCTGAAGAATGGCAACATCAAGAAGAAAGGTATATTTGATATATATGTTATTGATGTGTATCTTACTAGTAATCGTAGTAGTGCCTGGGTATTTGATACTGGTTCGGTTGCTCATATTTGTAACTCGAAACAGGAGCTGTGGAATAAGCGAAGACTGGAGAGAGACGAGGTGACGATGCACGTTGGAAATGGCTCCAAGGTTGATGTGATCGCCGTCGGCACGCTCCCTCTACATCTACCTTCGGGATTAGTTTTAAATTTGAATAATTGTTATTTGGTGCCTGCGTTAAGCATGAACATTATATCTGGATCTTGTTTATTGCGAGACGGTTACTCTTTTAAGTCTGAGAATAAAGGTTGTTCAATTTATATGAGTAATATCTTTTATGGTAATGCACCTGAGATGAATGGTTTATTCTTACTGAATCTCGATAGTAGTGATACACATGTTCACAACATAGATGCTAAACGAACAAAATTGAATGATAATTCTACATACATGTGGCACTGTCGTCTTGGTCACATTGGAGTGAAGCGTATGAAGAAACTCCATTCTGATGGACTTCTTGAATCACTTGATTTTGAATCACTTAAAAGATGCGAAGCATGTCTAATGGGAAAAATGACTAAGACTCCATTCTCTGGTACAATGGAGCGAGCTCCAGACTTATTGGAAATAATACATACCGATGTGTGCGGTCCAATGAGTGTAGCATCGCGTGGTGGATATCGTTACGTTCTCACTTTCACGGATGACTTAAGTAGATATGGGTATGTCTACTTTATGAAACATAAGTCCGAAACTTTCGAGAAGTTTAAGGAATTTCAAAGTGAAGTGGAAAATCATCATAACAAGAAGATTAAGTTTCTACGTTCTGACCGCGGAGGTGAATATCTAAGTTACGAGTTTGGCATGCATTTAAAGAAATGTGGAATACTTTCGCAATTGACACCGCCGGGAACACCACAACGTAATGGTGTGTCCGAACGTCGTAATCGAACTCTCTTAGATATGGTTCGGTCTATGATGTCTCTTACAGATTTACCGCTATCGTTTTGGGGCTATGCATTAGAGACAGCCGCATTCACTTTAAATAGGGCACCATCTAAATACGTTGAAACGACACCATACGAATTGTGGTTTGGTAAGAAACCTAAGTTGTCGTTCCTTAAAGTCTGGGGTTGCGAAGCATATGTAAATAAGTTACAACCTGAAAAGCTTGAACCCAAAGCGGAGAAATGCGTCTTCATAGGATACCCTAAAGAAACAATTGGGTATACCTTCTATCATAGATCCGAAGGCAAAGTTTTTGTTGCCAAGAATGGATCCTTTCTTGAGAAGGAGTTTCTCTCAAAGGAAGTGACTAGAAGGAAAGTAGAACTCGACGAGGTTATTGAACCTTCTCTCGGATTTGAGAGTAGCGCAGCACCGAAAGATGTTTTTGTGCCGCCTGCACTAATTGGAGAGGAAGCTAATGATGGTGATCATGAAACTTCGAACGAAGTTACTGCTGAACCTCACAGGTCAACGAGGGTTCGTACCACTCCTGATTGGTATGACTCTGCCTTGAACGTCATGTTGGTGGACAACGCTGATGACCCTGCAACGTATGAAGAAGCTATGGTGAGCCCAGATTCCGACAAATGGCTAGAAGCCATGAAATCCAAAATGGGATCCATGTACGAAAACCAAGTGTGGACTTTGGTGGACTTACCGGATGGCCGTAAGGCTGTCGAGAACAAATGGATTTTCAAGAGAAAAACAGATGCTGATGGTAATGTTACCATATATAAAGCTCGACTTGTCGCGAAAGGGTTCCGACAAATTCAAGGAGTTGACTACGATGAGACATTCTCACCAGTAGCGAAGCTAAAGTCTGTGAGGATTTTGTTAGCAATCGCTGCACATTTCGATTATGAGATTTGGCAAATGGATGTCAAAACGGCGTTCCTTAATGGTGACATTGAGGAAGAGTTGTATATGGTACAACCCAAGGGTTTTGTCGATCCTAAAGATGCTGACAAGGTATGCAAACTTCAGCGCTCCATTTATGGACTGAAGCAAGCATCCCGGAGTTGGAATCAACGTTTTGATAAAGTAATCAAAAACTTTGGATTTATACAAACTTATGGAGAAGCTTGTATTTACAAGAAAGTGAGTGGGAGCTCTATAGCATTCCTAGTACTATATGTAGATGACATATTGTTGATTGGAAATGATATAGAACTTCTTAAAAGTGTCAAAGCCTATTTGAATAATAGTTTTTCAATGAAGGATCTTGGCGAAGCGGCATATATTCTAGGCATCAAGATTTATAGAGATAGATCAAGACGCCTAATAGCGCTTTCACAAAGTACATACGTAGACAAAGTTCTAAAGAAGTTTAGAATGGAAGAGAGCAAGAAAGGGTTCGTGCCCATGTTGTCAGGTAAGACCTTGAGTAAGACTCAAAGTCCAGCTACGGCAGAAGATAGAGAGAAGACGAATAATATTCCCTATGCCTCGGCCATAGGTTCTATCATGTATGGCATGTTGTGTACAAGACCGGATATAGCACATGTTGTTAGTTTGACTAGCAGATATCAAAGTGATCCTGGAATGGAGCACTGGACAGTGGTCAAGAATATCCTAAAGTACCTAAAGAGGACTAAGAATATGGTTCTTTCTTATGGAGGTGATGAATAGCTTGTTGTAAACGTTTACACCAATGCTAGTTGGAACACCGATTCGGATGACTCAAAGTCACAGTCGGGATACGTATTTATTTTGAATGGTGCTGCAGTGAGCTGGAGGAGTGCAAAGCAAAGCGTTGTGCCGAAATCTTCAACTGAATCGGAATACATAGCTGCTTCGGAGGCTGCACAAGAAGCCATATGGATGAAGGAGTTCATTACTGAACTTGGCGTGGTTCCCAGTGCGTTGGACCCGATGGCCATCTACTGTGACAACACAGGTGCCATAGCTAATGCACAGGAGCCAAGGTCACATAGCAAGCTGAAGCACATCAAGCTGCGTTTCCATGCTATTCGCGAGTATGTCCAAGACGGTGACATAAAGATTTGCAAAGTACACACTGATCTGAATGTGGCAGATCCATTGACTAAACCTCTCCCTAGGGCAAAGCATGACCAACACCAGAACGCCATGGGTGTTAGGTATATTACCATGTAATCTATATTATTGACTCTAGTGCAAGTGGGAGACTGTTGGAGATATGCCCAAGAGGCAATAATAAAAGCGGTTATTATTATATCTTTGTGTTTTTGATGAATGTTTACATCCCATGCTATAATTGTATTATTAGGAAACACTAATACTTGTGTGTTTTGTAAACATGTAAGAGTCCCTAGTAAGCCTCTTGTTGAACTAGCTTGTTGATTAATAGATGATCATGGTTTCCTAGTCATGGACATTGGATGCCATTAATAACAAGGTTGTATCATTAGGAGAATGATGTGATGGACACACACCCATAGTAAGCGTAGCATAAGATCAAGTCATTAAGTTCGTATTGCTATAAGCTTTTAAATGCATAGTGACCTAATCCTTCGACCATGAGGTTGTGTTAATCACCATCACCGGATGGGTACTTTGATGACATCAAACACCGCTTCGTAACTGGGTGGCCATAAAGGTGTCGTTGGGTATTCTGAAAGTATGTGTTGAAGCGCATGGACCAAGATTGGGATTTGTCCATCCATACGACGGATAGATATGCTCCGGGACCTCTCGGTGGAATGTCATCTAGTTAGCTTGCAAGCATGTGACTAGGTCACAAGGGATGACATATCACAGAACGAGTAAAGAGTACTTGTCAGTAACGAGGTAGAACTAGGTATGGAGATACCGATGATCAAAACTCGGATAAGTAGAGTATCCCGAGACAAAGGGAATTGGTTTCGTATGTTAATGTTTCAATCGATCACGAAGTCATCGTTGAGTATGTGGGAGCCGTTATGGATCTCCAGATCCCGCTGATGGTTATTGATCGGAGAGGTGTCTCCGTCATGTCTACATATTCACGAACCGTAGGGCGACACATTTATGGTTCGAAGTTGTTTTAAGTAGATATGGAATGTGCGTTGGAGACCGAATGTTGTTCGGAGTCTCGGATTGGATTCGGGACATCACGAGGAGCTCCGGAATTGTCCGGGGAGTAAGATTCATATAATGGGGATCTTTTTCTGAGTTAGGAAATGTTCCGGAGTGTTTGTATGGGGATTCTAGAAGGTTTCGGAATGTTCCGGAAGGTTCTAGAAGATATTTTGGAGTTTATTTGAAAACCAAAATAAGATAAGATAAGATAAGGGAAATTTAAAGAGGAGACTTGGGGGGGAGGACTCCTCCCCCTAACTCCTTGGTGCGCTGGCCCTAAGGGGTGGGCCTAGGGGTGGGAACCCTAGGCCGCACCCCTCCCTCTATATATAGAGGGGTGGAGGCACCACCCCCCTTCGATCCTCCACTCTTTCCCCAAGCCGCCTCTCTCCTCCTCCTTGTTTCTGCTCAGGCTTAGGCGAAGCCCTGCAGAATTCTCCACTCCACCACCACCACCATGCCGTCGTGCTGCTGGGATTCCGTGGAGAGATCTACTACCTCCGCTGCTCGCTGGAACGAGGAGAGGAAGGTCTGCTTCGACTCCGCACGTGTGACCGACTGCGGAAGCGCTGCCGGAACGCGGCGCCGGAAGGATCGTCCACTCGATCTTGAGATCGGCAAGTGATCGACTACATCAACCACGAGATCTAATCTCGTAACACTTTCGTGTCTACAAGGGTTAGTACAGATCTATCTCGTTGCACATGTCTAATAGATTAGATCTTGGCTTTTATCTAGATTAGATCTGAGTTTTGTTCATTCTTGCGGTAGAATTTTTTGTTTTCCATGCTACAAACCCATCAGTAACCGCGTACACTACTGCACCATGCACGGCCACACGTGTCCGCTTCCGTCCCGTGCATCGCACAGCATACCGTGAGTCATGTTTTTTCCCTCGTCTCTAACCCTAGCGACTCAGTTGTACTCAGTTTTGCCCTCGAGTGTAACACTAGCAGTTTGGTTGTACTCAGTTTTGCCCTCTAGTACTAACACCGCCGTGTGCAATATACTCAGTTTTAGCCTTCGGTGGCTTGTCAACATAGAGTCAATGAATAGGTTTTAGCTAGCTAATTGAGTCATTTTATGCACAACAAATTCATAAGGAGCAAAACATAGTGGCATCTACCCAGGGAGTCTTATTATGTGACCTGCCACCATAATAAATGTATATAAACCAAGTTTTAATCTAAATCACCACTTCTCAAATCACCTACCATCTATGAAGGTTCATGGCTTTCTACTCAAGCCTCTTCCCAAAACAACCCTCCCCAAAACATAGTCACATGGATCGTGCCCACCAACCGTTGATCCTTTGTGATCTAGTGAACAGGATAACCCCTATATCTGTTGGAGGGTACCCCTCTATCCATGCAAAATAACAAGTATGCCGCCGGTACTTTAACTCCATAAACAAATGAACTTGAATATAATTTGAAGGACGTGTTCGAAGGTGTATAATTTGTGCATTACATTCCACTCTTAGCACAATATTATCACGTATTAAGTGCGATTTCAAAGAGTTCAAATGTGTATAATTTTCGTATACGCAAGTTTATGCATTACATTCCACTCCATGGAAATGATAAATGATCAGGATTTTATTAGCACAACATTATCATGACCTAAGTGCGATTTCAAAGAGTCCAAAGGTGTATAATTTTCGTATATGCCAGTTTGTGCATTACATTCCACTATATGAAAATGATAATCTCTCAAGATTTTCTTAGCACAACAATATCACGTATTAAGTGCGATTTTAAAGAGTTCAAAGGTGTATAATTTTTGTATACGCAAGTTTATGCATTACATTTCACTCCATGGAAATGGTAATCTCTCAAGATTTTCTTAGCACAACATTATCACGTATTAAGTGCGATTTCAAAGAGTTCAAATGTGTATAATTTTTGTATACGCAAGTTTATGCATTATATTTCACTCCATGGAAATGACAATCTCTCAATATTTTCTTAGCACAACATTACCACGTATTAAGTGCAATTTCAAAGAGTTCAAAGGTATATAATTTTTATATACGCAAGTTTATGCATTATATTTCACTCCATGTAAATGATAATCTCTCAAGATTTTCTTAGCACAACATTATCACGTATTAAGTGTGAATTCAAAGAGTTCAAAGGTGTATAAACTTCGTATATGCAAGTTTATGCATTACATTCCACTCTACGAAAACATGGGAGAACATAATAATCTCTCAAAATTTTGTCAGCACATCACTATCACGTATTAAGTGCGATTTAAAAGTATTCAAAGGTTTATAATTTTCACATATGCAAGTTTGTGCATTACACTCCACTCTATAAAAATGATAATATCTCAATATTTTCGTAGCACGACATTATCACGTATTAAGTGTGATTTCAAAGAGTTCAAAGGTGTATACTTTTTGTATACGGAAGTTTATGCATTATATTTCACTCCATGGAAATGATAAATGATCAGGATTTTATTAGCACAATATTATCATGTCCTAAGTGTGATTTAAAAGAGTTCAAAGGTGTATAATTTTCGTATATGCATTACATTTACTATATGAAAATGAAGAAAAGGCACGGGCGCGGGCGCAGGGCTGGCTCGGGGTCCCATCTTGCATCGCCAACCTGGATAAGGTGTGGGTCCGACGCTTACGTGGATAAGCTATGGGTCCGATGCTGATCTGGATAAGTTGAGAGAGGTGTCTACTACGGGAATGGACTGAACGTGGCCCCACTTGTCAGCATGTAACGACAAGGGTACAGTACGGGACCCGACAGAACGTGGACCTACTCATCAGCACGTAATAGCGAGGGTACACTACGGGTCCCGACTGAACGCGACCCCACTTATCAACACGTAATGACAATGCTGACGGACGATGAGTTTCAGACCATGTGAGAGTTTCGTATAAGAATATGGGCAAAAGTGAGGAAAAACTAAGCGACTAGGGAAAACTGAGTACAACTAACGAACCGAGGGAACAAAAATAGAAATGCCTATTTTATAATGCTCTAAACCCTGTGTCTAAGTCTATGGGCAAACATTTATGGGCAAACATATTACCGAAGCAAAGCAGCAACTAGACAATATGCAAGACAATCATGCCTAGTGGCATGTGCATAGATCAAACACGAAGAAGGTGAACTCCGTCTCACCACAAGAAAATGAAGAACTCAATGCTAAGCTGGATGAGCTCATATTAGCCATAAAAGGTAAGGAAAACCAGGTAAGAGCTATCCCAGAATTAAATGTTGGAGAAATAGACTTCATAGCTCGTAATGATTATAACCCTGCATGGATGAAGAATTATAATCCTAATTTTAAGAAACATTATTCTAGTCATGCAGGTAACTCTAATAATAATATGGGAACAAGTAATGGTAGTCTCCAAGAAACACTTAAGTCCTTTATAGACTCACAAAATGAGCAAAACAATATCCTTGTTAAAATAACGGAGAACCATGATGCTATGCTTGGTAAATTATCTAACCAAGCTGTAAGTTTGAGGAATGATTTGCAGGCCCTCCAAGAAAGAACAAGGATTGTTGAGGCACAGCTAGGTAAGATAACCGAGAGTCAAACTGTCATTCTAGCTAAATTTGCAGGTAAAGCTGAGCCCAATCCTATGGAAGACCTCAAGACGATGAGAATCCAAAGGGAGGAGCCTAAAGAACTTAATTATAGTAATGCCCCTTGACCAAGTTACACTGTTGAAGATCTTGTAAAAAGGATCAATATCAAGATTTCGGTAAGTGAAGGAAATTAGAAAGCTATGTATCAACACTTCGTTAATCAGGTAGCAATAAAGGTACGTGAGCTTGAGTAAGAATATAAGAAAATTGCTGAAAAATTACCCATGAAGCTTGATGATATATTTGAGCCTACTATTAAGATTAAAATTGGGACCAATGAGATAGCTGCACTTTGTGATCTAGGTGCAAGCGTCTCAATAATTCCGAAAAGTCTTTTTAAAGTTAAATCCCACTCTTATTGATTTTGTTATTATTGACATGCCTGAAGATGCTACTGCTCCTATTATATTAGGCCATCCATTCTTAAGAACAATTAAGGCTTTGATTAATCTACATGAAGGGAATGTGAAGCTTCAATTGCCTTTGCGAGATCCTTTTGTTATTCATTTTCCCAGGAAGAAGAAAGCCAAGCATGATGAAAAGGAGGCCATCACTTTGAAGGCCAACTATTTTTGAGTGGGCGTTCCACTCATTTGGCCTATGTGAGCAACATCAAGGTTAACTATTGACCATAAAGAGCGCTGCATGGGAGGCAACCCATGTGAAATAAAGGTTTCAATAAAGTTTTTAAGTTTAGTTTAAGTTTTATGTTTAATAAATAGTGATAGAAAGCTCTAGTTGAGGAGAAGAAGTCCGGTAGTACTAAAAATCCTGCTTTATACATGCTGATGTTGGTTGACAATTTTAACTGTCTACGTTTTAGGATAATAAATAATTTTCGAAGAAACAATATTTTTTGATGACTACAGAAGGTTTAATGACCAACTATACAACGGGAATAAAAATTCCGGCCGTATAGTTTGGCCGTATAGATATCTTTGCCATCGACAATTTTTCTTTTCTAGGTACTGAAGGTTTAACGACCAACTATACATCGGGAATAAAAATTCTGGCCGTATAGTTCCGGTCGTATAGATATCGATGCCTTTTTAAAATTTCTTTTCCAGGTACAGAAGGTTTGATGACCAACTATACGTCGGGAATAAACTGTTCTGGCCGTATAGTTCGGACTATATAGTCACGCCACCAGGTGAAAACCCTAAATTTTTGATAGCAGGCCAACTATATGGCGGGAACGAATTGTTCCGGCCGTCTAGTTTAGCCGCATAGTTTCGTACGACCACTAAATCGCCACGGGAGGTACCTCCAACCCTAAAACTTCAATCCTTTTCTCACTTCTGCCTCCAAACTCTCTCAAAATCTCAAGAGATCTTCGTCTCTACTCAATTTCGTTCGATTTCCTCGCACACAAGTTATATACGATATGTTTCTCCTCCGATCCTCCAATTACTTCTTGCAAATTCATTCTCGATCTGTTATCATTATCAATTTAGGGTGAGACCTACTATGAACTATTGCCATGATTCTCTTGCCTAGATTATTATTTGGAGGGGATTCTTTAGTGTGCTATGATGAGGAATATGTTATGCTTATTATTGTTGGATCAAAAAGTGTTTTTTTGTCTTTCCTTATTATTTTATATGATGAACACAAGGAGTCAAACTCGTGCTCGTGCCGCCACTAGTGCTTCTTGGGATGCCGCTCAAGAACGCATGGGGATACGATTCAGGGATGAGCTCCAACGTGATCATTTCAACATGATCAAGAACCAAGAAGTGAAGGCAACCAAGTGGGCTTGCCCCATTATATTGAATCAACTCGGTATTTCTAATGACTTCAATTTACTTTGCAATAGGGTTGGCCTGCAAAACTTTGTATTCAACGATGTGCCTACTTATCGTCGGTTAACTCTTGAATTTCTAAGTTCTTTGCAAAGCACCGTTAAAGCAAGGAATGGAGAGGACATGATTTCTTTCCGACTTATGAACAACAATTATGCTTTATCACTAGATGAATGGTGCGCATGTTTTAATTTTCCAAACAATAATATAATGACTTACGCGCATCCTTTACTGGCTTAGACCCTTCCCCAGAACAATATTATAATGGAATGAGTTTCACTTCTAGAGTAAGCAAGGGGAAGAATATTCAACATCCTGCAATTCATTATTTGTTCTATGTTATTGCTAAAACCTTGCAGGCACAAAATGAGTTCACGAGACTCAATGAGGAGGACATCTTAGTCCTCACAAAAGCTGCTTTCAACAAAATCAACTTTTCACTCAACTTGGGCACAATTCTTGTGCGCTACCTGGAGTACCAATCCTCCCAAACCAAGGACCAATTACAGGTGGATGCGTCATCATTGTTCTTTCCATTTCCCTAGGCATCGACCTAGGAAGTTTGTGATATGACTTGCAGGTTGAGCAACACCAACCCGAGGAGGAGATTCTGGATGAGGATGAGGACCAATAAGAGGAGCATCCACCAACCCGGTTAGCGACATACCAAGACTTCCAAGAACTTCGAGTAATTGTGGAGAGAATGCAAAACCTCTCCTTGAACCTCCGAGAAACGACTAGTAATTTATCAACTCAATTTGTGAACTGGAGTTATGATTTTTTCCCGCTACCACAATGATTTGAGGGGCTTGCAAAAGCCTAAGCTTGGGGAAGTTTCCTCATTATCTTTATTTGGAGTTCATTTGTTTTTATTTATTTCGAGGTTATGTTTTTAATTCGAGTTTATAAGCACTCGTGTTGGTTTCCCCAACACTTTATCTTTAGCTATTTCTATTTGCTTTCGAGATTTTCTAGCCGAGCTTTGCCACCAATTTTCTATTCTTCAATTCCTCTCTTAAAAACAACAAAAATATTTTTCCATTTATCTTTATTTTCCCTCTTTCTTCTTATCTATTCTCCTTGTGTCTTTCACATATTTGCAGGACAGTGATCGATTTCGAGTTTCCAGGAAGCAAATAAAAGGGAAGAGAGAAGTGAAACCAATCATGAGAGGTATGTCTTAAGACTCCCACTTCCAAGGTTTGAGAAACCCATGCTAGTTAGTAGTAAATGATAAGATGTTATATTGGGGGAGTGAGTCTTTGTATTGTAGTAAAATTTTATTTGCATGGGTATTTAGTTAGGTACGTTTTGTTCCAGCTCCTATAGTTAACCAAGTCTTGCCTAACAATTGTAATAAGAAAAAGTCTCACAATTGAAGGCTTGGGTGTTGTAGTGTTTCGTCTTGAAGGCTTATTTCTAGAGACACTCAACACAACAGAAAATAATGATTGACTTGATAGCTCTCTTTAAAAGGATTGTTCGATTAAATTAATGTTTAGAAGTTTTTGTGAGCATGCCAAAGTTTGACTTGTGAATCATAAGAATGATATAGCTTTATGTGTGTCAAACTTCATGGGATGCCAACAACTCTGCTAGCCTACGAACGATCTTCATGGAGAAAACTCCTAGATTTTGGCTATGAGTTGATTAAACGTATGTAGCAGCAATGCTATAATGGGTAAGATTATTGGCATTCCCGGGTAGCTGTGTTCAAGATGGGATCACTCCTCTGGCTGATATGAGTAATCATTGTGCAAAAGGAACAAAAACCTTGGTGATGCCACGAGTGTCCATCACAACCCGATAAACTAATTAAAATCTCTAGCATGCTCTCAATTACTTAAGAACTGAAATTCTTGAAGGACAATAAATAGAAAAGTAGTGCTTGAAGAGTCTTGATTTATTGATGTGGGAGAATTGAGATACTCTAGTGTATATGTTTTTCTTGACAAACTCTGACACTCTCAATTTTACATGATTATACTTTATTGTTCAAAGGCAAGCCTATGAGTTGATTACATGACATGGAATAAGGTTTACTCATTTGAATCATCCATGTTAACAATTATTTTGCTGCGCTATAAGTATGCATAAAAACCTGTACGATATGCTTGCCATTACTCTATTTATGCTGACGTTTTTCAGATTAATAAAGTGGAGGAAATATGAGGCTACCAATCATGAGTAAGATCATCATCTCGTTATTTTAGTTTAAATGCGGAGTTCCTTTTTGATTTTGGTTTTCTTTCTTGAGGATGATCAAGTTTAAGCTTGGGGAGGTTGATGGTTGTGAAATATAGCCATCTACACCCACATTTGAACTGGATATTATTCATATTTTTTATGAAATATCTCTCTAAACCCTGTCACTAATGTCTAATGATCAAAGGGGTATGCAATCCTTTATTTTTATTTTTCCCTACATAGATAATGACGTTTGATGATGGGAATCACAACATTAAAGTCAAATTTACGAGATTTCCAACAACCCGAAGAAACCAGGGGTCGTGAAGTGAATACAGAAGCTTTAACGACCAACTATATGGCGGGAATAAAATTCCGACCGTATAGTTCCGGCCTATTGTTGCCATCGACACCGCTAGGTCAAACATAACAACTTTCATGAAGGGACCCCTATATAAAGAGGCCTCGGGCGATGAGAAACAGAGCCACGCCAGATCACCAGCCACCCCATCCACAGCACCGAAGACCCACTGGAGGAATAGACTTAGATCTAATGTCCAAACCCTTCTCCACCACCATAGCCATATTCCACCACTTGCAAGAGTAGATCTCATCTTCGATTGGCGACATTGTAAGACTATTTGCTATCAATCTCATGATTTCCATTGCAATGTTTATGATCGTTGATTTCATCTCTATGTGTGAGTAATTCTCTTTGGGCTAAGGGCTTCAGCCTAGCCATGTAGCTTTTGTGCATGTTATTTGTCATACATGGGATCATGTATTAGTTTCTATGACATGATGGTTATTGTATCCACTCTTGCCTCAATCTAAGGACTTTCAGGCACTCAAGACCTCGAGGATTGAGCGACGTATATGGAGTATGAGTAATGACTAATCTGCAGGTTGGGAACCCTAGTGACAGAAGGGGTAGTACATCTGTATGTGAGGGATTTACTTGGGATTAACAGTGACATCACTATGCATATCATTAGTTCTCTTTCTTCTATGGATGAGACTAGTAGGTTATTGCTATAAGCGGTTGCGGAGGCAATATCAATTATGGATGCACTGCCCACATATAATTATCTTGCTCTAACAATTACAAGCATACTTTATTATCTTTTATTCCCATCAGATGTTTTGCACAATTACAGGTGAAACCGAAAGCCCTAGGCCCTCTGTCTCCATCATCGACAACAACAAACAACAAACTCTTGGTCCGGTAAAACACAAAAAGAATTCTAAAACTCCCGAAGGTCCATTAAAGTAACTTCACTATGCTTTCTGCTTCCCGAGGATTTGATAACCTAGGTCTACTAGGGAAAAAGAGCTATACTACATCCGTAATCCAGATCAAAGGTATCACACATCAGATAGCATCATCATTTCCAGCACTTGGACCAATTGTGTGGAGAAAGATCCTCAATAACAGATTGTAGAGAGGTTTGAGTCCGTTGGACTCCCCAACCGTGGCTTTACTCCCATAGAGAGGTGCAAGCTTGCTTTTACTTTCTCCAAGAGCCGCATCATCCATTTGGTTCCCAATAGGAACATACACGCCACTGAAGGTCTGGTGAATTGCTCTGGCAAAGTCATAGAAGGTAGCAGTGTAGTGGAAGTTACCGGTTATCCACGTGATGATCCTAGCCTCATCATGATCAAATACAACTATGGCATAAAATTGTTGAACCAAGGCAATGTTGTAGTCCTCATGAAGCTCCATACGATTATGCAGCCCAAGCTTCTCAGTGTTGGTGATATACTTTCCGGGTATCCTCACAGTTCCTCACTGACCAGGGTGGCCCATTTCGGGTTAGAGTTTTGCTTCATGGGTGGCCCAGTCAAGGAGAAAAGACAGAGCTATGGGAAGGCCCAGAAGACTTACCGATTTAGGCCCATAATGTTACTTGTAGTTCAAGATGTACTCTATAACCGACTCTTAGTCGTAGCCGGATAGATCTCTCCTGTAAACCCTAGGCCGGATATCTATATAAGCCGTCCTAGGGAGAGCCTTTAGGGCACACCTCAATAGTCTACAATCTCAACTCGCACAGGCGAAACCCTTGTAACCCATATTCTGGCTGTGCCGTATTACTGGATTGCTAGCAGGAGTAGGGTCCATCCAAAGCCGGCGGATTTGAACCTGGGTAAAGTTGTGTGCTCACCGTCCCAGAACACCGTACGTCTCACACCCCTCTCTTCCGCACGCCTCGAGGACCCCCTCATGGCGTTCTTGTCATCAATCCGACGACAGTTGGTGCCCACCGTGGGGCAAGTGAGCTTCAGATCTATGTTCCGAGCGGAATCTGCAAGAATCAGAATCGGCGAGACTATCGCCGTCGGTCGCATCCTCTACGCCAGCGACGTCCCTCTCATCGTTCTCGACGAGACCTGGATTCCGGCTAGGGAGGCCGTGACTGCCTACACAATCATGTCTTTTGGCGAGATCGATGTTTACATCGGTTTTGCTCAACCTACCCCACCCACCCTAGCGGTGATGATAGAGGCAGAAGAATCTTCTGGGTCCCCTTTGTCCGTGGAGGCGGCAGAGTTCCGGATCTCAGAAAACCGTAATCCCACCCAGCCCGCACCAGTTGCGGAGATAGTGGAGAAATTCGAGCCTGAGGAAGACCTAGCGGTCCAAGTCGAATCTAGAGTGGATCTCCTCGGAGAAGCCGGATCCCAGATCGACCTACCCGTGGAAGTCGAAATCTAGGAGGAGCATATCAACGACACTGATTCTATCTCTGATGACGCCAGGACAGATAATCCTTTCCTAAGGTACACACTGCGACGTATGATAATGCAAGATGCAAGCGCAAATGCAATTCTCGAGACCATCAAAAGTTTCGACAAAGCTGATCGCGAGAGCCATAGGTACCTCAGGAAGCACGCGTCGCACTTCGTCGGATATGTGGGATCCGGATCCGGCTCTGCCGATGCTGGAGAAAACACCGACTCTATGCTGGAGGCAATTGGAACAAACGCCGACGTACCCGCATCCTCGGATGAATCGATGACGTCACCGGATTTCCGAAAGTTCTCCGTGGAATATGAAGAGGAGTATAACTCCAAAGCTGTAGAAGAACGAGAAGCCATGGATGAAGGATCCGGGGAACACTCTCCCAAAGCGCAGGATGACATGGAAGTCGGAGATAATCCCGAATTCCAGATGTCCGAAAGTACCGATCAGAGCTTGACTCCGGGAAACGGACCCAAAGCCGTCTTTGCTACCGGCGCTGCCAAGAAGGCAAAGAAGAAGAACAAGACCCCAGCAAAAGACCCTCTGATAGAGGAGGTGATTGCCGAGGAATACGAGGAAGACTCGGATGGAGCGCTTATCCCAGAAGATTAGAAAAAAGAAGAATCGGTGGATGGATACGTGATCACTGAAGGTGCACGTAAACTCATCGATGCTGCATTAACAACACCTATCCCTACAGCTGCAGAACTTACTGCTGAAGAGCTGGACGAAAGGGCCCAAGCCCTAGAAGCGCGTCGTCAACAACTCCTGGATGAAGCCAAAAACATCGAGGAGGAAAAGAAACGCATGGCAACTAAGGATTACATGTCTCGGTTGCATCAGAAGACCCAGAAACATTACACACGTGACGGTCAATTTACGGAAGTAAACAGGGTCCTCTTTGAAGGAGATCCAGGGATGCCTCGTCTCGACAACGAAGGAGATATGGTGTATCCAATGCCGGTACAGAACACTATCGCAGCTCGAGATATTCTATCAAATAACGCAGGCCCAGAACAGGTTCGATTGGGCATCAAGCTACTCACCAAGGGTCTAGAGCAACAGATGGCTGCGAAATCCAGAAGTGGAAAACTGGTCTCAAATTCCGACCAATGTCACACGAACTCAGCCTGGAATTATATAAGGCCCCAGCGTGTTCCGGAACAGCGTCATCGTTCTGACCGATGGGAAGATAACTAGTCCAGAACCGGATCATCAGGACAGCATCACAGAACCGCACGTGACTGGAGCAACGTCGTTCTAGCAGCCGAGCAAGAGGCCATTGCTGCACTGTATGCGAGGAATCCTCCCCGACGAGAGTCGAACGATCGAAGGGGAGAATATATAGAGAAACGTCGGGAGGAGGATCTTAAAAAAGCCACCTCCTAGACATGCAAGCCGTCCGGCTGAGCCTCACCGTAGTGGGAACGACAGACGAAGGAACGACGGAAACCATGCCGGGACAAGTCGGCAGGGGGCTCGTCGTAGTGAAGACCCTCCCCGGAACCGGAATACTAACACTCCGGACGGAGGCTGGCAAATGCCGGAAACAATCCAGCTGCCCCACCCTCTCCACCAAGTAGTCATCACAACGGCTCTCAAGGGGGACAAGGAGGACGACGTGGGGGAGGAGGTGGTGGCAGAAGCCGAAGTCCGGCTCCAAAGCACCGCAGCCACAGCCGACATTCGGGACGATCTCTATCCCCGAACGACGCAAGGCACATGATCAATTCTAACATAGAGGCGCGGTGCTACGAAAACGATGATATCTACGTGGGCCCAAAGTGCTTTGGACCACGCATCAGAGCTACAAGATTCCCGGAAGGATTTGCTATCTCAAGGCATATCCAAGCCTATGACGGCATTGCTCGGCCAGATACCTGGCTACAAGATTTTTTCCAAGCATGGTGCATCGCCAAAGGCGGAAACAGTCTGGTCACAACCCGATATCTCCCACTTATGTTGCGGAAGACGGCAAGATCGTGGCTTAATGAACTTCCGGAGAACACCGTCCACAACTGGTATGACATGGAAAGTGCGTTCTTTCAGAATTTCGAAGGCACGTACTGGAGGACCTATACGGTCGGAGACCTACAACGTTGCGCCTAAAAGGCCAGAGAAACTCGCCGGGATTACCTCGGACGATGGATCGACACCAAGAACTCATGTGAAGGAGTAAATGATCAAACTGTGATTGAAGCTTTCATTGCAGGTCTCCCAATTGGTCTACTGCGCCATCGCTTGAAGTGTGACAAAGTCACTGATTTGGGAGAAATGATAGAAATAGCAAGCAAGTATGCAGATGCTGATGACGATGCAGAGGGATTACTCAATGCCCTAGCTGTGCCACAGTCGGCAAAACAACCAAAGCAACAAGCTCAGAAGCGCAAAAATACCTCGGAAGAAAAACCCAACGAGGAAACGGCAGTGGTCACTGCTACTTTCGGGTCTAGAGGACAAGGAGGACGTGGCGGAGGCCGCGGGCGTGGTCGTGGAACTTCAAGAGTCCAAGGTAGAGGAGATCAAAAACCAGGCAAAACCTACTCTTAGGCCGACATTGCCAATAACCCATGTGTGCATCACTTAGACGCCAATGGGGGCTCCTCCCACACCAACGCCGAATGTCGTTTCAATGACGACATCAAAAGAGATGACACCGCGGGCTACAAAGCTAAGCGGAAGAGGGGAAAGAGGAATCCTGAAAAAGATAAAGAGACCAAGGAAGATTCCGACATGGAGGAAGCTGATGCTTCAAATCCCAAACCGGAAGGGAAGAAAAATTTTCCGACCAAGAAGGACATGTATGTCACCTTCCTCGGGTCTCAACCAGTAAAGGTCAAGAAAGCAGTTCTACATGAGCTCAATGCAACAGTTCCGGCTGTCCCCCAATTCTTGGACTGGTCAGAAGTGGCAATCACATTTGACCGCGCTGATCATCAGCCTAAGTTGCAGAGGTGAGGAAAATACGCCTGAATCGTCAATTCACTTATTGACGGTTATGGTTTCTCCAAGACCCTCATGGACGGCGGCAGCAGTATCAATATTCTATATGTCGAAACGCTACGCCGGATGAAGATCTCGGAGACCCAGCTGAACCATAGCTCTGTGATTTTTCATGGAGTTGTCCCAGGAAGATAAGCTAATTCCCTAGGGGAGATCACTTTGGATGTTACCTTTGGGACTCTAAAGAATTATCGAACAGAGGCACTTTCTTTTGAAGTGGTCCCGTTCAAGAGCGCGTACCACACTATATTCGGACGTCCGGCTTACTAGGCTTTTATGGCTCGTCCGTGTTACATTTACAATATGATGAAAATTCCAGGTCCCAACAGTGTAATCACTATCAGGGGAGACCCGAAGAAAGTGCGAGAGTGCGAGGATAGAAATGCCGCCTTTGCTGAAGCCATGCTGCACGCCCATGAGTACCAGGAGATCAAGAAGAGCATAGATCCGTACGAGATGCCCGCAACGAAGAAGGAGGTGACAAAGCCAAATCCGGAGTTCAAGGCATCAGAAGAGACGAAGAAAACACCGTTGAAGGATGATGACCCCTCCAAGGTGACCCAGATAGGCGTAGGCCTAGGTAGCGCATAGGAAATCACGCTCGTCAAGTTCCTCCAAGCAAATCAAGATATCTTCGCATGGCAGCCATCTGACATGACCGAAGTACCTAGGGAACTTTCCGAGCACTCTTTAAATGTAAACCCAAACGCTAAACTCGTCAAACAGTCCTTACGATGTTTTGGCGATGGAAAGCGTAAGGCAATAGCTAAGGAACTAGCACGGCTCGAGTTAGCCGGATTCATAGAAGAGGTCATCCACACTGAGTGGTCGGCCAATCCTGTAATGGTCCCTAAAAAGGACACCACTGATTTAACGATGTGTGTTGATTATACTGCCTTGAACAAGGCTTGTCCAAAAGATCCGTTCGCTCTGCCTAGAATTGATCAAGTTATTGATTCTACGGCAGGCTCGGAACTCCTCTGTTTTCTCGAGGCATATTCCGGTTATCACCAAATCTGGATGAAGGAATCTGACAAAGTCAAAACTTCATTCATAACCCCCTTCAGAACCTTCTGTTTTGTTACGATGCCCTTTGGGTTGAAGAACGCAGGAGCTACGTACCAGCGCATGATGCAGCGTTGCCTCCATGACCAACTCGGACGCAATGTATATGCATACGTGGATGATATTGCGGTGATGTCCAAAAAGAAGGAAACGCTGATTTCTGACTTGGAGGAAACATTCGCCAATCTACGAAAATACAACATCATGCTTAACCCGAAGAAATGTTTCTTTGGAATACCAGCCGGAAAATTGTTAGGTTTCATCGTGTCTCAAAGAGGCATAGAGGTGAACCGGGACAAAATCAAGGCTATACTCAATATTTCCAGGTTAACTCGCCTGAAGGACGTACAAAGACTAACTGGCTGCATCACTCCGGTCAGTCGATTTGTAAGCCAGCTTGGTGAAAGAGCCGCACCATTATACAAGTTCCTGAAAAAGACCAAGGATTTTGTTTGGACCGACGAAGCTGAAGATGCACTACAAGACCTGAAGAAAGTACTCTCATCTGCTCCTATCCTCGCTGCACCGAAACCACAGGAACCGATGTTGCTCTATCTTGCTGCGACAAACAAGGTCGTTAGTATCGTCATGGTGGTGGAGAGACCAGAGGAAAATAAGGAACACCTGGTGTAGCGCCCGACTTACTTTGATAGCGAGGTCTTGACAGAATCAAAACAGCGATATCCGCACTACCAAAAGTTGGCTTATGGTGTTTTTCTAGCATCACGTAAGCTACGACACGATTTTCCGGAGCATCCAATTACCATGGTGAGCACAGCTCCCATGAGAGATATAATCAACAATAGTGACGCCACAGGACGCGTCGCCGAATGGGGCATAGAGCTTTCAGCTTTTGATATTGAGTATAAACCTCGGACAACAATCAAATCCCAGATCCTTGCTGACTTTGTCGCTGATTGGACAGAGATGAAGGAGAACATGACCCTCCCTGAGTCGGAATACTGGACCCTCTACTTTGATGGGTCTAAGGCTCGAGGTGGCTCGGGGGCTAGCGTGGTGCTCAAATCAACCCAAGGAGATAAACTTCTATACGTGTTGCAGATCCACTTCACAGCGACAAATAATATTGCCGAGTATGAAGCACTGCTGCATGGAATCCAGATTGCTAAGGATATTGGCATCCGACGTTTGATGTGTTACGGAGATTCGGATCTTGTTCCTCAACAAGTGTCAGATATTTGTAATGCAAATAAAGACATGACAGCATATAAAGCTGTCGTTGATGATTTATCTAAATCGTTCGAAGGGTTTGAGGTTCAACATATCCCTCGAGCAGAAAATGAGGAAGCAGATGCACTATCTCGGATAGGCTCTATGCGGAAAGAGGTCCCGGATGGCGCTTTTCTAGAGCACCTCAAAGTTCGCTCAATAAAGGGAGTAGATGAGGAATATCCGACCAAATCCGACACACCTTTAATAGCAGTCCTAGATGTAATTCCTAGCTGGACCCAACCCTACCTTGATTATCTGGTAGATGGCAAATTACCCAAAGACGAGGTTCTGAGCTGGCAGATCATCCGACGAGAAAACGCTTATACTATTGTTAAAGGTGAGCTCTATACGCGGAGTGTTTCTAGGGTTTTTCATCAGTGCGTATCTCCGGAAGAAGGAGTGGAAATCTTAAGAGAAATCTACAAAGGCGAGTGTGGTCACCACGCTGCAGCCAAATCTTTAGTGGCAAAAGCTTTTAGACATGGATTTTTCTGGCTTACAGCTCAGGCAGATGCCGAACGATTAGTCAAGACGTGCAAAGGCTGCCAAAAGTACGCCAAACAAGCTCATGTTCCGGCCGATCAGCTGCGAACAATACCTATAACATGGCCTTTTGCGGTCTGGGGGCTTGATATGGTAGGACCATTTAAACAAGCTCCAAGTGGATTTACTCACCTCTTGGTGATGGTGGATAAATTCACCAAATGGATTGAGGCTAAACCTGTCACTAGTTGTGATGGAGCAACAACCAAAAGATTTGTCGAGGATGTTATAATCCGGTATGGTTATCCGCATAGCATTATCACAGACAACGAGAGTAACTTCTCTATGGGAGAATTGGCCGAATTCTGCAACAAGCAAAATATCCAGCTTGACTTTGCATCAGTCGCACATCCACAGGCTAACGGACAAGTCAAAAGAGCAAATGGTTTAATCCAACAAGGCCTAAAACCGAGACTCGAAGCACCACTACGAAGTGCTGCGGGGGCTTGGGCAAAGGAATTGCCCTCTGTAATGTGGAGTTTATTTACGACTCCGAACAGGTCAACCGGATACACACCTTTCTTCTTGGTCTATGGTGCAGAAGTAGTTCTTCCTAGTGATTTGATTCACACTTCTCCTAGAGTGGCCGCATATATTGAAGAGGATGCCGAGATTTCTCGACAAAATGATCTCGACTTAGTCAAAGAAGTTCGCGTCGTTGCTAAAATGAGATCAACAGCCTATCAGCAGAAGTTACGCAAGTATCATAGCCAGAAAGTCAGAAACCGATCTTTCAATAAAGGCGATTTGGTTCTCCGGCTTGTGCAACAAAGAAAGCACAAACTTTCCCCAGTATGGGAAGGGCCCTATTTAGTTAGTCGAGTATTGCACAATGGTTTGTACTACTTAACTGACATGAGGCCAGTCAAAGAAAGACCTGCTACTAAGAAGAGAAAGAGAGCTGGAGGCAGTACAAATCCGGATGAGCTAGACAGACCATGGAATATTGCTCAGCTATGTCCATTTTATTCTTAGTTTATCCTTCTTTTTAATCATATATATGTACATGTTCTGTGAGAAATAAAAGTTTTGGTTGCCTCAAGTTTTTCTGAGAAGTTCTTACCATCTTATTTCCGAATGGTCATGTCATAGTCGAAAATCTCAGAATGTCTGAAAGTACTTTATGCTCATGTTCGTTCTGGTTTAGATTTCCGATTCTAAAAATCCTACCTTCGGGTATAACTCTAAAGTTTCTAGTCTTTATTTTGGTTATTTGTCTGATTGCTGGATGCGGGAATTTTCCGAGTAGTGAATTGTTGGTACTGGAAGCCGGCTTTGTTTCCGAGTTTAAACTGGTTTAGCAATTGAGCTCCGTTGCTTGGCAAAGTTTCTGGGTAGAAGGTTTAGCCGGCTCACGAAAGGTGCGAGGCGGAAAGCCAGATAAACGATAAGTATAGGCGAAAAAGTTCAAGTGCTTATGTAAACATTTCAGGCACACAAAAATTTAAAGCCAAAAGTGCTGAATAGATCAAAAGCTTAGCACTAGCAAAATAATAGTACTACATATTTACAGATCCATCATGTTTTTTCAGAATAATACAAATGTTTCTAGCAATCTATGATGCAGGAGGAGAAGAAGGAGCTGCCGGCTCGCTGGATACATCGCCTTGATATCGTTCCGAGATGTCCACATCCGAAATGGTGCGGTCATCGTCGAAAACTTCTGCTGCTTCTTCTGGAGGCGGAGGCGGAGTGTCCACGTGGGTGAAGAAAGGAGTGTCATAGCTGGTCAAATCAGCCACGTGACACCCATATCCGGCACAGGAGTCCATAATAGCCTTGATGTCCTGCTCCTGGCGGTCTTCATCCACTGTAGAATACCCTCTGGTCACTTACCATATCTCCATGCTTCCATGGTGGCTCATGACCATGGTGAGAGCGTTCTGCGCTGTGGATCGCGTGTAGGACATATTCCAATCCTGGACAAGCTGCGGCATCTCCTTCGCCTTGTCCAGCACCTGAAAATCCGACATGCTATGCATGTCCAGAATCTTGAGAGCTTCGCCAATATCCTCAAAGGATTGGCGAAAGTCATGAAGCAGGTCACTGATGACTCACAAGTATAGGGGGTGTATCGCAGTATTTTCGATAAGTAAGAGTGTCGAACCTAACGAGAAGCAGAAGGTGCTGCTAGTGGTATGGATCAGGAATTCTCTATAAATACTTAGCAAACGGATTTTGAGGGGTTTTCGATAAAGCAAGTAAACAAAGTACGAGTAAATAAAAGATAGTAGGAATAAATGCAGCAAGTGGCCCAATCCTTTATGCAGCAAAGGACAAGCCGGTTGTATTACTTAAGATGACCAAATGTTCTCGAGGACACATGGGAAGACTGTCAAGTGCTTTCGCTTCATATAGTTGATTAATCTTCTTTAGCTTGCTAAGTGTTGTGTGGGTGAACCTGTGCTAATGTACCGCCCCATCCAAGACTAATACATACTTGTAATTATACCCCTTGTAAACATCCGTAAGTACAAGAAAGTAATTAAGGTAGAGACCTAACCACATCTTTAAACTCTAAGACCCTTACGTCCCTTGTGTAATGGTTTCCTAACAGGGGTTCAGGTTCCTGTCACTCTGGCACCCCCTACGATTAGTAGCCAAATACACAATGCATTCCCCTAGGCCCATAAAGGTGAAGTGTCATGTATTCGACGTTCACATGACACCACTAGAAGAAGTACACCACAACTTAAATATCAAACTATTGAATCTTTCTCAACACAACTCCACTACTAACAACATGACTTCTCCCATGTCCTCAAGAACAAAACGAACTACTCACAAGACATCATATGGATCATGATCAGACATGGAATAATGATGTATAACAATCTGAACATAAACAATAATTCAATGGTTCACTCAATAGCATCAACTACAAGGAGTAATCAACACCGGGAATGTTTCCCCTATGAACTATGCAAGATTCAACTCAATTGTTACAGCAATATGGAGATGGTGATGAGGGTGCTGATGGTGGTGATGATGATGATCCCGATGAAGTCCCGCTTGATGGTGGTGTTGATGGCGATGATCTCCCCTCTCTGGGAAGGAATTCCCCTAGCAGAAATCTATCTGCCGGAGAGATCTTTCTCTCTCGGTGTTTTTCCGCCCCGCAGAGGCAGTGGAATCTTTTTGTGGTTGCTCCCCGAGTCTTAGGGTTTCGGGAGGATGATATACGCTAGAGGGGAGAGCTAGAGGTGGGCCAGGGCGGCCACACCACCTGCTGGCGCGGCCTAGGGCTGCCCGCGCCAGGGGGTGGTGTGGGCCCCCTGTGGCCCATCTCCACTCCGTCTTCTGGCATCCTTAGTCTTCTGCAAAAATAGGATTTTCCGTATATTTTTCCGGATTTTCTGATCTTCATGAATTTTGCCTGCAAACAACACCTTTTCCATCAGAATCCTGACTGTAGCGGTCCATGCTCCAAAAGTCATCAACCATGCAAAAACAGATGAAATAACATAAGTATCACCTCTCAATACGAAATATATCAATGAATAATAGTGAATTAAGACATAGAATAGTGATGCAAAATAGACGTATCAACTCCCCCAAGCTTAGACTTCGCTTGTCCCCAAGCGAAACTGAGCTCAATAAACATGGCCTCAGGTTTATGGAGTGAAGAGTCGATAAAAGAATACGGAAAAGAAGCATCACATTCATCAAATACATAGATCATAATAGAAGACAACTCACTATTATATAACTCAACTTGCAATGAGTAAAGGAAACACAACAGAGATACATAAAGTGAATCATAATTGGTAATGGCAAACTTAGCTCTTGGTCGAAGAATAGTTGATAATTTGCTAGAGTTTTGCAAATAACTGGTTTTCAAAGATAGCTTTCAAAGTAGTAAACATCAAGATAAGAGTAATGTGCACAGCAAGGAACATAAGAAACATGAATGAATAAATCATCATATGAATGAATGAAACACAACAACTCAAAATACTTACTGAGATAGAAGGGAATAGGTTTACTGACTCAACTACAAAGTAAAAGAAAGGCCCTTCAGAGGGAAGCAGGGATTACAAGTGTCATAAAGAGCTCCCAAAAATTATGATACTTACTAGCTTTCAACTCTCATTGCCCCTATCATAGGCATCTTTAGGTGATTAAGGTTAAAGTGATCAAATATGTGGATATGCATTGACAAGTTGTAAGTTGAGAATCTCATGTCCCTTGAATACGAGGGCCGCTCCTCATGCTACTCAAGTTTATTTACCGGTAAGTTCTTTTCATTGTAAGCATATGTGTATCATAGAGAACCGTGAACGGGGTACCCCTTGCCCGATGATACGGAAGAATCCCCATATCAAAATGACAAGGCAAGCAGACAACAAGTATCTCATCAATCTTCTTATTTACCATGTGAATATGGTGCTTTTTCTCTCTTTCCTCTTTTCATAATATCTCTTTTTTTCTCCTTTTCTCAATCTCTATCTCTTTTTTATAAGAAGAATGCTTCATAGATACTCGTTATGGTTAGGCTGCAGGTTTCCACCATGTCAGCATGGATTAGACCAGCGGCCCAGGCGTTTCTCTAACACATATGCATAACTCCATGGACTTACAAGCTCCCCTTTCATTTCACACCGACGACATCCATAGACAAAAGAACATGACATAAACTAGGTACAAGGTACCAGTGCAATGTTGAAAGCGTTCCCCATGACAACATGGTTCTGCTAATTCACAACTTACAAAGCGCAAGCATATACACAACATAGGTGAGCACAATGGTTCAAGTTTATTAAGTGCAAGAAAGTAAAGTGTGCCATCAAGTTCGTGAGAGCTTTAATCACTAATTTTCACATAACAAGTTTAATTTGGGAGGTAGATAAAACAAGAATTTACTTGGAATAGCAATAATGCTACTAGGTAGGTATGGTGGACACAAATGGCAAAGGTTTTGGTTTTAAGGAGGTGGATGCACGAGAAGAATACCCTCTCAATACATGTTTTTGGCTAGCAAGGCTGGGTAGCAAGTATAAGAGTTGAAGGAAACAAACATACATACAATGATAAAGACAAACATGCAATCTTCCTTGGAAGCACAAAAGATCTTAACTAGAGAAAACTAAACTTATGAGCAAATCAAGAAATAAAGATGATGAAATTATATTTCTTTAGAGTACTCTTATCTTTTTCATTCAACTCTCAAAAATAGTGTTGCTACTGACCGAGCCAGGTTTGCCAAAACCAACTAAATTAACTCAATGATCCCAAAGTGATACCAATACTAACAACAAGATCAATCATATAACCATGAATTGAAAACTAATATAAGCTATGCAAAAGAGTGAATGATATAACTTCTCATTAATATTCGATAACGGAAACTCACACCAAGGGATACATATCTAACGAGAGAGGGGACACTTCCATAATGCAAGCCATACTACATAATAACTCCTTTATTCATGATATGACTCTACTAATAAGGTAAAAAGATAGAAGATAGTGATGTGATACCGCGGCACTCCCCCAAGCTTGGAACAAACCAAGGGGATGCCAAACCTGATGAAGAATTGCTCCTTTGGTGGTGGTGGTAATATTTTCTTAGTTGACGTGAGGAAATCTTCCAACATCTTGCGAAGCCTATTATTCTCCCATTGAAGCGTGTCCACCTTCCTCTGTAAGTCTCGGTACTTTTCGCAGAACTCCTTAGTGACTCGTAGGGCTTCCGTTGATGCAGGGCAAGAGACTAAAGGTACCAACCCCTGCTTGGGGTCTTGGAAATCCTCCTCCATGGGCTTCTTCCCTTTATCCTTGGAGGACACCATTGTGCTTCTAATCTATCAAAGAGTATGTCCTGGCAGAAACAGATCGAAACAAAAACACGACGAAAACATGACATACGAACCTCGAGGGATCTGTGGGGTTATATATTACGAAGTTTCATATCAAAAGGAAGGTACTGGGAGAAAACGAGTCGAAGGCGGAGTCTGGGGGTGGCCTCACCACCTGGTGGCGCGGCCAGGGGTGGGCCCGCGCCACAGGCTGGTGTGGGCCACCCTGGCTCCGTTTCCGTCCCTTTTTCGCTTCGTAACTTCTATTATTGACTGAAAACTCAAAAATATAGTTGGATTGTATTTTCGTGGAACTTTTCTTACCAGAACTGTTACCTATTTGAAAACGGACTCTGCAGGTCTCTGAATTTGATCCTTGATGAATTTCTCCGGAGTTATAACTTGAAAGGCATCAACATCTTCATTGTAAGAATCTCCAGCAATATAGTCTTTGAGTCGTTGCCCATTCACTATTTGTGTACTATTATCTTTTAAAGAAGAAATTTTTATTGCTCCTGAATGGTATACTTCTTCAATAATGAAAGGTCCTTCCCATTTTGACAGTAGCTTTCCTGCAAAAAATCTGAGACGAGACCTATACAATAGAACTTTCTCACCAACATGAAATTCTCTCTTAAGTATTCGCTTGTCATGCCATCTTTTAACTTTTTCCTTAAAGAGCCTAGCATTTTCATAGGCTTCACTCCTCCATTCATCTAAAGAACTTAAGTCAAATAATCTTTTCTCACCAGCGAGCTTACAATCTCTATTTAGTTCTTTAACTGCCCAGTAAGCTTTGTGTTCTAATTCTAAGGGTAGGTGACAAGCTTTCCCATAAACCATTTTATAAGGAGACATCCCCATAGGATTTTTGTAAGCAGTTCTATAAGCCCATAAACTATCATTCAACTTTTTAGCCCAGTTTTTTCTAGATATATTAACAGTCTTTTGCAAGATGGATTTAATTTCTCTATTTGATAACTCTACTTCCCCGCTAGTTTGGGGGTGATAAGCTGAAGCAATTCTATGATTAACATCATATTTAGCAAGGGTATTTCTAAAACCACCATGAATGAAATGAGAACCCCCATCAGTCATGAGATACCTAGGCACTCCAAACCTAGGAAAGATAACATCCTTAAGCATGTTTAGAGAGGTCTCCCCGTCAGCACTCTTTGTAGGAATGGCTTCTACCCACTTAGTAACATAATCAATGGCAACAAGAATATGAGTGTAACCTTTCGAAGGAGGGAAATGACCCATAAAGTCGAATCCCCAGCAATCAAAAGGTTCCATTACTAGAGAGTAGTTTATAGGCATTTCATTGCGTCTAGAAATATTACCAACACGCTGACATTCATCACAAGATAAAACAATTTTTCTTGCATCTTTAGAAAGGGTAGGCCAGTAGAAACCTGATTGTAGCACCTTTTGTGCAGTTCTATCTCCTGCATGATGTCCTCCATAAGCACTACCATGACATTTACGCAATATCTCCTTTTGTTCATATTCTGGAACACATCTTCGCATAATACCATCCACTCCCTCTTTGTATAAGTGTGGGTCATCCCAAAAATAATGCCTCAAATCATAGAAGAACTTCCTTCTTTGCTGAGCTGTAAAAGTTGGAGGCAAATACTTGGAGACAATAAAGTTAGCATAATCAGCGTACCAAGGGTTCCCTCGCGAGCTTACCCCTACTGTGGCTAACTGCTCATTTGGGAAACGATCATTAACAGGCATAGGGTCAAAAGAGATGTTTTCCAATCGAGATAAATTATCAGCTACAGGGTTTTCACTACCCTTCCTATCTACTATATGTAGATCAAACTCTTGTAAAAGCAGCACCCATCTAATAAGCCTAGGCTTAGCGTCCTTCTTTGTCATAAGGTATTTAATAGCAGTATGATCAGTGTGAATGGTGACTTTTGAGTCTACAATATAGGGCCTAAACTTATCATAAGAAAAAACAACAGCTAGAAATTCCTTTTCAGTAGTAGCATAATTCCTTTGAGCAGCGTCTAGAGTCTTACTAGCATAATGGATAACGTTTAACTTCTTATCAATTCGTTGCCCAAGGACAGCACCTACAGCAAAATCACTAGCATCACACATTATTTCAAAGGGTAAACTCCAATTAGGTGGTTGAACAATAGGGGTTGTAGTTAAAGCCTTCTTAAGAGTTTCAAAAGCTTCCTTACAATCATCATCAAAAATGAAGGGTACATCTTTTTGAAGAAGATTAGTAAGGGGTTTTGATATCCTAGAAAAGTCTTTAATAAACCTTCTATAGAAACCATCATGACCAAGGATACTACGAATACCTTTGAGACATGGCATCTTCTCAATTGCCTCAACCTTAGCTCTATCAACTTCTATGCCTCTTCCAGAAACTTTATGCCCAAGGACAATCCCTTCATTAAGCATGAAGTGGCATTTCTCCCAATTAAGAACAAGATTAGTTTCTTCACATCTCTGTAAAACTTTATCAAAGTTGTGCAGTCAATTATCAAAAGAAGTTCCATAGACAGAAAAATCATCCATGAACACTTCTACAATTTCTCACAAAAACCATGAAAGATAGCAGACATGCAACTTTGAAAAGTAGCAGGAGCATTACATAAACCAAAAGGCATGCGTCTATAAGCATAAGTTCCATAAGGGCAAGTAAAAGTAGTTTTTCATTGATCTTGTTGTTTAACAGCAATTTGAGAGAAACCAGAATAACCATCAAGAAAACAAAAATGGGTCTTTTTAGACAACCTTTCCAACATTTGATCAATAAAAGGAAGCAAGTAATGATCTTTCTTAGTAAATTTATTGACTTTTCTAAAATCAATGCACATCCTATAGCCTACTACTATTCTTTGAGGAATAACCTCATCATTATCATTAGGCACAACGGTAATACCTCCTTTTTTAGGAACACAATGAACAGGACTAACCCATTCATTGTCAGCAATAGGGTAAATAATACCAGCATCAAGGAGTTTCAATACCTCATTCCTTACCACTTCCTTCATCCTGGGGTTTAAGCGTCGTTGGTGCTCTACTACTGGCTTTGCATCTGGTTTGATGTCGATAGAATGCTGACATATAGTAGGTGAAATCCCTTTTAAATCATCCAGAGTATAGCCCATAGCTCCTCGGTGTTTCTTCAAAACCTCCAACGACCTTTCTTCTTCCTTTCCTGAAAGTTTAGAGCTAATAATAACTGGATATATCTTTTTATCATCAATATAAGCATATTTAAGATCATTAGGGAGAGGTTTTAGATCGAAAACCGGATCCTTTTTAGGTGGCAACGTGGTACCCAAGTCTTCTATAGGCAAGTCATGCTTTAGCATCTGGGGTTAACGACGAAGGATCTCGTCAATCTCATTCCTTTCTTCCATGAAGATCTCACTTTCGTGATCTTCCATAAATTGCTGCAAAGCATTGTTAGGAGCAAGAGAGATAGAAGCAAGTTGTTCAACTCTAAAATCCGCATTATGGGTTTCCTCTTCGGAAGGTTATTTAGCAAATTTCGAAAAATTAAACTCATAAGATTCCCCATCAAACTTAGTCAAGATTTTCTCCCTCTTGCAATCAATAATAGCTCCACAAGTACTCAAGAAAGGTCTACCAAAAATGATAGGATAAGTTTTTCTAACAACTGAACCAAGTACTAGAAAATCAGTAGGATACTTGATCTTACCACAAAGAAATTCCACGTCTCGTACGATACCAATTGGAGAGATGGTCTCTCTATCAGCAAGGTGAATAACCACATCAATCTCTTCCAATTCACAGGGACTGCTTTCATGCATAATTTCTCTGTAAAGCTCATAAGGAATAACACTGGAACTAGCACCAATATCACATAAACCATAATAGTAATGATCACCAATTCTAATAGAAAGCATAGGAACACTAGCTTTTTTAGTTCTATTAGGATGTGAAACAATATTAGAAGCATCCTCACAAAAGACTATGTGTTCCTCTTCTATGTTTTTAGTGACAAGGTCTTTCACAATTGCTACCACAAGTTCAACGTTTATTTGTTCATCAGGTTTTACAGTTCTCTTTTCACTTTTAGTGATTACATTAGTTATCATAGGATGACCCTTTACCTTATCCGGGAAGGGAATCTTCTCGATATAAGGTTCAGGTAAGATATGATCAATAATGTAACACTCAGTGCTCCCAACAGGAACACAGTCAACAATATCTTTATAAGGTGCATGGTATTTATTCCATCCCCTTTTTGGAATTTCAATATAAGAAGCAAAATCTCTAAAGCAATTCATAATAACTTGCAATTCAAGACCATAAGCATTACTAATATTTTGAAAGTCATCAGATCCCATAAAAGATTCAATGCAGTCATAATCATAATTTTTACCTGACTTTCTACCTTTGTCATCCTCCCAAGCTTCAGCATTGTCTTGAATACGGTCCAGAAGATCCCATTTAGCTTCTTCTTCCATACGAGTGAATGATCCAGCACAAGAAGCTTCCAATAAATCCTTGTCATGTAGAGGGAGCCTTGCATAAAAGTTATTGATAATAATATTGTTGGGGAGCTCATGAATGGGACATTTGAGAATTAGTAATTTCAATCTCCCCCACGCTTGAGCTGTACTCTCTCCATCAAGAGGCCAAAAGTTGTATATTTGATTCCGATCTTTATGAATCTCACTAGGAGGATAAAACTTTGAATAAAAGAGAGGTACTATTTCCTCCCATTCCAGAGCTTGACCATTCTTCAGCAGCTTATACCATTCCTCAGCTCTTCCTTTCAGTGATAATGAGAATAACTTCTTCTTAACTTGATCTATAGTAATACCTTCACACTTGAACAACCCGCATAATTCGTGTATAAAGAGCAAATGATCACCGGGATGGACAGTTCCATCCCCAACATAGTAGTTATCCATAACATGATCAATAATTCTTATAGGTATTTTGAAAACATCACTCTCAGCAGGTGGTGGCTTATCTACTACCTTAGTAGTGGTAGTAGCATTACCAAATAAGAAACTCAACGAATTACCCATAACGAAAATAAAGAAACTAGTAGAAGACAATACTCACAGTAGAAGTTTCCTTTACCAGTTCCACTTTCCAATAGCGCTTCACTCCCCGGCAACGGCGCCAGAAAATAGTCTTGATGACCCACAAGTATAGGGGTGTATCGCAGTATTTTTGATAAGTAAGAGTGTCGAATCCAATGAGGAGCAGAAGGTGCTGGCTAGTGGTATGGATCAGGAATTCTCTGTAAATACTTAGCAAACAGATTTTTAGGGGTTTTCGATAAAGCAAGTAAACAAAGTATGAGTAAATAAAAGACAGTAGGAATAAATGCAGCAAGTGGCCCAATCCTTTTTGCAGCAAAGGACAAGCCGGTTGTATTACTTAAGATGACCGAACGTTCTCGAGGACACATGGGAAGACTGTCAAGTGCTTTCGCTTCATATAGTTGATTAATCTTCTTTAGCTTGCTAAGTGTTGTGTGGGTGAACCTGTGCTAATGTACCGCCCCATCCAAGACTAATACATACTTGTGATTATACCCCTTACAAACATTCGTAAGTACAAGAAAGTAATTAAGGTAGAGACCTAACCACAACTTTAAACTCTAAGACCCTTACGTCCCTTGTGCAATGGTTTCCTAACGGGGGTTCAGGTTTCTGTCACTCCGGCAACCCCTACGATTAGTAGCCAAATACACAATGCATTACCCTAGGCCCATATAGGTGAAGTGTCATGTAGTCGACGTTCACATGACACCACTAGAAGAAGTACACCACAACTTAAATATCAAACTACTGAATCTTTCTCAACACAACTCCACTACTAACAACATGACTTCTCCCATGTCCTCAAGAACAAAACGAACTACTCACAAGACATCATATGGATCATGATCAGAGATGGAATAATGATGTATAACAATCTGAACATAAACAATAATTCAATGGTTTACTCAATAGCATCAACTACAAGGAGTAATCAACACTGGGAAAGTTTCCCCTATGAACTATGCAAGATTCAACTCAATTGTTACAGCAATATGGAGATGGTGATGAGGGTGCTGATGGTGATGATGGTCGTGATGATGATGATCCCGATGAAGTCCAGCTTGATGGTGGTGTTGATGGCGACAATCTCCCCTCTCCGGGAAGGAATTCCCCCGGTAGAAATCTATCTGCCGGAGAGATCTTTCTCTCTCGGTGTTTTTCTGCCCTGCAGAGGCGGTGTAATCTTTCTGTGGTCGCTCCCCGAGTCTCAGGGTTTCAGGAGGATGATATACGCCAGAGGGGAGAGCCAGAGGTGGGCCAGGGCAGCCACACCACCTGCTGGCGCGGCCTAGGGCTGCCCGCGCCAAGGGGTGGTGTGGGCCCCCTGTGGCCCATCTCCACTCCGTCTTCTAGCATCCTTAGTCTTCTGGAAAAATAGGATTTTCCGTATATTTCCCCAGATTTTCTGATCTTCGTGAATTTTTCCTCCAAACAACACCTTTTCCATCAGAATCCTGACTGCAGCGGTCCATGCTCCAAAACTCATCAACCATGCAAAAATAGATGAAATAACATAAGTATCACCTCTCAATATGAAATATACCAATGAATAATAGTGAATTAAGACATACAATAGTGATGCAAAATGGACGTATCAGTCACCGACCTGGGTAAGCCGGTGGGTGCGGGGCTCGACGGAGGTGGAGTCCGTCAAGTTCAGAGGACCTATACACAAAACAGTTAAGAAAATCTGACATTGAAAGAAGTCGAATAAAATGGACAAGTCAGACAGATGGCACATACCTAAGATGTCATTGTCAATCTTTGTCTTCTCTTCCCTAAGACTCCGGAGTTCAGCCCGGAGCGCCTCGAAAAGGTCCTTCTCTCTGCACAGCTCATTATTGAGGTCCGAGATTTTCTGATCTTGAGCAGCAATCTTGCGATCACGCTCATTAGTAGCCATGGAGGAGGACTCGAGAACTTGAGCTATGCTCTTCTCATGATCCGCTTTGAGCTTATCCAGCTCTTGGCGAAGTTCCTTGTTCTCCACCACCAAAGTTTTAAGGTTCTCTACCTCTTCAATCATGGCACAGGACTGTTTTACCAGCGCTGTAAGTCAAAAAGAACACTATTTCAGAAAAAATTCGACTATGAAAACATGAAAGACAAGGTTTGAGTCTTGGAATGTTTACCTTCGGCCTCATCCTTGGAGACCTTAAGCTCAGCATTCTTAAGTCAGAGAGCCCGGATCTCTCTCCTCTTGTTGCAGACATTCTTCAACAAATCCTGGTTATAGGAACATACTTTCTGTAAGTCAGAATACCCAAAGTCAGAAGTCTACTAAAAACTCGGGCTAATATTTTTACTAATATCAACACGAGCCTTGGGGGCTACACTAGTTCATTCTTTGGCATCCTAAGGAAGCATAAACCCGGATTATATATCCTACTTCATGCTTGGGGGCTAGAGGATATGATAGGAAATGAGGGAGAAACAAGAGTTAGAATTCCGACTTACATATTGCTCGCGAGTAAGTTTATCCAAACTCACAGTTACTTCAACAGCAACCTTCTCGGCGAGAGTCAGAGGGACCACTGGCGCTGTTGGAAGCTCATCGGTCCTTATCCTCTCATCGCGAAGACGCACTTGGGCAAGAAGGTCAGAGTACTTGATGTCCTCTGCCTCTTGTGCTTCTTCTTCGGCAGATAAATTTATTTTCTCCAGGCATTGCCTGGCTAGCCGCTGGATCTCTTCCGCAGATTTCCGGGACAAGACAAACTTGGCAAGACCCGGATTGCTAAGAAGGTTTTCGGCGAAGATCTCTGTCGAGGGATCATTACCCAAAGAGGGTTCACCCTTATCTATACCTGACTCACTCATGGTGATGTCAGTTTGTGATTCAAGGATCACAGGCTCCGTTGAAGGAGCCGGATCTTCTGCGACAGCCGAAGAAGGAATGATCACCGGCGTTGTGGAAGGTTGGGGGGCAGGAGTCGGAGGAGCCATGGCAGGAGAAGCCATGGAAAGCTTCGTCTGTCACAGGGGCTTCGAAGAAGTTCCCTCCCCCTTGCCCTTGATGAGCTGCTTAACTCTGAGAATGTAATGAAGTCGGAAACATTATATCTCGGAAGAAAATTTGAGTAAGTTACAAAGGCGGAAATTGTGTTGAAAGTTACCTCTTCACGATAGGCACCTCCTTTGTGCCGACAGCCACTGTCAGAGCCTTGCGTTTCTTAAGCGCAATGTTCGACAATGGGACTAGTTCCGCCTCCTAAGAAAACTCTGGAGGATATCCCTCGAGTGGAGCAAGTTCAGACTCGGGGAGGTCAGCAAGCTGAAAAGAAGAAAACATATCAGTATTGCGATATAATCTTAAAGAATGAAACACCTATAAAGGTTTACTGATAGAAGTTTACCGGCACTACGGGGTTTTCCGCCGTATGCATATCCAGAGAAACCTTCGGGATCCTCCTCTCGATCCGCTCCCTTATCAGCCATTTAATCTGGCTTATATAACCTTGCGTGGTATAGGCTCTGGGGCTGATGCGGAGGGAATATTTCATGGATGACATGATGGAGTGCATCAGTCGGTCTCCGTGGTACTGAAGGGGTTGGATCCGGCGTGATACCCAACATTGGACCAAGTCGGATCCCTTCAGCCCTTTGTGTTTAATCAGATATTCAATCCGCCTCTTAGCGAGGATCAGATTGTCACTGAGAGCCGGAGCGGCCTCGTCCCAATACGGTTGGGCCATGGCAGCTCCATCGATGAAAGCCGGCAAAGCAGCGGCTTTGTCGGGAGCCGGAATATCCTTGTGATAAAAGAAGGTGGCTGGCCATTGTTTGACTGAGTCACTGGCAAGAAGCTTGGGATATACGCGCTCGTGTCTAAGTGAAAAACTAATTGTACCGGTGATATAAGGAACACCGGCAGTGATAGAATTTCTTCGGACATGAAAGTAGTACCGGAATAAGGTAATACTCGGCCTAGTGCCGAGAAATCCCTCACACAAAGCCGCGTAGGCGCTCATCTCTAGGAGAGAGTTGGGAGGAAGATGGTGGAGTTTAACACTATAATGATCTATCACCTAGGAAAAGAATTCCGAGGGAGGAAACGACAAACCTCTGTCGAGGTGGGTGCCGAAGTGGACCCGCTCGCCGGCGCGCGGGTTGGGGACGGTCTCCCCGAAGCCGCTCCGCCAGTCGCCGACGTGGAGGAGCCCTTCTGTCTCCACACCGCGGAGCTTCTCGTCATCCAGCACACAGGGGATCCAGACCCCGCGGAAGCTTTCCTTCTCCGCCGCCGCCTCCGTCGGTGCCGTCGCCGCGGCTGCCCCCAAACCGGAAGAGGATGAAGAAGCCATTTATCCGGTGAGCTGGTGACCTAGGATGGGCGGCGCTGGGAGTTTTTGGGGAAAGCAGAGGAGCTCTGTGCGCGCGCGGGAGATTTGGAGGAGAGGAAACGGCAAGGGAACATGTGAAGAAAGGAGGAGGAGAATCCCCACCCCTTATATCCAACTAACCGTGCCAAGATTCCTGCAAATGCTACAATTTAACCGCCACGCGTCGTGGAAGGAACTGGGAAGGACCCACGCGATGATTACGTCGCCTCGATCTCCGCGCACGCATTAAAACGATGCCTCGGTTCCGCAAACCGTGGACCCACCAACGGTCGTGCTGACAGGATGTCTGTCATATGACGTGACTTGACCATGACTGGTGTCAGGTGGCGTTAGAGACCAAGTTCCGGCTTAGTTTGAAATCAAGCAGGAAAATCCGAGTAATATGTTGATAGGTCCGACTTATTTTTTAAGACCCGGATCGTATTTTTTGTTGTGAAGTTTCAGGAACCCTTCAAGATTCTGCAAGCCGAAGATCAAGCTAGACGATGATAAATCCGACTTTCGATCTCGGAGACTTCCGGGGGCTGCTGTTGGGGATATAATTTCCGGGTATCCTCACAGTTCCTCACTGACCAGGGTGGCCCATTTCGGGTTAGAGCTTTTGCTTCACGGGCGGCCCAGTCAGGGAGAAAAGACGGAGTCCAATCCGGCTACGATAAGGCCTAGAAGACTTGTAGTTCAAGATGTACTCTGTGACCGACTCTTAGTCGTAGCCGGATAGATCTCTCCTGTAAACCCTTGGCCAGATATCTATATAAGCCGTCCTAGGGAGAGCCTTTAGGGCACACCTCAATAGTCTACAATCTCAACTCACACAGGCGAAACCCTTGTAACCCATATTCCGGCTCTGCCATATTACTGGATTGCTAGCAGGAGTAGGGTTCGTCCAAAGCCGGCGGATTCGAACCTGGGTAAACTTGTGTGCTCACCGTCCCGGAACACCGTACATCTCACACCCCTCTCTTTTGCACGCCTCGAGGACCCCCTCATGGCATACTTGTCATCAATCCGATGACACTCAGTGACCAAGAGAGCATCAATGAAGTAGTCATTGGCACGCATGTAGGCAAAGTCCAGATAGTTATGTGGACAAACTGGGGACTTGGTGAGATTGCGATATCTATCTATCATAAACACCTTTTGTTACTTCCTCCAATAGCATGGATCATCGCTGGTTCTTGGCAAGTCATATAACCTTGTCTTGTGTAGCTCACGATACTCTTTCTTGGACATGTGAGCTAAGGATTGCAAGTTATCAGAGTTGGCTCTCTTGGCACGGGCCTCATCCTCGACACTCTCAGCTTCCCTTTGCATGTAAGCAGCATATCTGTCCTATTACCTCCGGTTAGAGGGTGGAATCACATACTAGCCAGAAACTTCATCATATTGAGGATCCACCATTTTGGACATGGCCTTGGTGCGAGGTGCATGACGCAAACCAAGACAACCTGTGAATATAGAGTAAGGCAGAAAGCATGTATATAAGCATATATGTCCACGATTCAAAAATAAAAGCCTCAAACCTTTGATTGATGTGCTTGAAGTCATCTACACTAGAGTCTCCGGTATGCAACACCGGAATCTCCAGTCTGTGCAAAAGGCAGACCGGAGTTTCTGGTCTAAGAGACGAAAACTCCAGTCCAAAGATCGGTTTGCACATCGGGGACTACGAGGGAGTGATTTCGATTAGATCGAGCAAGGGTACTTAGCTATTGTGAGAGGAGTGTCCTCAAACAAGAGTTTCCATGGGACAAAATTGGTACAATCTTCAAAAAATAAAAAAGGGGATGAACCCTAGGTTCCTGGGGAGGAAAATTGTACCAGATCTATCCATGGAGTGAATCCACCCGTGGGGAATGGCCCAAGGGTGGAGAGGGTGGATATGGCAGGCAACACGGTGGATCCTAGTGGCTTCAAGGCCCCATGGCGACGAGTTTGGAGGAGGAGGCGACGAGAGAGAGTGGAGAGGTTGGGGGTGGAAGAAAGAAACTGTTAGTTTCTCTCACCCCGACCTCTCTATTCTTAGAGACCGAAACCATCCCAGACAGAAGACTCCGAACCGATGGACCAAAAACTCTGGTTTAACTGGAGACCGGTGTTTGCACACCAAAATCTTCGGTCCTCTTCGACCAAAAATGCTAGGTTATATGTATGGATACATATATGATAGAAATCAGGTTTTAGGATAGGGGAGAAGCCCTGGGATCAGATGACACACTGTGAAGAACCAATAATCAGTAAATTCAAATAAATGTCCAATAACACTTCAATTCAATCAAATCAAGAACCAATTCTTCATAACAAAGATGGTGGTGGCCGAGGCCACCAAGTAAGAGTGTGAGGCATGACACCACGAAGAATTATCCTTGGGTTCATTGCTGCTACTCATCAATGCAGCTCACACATCACAAAATGATATTAAGAGAATTGATTTTCTTAATTTTGGCATTATGGGGGGAGGGATAGCCCAATGATTAGGACCACACTCCCCTATCTCCATGCCTACATCTAAACCACACAATGATCAAGTTATAGATGAGTGTGCATGATAATCAAGTTAAATTCCTTGAATCTATGATATTTAGCTCATTCCTCAAATAACAAAACCTTGCTTCATCAATATCGGCAAGTTGGTCTTTGATTGACACATAAGATAGCTCAGTATCTCCCCAGGAAACATGATCTCTAATGAAATGATGACGAATCTCAATATGCTTTGTCCTTGTATGATCCATCGGGTTGTAGGCAATCTTGATAGCACTTTCATTGTCACATAGAAGAGGCACTTTGTCACAATGGACACCATATTCCTTTAAAGTTTGCCTCATCCATAGCAATCGAGTGCATGCACTAGCCACTACCACATATTCAGCTTCGGCGGTGGAGAGAGATATACAATTTTGCTTCTTGGAGGACCAACACAGCAAGGACCTACCAAGAAATAGGCAAGCCTCGGAGGTTGATTTCCTATCATCCTTATCACCAGCCCAATCTGAATCCGTGTACCCACAAAGAGAGAATGTTGAGCCCCTAGGATGCCACACACCATAGTTTGGCGTATGAACCAAATATCGAAAGATTATTTTGACCGCCGTCAAGTGGCTTTCTTTAGGAGCCTCTTGATATATTGCACACACTCCTACACTTAACACTATGTCGGGTCTAGATGCACAAAGGTAAAGAAAAGAACCAATCATGGATCGGTATACCTTTTGATCCACATCTTTACCATTTGGATTAAGTTCAAGATGAGTCTTGGTAGCCATTGGAGTAGGAGATCCATTTAGTTCTTTCATAAACCTCTTGAGCATGTCTTGAGTATACTTGGCTTGATTGAAGAAGGTTCCTCCTCTTACTTTCTTGATCTCAAAACCAAGGAATAACCTTAACTCTCCCATCATGGACATCCTGAACGTGTCAGTCATAAGCTTCGAGAATTCATCATTAAATTCTTTGTCAGACGACCAAAGATAATATCATCAACATATATTTGGCAAACGAAAATCTCCCTGTTAACTTTCTTAGTAAAAAGAGTGGGATCAATTTTCCCAACTTCAAACCCACGGTCCAACAATAACTCTCTAAGGTCCTCATACCACGTGCGTGGAGCTTTTTTAAGCCCATAGAGCGCCTTATCAAGCTTGTAGAGGTGGCTTGGAAAGTTGGGATCCTCGAACCTCGGGGTTGCTTAACATAAACCAACTCTTGCAATGAACCATTTAGAAAAGCACTTTCCATATCCATTTGTTGTAATTTAAAGTTATGATTTGCAGCATATGCAAGAAGGATACAGATGGACTCAAGGCGAGCCACGGGAGCAAAGGTCTCTCCATAATCAATGCGTTCAATTTGAGAGAACCCTTGAGCTACCAATCTTGCCTTGTTCCTCACAACAATTCCATGTTCATCTTGCTTGTTCTTGAATATCCATTTAATGCCAATGACATTGCGGCAGTCCTTGGGCTCTTCTACTAACTTCCAAACTTTGTTTCTCTCGAAGTTGTTGAGCTCATTATGCATTTCTTCTAACCGATCTGAATCCTCAAGAGCTTCCCATACTTTCTTGGGCTCCACCATGGATATATGAGCTTGATGCTCACCAACTTGCTTCATTTGAGATCGAGTGGACATTCCACTCCTTAGATCACTAAGAAAATTCTCAAGAGTGTGGTCACTTCTTTCCAACATTCTATCCACTCTAGCTTTGCAATGAGTTTCAATCTCCTTGTTGTTTCTTGTGTGGATATCTTCATCATTTTGGTCCTCGTCTTGACCTCTAGCTTGACCTTGATCAATAATGGGTTCATTTTCATCAACATGAGGCTTAGGTTGATCTTGGTATTGATCAGGCATACTTCTTGTTAGGCATTGAGATGATCTTGTAGCTGACTGAATGAATTTGCCTTGTGCAATTGACCGCACAGGGCTGGACAATCTTGTCAACGGAGAGGTCGGATAGTCCGGCCCAGAGCTTCCATCCTGATCAACATGGAAAGAGTTCTCAGTTTCTCTTTCGCTTGTGTCATTGTTGGCTTCATCAATAGGAGCTTGTTGATGTTGTGAAGATGAGGGCTCCACTTGAGTAGAGCATAATTCTTCTTGATCCACCACAAGGGGTTCCTCAACATGGCAGATGAATCCCGCACGCATTCTTCTTATGGCATCTTGAGGTATTTCATCATCTACATCACAAACTTCAACACGCCCTGCTTGGGGGCCATCATATTCTTTGAAAACCACACTACAAGACTCTATGACAATTTCGGAGAGTTTATCATAGATTCTATAAGTGTGGGAATCGAGACCATAGCCAACAAAAATACCCTCTAAAGCTTTGGAATCAAATTTGGACAAACGAACACCTTTTATGAGGTAGAAACACTTACAACCAAACACCCGGAAGTATGAAACGTTGGGCTTGTTACTGGTAAGTATCTCATAAGGAGTTTTGATCAACTTCTTACAAAGGTAGAGCCGGTTTGATGCATGGCATGCGGTGGATATTGCCTCATCCCAAAAGTTGTATGGATACTTAAAGTCCGCCAACATGGACCTTGCCATATCCATTAATGTACGACTCTTCCTCTTAGCTATACCATTTTGTTAAGGGGTATATGCAACGAAATAATTATGTTTTATCCCCTCATCAATAAGAAATCCATTCAAGGTGTAGTTATTGAATTTGGTGTCATTGTATCTTCTTATTACCAACACAGGAACATTGTATTAACGTTGAACCATATTGACAAAGTTGATGAAGTATTGTTGGGTATCACTTTTCAACTTGAAGAAATAAACCCATGTATATCTGTAGTAGTCATCAATAATCACCAAGAAATATTTCTTCCCACCAAGACTTGCATGAGATGGATGACCAAATAGATCCACACGAAGAAGCTCCAAGATCCTCTTGGACTTTACAAGGTTATTGGGTTTGTGGGGAGAATCATGCATTTTTTCCTTCAACACAAGCCCTGCACACATGATATTTGGCAAAAGAAACATTTTCTTTTAGTCCAACAATATGGCCACCCTTGTGGAGACTGTGAAAAGTTCTCATATTGACATGGGCTAGACAGCGATGCCATAGCCAACCCACATAAACCTTTCCAAATAGGCATATCAAACTTGTACTGGTTTCCCCCGAAAAGGCCACCACATACAAGTTATTTTCGACATACCCAACGAAAGCAACCTTTGAAGTCTTGCTCCACAAGAGAACCACAATATCATTATTAATAAAGATGGCAAAGCCCATCTTTCCAAGAGCACGGACTGAAAGTAAATTATAGCCAAGGGACTCAACAAGCATGACATCCATGAGAGTAGTATCGTGTGTAACCACAACCTTGCCAAGACCCATTACCTGAGATCTTGATTTATCGGCATAACTGATGGTTACTTGATCACGATTTGGCCTTATCTTCGTCATTATCACCTTGATTCTGGTCATATGACTTGTGCATCCACTATCAAGCACCCACTTTGACCCACCGGAAGCATAGTTCTACAAGAGATCAAACTAATTTTTAGGTACCCATTTTTCAATGGGTCCTCTTTTGTTAGTGACAAGGGTCTTAGGAACCCAAATAGACCAAGCATTATGACCATGAAGTGGGCCAACATATTGTGCATAAACATCACCATAATAATCACGCATTAAGACATAGTGAGGGTTAGCAATTCTCGCAAAGTCATCTTGTGACATAGTTTTGCCACCTCTGGTATTACCACCCATAATGGTATTGTCTTTTGCTTGTGAGGGCTTGACCTTTTTCTTGTTGTTGTTCTTCTTCTTGGCCTTGGACACATAGCCAATGGCTCTTTTCTCATTATTTGACCTTTGCTTACTCAAAAGGTCATCAAGAGACTTGTTTCCTTCGATGAAGGTGGCCTTTGCAAGCTCCCCTTCAACCTAGCACTTTCCTCAAAGATGTTTGTACTACGAGAGGGAATGAAAATACTAGGTGAAGTAACATTAGTTAATTGAGTTTGAAGTTGTTCACGAGACTTTGTGGGAGTCAAGAGTTCACTTTCCACGGCCTTGTGAGCCTTGTTAATATTCTCAATGTCCTCGGCAAGTTTGTCATGAACAACACCAAACTCAACCTTATCCTTTTTAGCCTTTTTATACTTAGCAATGGCATGATCACATTCCTTAATGAGTTTAGCAATAATTTGATCATTTTCCTCATCGAGGCCTTCAAGTTTTTCTTCAACAGACTTTGTAGTCTCTTGTTCCTCTTCTAGAGAATTAGTTAGAGCATCCATCTCAAGAATGTCCTCTCTCCCAAGTTTGCATCTCTCATCAAGAAGCTCTTGTGTGTGAGAGAGTTGATTCAAGAGATTCTCAAAATGCTTTTTGTGCTCCCCTTTCAAGTTAGTCATATAAAAATCGAAAGCAACTAATTACTCCTTCACCTCAAGAGTTATATCATCATTCAATTCATCATTGATCATAGAGGTGGAGAGAGGAGATGATGGTACCTCCGATGCTCTTTCCATAAGGCAAGTGACGTTCTTGTTAGAGATATTCTCATTTGGAGAGTCGAAGAGTGAGAAGGTGGTGTAGAGGTGGTGGCGATCGCTTCCACACCATTTGGTGTTTCTTCTTCTTATTCCTCATCTTCTTCATCAGATGAGAACTCTTCATGTGCTATCAATGCAATGTTAGCTGACTTCTTGTTGGTGGTATTATTCTTGATGAAAGGCTTCTTGAAAGGGGCCTTTGACCTTTTCCCAATATAAGCACACCACCATGATCTTCTCTCTTCTCATATGGACATTCGGCAACAAACTGGTAGCGGTCACCCCAGTTGAAGGAAGTTCTCAATCTTGAACCATTTTCTTTTCTACCATTTGGGTTGCTTCTTCGTTGCATCTCCATCTTGGCCTTGGCGGGATCTTTCCAAAAGTTCATTGCATAGAAGGCCATGTATTCACCATGAGAAACCTTGACATCTTCGAGGTGGCTCATAGCGAGGACTTCATCACTTCCTTCTTCTTCCTCATACTCCACAACCTTGGCTTTCAAGGCAATATTAACACCATTAATCATACCAAGGGCACGAGCACGTGCATCTTTGGCATTATGGGAAGCAACCTTGAAGGCAGACATCTCTTGCATAACTTCATTGGAGGTCATGAAATGGTAGTTGTGTCTTCCTTGGAGACTCTTCAAGTTAGTGGGCTCAAAGGGCATGAGTGAACTCGCATATTTTATTTTTATCCATGCATCATCCACATGAGAGGCACCAATAATTCTGAAAGTGGTGGTAGTGGATTTGAGTCTTCGATACATGTCTTCATGGTCCTCACCATCCTTCATATAGAAGCCTTTGGCTTCATTTCTCAAGGCATCATATCGATTTCTTCTCATGCTCTCATTTCCAACAAACAAGTCAATGAGAGCATCCCAAGCTTCCTTGGCAATGCTGAGGTGCTCAATGTGAGTGTTGGGGGGATACCCCCGGGTAGGGTCACGCCGGGGTATAAAGGCCGAGTTAGCCGAGGTTCGGCAAGGCCAAAGCAGATGCTGGCCGGGTCACCTAAAGGCAGGCTGAATCACGGGGTAATCCGGACCTAGGGGCATTCGCCTAACTAGGTCTCATCCGACTTAAGCAGTAAGTCAGAATTGCATGTTTTGCCTGTATGCAGGAAAAGGTGTGGCCGGATGAACCATCATCCGGGTCATAGCGAGCTTCTAGGAGAAGGAAGGAATCTCGCTGGTCAAAAGGAGCCCCGGTACGCACTGCCTGAGCGAAGCGAGCAAGGACAGGACCACCGGGGCGTGGCCGACAAGCGTGACGACGCCCGTGTCCGCTGACGAGGGCGCCGCAGAGGCTCACGTAGCTAAAGCATGTGTGACGCGGGGGAAAAAGCAACCCGGTCGGCTTACCACTTTGGGAGGAGGCATATTCTTAGGAATATGCCTCCACGTATGCCCTAGGAAGAAACCAAGCCTCCCCTATAAAAGGGGGGCTAGGGCTTCTGTTGAGGGGGTTGGTCTTTCTACGATTCTGTTGTGGTCTAGGGTTTCAGGTGAGATCTGTGGGTGAGATTAAGAGAGCTCCTTCTTCCTCCTCTCGCCAATACAGCTCTAGGAGCACTTGTAAACTTGGAAGTAAATCAATACAAGCTCTTGTGTGGAGAATCACTTCACTATCCCTCCCTGGATTCCCCTAGCGAGTATTAGTCCCCACCTTTAGCCTATACATGGCATCTGCCGTGACACCACCACGATAGTTGGCGCCCACCGTGGGGCTAGCGGCGCTAGCAGGGGTCAAAATCCGGACGGAAAACTTCATCGCCACCGGCGAGCGCATCGTCTCCGGGCTCGTTCAGCGCTTTGGAGCACGGGACTTCGTCAGCGACAACGCAGGCTACTTCGGCACGCGCCCTTTCCCGCGCAACGGCATCTTCGTCAAGCTCGGCGCGCACAAGGTCTATGTTGCGGTGGACGTGTCTGGCGTACATCCGCGCCACGTCGTCGAAGCAGGCAAACCGTCCCTCACTGTGGCTCGCGGGGAGCGTATCGCTCGTTCCCCAGACCATGCAGAGGTAATGATGACAACGCCAGGTGCGGGTGCGAGCAAAGATTCGGCGCCAGATCCGGAGGTAACGCCCAAGGCACCAAGGAAAGGTAGAGGTCCTCCGCTCGAGAGGCCGGAAAACATGCTGAGAGAGGCAATGGATAGCTTGGCAAACCCTGTAGCAGCAGCGGTAGATCCGGCTCGTGCGCAGGCCAGGCTAGAAGAAACTAGGCAGAAAATACTAGAGGGCGCAAAGAAAATAGCCACGGCCCAGCAGTCGTTGAACATGACGCTGCGTGAGTACGCTAAGGCGAACAAGGTTGATAATGTAAAAGTCAAAGGGAGAAATCTCATGAGCGAGATGAACAGAGAAGGTGATGCCGGAAATGAGGAGTCAGAAAACTGTTTATCCGTGGGGCTGCCGAGGTATAGTACCCCGGCCAGGAACCTCAGAGCAGCGGATGCAGCTGCATCCGAGTTAGAGGGACTGACGGGTGAAGCCCGGCAAAGACAGCAAGATCGGGTTAACGAGCTGGTTCGGATTGCAAATAGGCAAAACGAGGAACTGCTCAGGGCAAACCTAGAGAGAGCTGGAGCCTCCAAGATCGTCCATTCGGCGGTGGGTAACCCGAAGAAATCCGCTGGAGCCGCATCGTCCCCTCATGGTGGTCCAAGGAGAGAGGAGGTGGTAACCTCGGCCTGGCGGAACAAACAGATCGTCCCGTATGACCCGACATGGGCAGGGAAAGAAAAAGAAGCGCAAAGAAATGATGATCAACGGAGTGTGAGCCGAGGCGAAGCTGGCCGAGGTAACCGTGACCAAGGCAATGCCAGTCAAAGGAACGTTGTCAACGGCAATGCCGGGCAGCAAAACTCAGCTTGAGCAAGACAACCGCAGCAGCGGAACATGCCAAGGCAAGAGCACAGTGTCGGCCGAGGTGTGCAACAGAAAGGTGCGCCGCAAGAGCAAAACCGGTACAACGACGGTGATTCGGAGATGGCAAATGCGGGGTATCCTAGACCGGACTATCATGCGATAGGGTCGAGATTGGGAAGTAGGGATTTGATGCCGGACGATGCAAGGTTGAAACTGGATCGACTGTATAGGTCGGAACAGATTGAGTGTCAAGGTCCACCGGGTCCAGCATGTTTTGGACCCCGGATCATGAAAGAGCCACCAGTACCGAACTTTCAGCTGCCCAGGGGCACCAAGACCTATGACGGTAGTACCAAGTGAGAGGATTGGCTGATAAACTATGCTACGGCTGTGAAAATTGCCAAAGGCAACTTGAGATGGGCTGTACGGTATGTACCCTAGATGTTGGAAGGCCCGGCAAGGGTGTGGTTGAACAATTTGCCACCAGGAAGCATCAACTGCTGGATAGATTTCGAGGAGATGTTCATCAGCAATTTTTTGAGTACGTATCAAAGGCCAAATAGGCCACAGACCCTAGCTATGTGCAAGCAAAGACCCAATGAGACAGACCGGGAGTTTTTGACCCGGTGGTGTACCGTGAGAAACTCATGTGAGGGTGTGATAGAATCACAGGCCATAGCATGGTTTGCACAGGGGTGCAGATATGGAAGTGAGCTGTGGATGAAGTTGCAACGGAAAATGCCAGCTACGTTGGCAGAAATGATCCGGATTGCAGATTCGTATGCGTTGGGTGACCCGACCCAACCAAGGCTCGCCTCAAACGAGTCAAGCGATGAGTACTATCAGAGGGATGGATCCGGATCATCCCGGAGGAATGATTACAGAGGAAAAAAGGAGAGATGATAGACCGGACCACAGGTACGGTTCGCACCAGGTTGCAGTTGTGAATCAAGATCAACCCGGAGCAGGGGGTAGCCAGCGCCAGAAAACTAGAGGTCAATGGACTCCAAGGAACGATGGGAAGAAAACTTGGACACCGGAACAAAAGAAGCAGTGGCAAGAAAGGAAAGACCGTCTGAGGTATACTTACGAGTCAATGTTGGACCAGCCGTGTAAGTTTCACACGCCAAATCCGAACAACCCAGCAGGTCATACGACGAGGCAATGCGAGTGGATGCGCAAGATCGAGCAAGGTGGTTCGGGGAATGCTCAGGCACCCCGGAATGATCAGCCTCGGCAGGAGTTACCGCGGCAGCAATTGCTCTCCGGAGCGAACACGCAATAGCTAATGTTGCCTCCCCCTCCGCCGAGGTATGATAACAATGAAAGAAGGGATGCAGTGCATCAGGTAGAAAATCAGCATCAGCCGGATCAGAGGCACCCCGGAAATGAGGGGAGAAACGAGTACAGGGAGCATCACCAGAGCTACTGTGTATTCACCACAGAGGAAACTGATAGAAAAAGCATGCAGCGTAGGCATATGGAGGTGAATGCAGTAATGCCTGCTGTGACGAGGTACATGCCTTGGTCCGATCAGGAAATCACCTGGAGCATTAGGGATCATCCCAAGCTCATGCCGAGCCCTGGTTCGTATGCGTTGGTGCTGGATCCTATGTTCATTGGACCTAGCATTAATGTAAGGTTCTCCAAGGTACTGATCGACAACGGCAGTAGCATAAATATCATGTATGCGGACACAATGTGCAAGTTGGGTATCTCGGAGAACATGCTCCAGGCCACGAGGACAACTTTCCATGGCATTGTGCCCGGCATTTCTTGCGAGCCCATAGGCAAGGTCCGGGTCGACGTCTTGTTCGGCACGAGGGATAATTGCCGAACTGAAAATCTGGAGTTCGAAGTGGTGAACTTAGAAAGCGCGTATCATGCGTTGCTCGGAAGGCCAACGTTGAACAAGTTCATGGCAATTTGTCATATCAGCTATGTGAAGATGAAATTGCCCGAACCAAACGGAGTGATTACCATTGCGGGGGACTTCCGACGTTCCATGTAGTGTGCGTCAGCCGGATCGAACTTAGCCGAGTCACTTGTGATCGCGCAGGAAAAAAGAAAAATTCAAGAGGTGGCGGCATTGGCTCAGTCCGCGCAGCAGTATATGCCGGCGCTAAGTAACCCGCATGGAACTGTCTCCTTCCAGGCCACGAAAGATACCAAGAAGATTCCCGTTGATGACATGTTCCCAGAGCGCACCGTAACAATTGGTGCCGGGCTAACTGATAAATAGGAAAGCGAGCTTGTCAGCTTCCTCCGTGAGAATCGGGACATTTTTGCTTGGTCCACACAGGACTTGCAAGGTGTTCCGAGGGAGTTGGCCGAGCACTCTTTGAATGTGAGACCCGGAGCCAAGCCGGTGAAGCAACCTCTCTGCCGCTTCGCCGAAGATAGGAGGAAAGTCATTGGGGATGAGATAGCTTGGTTGCTAGCTGCAGGATTTATCATGGAAGTTCTTTACCAGGATTGGCTATCTAATCCGGTGCTGGTGGAAATGAAGAAGGATGATCCGAACGTGGTAGTGGTTTGGCGTATGTGTATCGATTACACGAACCTGAACAAGGCGTGTCCAAAAGACCCATTTCCGCTGCCAAGAATAGATCAAGTCATAGACTCAACTGCTGGATGTGAACTGTTGTCATTCATTGATGCATATTCTGGTTTCCACCAGATACCTCTGAATCCGGATGATCAAATAAAGACTACGTTTATTACCCCGTATGGGGCTTATTGCTGTCGCACCATGCCATTTGGTTTACGTAATGCAGGGGCAACGTACCAGAGGTGTATGCAAAAATGTTTGCACGACCAAATAGGTCAAAATGTACAGGTGTACGTGGATGATGTGGTTATCAAGACCAAGGAAAGCAAAACGCTCCTTGACGATATCAGGCAAATGTTTGCAAACCTAAGAAGGTTCCGGATGAAACTTAACCCGGAAAAATGCACCTTCGGTGTCCCAGCTGGAAAATTGCTCGGTTTTCTCGTCTCCAGCCGAGGTATTGAGGTTAATCCAACCAAAATCCGAGCCATCAAGCGAATGGAACTGCCGAAGTGTCTTAACGATGTCCAGAAGTTCACAGGTTGCCTGGCCTCGTTAAGTCGTTTTGTATGTCGGTTGGGAGAAAAGGCTTTGGCTCTTTACCAACTCATGAAAAAGTCGGATAAGTTCATTTGGACACCGCAGGCTGATGAAGCCTTTGCCCACCTAAAGAAAATGTTAGCCACGGCACCAGTGCTAGCCTCACCACTATCAAAGGAGCCAATGTTACTCTATATAGCCGCAACCAACCGAGTTGTAAGTGTAGTGATAGTGGTGGAGCGCGATGAGGAAGGTAAGTCGGTGCAAAGGCCGGTGTATTATTTGAGCGAAGTGTTGTCAACCTCAAAGCAGAACTACGCACATTATCAAAAAGTGGCATATGGCGTGTACATGGCCGCCAAGAAACTGAAGCACTACTTTGAGGAGCATCCCATCCGGGTCATATGTGAGGCCCCTATATCCGAGATAATGAGTAACAAGGATGCAAGAGGCAGAATTGCAAAATGGGAAATTGAGCTAGCTCCTTATGCTCCGCAATATGACAGGAGAGAAGCCATCAAGTCTCAAGCTGTGGCGGAATTTTTCGTGGACTGGGCCGAGGTGCAGTACGAACCACCGCTTCCTGATCCGAACTATTGGCGAATGCACTTTGACGGATCAAAACCAAAACCGGGCTAGGTGCCGGAGTTGTACTCACATCGCCCATGAAGGACCAGTTGAAATATGTGTTGCAGATCCACTTCACCGCATCAAACAATGTCGCTGAGTATGAAGCACTTGTGCATGGGCTCAAGGTAGCAAAAGAAATTGGTATACGTCGGATTATATGCTTTGGCGACTCGGATTTGGTGGTGCAGCAAGTGTCCAGAGTGTGGGACGCCCTTGATACAAACATGGCACTATACAGATTTCATGTGCAGAAAATTTCTGGTTACTTTGAGGGATGCGAATTTCATCATGTACCCCGGGTGGAAAATGAGGCTGCCGACATGTTGTCAAAGCTCGGGTCAACCAGACAAGCAATTCCACCGGGTGTGGCATTAGAGCACCTCAAGAAACCATCCATCAGGCCATCCCTAGAATCCGAGTCAATCTACGTCCCGGAGGACACAGAATCCGGAGCTGTGCCCATGGATGTTGACACAGGAAGTGGTGCGCAAAACCCGGGGACTGCTCCGCAAAACCCAGGGACTGCTTCGCAAGACCCGGGGACTGCTCAGCATGGTCCGGTTGAAGTTATGCCAGTGGATCAGATGGAGATAGACGAGGACGTGTTCCCCGTGCGGCCAATACCGACTTGGGCACTGCCTATATTTCAATTCCTGAAGGATGGAACGTTACCCACTAAGGAGGTGCTGTCCAGGCAAACACAGAGGAGGGAAAAGGCCTACACGATCATCAATTCCGAGTTATACAAAAGAAGTGTGACCAATGTCCTACAGCGGTGTGTTGACCAGGAAGAAGGGCTTGAAATCATCTGAGATATACATCAGGGGGAATGCGGGCATCATGCCTCATCCCGAGCCTTGGTAGAAAAAGCTTTCCGACACGGATTCTACTGGCCAAATGCCTTAGAGCAAGCAGAAGATCTGGTGAGAAAGTGTAATGGTTGTCAGAGGTACGCTACCAAGACACATATGCCAATGTCGGAACTCAAGACCATCCCAATCACTTGGCCATTTGCCGTATGGTGCTTGGATATGGTTGGCCCGTTCAAACCAGCAAGGGGAAATATGAATCACATTCTGGTAATGGTGGACAAGTTTACAAAGTGGATTGAGGTAAATCCTATAAGAAAATACGATGGAGCTACGGCTGTAACGTTTCTAAAAGATATCATATTGAGGTACGGTTATCCACACAGTATCATAACTGATAATGGCACAAATTTTGCGGAAGGAGCTTTCGCTCGTTTTTGCCGGGATAAGAGGATCCGGCTTGACGTAGCCTCGGTAGCTCACCCCGCATCGAACGGGCAAGTGGAAAGATCCAACGGGTTAGTATTATCCGGGATAAAACCCCGGCTCATTGAGCCGCTGCAAAGATCAGCGGGGTGCTGGATAGAAGAACTACCAGCGGTACTGTGGAGTTTAAGAACAACTCCGAATGGATCAACAGGCTATACGCCGTTCTTTCTGGTATATGGGGCATAAGCTGTATTACCAGCCGACATAGAGCATGATTCGCCTAGGGTCACCCAATACACAGAAGCCGAAGTGCAAGAAGCCTGGAAAAATGATGTTGATCTGCTGGAAGAAGCGAGAGAACTAGCATTGTCCAGATCCGCCATATATCAGCAAAATCTCCGACGCTATCATAGCCAGAAAGTGTGCCCCCGAGTCTTTCGGGAAGGCGATCTGGTGCTCGGTTGGTACAACGTACTACTGGAATGCATAAATTATCCCCCCCATGGGAAGGGCCATTCATCGTGAGAAAAGCATTGCACAATGATTCTTACTATCTTATAGATGCAAAGCCATAGGAAAAGAACAAGGCGGACTGGTCCGGAGAGGAATCCAAGCGACCATGGAACATAGCTCTACTTCGTCCTTTCTACACCTAGCTAAGAAGTGTATGTATTCGGGTTATCTCATATGTCGGTATGTATGTCGGCAATGAGCTTATCAATGAAATGGTGGCACCTCGAGCAGTGACTCGGGGACTGCCTTAATAATGTTTGTTATTTTCTGCGCATCAGCTGGAGTAAGTTATTCTACTTAACTCAGATTAGTAGTGTGTGAGCACCAAAAACCCAACTCTTCGACTTGCTGCTGTCCAACAAGAATTGGCTTCATGGCAAGCAAGAGAACAAGTTTGGAATTGCGTAGCACATGAAAAATGACCAAGGAAAAGAATTTATTTGTGCTGACGTTTATGTTTCGGACTAACCTCGTATTCATTTTCAAATTGTTATACAGTTTTATTTTTGAGCTAAGTCTAAAAGTTTCCCAGTATTGTTAAGACAATTTTTCAAGCTCGGATTCGTAAGTTGTAAAACCGAATCAAGGTAGACACGATCCGAGCCCAAAGATTGAACGAACAAGAAAAAGAAACTCGGGGACTACGCCCAAGTTAATCCGGCATAAGTACCCAGTAGCAAAATATCGCATGTGTTTAGAATACAATTCCACCCTGCATACCGGGGATCTCATAAATTTTCAAGTATTTTTTCTTAAGGAGCAGCAGGAGGAAGTTCGGCATCATCGTCGCCCTCTTCGATTTCCGAGGCAGTGTCCTCTTCGTCTTCACCTGAATCATCTTCAACGTTTTCAATTTCCTCTTCGCCTGCGACTTCCAGGAAGCTCGGACCCTCAGTCCATTCATGAATGGGGGCATATTCGATGAGGCTGTGGGCGCAAGCCTGGCGCCGAGCTACCCACTCCGGGTCATCTGTCCACTTGGATCCGGTGCACAGGCGTGTGAGGAGGCTCAGATCTATTTTCTCATACCACGTCAAAATGTGGTGAAGGATGGTATCGGCTGCAGCACGTCCAGCGGACTCTCGCCAGAGGTCGAGCTGGGTCTCGATTTCCGAACGCCTTTCAGCGAGTTGTGTGACTCTTTCCGGAGCATCATCGGCGGGCCAGAAGGCGTTGAAGACCCGGACTGAAACATCGAGGAGTTCCCTACTGTAGTTCTTTATGATTTCCACGCGAGACGACAGGCTGACCAACAGGTTCTCCATGTCAAAGGGAATGCTCTCACCCTCAGCAGCGACCGGAGTACCCCTTTCACGGTGGAAATTGGCGACAGCAGCACTTGCAATAGCAGTACCCTCTGGAAAATGGCCTGGGAAACAAGGCAAAGGACAAAGTTGAGAAAACAAGGCATATGAAGTAACCCGGAGAAATAAGGTGGATAAAGGAAAAGAAATTACGTGAGATGTGACTGTGAATCCAGGTCAATTCCTTGATGCAAGCTTCACGCCTCTTCTGAAGCTGCTCGAGCTCAGCATTTGTCGACTCAACTTTGACCTCGGCTTCCTGAAGAAGCTCACGGTCCTTTGCATTTTGGAGTTTGAGGCGCTCGCGTTCTTCGGTGTAGTCCTGGCCAGCCTTTTTAGCTCGGTTTGGTGCTACGCCTTCATTTTAGCCATCTTAGCCTGGAGCTTGGCTATCTCATCGTCTTTGGTCCGGAGGAGGGCGAGCTCATCATCGTTCTTCTTTAGTTCGGCTTGGTGCTGCCCTGCTTGTTCGAGAAAATGTAGCATCACGTCAGGCACAGGCACACTATCTTCAAGCGATGCTGAAATAGTGCGTTGGCCCGGCAGTGCCGAAGAATGAATGTTTGCCGAGCCAAGGAGGAAAGCCGATGGAAACCACGGTAAAGTCAGACAAGAAGGACGTACCCTTGATATGCTCCAAGTTCTTCCGCATTATTTTGTTTTCAGCTTCCACCCCAGCTGCGAAAACCAAACAATCAGATTAGTTCGGCAAACGAAGTTGAGGAAAATTGAGGAAAGGATAAGGAAGAAATTTAGCCCTTTTCTCGTACTCCGCGATGAGTGCAGCCTGTTTGGCGCGAAGATTCTTGTGCGTATCCAGCAAGCGTTGGAATTCAGCACTTCGGCGGTTGGTGGTTATCTAAAAGAGATACAGAAACTTAAGTCAGCCTAGTGCATGTTCGAAGTGTACTAAAATCCGGGCCAAGTGGAACTTAACCCGGCTCTAGGTGTGTGCATGTTCGAAGTGTACTAAGATCCGAGCTAAGTGGAACTTAACCCGGCTCTAGGTGTGTGCATGTTCGAAGTGTACTAAAATCCGGGCCAAGTGGAACTTAACCCAGCTCTAGGTGTGTGCATGTTCGAAGTGTACTAAAATCTGGGCCAAGTGGAACTTAACCCGGCTCTAGGTGTGTGCATGTTCGAAGTGTACTAAAATCCGGGCCAAGTGGAACTTAACCCGGCTCTAGGTGTGTGCATATTTTAAGTTATCATGGAGCTACGTTAATTCTATAAAAGAGCATCCGGCCGAGTAACAAGTTAATCCCCCGGAGGCTCGGGGACTAATGGTTATTATCTACAATTTGCAAAGGAGAAACGACGTACCTCCATCATTCGTCCAGCGAGGTTAATGGCCTTTGCGGCGGTATTCATGTGAGCGGAAAACTCGGCCGGGCCAAACTTTTCCGGGAGATCAGATTCCTGGACTACCTCTACCTTATTCCAGTTCATGACAAATTCCATCCGGCTCAGAGGATACCGTTCACCCGTGGGCATATGGGGCGTCACCAAGCCTTTTGCATGTGCTTCCTTCCTCTCCACCAAGGCAAGGGCGGGGCTGGTGTGCAAAACCAACTTCTGGGCTTCGGTTGGCTCGGCAGGCGCGTCCTTTGCCGCTGATGTCTTCTTGGGGAGCATTGACTCAAGGGTGTGTTGCCCAGGCTCGGTAGCACTGGGCTTGGCAGCGTCTTGAATATTCTTGCCCTTGGCTTGCTAGGAAGAAGAAGCCGTAGCAGCGGTTTTCCCCTCCCGAGGTTGAGAGGACTCGGAAGATGTAGAGGAACTAGGTTCTGGTACTCTCACGGCTGGTCTTGGTGCCGGCGCTGAAGTTTTCGCTGCCGGAGTTGATGCTGCTGCCGAGGTTGGGGTTGGTGCTGGTCTGCTTGCTGGTACGGGAATTGGTGCTGGGGCCGAAGTAGCCTCAGTGGCCGCTGGTTGAGGTGTTGTCAAGGCGGTGGATGCTGTTGCTCCGGCTGGGCCAGTTCCCCCCGCTCCAGGATGACCCGGAGCAGCCACAGAGGTGAAGAGATGCTGGATCCACTTTGAGGGACCTCCACCGGAGCCCTGTGAAATCGAATAACGTCAGAAGAAAAATTACGACGAAGTGAGGAAGAACGAGTCATAGAAGAAAGAAGGACTTACGCAGCCGAAGTTTCGGCCGCTTTGGGTTTCCGAACCCTTCGTGCTGGGGCCTTGCCTGCTGGTTTGGGGGCAGTCTTGTCCCCGGATTTCTTTCGCCTTTTAACGGGCTGAGAGGGTCCGGAGGAAGAACTCGAAGAAGCCCCACGTTTCTTCTTCGTGGCCACCGGAACAGGCTCGCCCGTAGCAAGAGGGGGATCCTCGTGAATATGACCACCGGGGTGAGCTGATGGCGGAAAAGCAAAAGAAAGGGGGACATCCTCAAAAGGTTCAATCACCTCGATTTTCGAGTCATCTCCATCATCGGGCCAATCTCTAATAGAAGAGGATTTACCCGTGGGTCGTTTCGGGGCGTCGGTCATAGGGAGGAACATCTCCTGGTCCGGCTCTTCCTCATCCGGAGTCTCCCGGTCCGGCGCCTACTTAAGGGACGGATCGGTGCCGTCCTCAAGGGTCTGCTGAAGGAATTGCTGAGGAAAAGAGCGAACAAAAGAGTCAAAAATTACAACAATAAATGACATGTAATTAGTCCAGGTTAAGTTTGCAGCATGAAACTTACCGTGGGAGGAAGCCGGTCACGGTAGAAATGCTCAATCCCCCAAGACCAATCAGTGGAAAAGTCCTTGTGAGTGGTGAAGAGAGCCTTAACCCGGCGATAAATCTCCGAGTTGGTCAGCTCGAAGGATGAGGTCCGGTTAGGATCACGGCCGTAGCTCATGTGGCACACCATGTGGGTGTGCTTCTGGAGGGGTGAGATTCGGTTACGCACAAAGGTGATCATGGTATCCTCGTTCCATAGTCCGAGCCCCTTCAGTTCCGTGAACCTTTTGCTCACTTGGTTGGCCAAGGCTGTGGGCTCCTTGGGGATCGCGTCCCACAGGTCCGGGTTAGGTGGACCCGGAGTGTAGGGAAGCAACCGGATCAAGTCTTCGGTGCCCGTATTCTGGACATAGAAGAAGGTCCGGGCCCATCCTTTGCAGGACTCTAACCCGGTGACCCGGGGAAAAACGGAAAATCGCCGGGGTGAAATGGAGGCCGCTCCGAATTGAGTGAGCCGCTGTCCTCCAGATCAGCGTGGATGTTGGGAATGACGTTGCGACGAAGGCCGAAGAACCGGATCCATAGCTCTTTCGTGGGCCATAGTCCGGCGTAGCCTTCGATCGTAGAAGCAAAGACAGAAAGAGAAGTGATGGCGTTGGCTGGAAGGTGGTGTGGTTGGAGCTGGTACGTACCGAGCCAGTCCTGGAAAAAATCACTCACCGGCAAGCCGAAGCCCCATTGGAAATGAGACAGAAACACGACGAACTCGCCCGGATTGGGTGAGGGGGCCAGTTCGCTGGAAGGAAGACGCGCGGCGACACCGGCAGGGATGCGCATGGTCCGGTAGAGCCAGTCCAGGTCATCCTGGCAGACCTAGGAGCCGGCCCACGCGCCGCGGACCGCCGCCGCGGCGTCCTCTTCCATCTCCTGCTCAGCAACAATGAGTTCCTCTTCAGCCATCTGGTCCTCGAGGCCCTCGCTGGCACTAGAGGCGGCGGGGGACAGTGGCCGGGACTGGCGCGGACCTGTGGCGAGAAATTCGCGTCGCGGTGGCGGCGACACGGAGGTGCGACGAAGAGGCGCGGCGGCGACGCTGTTTTTTGGCGATGCTGGCGGCGGCGCGGTCGCAAGGAGGAAGAAGAAGAATAGCAGCGGGCAGAGGGGTGCGGAGGCGGAAAAATCCTAAGGGACGCACCCCTCCGCTATTTAACCACTCCCGTCAGGGGTGAGTGGGATCGCACCCTGTGGACCGGCCACATGCTGTGGCCGTGTATCACCCGTCCGGGCCAATCAGTGAGGAGCCACACAGAGGGCCACAGGGCGGAGAAAGTCCTGTGACATGACGCACTAATGCGGTAAATGAGGAGGCAGGCGTGACGTGACCCGCGCACAATGATAACTAACAATTACTACGGCGGTTACTGTACCGTCCCTTAAAATAAGACGACATAATGATTACCATTCACATGGGTTAGCGTACGAGAGAAGGAAGTAAGACCCGGATGGAACTATGGTAACCCGGCCGACAAGTGAAAACTTGAAATGTGCAAAGGGAACGTAAATCCAAGCAGTCTGAGGTACAGAGTTAACACGGCAATAACGACCGGGGCACCAGATTGAACCTGGTGTGGCCTTAGCGGCCGAGGCAACTAAGACCGCACCAGCTTCGGGGACTAATGTTGGGGGGATACCCCCGGGTAGGGTCACGCCGGGGTATAAAGGCCGAGTTAGCCGAGGTTCGGCAAGGCCAAAGCAGATGATGGCCGGGTCACCTAAAGGCAGGCCGAATCACGGGGTAATTCGGACCTGGGGGTGTTCGCCTAACTAGGTCTCATCCGACTTAAGCAGTAAGTCGGAATTGCATGTTTTGCCTGTATGCAGGAAAAGGTGTGGCCGGATGAACCATCATCCGGGTCATAGCAAGCTTCTAGGAGAAGGAAGGAATCTTGCTGGTCAAAAGGAGCCCCGGTACGCACTGCCTGAGCGAAGCGAGCAAGGACAGGACCACCGGGGCGTGGCCGACAAGCGTGACGACGTCTGTGTCGGCTGACGAGGGCGCCGCAGAGGCTCACGTAGCTAAATCATGTGTGACGCGGGGGAAAAAGCACCCCGGTCGGCTTACCACTTTGGGTGCCTCCACGTATGCCCTAGGTAGAAACCGAGCCTCCCCTATAAAAGGGTTCCTAGGGCTTCTGTTGTGGGGGTTGGTCTCTCTACGATTCTATTTTGGTCTAGGGTTTCAGGTGAGATCTGTGGGTGAGAGTAAGAGAGCTTCTTCTTCCTCTTCTCACCAATACAGCTCTAGGAGCACTTGTAACCTTCGAAGTAAATCAATCCAAGCTCTTGTGTGGAGAATCACTTCATTGTCCCTCCCTGGATTCCCCTAGCGAGTATTAGTCCCCACCTTTAGCCTATACATGGCATCTGCCGTGACACCACCACGACAGTGAGGGAAATCTTTTGGCCCCACTCCAAGTTTAATCATGTGAAAAGCAGTGGCATTGAGTTGACTACTGAACACTTCTCTTCTTGTCAAGTTGGTTGGATCCTCAATTTGTAGTCCTTCTTCAATAATATTCCACAAATCAATTAAAGAGCTGCGCACATGAGGTTTCATCAAAACTTGCCATTTAGCAAAAGAATGTGAAGGTAGCATAGGTGGGTCACCTCTATTATTTATATTAGGATGAGGGATCAGTGGGTCGGGAGAGTACCCACCGGGAACCGAATGGTTCTATTCCTTCCCTTCGCCCTTTGTGGTGGAGGAGTTAGTGGTATTTTCTTCATCCCCCACAACTACAATAGTTGGTTTAGCCGAAGAGTTCACTTTCAGAATCGGTGGAGGTTCCTCTTGAGAGGGAGGTGGTGGGGATACCTTCTCCTTAACAAGTTGCTCAACTAGTTGACCCAACTGTTGGATTTCATTGCCCAAGGATGAGCTCAAGCTTGTTTCCAAATTCTTGAGATCCCCCATGGTCACGGAGGTACTAGCCTCACCCTGTCCATCTCCCTCTAGGTTACCCATACACTCTTAGGCGGTTAAGCCTGAATAAAGAGACGAGGCTCTGATACCAATTGAAAGGATCGTCTGGGCACCTAGAGGGGGGGGGGTGAATAGGTGCTACTTCAAATTTTACTCTTTTTCAATTTTGGGTTTGACACAAGAAGGTAAATTCTCTAGATATGCAACTAAGGTGAATTTACCAATATGTTACACAAGCACAATTAACAAGTTAAGAGATCAAGCAATAAATAAAGTGCGGTAAAGGATAGAGGTAACCGAAATGGAGCACGCGGAGACACAAGGATGATTTCCCGTAGTTCCTTCCTTTTGAGGGGAAGTACGTCTGCATTTGGAGAGGGGGTGGTTTTAAACCACCAACACCACAAAAGGCCTCCCTTGTTCTCTGGTGAACCTCACCCCAAAGGGATCGATTCCCGGCACCTTTACAATAAGTTTAAGGCACACATCCACAACTGAATTGGAGGCTCCTCAACCCAAGCTAGCTGTCACAACAATCAAAGACAAGCTAGTAAGAACCAAATCAAGGCCTAGTGTTTGCAATGAAACCCTAGAGCAAGGGGCCCTCAAGTGAATGAGGGGGAAATGAAGATCTCTCTTGGTGAAGCTGTAGGTTGATACGTTGCAAACGTATCAATAATTTTTGATGTTCCATGCTTGGTTTTATCTACTTTCTTATGTTTTTTCCAAACTTTGGAGTACTTTCTATACACTTTCTTGGACTAACCTATTAACAAGTGCCATAGTGCCAGCTACCTATTTTCTGCTGTTTTTGCTTCCAGGAAAGTCAAAAAATGAATATTCTCAAAATTGGACGGGACAAAAGCCAAAGTCTGTTTTTCACCGAGGGGGACACGAACCCAGAATACGAGACGGAGAGGGGCCAGGGGGCAGCCACACCACCTGGCCGCGCGGCCAAGCCTGGCCCACGCCAAGGGGGGTCTGGCCGCCTCGGGCACCCCCTCGGCCTCCCCTTTCACCTATAACATGCCTCCGATACAAAAACCCTAAGAACCCGATAGAAAATCCATGAAAGAGTCTATAGCCGCCGTCATCTCCATCCCTAGATCAGGAGGGATCTGAAGCTCTTCCCGGCACCCTGCCGGAGGCGATAATTCACCCTAGAGGCCTTTTTCATCACCTGCCTCCGGTGTGATGCGTGAGTAGTTCATCTCTGGACTACGGGTCCATGTAGTAGCTAGATGGCTGGTTCTTCTCCTTTGTGTTATCATGTTTAGATCTTGTGAGCTCCGTTCATGATCAAGATCATCTATTTGCAATCCTACATGTTGTGTTTGTGGGGATCCCATGGATATTGAGATGCTATTTTAGATTGATTATTGATTCTATCATGTCTTTGTTATTTGTGATCTTGCATGCTTTCCGTTGTTAGTAGCTATCTTACCCAAGTAAATGCTAGCAACTCCAAGAGTTAGTATTTATGCTTGAAAGTGGGTTCATGCCTCTAGTAATCTGGGGAAGTGACAGAAATCTCTAAGGTACTAGATGTGTTGTTGCTACTAGGGAGAAAACAACAATCCTTTGTTCATAGAACAATCGTATTGTTTACTTTACACGCAATGCGTAATGCAATTATCTGTTGCTTGCAACTTAATACTGGAGGGGGTTCAGATGATAACCTGAAGGTGGATTATTAGTCATAGATGCAATTGGATTACGGTCTATGTATAATGTTGTAATGCCCAATCGAATCTCAAAGGTGTCAAGATGATTAGTATATGCATGTATTGCTTTCTCAATGTTTGTCAATTGCCCTGCTGTAATTTGTTCACCCAACATGTCATCTATCTTAAGGAGAGCCACCACTACTGAACTATGGACCCCGGTCCTTTCTTTTACCATCAATCTACAACTGTTTACTGCTTTCTGTTTACTTTCTGCAAGCTATTACTTTCTTCCACACAATACGTTTAATCCTTTGTTTTCAGCAAAACCGGTGAGATTGACAACCTCACTGTAAGTTGGCGGCAAAGTTCTGTGGTTGTGTTGTGCAGGTTTCCACGTTGCTACTGGCGCTGGTAGTGCACCCTGCCAAAGTCTAGCTAGCAACACCTTGGAGGTGTTTCCTTGCTCCTACTGGATTGATAACCTTGGTTTCATAACTGAGGGAAAACTTACTGCTGTGCTCATCATACCTTCCTCTTGGGGTTCCCCAACGATCTTGTTAATACACGAGTCAGCAAGTATATTTTCTGGCGCCGTTGCCGGGGAGTCAAGGACATATTCACAAGGGGAGTCCCTCATAACCAATCTCTTTACTTTGTTGTTTTTGTTTTGCTTAGTTACTTTTGCTTTGTTTGCTTGTTTCTTTCTCGAAAACACAAAAAAATTAGTTTTACTAGTTTGATTTCTTATTTAAAAACCCAAAAAAAATGACTACTGTTGAAAACACTAAGTTGTGTGACTTGACTAGCACCAACAACAATGATTTCATGAGCACACCTATTTCTCCACATGTTCCTAAAGCTACTTTCTTTGAAATAAAACCTGCTTTACTCAATCTTGTTATGAGAGAACAATTTTCTGGTATTGGTAATGAAGACGCTGCTGCTCATCTAAATAACTTTCTTGAACTTTGTGAGATGCAAAAGCATAGGGATATAGATGGAGATATTATTAAGCTTAAATTGTTTCCTTTCTCTTTGAGAGGAAAAGCTAAAGAATGGTTGAATTCCTTAACTAGGAATAGTAGTATTGATTCTTGGACTAAATGCAAAGATGCTTTCATTGGAAAATACTATCCTCTTGCTAAGATTATATCTATGAGAAGTGAAATAATGAAGTTTAAATAATCTGATAATGAACATGTTGCTCAAGATTGGGAAAGAATGAAATCTTTGGTAAAGAATTGCCCCACTCATGGACTGACTGCTTGGATGATTATCCAAACCTTTTATGCAGGTTTGAACTATTCAAGAAATCTATTAGATTCTACTGCTGGAGGTACCTTTATGACCATTACTTTGGGTGCTGCAACAAAGCTTCTGGATAATATGATGGTTAACTATTTTGAATGGCACACTGAATGAGATCCACAAGGTAAGAAGGTAAATTTTGTTGAGGAAACCTCCTCCTTGAGTGATAAAATTGATGTTATTATGTCTATGCTTGTTAATGGGAAGACTCATATTGATCCAAATCATATTCCCTTAGCCTCTTTGGTTGCTCAAGAAGAGCAAGTTGATGTGAACTTTATAAGAAATAACAATTTTAGCAATAATGCCTACAGGAATAATTTTGGTAACAACAATTATAGGCCGTATCCTCCCAACAATGGTAACGCTTATGGAAATTCCTACAACAATAATAGGAGTGCTCCCTCTGAACTTGAAGTTATGCTTAAACACTTTATTAGTAAACAAACTGCTTTCAATAAAACTATTGAGGAGAAACTCTCTAATGCTGAAAGAAATATATCATCTTTGTCTGAAGCACAGTCCTCTTTGATTAAAAAAATGGCTGCTAAACCTGAAACTAATGAGAATCCCTTTGCTGCTACTAATGCCATACAAGTTAGAATTGATGAAAATGTTAGACTATTAGCTGAATTGCATGCTAAGTGGGAAACATAAGATGAAATTGCTAGAAACATTAGTGTTTCTACTATCACTACCACTAGTGTTGAGGCTAGTAATAGCTCTACTACTTTAGATGATAATTATGATTTTGATCTTGATGGTTGCAATATCTCTGAAGTTATTAAGTTCCTACAAAAGCTTTCTAAAAGTCCTAATGCTAGTGCTATGAATATGGCCTTTACAAAACACATTATTGATGCTCTCATAAAGATTAAAGAAGAAAAGATGAAACATAAAGCTTATATTCCTATAAAACAAGAAGATGGTTGGGAACCCATCATTAACATGAAAGTGAATGATTTTGATTTTAAAGCTTTATGTGATCTTGATAGTAGCATTTCTATTATGCCTAGAAGGATTTATGATATGCTTGATTTGCCAACATTAGAAGATTGTTATTTGAATGTCCCACTTGATGATAATGCTAAAAAGAAACTCATGGGGAGTATTAATGATGTTCTTATTATGGTTAACAATTCCCATGTCCCCGTTGATTTCTATGTTTTGGATGTTGAATGCAATGCTTCTTGTCCTATTACTTTATGAAGACCTTTACTTAGAACTGTTGGTGGCATTATTGATATGAAAGAAGGCACCATTAATTATAAACTCCCACTCAAGAAAGGTATAGAACACTTCCCTAAGAAGAGAGAAAATATTTCTTTTGCCTCTCTTATGAAAACAAAATTTGCTCTTAATGCTTCTTCATTTGAGAACACTTGATTCTTTTTCTTGGTTCTTATGCCTAAATTAAAGGCGTTGAAAAAAGTACTTATTGGGAGATAACCCAAAAGTTTTAGATGAGTCTTGGAAGTTATTAACTCTGTAATAACCGCTCCTTATACTTTTTATTTTCTTTTTGTGCCAAGAGTAACCTCTAATGCGAGAGAAGTAATGATTGGGAAAGTTGCTGTCTCGAAACAGTTTTCTGTGCTTCACCGTAAAAATTCGTGTAAAATATCTGTATGTTTTTTTGAGGCGTGAATTATTTTTATTTTGCCCCAGGTTGTTATCTAACTTTTGTTAGTTCAACAATTTTTGATTTGAGCAGCAGAAGGTCTTCGAAAAAATTGGTTTTTACCTGCTGGTCTGTTTTGACAGATTTTTGCCATTATTTGCATTTGCTTCTTGTTGGTTCCTTTTTGAGTTCTTTTGGGGAATTGAGCTTTTTGAGGGAAGTGCTACAGTATCTTGTGTTTTAATGGAAGTTTTATTGGTGTTGAAACTGAACCTAAAGACTTATTATCTTGAGTGCACTAATGTTGCTAATAAAGATTGTGTGAAGTTTTTTATGAAGGAAAAAATTACAGGTGTATGGAGAGAATGATGTAATGAGATGAAGAATGGACTAAAGCTCAATCTTGGGGATGCCACCCCATGTCACCCCAAGAAATATTCAAGAGGTACAAGTGTCAAAGCTTGGGGATGCCCAAGGCATCCCCTTCTTCATCAATAAAAATCCCAGGTTTCTTCCAAACACTTCATTTTTATTGTTTCATGCACAGTTGTGTTGTTCTTGGAGTGTCTTATTTTTTGTTTTCATTTTGTTTTTCATTTGCTTGGTTTTCTTAGTTTTCTTGAATAAATTGATTGGACCCCCTCTTTCATGCATTGGTTTTCAAATAGTTTGGTTTGGATTAGAAAAAGAGTAGGAAAGTTCATGCTTAAGTGGTAAAAGGAGCTTGTTTTGACTGTAGCCTATGCTTTGTCATGCCATGCTTGATATTGTGTTGGCTTTATTCTTAGTGATATTTTCTGTAGCATGATATGTTATAAACAATTGAGATTGCTTAATGTTCCTTTGAAAGAATCATGCGTTGTTTTAGCATATTAAAGCATAATATTGTGGTATTCTCCTTTGATGCTTTATTTGGGTTGACTTGGCACATGCTCACACCATGTTATGACTATCCCAAGTCACTATAGCCTTTATGATCCTTTAGTTTTCGACTTGTAATATCACTTTATGCTTTGATTAATGAAGTTTTATTGCTCTACATGATTATGGACATTATTTCTCTCTTAGTTGGTCGCTCCCAGTATTTTGCTAGCCTCCATAACCAAGTATGAGTTCCACTCATGCATCTGATACGTTGCTAACGTATCCATAATTTTTGATGTTCCATGCTTGGTTTTATCTACTTTCTTATGTTTTGTCCATACTTTGGAGTACTTTCTATACACTTTCTTGGACTAACCTATTAACAAGAGCCACAGTGCCAACTGCCTGTTTTCTATTGTTTTTGGTTCCAGGAAAGTCAGAAAATGAATAATCTCGGAATTGGACGGGACAAAATCCAAAGTCAGTTTTTCACCGAGGGGGACACGGAGCCAAAATACGAGAGAAAGAGGGGCCAGGGGGCCGCCACATCACCTGGCCGCGCGGCCAAGCCTGGCCCACGCCAAGGGGGGTCTGGCCGCCTCGGGCACCCCCTTGGCCTCCCCTTTCACCTATAACATGCCTCCGATACAAAAACCCTAAGAACCCGATAGAAAATCCATGAAAGAGTCTATAGCCGCCGTCATCTCCATCCCTAGATCAGGAGGGATCTGAAGCTCTTCCCGGCACCCTGCCGGAGAGGGGAATTCACCCTGGAGGCCTTCTTCATCACCATGCAAGCCTCCGGTGTGATGCGTGAGTAGTTCATCTCTGGACTATGGGTCCATGTAGTAGCTAGATGGCTGGTTCTCCTCCTTTATGCTATCATGTTTAGATCTTGTGAGCTCCGTTCATGATCAATATCATCTATTTGTAATTCTGCATGTTGTGTTTGCGGGGATCCGATGGATATTGAGATGCTATTTCAGATTGATTATTGATTCTATCATGTCTTTGTTATTTGTGATCTTGCATGCTTTCTGTTGTTAGTTGCTATCTTGGCCAAGTAGATGCTAGCAACTCCAAGAGTTAGTATTTATGATCGATAGTGGGTTCATGCCTCTAGTAATCTGGGGAAGTGATAGAAATCTCTAAGGTACTAGATGTGATGTTGCTACTAGGGAGAAAACAACAATCCTTTGTTCATAGAACAATCGTATTGTTTACTTTACACGCAATGCGTAATGAAATTATCTATTGCTTGCAACTTAATACTGGAGGGGGTTCGGATGATAACCTGAAGGTGGATTCTTAGTCATAGATGCAGTTGGATTACGGTCTATGTATAATGTTGTAATGCCCAATCGAATCTCAAAGGACTCAAGATGAGTAGTATATGCATGATTGCTTTCTCGATGTTTGTCAATTGCCCCGCTGTAATTCGTTCACCCAACATGGTATCTATCTTAAGGAGAGCCACCACTAGTGAACTATGGACCCCGGTCCTTTCTTTTATCATCAATCTACAATCAACTGTTTACTGCTTTCTGTTTACTTTATGCAAACTATTACTTTCTTCCACTCGATACATTTAATCCTTTGTTTTCAGCAAAACCAGTGAGATTGACAACCTCACTGTAAGTTGGGGGCAAAGTTCTATGGTTGTGTTGTGCAGGTTTCCATGTTGCTGCTGGCACCGGTAGTGCGCCCTGCCAAAGTCCAACTAGCAACACCTTGGAGGTGTTTCCTTGCTCCTACTGGATTGATAACATTGGTTTTATAACTGAGGGAAAACTTATTGTTGTGCTCATCATACCTTTCTCTTGGGGTTCACCAATGAGCACGTTAATACACAAGTCAACAAGTATATTATATCATGTACCTGTAGTTCAAACCGGACCCACTTCCTACCAATTCGATAGACATTTGTCTTTTTCACCCGGGGTGGACGGAAAGGTTTGAGATACCCTGGTTGGGACATTGTCCATGTAAGGTGGTCTAGTATTTTTGAAAAATGGGGTGGTAGCATTTTAAATTATGCCTTTGGTGGTTGCTTCACAAAACGCCTTGTTTTTAGCACTCGTAAAAAGGAAAATGGATTTTTCGTGCGATGAAAAGGAAAACCTCCTCCTGCACCATTTGTCGCCATCACAAGATAAACATGGGTGCACAACATGGGCACACTATCACAAACTATGCCACGATTCTAGCCATAACAAATGTCATTTGGTCTGAAAGCCATGAAACCTCGAACATGATAGCTCGTTTTGAGAAGGACTTTTCGAGATGCAATCATTATACCAAGTTTGGTATTTTTCCTTGCAACTATGTTACATAATATGACACCACGCGAAGGATTTACATTGTTCAGACCGTTTTTGAATTTCTTATGCCCATATCAAATTTTCCCGTTTCAAACAATGGTAAAAACGGCGAGCATGAAGATGGGGATGAGCCTCGCTAAAAATTGAATTGGATCTCTCAAGAAATATCAAATTGTGAGTCTAAAAATGATTTTTTTTAAACATGAGCATTAGATCATGTACATGTAGTTCAAACCAGACACACTTCTTACCGATTCGGTAGACATTTGTCTTTTTCACCCAGGGTTGACGGAAAGGTTTGAGATACCCTGAATGGGACATTGTCCATGTAAAGTGGTATAGTATTTTTGGAAAATACGGTGGTAGTATTTTGAATTATGCCTTTGCTGGTTGTTTCACAAAATGACCCTTTTTAGCACTCATAAAATGGAAAATGGCTTTTCCGTGCGACGAAAAGGAAAACCGCCTCCTGCACCATTGTTCGCCATCAGAAGATACACATGCGTGCACAATATGGGCACACTATCACAAACTATGTCATGATTCTGACCATAACATTGGTCATTTGGTCTGAAAGCCATGAAACCTCGAACATGATAACTCGTTTTGAGAAGGGATTTTCGAGATGCAATCATTATACCAAGTTTGGTATTTTTCCTTGCAACTATGTCACATAATATGACACCACGTGAAGGATTTACATTGTTCAAACCATTTTTGAATTTCTTATCCTTGTTTCAAAAATTTCCCGTTTCAAACTATGGTCAAAATAGCGAGCATGAAAATGGGGGGTGAGCCTCGCTAAAACTTGAATTGGATCTCTGAAGAAACATCGTATTGTGAGTCTAAAAATGATTTTTTCAAAAAAACATGAGCATTAGATCATGTACATGTAGTTCAAACTGGTCCCACTTCCTACCGATTCGGCAGACATTTGTCTTTTTCACCCGGGGTGGATGGGAAGGTTTGAGATACCCTGGTTGGGACATTGTCCATGTAAAGTGGTCTAGTATTTTAGGAAAATGGGGTGGTAGCATTTTGAATTATGCCTTTGGTGGTTACTTCACAAAATGCCCCATTGAAATATGCAAAAAAATATTGAATGCATTTTGAAATGGAAATGGCACAATTTATACATGATGCAAACAGATGTATGGATGATATATTAAGATTCCTTATATTTTTATGATAATAATAGACATATTATTTGTATTATTTCGATTTATTAAATAGGAGCTATGAATTTTGAATTAGAAATAGTCATATCAAATTCTAATGTTTTTGCATTCGAAAAGTCACATTGTTTTTGAATTAGAAAAGTTACAAAAGACCATCTAGTCCCGGGTCTACATACCAACCGGGACTAGAGGTCTGGCCTCACGCATGAAATAGGTGGATCCTGAAAAATGACCTATAGTCCTGGGTCGTGGCATGACCCAGGACTAGAGGGGGCCTTTAGTCTCGGATCATGGCATGACCCGGGACTAAAGACCTGCGCCATATATACCAAAGTGGCCTCCTTCTTCCCGTCCGTTCTCATTCTCTGTTTAGATAGCAGCGCACGCAGGAGGCGCCACACCGACGAGACCCCAACAGGCTGCTCAAATTGCACACCGACGCCGTGATTCTCGCTCTCCGCCGTCCGATCTCGCGCCACCGCCACCACCACCAATCGCGCCATGCGCTATCGTTTGTGTGCGCCCCACCTGCGGAGCCTCACCGCGACCGCCGCCGTCGTCACCACCGTCGACGTCCTCACGCTCGTGCCCCGGCCTAACCGCCACCACTGACTGCCCCAGGTGCGCCTCGGCCCTCTCCCTCCCTCGATCGCCCTCCCGATCCGATGATCTGAAGTAGTTAGGAAAACTAAAAGACATGAAATTTTCTTGTCAAAATTTTGATTCATTTTACTAGATATGTTAGTATAGTAGTATATTAGTAGTAGTATTAGTATTAGTAGTAGTCTTAGTAGTGGTCGAACAATTAGTAGTAGTATTAGTAGTATTACTAGTATTTGTAGTAGTATTCGTAGTATTTGTAGTAATATTAGTATTAATTGGTAGTAGTATATATAGTGGTAGTGTTTTAGTATTAGTATTAGGAAATGCTAAAAAATATGAGTAAAAATAAAAATAGGGCAATATTTTTTACCATCTATTTGCTCATATCTGCATAAAGGTGACTTTTTTTAGTATATTGCTCATTCTCTTTCTTTTTGTTTTACCTTTCTTTCTGCAATAGTTAAGTGATGGAGCGCACCACTGACTCTGATGGCAACAAGCTTATTATGGGCATTATAAATGGTGAAATAGCTATTAATATTGATAGAATTGAACCTAGTGCTGGAGAAGATTTGATGGGTTCGTAGCATGGAAAACAAAAATTTTCTACCGCAAGAACGAACAAAACTCAGATCTAATCTAGATAAAAGCCAAGATCTAATCTATTAGACATGTGCAACGAGATAGATAGGAACTAACCCTCGTAGATCTGAAAGTGTTAACGAGATTAGATCTCGTGGTTGATGTAGTCGATCACTTGCCGATCTCAAGATCGTGTGGACGATCCTTCCGGCGTCGCGTTCCGGCAGCGCTTCCGTAGTCGGTCAAGTGGACGATCCTTCCGGCGCCGCGTTTCGGCAGCGCTTCCACAGTCGGTCACATGTGCGGAGTCGAAGCAGACCTTCCTCTCCCCGTTCCAGCGAGCAGCGGAGGTAGTAGATCTTCTCCACGGAATCCCAGCAGCACGACGGCGTGGTGGTGGTGGTGGAGTAGAGAATTCTGCAGGGCTTTGCCTACGCCTGTGCAGAAGAAAGGTGGAGGAGAGAGGCGGCAGAGATTGGAGTTATGGGAGAGAGCCAAGAGGGGGCGCCCCTGCCCTTCTATTTAAGGGGGGAGGCGCGCCTGGGGAGGGGGAGTCCTAGTAGGACTCCCCTCCTATCGCCGGCGGTGGGAAGGGGGGAGGAGTCCTCCTGCCCCACGAATCCATGTCTTGCCCCACCAGGTTTCCTTTGACCCTTTCTTGGTTTTCAAGCAAACTCCAAGAAATCCTCTAGAACCTTCCGAAACCTTCTAGAACATCATACAAATACTCCGGAACATTTCCTAACTTAGAAAATGATCCCCTATATATGAATCTTATTCTCCAGACCATTCCGGATCTACTCGTGATGTCCCGTATCCATTCCAAGACTCCGAACAACATTCGGTCTCCAACGCACATTCCATATCTACTTAAAACAACTTCGAACCTTAAGTGTGTCACCCTACGGTTCGTGAATATGTAGACATGACAGAGACACATCTCCTATCAATAACCATCAGCGGGGCCTGGAGATCCATAATGGCTCCAACATACTCAACGATGACTTCGTGATCGATTGAACCATTAACATACGAAACCAATTCCCTTTGTCTCGCGATACTATACTTATCCGAGGTTTGATCGTCGCTATCTCCATACCTAGTTCTACCTCGTTACTGTACTCGTTTCGGACTTATGTTTCATAAAGTAGACATACCCATATCTACTCAAGTCATCCGTGAAAGTGAGAACATAACGATATCCACCACGCGATGCTACACTCATTGGACCGCACACATCGGTAAGTATTATTTCCAATAAGTCTATAGCTCGCTCCATTATTCCAGAGAATGGAGTCTTAGTCATTTTTCCCATTAGACATGCCTCGCATCTTTCAAGTGATTCAAAATCAAGTGATTCAAGAAGTCCATCAGAATGGAGTTTCTTCATACGCTTCACTCCAATGTGACCAACACGACAGTGCCACATGTATGTAGAATTATTATTCAATTTTATTCGTTTAGCATCTATGTTGTGAACATGTGTATGACTACTATCGAGATTCAGTAAGAATAAACCATTCATCTCAGGTGCATTACCATAAAAGATATTACTCATATAAATCGAACAACCTTTATTCTCGGACTAAAAAGAGTAACCGTCTCGCAATAAACAGGATCCAGATATAATGTTCGTGCTTAACGCAGGCACCAAATAACAATTATTCAAATTTAAAACTAATCCCGAAGGTAGATGTAGAGGGAGTGTGCCGACGGCGATCACATCAACCTTGGAGCCATTTCCAACGCGCATCGTCACCTCGTCTCTTGCCAGTCTTCGTTTATTCCGCAGCTCCTGTTTCGAGTTACAAATATGAGCAACCGAACCAGTATCAAATACCCAGGCACTACTACGATTACTAGTAAGATACACATCTATAACACATATATCAAATATACCTTTCTTCTTGATGTTGCCGTTCTTCAGATCTGCCAGGTACTTGGGGCAGTTGCGCTTCCAGTGACCAGCACCCTTGCAGTAGAAACACTCAGTTTCAGGATTAGGACCAGCCTTGGGCTTCTTAGCAGGTGCGGCAGCTTTCTTGCCGTCCTTCTTGAAGTTGCCCTTGTTCTTAGGCTTGCCCCGTTTCTTGAAATTGGTGGTCTTATTGACCATCAACACTTGGTGCTCCTTCTTGATCTCCACTTCAGCAGTTTTCAGCATGGATGACAGTTCAGGCAACGTCTTGTTCATGCAGTGCATGTTGTAGTTCATCACAAAGTTCTTGTAACTTGGTGGCAGTGATTGAAGGAGACGGTGAATCCCCAATTCATTAGGAATCGATATTACCAACTCTTGGAGCTTCTTTGCGTACCCAGACATTGTGAGCATGTGCTCGCTAACGGAGCTTCCTTCTTCCATCTTACAGTTAAAGAACTTTTCGGAGGCCTCATAGCTCTCCATGGCCGCGCGAGTTTCAAAAATTAGCCTGAGCTCCTTAATGATCTCGAACGGGTCGTGGTGCTCAAAACGCTGTTGGAGCTCCGCTTCTAAGCCGTACAGGATGGCACACTGAACTGTGGAGTAGTGATTTTTCCGAGTGGCGAAAACATTCTTTTCGTCATCGGTGGCATTATCTGCAGGTGGGTCACCTAGCGGTGCATCGAGCACATAGGTCAACTGACCAGCCCTGAGGACAATCTTCAGTCCACGGAACCAGTCCGTGAAATTGCTTCCATTGTTCTTAAACTTTTCTTTCTCTAGGAACGCATTGAAATTGATGGAGGGGGTCGCCATAATCTACAACAATTTGCATGTAGTTTAGACTAAGTTTATGACAAATTGAGTTCAAATTTAATTATTAAACTAACTAGGTGAACTCCCACTCAAAACAACATCCCTCACATTGTCTTAGTGATTACACGAACCAAGTCCACTACACCAAGTCCGGTCTTCATGAGAGAAGATGTAGTTTCATCGGCGAACAATCTTCATGTTCATCATATCATTTATATTACTCATGCTATAACTTTCGGTATTCCGTGTTCCGAGACCATGTCTGTACATGCTAGGCTCATCAAGACAACCTTAGTTTCCGCATGTGCAAATCTGGCTTGCACCCATTGTATGCACACGTAGAATCTATCACATCCGATCATCACGAGATGCTTCGAAACGACGAGTCTTAGCAACGGTGCCAACTAAGGGTGAACACTTTATTACTTGATATTTAGTGAGAGGGATCATCTTATAATGCTACCGTCGCGATCTAAGCAATACAAGATGCATAAAGGATTAACATCATAGGCAATTCATAATTAGTGTGATATGATATGGCCTTTTCTTCTTGCGCCTTTGATCTCCATCTCCAAAGCACGAACATGGTCTCCATCATCACCAGGATTGCGTCAAGGTCAGTGGCGCCACTTCATGGTTGTCCATCATCACCAGCAACTATTACAACTACTTGGAATAAAGCTATTACAAGATGAATAGACACGGAGGTCCTAACAGAATTTAAAGACAACCATTAGGCTCCTGCCGGTTGCCATATTACAACAAGGATCATTGCATACATCAAATACAATCATAATCACATGATGGCCATATCACATCACAAAACCCCTGCAAAAACAAGTTAGACGCCTCTAATTTTCTTTGCAAGTTTTACGTGGTTTGGGGCTTTCGCATAAGACCGATCTTACCTACGAACAAGGACCACAACGTTGATACAAGTGTTGTCAAGATGCTCATTGTAAATTGAATCTTAACTATGGTGGGAGAGACAGACACCCGCAAAGCCACTTGTGCAAAGCAAGTTGCACGTCAAGCATGGAGCAAGTCTCATGTGCAATGACATGTAATGTTAGCCCGAGCCGCTTCATCCCACCATGCCGCAAGATGCAAAGTACATGCTAAGACACCGACAACAAAAGCATCAACGCCCACAAAAACATTGTGTTCTACTCGTGCAACAGCTCTACGCATAGATACGGCTCTGATACCACTGATGGGTTCGTAGCATGGAAAACAAAAAATTTCTACCGCAAGAACAAACAAAACCCAGATCTAATCTAGATAAAAGCCAAGATCTAATCTATTAGACATGTGCAACGAGATAGATAGGAACTAACCCTCGTAGATCCGAAAGTGTTAACGAGATTAGATCTCGTGGTTGATGTAGTCGATCACTTGCCGATCTCAAGATAGTGTGGACGATCCTTCTAGCGTCGCGTTCCGGCAGCGCTTCCGCAGTCGGTCAAGTGGACGATCCTTCCGGTGCCGCGTTCCGGCAGCGCTTCCGCAGTCGGTCAAGTGGACGATCCTTCCGGTGCCGCGTTTCTGCAGCGCTTCCGCAGTCGGTCACACGTGCGGAGTCGAAGCAGACCTTCCTCTCCCCGTTCCAGCGAGCAGCGGAGGTAGTAGATCTTCTCCACGGAATCCCAGCAGCACGACGGCGTGGTGGTGGTGGTGGAGTAGAGAATTCTGCAGGGCTTCGCCTATGCCTGTGCAGAAGACAGGTGGAGGAGAGAGGCGGCAGAGATTGGAGTTATGGGAGAGAGCCAAGAGGGGGCGCCCCTGCCCTTCTATTTAAGGGGGGGAGGCGCGCCTGGGGAGGGGGAGTCCTAGTAGGACTCCCCTCCTATGGCCGGCGGGGTGAAGGGGGGAGGAGTCCTCCTCCCCCACGAATCCGTGTCTTGCCCCACCAGGTTTCCTTTGACCCTTTCTTGGTTTTCAAGCAAACTCCAAGAAATCCTCTAGAACCTTCCAGAACATTCCGAAACCTTCTAGAACCCTCATACTAATACTCCGGAACATTTCCTAACTCAGAAAATGATCCCCTATATATGAATCTTATTCTCCGGACCATTCCGGATCTCCTCATGATGTCCCGGATCCATTCCAAGACTCCGAACAACATTTGGTCTCCAACGCACATTCCATATCTACTAAAAACAACTTCGAACCTTAAGTGTGTCACCCTACGGTTCGTGAATATGTAGACATGACAGAGACACATCTCCTATCAATAACCATCAGCGGGACCTGGAGATCCATAATGGCTCCAACATACTCAACGATGACTTCGTGATCAATTGAACCATTAACATACGAAACCAATTCCCTTTGTCTCGCGATACTATACTTATCCGAGGTTTGATCGTCGGTATCTCCATACCTAGTTCTATCTCGTTACTGTACTCGTTCCGTGATATGTCACCCCTTGTGACCCAGTCACATGCTTGCAAGCTAACTAGATGACATTCCACCGAGAGGGCCCAGAGCATATCTATCCGTCATATGGATGGACAAATTCCAATCTTGGTCCATGCGCTTCAACACATACTTTCAGAATACCCAATGACACCTTTAGGACCACCCAGTTACGAAACCGTGTTTGATGTCATCAAAGTACCCATCCGGTGATGGTGATTAACACAACCTCATGGTCGAAGGATTAGGTTACTATGCATTTAAATAGCTTACAGCAATACGAACATAATGACTTGATCTTATGCTACGCTTACTATGGGTGTGTGTGTCCATCACATCATTCTCCTAATGATATAACCTTGTTATTAATCACATCCTAATGTCCATGATCAGGAAAACATTATCATCAATTAATCAACAAGCTAGTTCAACAAGAGGCTTACTAGGGACTCTCTTATGTTTACAAAACACACATGTATTAATGTTTCCTAATAATACAATTATAGCATGGGATGTAAACATTCATCATAAACACAAAGATATAATAATAACCACTTTTATTATTGCCTCTTGGGCATATCTCCAACAGTCTCCCACTTGCACTAGAGTCAATAATCTAGATTACATGGTAATATACCGAACACCCATGGCGTTTTGGTGTTGGTCATGCTTTGCCCTAGCGAGAGGTTTAGTCAACGGATCTGCCACATTCAGATCAGTGTGTACTTTGCAAATCTTTATGTCACCATCTCGGACATACTCGCGAATAGCGTGGAAACGTAGCTTGATGTGCTTCAGCTTGCTATGTGACCTTGGCTCCTGTGCATTAGCTATGGCACCTGTGTTGTCACAGTAGATGGCCATCGGGTCCAACGCATTGGGAACCACGCCAAGTTCAGTAATGAATTCCTTCATCCATACGGCTTCTTGTGCAGCCTCCGAAGCAGCTATGTATTCCGATTCAGTTGAAGATTTCGCCACAACGCTTTGCTTCGCACTCCTCCAGCTCACTGCAGCACCATTCAAAATAAATACGTATCCCGACTGTGACTTCGAGTCATCCGGATCGGTGTTCCAACTAGCATCGGTGTAACCGTTTACAACAAGCTGTTCATCACCTCCATAAGAAAGAACCATATCCTTAGTCCTATTTAGGTACTTTAGGATATTTTTGACCGCTGTCCAGTGCTCCATTCCAGGATCACTTTGATATCTGCTAGTCAAACTAACAGCATGTGCTATATCCGGTCTTGTACACAACATGGCATACATTATAGAACCTATGGCCGAGGCATAGGGAATATTATTCATTTTCTCTCTATCTTCTGCCGTAGCTGGACTTTGAGTTTTACTCAAGGTCGTACCTGACAACATGGGCACGAACCCTTTCTTGTTGTCTTCCATTCTAAACTTATTTAGAACTTTGTCCAAGTATGTATTTTGTGAAAGGGCTATTAGGCGTCTTGATCTATCTCTATAAATCTTGATGCCTAGAATGTATGCCGCTTCGCCAAGATCCTTCATTGAAAAACTATTATTCAAATAGGTTTTGACGCTATTAAGAAGTTCTATATCATTCCCAATCAACAATATGTCATCTACATATAGTAGTAGGAATGTTATAGATCTCCCACTCACTTTCTTGTAAATACAAGCTTCTCCATAAGTTTGTATAAATCCAAAGTTTTTGATTACTTTATCAAAACGTTGATTCCAACTCCGGGATGCTTGCTTCAGTCCATAAATGGAGCGCTGAAGCTTGCATACCTTGTCAGCATCTTTAGGATCGACAAAACCCTTGGGTTGTACCATATACAACTCTTCCTCAATGTCACCATTAAGGAACACCATTTTGACATCCATCTGCCAAATCTCATAATCGAAATGTGCAGCAATTGCTAACAAAATCCTCACAGACTTTAGCTTCGCTACTGGTGAGAAAGTCTCATCATAGTCAACTCCTTGAATTTGTCGGAACCCTTTCGCGACAAGTCAAGCTTTATAGATGGTAACATTACCATCAGCATCTGTTTTTCTCTTGAAAATCCATTTGTTCTCGACAGCCTTACGGCCACCCGGTAAGTCCACCAAAGTCCACACTTGGTTTTCGTACATGGATCCCATTTCGGATTTCATGGCTTCTAGCCATTTGTCGGAATCTGGGCTCACCAAAGCTTCTTCATACGTCGCAGGGTCATCAGCGTTGTCCACCAACATGACGTTCAAGGCAGAGTCATACCAATCAGGAGTGGTACGAACCCTCGTTGACCTGCGAGGTTCAGCAGCAACTTCACTTGAAGTTTCATGATCATTATCATTAGCTTCCTCTCCAATTGGTGCAGGCGGCACAAAAACATCTTCCGATGCTGCGCTACTCTCAAATCCGAGAGAAGGTTCAATAACCTCATCGAGTTCTACTTTCCTTCCAGTCACCTCTTTCGAGAGAAACTCCTTCTCAAGAAAGGATCCATTGTTTGCAATGAAAACTTTGCCTTCGGATCTATGATAGAAGGTATACCCAATTGTTTCTTTAGGGTATCCTATGAAGACGCATTTCTCCGCTTTGGGTTCTAGCTTATCAGGTTGTAACTTCTTTACATATGCCTCGCAACCCCAAACTTTAAGGAACGACAACTTAGGTTTCTTACCAAACCACAATTCGTACGGTGTCGTTTCAGCGGATTTAGATGGTGCCCTATTTAAAGTGAATGCGGCTGTCTCTAATGCATAGCACCAAAATGATAACGGTAAATCTGTAAGAGACATCAGAGATCGGACCATATCTAAGGGAGTTCGATTACAATGTTCGGATACACCATTACGCTGTGGTGTTCCCGGCGGTGTCAACTGGGAAAGTATTCCACATTTCTTTAAATGCATGCCAAACTCATAACTCAGATATTCACCTCCACGATCAGAACGCAGAAATTTAATCTTCTTGTTACGATGATTTTCCACTTCACTTTGAAATTCCTTAAACTTCTCGAAAGTTTCGGACTTATGTTTCATAAAGTAGACATACCCATATCTACTCAAGTCATCCGTGAAAGTGAGAACATAACGATATCCACCACGCGATGCTACACTCATTGGACCGCACACATCGGTATGTATTATTTCCAATAAGTCTATAGCTCGCTCCATTATTCCAGAGAATGGAGTCTTAGTCATTTTTCCCATTAGACATGCCTCGCATCTTTCAAGTGATTCAAAATCAAGTGATTCAAGAAGTCCATCAGAATGGAGTTTCTTCATACGCTTCACTCCAATGTGACCAACACGACAGTGCCACATGTATGTAGAATTATTATTCAATTTTATTCGTTTAGCATCTATGTTGTGAACAAAAAGAGTAACCGTCTCGCAATAAACAGGATCCAGATATAATGTTCGTGCTTAACGCAGGCACCAAATAACAATTATTCAAATTTAAAACTAATCTCGAAGGTAGATGTAGAGGGAGCGTGCCGACGGCGATCACATCAACCTGGGAGCCATTTCCAACGCGCCTCGTCACCTCGTCTCTTGCCAGTCTTCGCTTATTCCGCAGCTCCTGTTTCGAGTTACAAATATGAGCAACCGAACCAGTATCAAATACCCAGGCACTACTACGATTACTAGTAAGATACACATCTATAACACATATATCAAATATACCTTTCTTCTTGATGTTGCCGTTCTTCAGGTCCGCCAGGTACTTGGGGCAGTTACGCTTCCAGTGACTAGCACCCTTGCAGTAGAAGCACTCAGTTCCAGGCTTAGGACCAGCCTTGGGCTTCTTAGTAGGTGCGGCAGCTTTCTTGCCATCCTTCTTGAAGTTTCCCTTGTTCTTAGGCTTGCCCCGTCTCTTGAAATTGGTGGTCTTATTGACCATCAACACTTGGTGCTCCTTCTTGATCTCCACTTCAACAATTTTCAGCATGGACGACAGTTCAGGCAACGTGTTGTTCATGCAGTGCATGTTGTAGTTCATCACAAAGTTCTTGTAACTTGGTGGCAGTGATTGAAGGAGACGGTGAATCCCCAATTCATTAGGAATCGATATTCCCAACTCTTGGAGCTTCTTAGCGTACCCAGACATGGTGAGCACGTGCTCGCTAACGGAGCTTCCCTCTTCCATCTTACAGTTAAAGAATTTTTCGGAGGCCTCATAGCTCTCCATGGCCGCGCGAGTCTCAAAAATTAGCCTGAGGTCCTTAATGATCTCGAACGGGTCTTGGTGCTCAAAACGCTTCTGGAGCTCCGATTCTAAACCGTACAGAATGGCACACTGAACTTTGGAGTAGTGATTTTTCCGAGTGGCGAAAACATTCTTTTCGTCATCGGTGGCATTATCTGCAGGTGGGTCACCTAGCGGTGCATCGAGCACATAGGTCAACTGACCAGCCCTGAGGACGATCTTCAGTCCACGGAACCAGTCCGTGAAATTTCTTCCATTGTTCTTAGGCTTTTCTTTCTCTAGGAACGCATTGAAATTGATGGAGGGGGTCGCCATAATCTACAACAATTTGCATGTAGTTTAGACTAAGTTTATGACAAATTGAGTTCAAATTTAATTATTAAACTAACTAGGTGAACTCCCACTCAAAACAACATCCCTCACATTGTCTTAGTGATTACACGAACCAAGTCCACTACACCAAGTCCGATCTTCACGAGAGAAGATGTAGTTTCATCGGCGAACAATCTTCATGTTTATCATATCATTTATATTACTCATGCTATACCTTTCGGTATTCCGTGTTCCGAGACCATGTCTGTACATGCTAGGCTCATCAAGACAACCTTAGTTTCCGCATGTGCAAATCTGGCTTGCACCCATTGTATGCACACGTAGAATCTATCACATCCGATCATCACGAGATGCTTCGAAACGACGAGTCTTAGCAACGGTGCCAACTAAGGGTGAACACTTTATTACTTGATATTTAGTGAGAGGGATCATCTTATAATGCTACCGTCGTGATCTAAACAATACAAGATGCATAAAGGATTAACATCACAGGCAATTCATAATTAGTGTGATATGATATGGCCTTTTCTTCTTGCGCCTTTGATCTCCATCTCCAAAGCACGAACATGATCTCCATCATCACTAGCATTGCGTCAAGGTCAGTGGCGCCGCTTCATGGTTGTCCATCATCACCAGCAACTATTACAACTACTTGGAATAAAGCTATTACAAGATGAATAGACACGGAGGTCTTAACAGAATTTAAAGACAACCATTAGGCTCCTGCCGGTTGCCATATTACAACAAGGATCATTGCATACATCAAATACAATCATAATCACATGATGGCCATATCACATCACAAAACCCCTACAAAAAAAGTTAGACGCCTCTAATTTTCTTTGCAAGTTTTACGTGGTTTGGGGCTTTCGCATAAGACCGATCTTACCTACGAACAAGGACCACAACGTTGATACAAGTGTTGTCAAGATGCTCATTGTAAATTGAATCTTAACTATGGTGGGAGAGACAGACACCCGCAAAGCCACTTGTGCAAAGCAAGTTGCACGTCAAGCGTGGAGCAAGTCTCATGTGCGATGACATGTAATGTTAGCCCGAGCCGCTTCATCCCACCATGCCGCAAGATGCAAAGTACACGCTAAGACACCGACAACAAAAGCATCAACGCCCACAAAAACATTGTGTTCTACTCGTGCAACAGATCTACGCATAGATGTGGCTCTGATACCACTGATGGGTTCGTAGCATGGAAAACAAAAAATTTCTACCGCAAGAACGAACAAAACCCAGATCTAATCTAGATAAAAGCCAAGATCTAATCTATTAGACATGTGCAACGAGATAGATAGGAACTAACCCTCGTAGATCCGAAAGTGTTAACGAGATTAGATCTCGTGGTTGATGTAGTCGATCACTTGCCGATCTCAAGATCGTGTGGACGATCCTTTCGGCGTCGCGTTCCGGCAGCGATTCCGCAGTCGGTCAAGTGGACGATCCTTCCGGCGCCGCGTTTCTGCAGCGCTTCCGCAGTCGGTCACACGTGCGGAGTCGAAGCAGACCTTCCTCTCCCCGTTCCAGCGAGCAGCGGAGGTAGTAGATCTTCTCCACGGAATCCTAGCAGCACGACGGCGTGGTGGTGGTGGTGGAGTAGAGAATTCTACAGGGCTTCGCCTATGCCTGTGCAGAAGAAAGGTGGAGGAGAGAGGCGGCAGAGATTGGAGTTATGGGAGAGAGCCAAGAGGGGGCGCCCCTGCCCTTCTATTTAAGGGGGGCAGGCGCGCCTGGGGAGGGGGAGTCCTAGTAGGACTCCCCTCCTATGGCCGGTGGTGGGAAGGGGGGAGGAGTCCTCCTCCCCCCCCCACGAATCCGTGTCTTGCCCCACCAGGTTTCCTTTGACCCTTTGTTGGTTTTCAAGCAAACTCCAAGAAATCCTCTAGAACCTTCCAGAACATTCCGAAACCTTCTAGAACCCTCATACAAATACTTCGGAACATTTCCTAACTCAGAAAATGATCCCCTATATATGAATATTATTCTCCGGACCATTCCGGATCTCCTCGTGATGTCCGGGATCCATTCCAAGACTCTGAACAACATTCGGTCTCCAACGCACATTCCATATCTACTGAAAACAACTTCGAACCTTAAGTGTGTCACCCTACGGTTCGTGAATATGTAAACATGACAGAGACACATCTCCTATCAATAACCATCAGCGGGACCTGGAGATCCATAATGGCTCCCACATACTCAATGATGACTTCGTGATCGATTGAACCTTTAACATACGAAACCAATTCCCTTTGTCTCGCGATACTATACTTATCCGAGGTTTGATCGTCGGTATCTCCATACCTAGTTCTACCTCGTTACTGATAAGTACTCTTTACTCGTTTCGTGATATGTCACCCCTTGTGACCCAGTCACATGCTTGCAAGCTAACTAGATGACATTCCACCGAGAGGGCCCAGAGCATATCTATCCGTCATATGGATGGACAAATTCCAATCTTGGTCCATGCGCTTCAACACATACTTTTAGAATACCCAATGACACCTTTATGACCACCCAGTTACGAAGCGGTGTTTGATGTCATCAAAGTACCCATCCGGTGATGGTGATTAACACAACCTCATGGTCGAAGGATTAGGTTACTATGCATTTAAACAGCTTACAACAATACGAACTTAATGACTTGATCTTATGCTACGCTTACTATGGGTGTGTGTGTCCATCACATCATTCTCCTAATGATATAACCTTGTTATTAATCACATCCTAATGTCCATGATCAGGAAACCATTATCATCAATTAATCAACAAGCTAGTTCAACAAGAGGCTTACTAGGGACTCTCTTATGTTTACAAAACACACATGTATTAGTGTTTCCTAATAATACAATTATAGCATGGGATGTAAACATTCATCATAAACACAAAGATATAATAATAACCACTTTTATTATTGCCTCTTAGGCATATCTCCAACAAGATTATGTAGACGAGGTTGAGATATCGTCATTTCTGAATCCATCCGGTGATGGAGATCAGCTAGAATAGATGGATGAAGGGCAAACAAACAACATTGATGAAGGGAAAACCAATAATAATGAAGGGCAAACAAACAACAATGTTGGCCCCTCGACAACAACCGGTAGGGTATATATATTAAGCCTCTTATGACTAGATCAATGTTAATTGATATATATATTAATCACTCTTCTTTCTTATTTTAGCCCTCCATATCGAGGAAATCGACAGGTAGAACGAAACGAGGCCCTAACAAAAAATTGGATGGTAATCAAAGGTTCACCGTCGATGAAATAGATGATAATGGAGAACCGGTTGCTTCGCAAAAACACATGAGGATGTTTGTAAATAAATATAGAGTGATTGCTAGGGAGAACCTCCCGATCACCATTCAAGAATGGAATAAGCCAAAGACTGCAGGTGAAGAATTCACTAGTTTTGTCCAAGATGATGCCAAAGAAGACCTTTGGCAGACGCTCATAGCACATTTCATACTACCTCTAGAGTATGAAGAATTCGAGGCAGATGGTACTACCCCAATTCTAGGTGGGCTTGAAAGAAGAGCAAGAGTCAAGGAGTGGGCTCTATCGAAGATGGTCGAACTGTTCTGGAACCACAAGAAATCTTTATACACGAATTATGTCACGAAAAAGAAAACTCCAAAATTCACAGGAGCATACGAGAACTTGATAGAATAGTGGAACAATTTTGTAAAGTACAAGCTATCTTCTATAGCCAAGGCAAGGTCAGAAAAAAATAAGAAAAATGCTGACAAAAAGCAATACCACCATAAAATGGGGACAGGTGGCTACAAGAGTGCCATGCCTAAGTGGGAAGCTATGGAGTCCAACATGAGGGCTAGAGGGATCACTCTAGGTACAGATGGATGGCTCGAGAGGTCAAAGCACTAGTGGTACAGTCATGGGGGAACATTCAACCCAGAAACAGGGGCGGCAATTTTTCAAGAAAAATTCTAATACTCTCCAATGCACTTGTTAAAGCAATGGCCGATGCTCAAGCAGGATTGTTCCGCCCCGATAGAGAGAATGAAGAGCTGACGCGCGCTCTCGGGAATCCTGAAAAACCTGGACAAACACGAGGCAAAGGCACCAGTGTTACGTGGAAGAAAGGGTTTCCCAGTATGATGACAGTTACAGTAGTCGTAAGAGAAAGAAGGACTGGGAGGCTGATTGGATCGGGAAGATAGAAGAGGAACTAGACGGGATGAAGAAGCTAGTAGTGGAAGCACTTATCTAAAGGTCATCTCAACCACAGGAAAATCCTGCATTGGATAATAGCCAACAGAGAAGCGGTATGGCTTCTATAGAGGTCCATGATAATGATCATGCACTGCTAGAGGATGCATTGTCGCCTCGCTACCCCGTGGATGATGTCAGAGGGATGACACAATGTGAGCTACATCAGCCAATGAACAGCCTGTCCTTCAAGGTGGCGATTTGCACTGCTTTACCTTGTCTACCTGGAGCACACCACCATTCAGTTCCAATTCCACCTGGCTTTGATCGTGTATTGGTGGATGACCTAGTGGAGGGGTTTGCAGACCTAGAGATTGAAATTGCTACACCTAAAGGCCAAAAGAAACTAGGAGATGTCAAGCGCCACATCATTCTATGGAAAAAGAAGTACATCAAGTTTCCAAGGTCGGTGCCAAGGCCACCGACTCCTAGGAATCCAAGTCCACCCCCTAATACGGGTATGATTACTCGGGTGCTTATATTTGGTTACCCTAGCTACAGAAAGGCTCACTGCCCATAAAAACCAAATAAGAAGGCCTAGGAAGCATCCGACTGAAGTCATAGTTCTGCTAGATAAGGATATAGAAACCGACATTATATTGGTGTTGTAATCGTAAGTATGTAACCTATCCGTAGACGTCCTCAGGACCCAGTCTATTATATATAGGCTAGGAGAAGACAACGGAGAGGCGCCGAAAAACTCCCAAGCAATCTGTAATAGTATTGACCATCAATAATCAGACAACTTCGACTTCCTTGTTTGTCTAACATCCGACGAAATACCCAACATTCTCTTTTCCACGAAACCCAAAGTCCATAACCATGGGCATTGCGGAAGTTACCCCTCGTCAATGTGCACCGTCTGTGGGAAACTTGAATGCTAGAATCATGGATTCGGCGGACCCCTTTTCATCAAGCAGCAATCCAACAAAAGCAGCACCACGCCCGCCCACCCCTGTTTGGGTACCCGCTGATTTCAACAGCAAATCCGATCTCTTCATCGGAAGTTTCCACTTTCAGGTAGAGGAACCCGAAGAACCGCACCTCTCGGCTCCGATCTTATCAGGACCGTCGGTTGAAAAATTTGCGCCTACAACGATACGTGCATCATCTGTCGGATCATCCATACAAGCTACACTCCAGGTGGAGAAATATGAAGAAAACACTGAAAACAGAGCAGATCTAGGGGATCTTGATGGTATTTACGACGATCTCTCCCTCAGGTCAGACTCTCACCCAACTCCACCACGTGGATCAAGCTCGGTAAACATGGCACCTGAAGAAAGCTTGACTACAGAATATCCCCGAAGCTTAAAGAAACGAATTGACTCAAGATCTCGATTTGTCATTTATGTCAGTAGATCCAACAGGACACATCAAAGCAAAAATAGCCCAAGCCGCAATTGTAGCTACACAAACGTATCTTCTCACAACTCAACCCGGGCCCGACGATCCTCGTGCGGCTCTCCATCGCTCCGCTCTAATGAACATCGGCATGGTAGGAGCATCTCTTGCACAAATAGAACAAGGAATCACACGACAACTCGACAGATCCCCATGCTGTCGCAATAGCCCTCAGCAGGTGGGGTACACCCAACTATCACGATCCCCACATCGGGTGCACTTTTCGGGATCCGAGCTGCGAAACGATGCAAGAGACGACATTATGCAGCGCAGGATCGACATATCCAAAGAAGAGTTTAGCAGCCGAAGATATTATGACGGTGAAAGTGAGGACGAGTATGAACTATATGGAGCCAGTTGCTTTACCCGATGGGTTCGAAAAACTCTAGTACCCAAGGACTTCAAACTCCCTCACGATCGTCAGAAGTACGAAGACCTCGAAGAACCTGAAGCTTGTTTGGTAGATTATTTGGCAACCATCAAATTACAGGGTGGCTCCAAGGCCACCGCAATGCAGAGCCTGCAGCTGCACCGAACTGGTGCCGCTCGGTCATGGCTAAGACAGTTACTCGAAGATTCCATCAGAAGCTGGAATGATCTTGAAGACAAATTCATCCGAAATTTCCACTCCACATTCAAGCGACCCGCATCTCTAGAGGAATTGGGAGCGTGCAAGCAAAAATCTAGAGAACCAATGCAGGCCTTCAGCCAGTGGTGGAATATTATAATTTTTTTGGCTGAGGCCATATACAACAAAAGGGTAATTTACACCTTCAACAACGGCCTTCGTCGACAAGAATTCATAGAAGAGATAGGATGGGTCAAGTCCAAAAAAATCTCATAACTGATGGACATGGCAAATCGCTGGGCTGACGGAGAAGACGCGGTATGATGACCCACAAGTATAGGGGGTGTATTTTAGTATTTTTGATAAGTAAGAGTGTCGAACCCAACGAGGAGCAGGAGGTGCTGGCTAGTGGCTTGGAGCAGGAATTCTCTATAAATACTTAGCAAAAGGATTTTTAGGGGTTTTTGATAATGCATGTAAATAAAGTACGAGTGAATAAAAGACAATAAGAATAAATGCAGCAAGTTGCCCAATCCTTTCTTTAGCAAAGGACAAGCCGGTTGTATTACTTAAGATGACCAAACGTTCTCGAGGACACATGGGAATATCGTCAAGTGCTTTCACTTCATATAGTTGATTAATCTTGTTTAGTTTGCTAAGTGTTGTGTGGGTGAACCTGTGATAATGTACCGACCTTCCTAGGACTAATACATACTTGTGATTATACCCCTCGAAAGCATCCAAGTACAAGAAAGTAATTAAGGTAGAAACCTAACCACAGCTTTAAACTCTAAGACCCTGATGTCCCTTGTGCAATGGTTTCCTAACGGGGGTTCAAGTTTCTGTCACTCCGGCAACCCCTACGATTAGTAGCCAAATACACAATGCATTACCCTAGGCCCATATAGGTGAAGTGTCATGTAGTCAACGTTCACATGACACCACTAGAAGAAGTACACCACAACTTAAATATCAAGCTATTGAATCTTTCTCAACACAATTCCACTACTAACAACATGACTTCTCCCATGTCCTCAAGAACAAAACGAACTACTCACAAGCCATCATATGGATTATGATCAGAGATGAAATAATGATATGTAACAATCTGAACATAAACAATAATTCAACGGTTCACTCAATAGCATCAACTACAAAGAGTAATCAACATCGGGAAAGTTTCCCCTAAGAACTATGCAAGATTTAACCCAATTGTTACAGCGGTATGAAGGAGGTGATGATGGTGCTGGTGGAGATGATGATGATGATCCCGATGAAGTCCAGCTTGATGGTGGTGTTGATGGCGACGATCTCCCCTCTCCGGGAAGGAATTCCCCTGGCAAAATTCTGTCTGTCGGAGAGATCTTTCTCTCTCTATGTTTTCCGCCCCGCAGAGGCGGCGAATCTTTCTGTGGTCGCTCCCTGAGTCTTAGGGTTTCGGGAGGATAATATACAATAGAGGGGAGAGGCTGGAGTGGACCAGGGAAGCCACCCCAGCTGGATTTTCCATATATTTTCCTGGATTTTCTGATCTTCGCGAATTTTGCCACCAAACATCAACTTTTCCATCCAAATCCTGACTGCAGCGGTAAATGCTCCAAAAGTCATCAACCATGCAAAAACAGATGAAATAACATAAGTATCATCTCTTAATATGAAATATATCAATGAATAACAGTGAATTATGATATAGAATAGTGATGCAAAATGGACGTATCAACTCCCCCCAAGCTTAGACTTCGCTTGTCCCCAAGCAAAAACTGAGCTCAATAAACATGACGTCAGGTTTATGGAGTGAAGAGTCGATAAAAGAATACGGACAAGAAGCATCACGTTCATCAATACATAGATCATAATAGAAGACAACTCACTATTATATAACTTATCTTGCAATAAGTAAAGGAAACACAATAAAGAAACATAAATTATATCAAAATGGGTAATGGCAAACTTAGCTCTCAGTCGCAGAATAGTTGACAATTTGCTGGAGTTCACAAATAACTGATTTTCAATGATAGCTTTCAAAGTAGTAGACACTAAGATAAGAGCAAAGTGCAAAACAAGGAACATAAGAAACATGATTGAATAAATCATCATATGAATGAATGAAACACAACAACTCAAAATACTTGCTGAGGTAGAAGATGATAGGTTTACTGACTCAACTAAAAAGTAAAATAAAGTCCCTCTGTAGAGGGAAGCAGGGATTTCAAGTTTCATAAAGAGCTTCAAAAAATTATGGTACTTATTAGCTTTCAGCTCTCATTGCCCCTATCATAGGCATCTTTAGGTGATTAAGGTTAAAGTTGACAAGTTGTAAATTGAGAATCGCATGTCCCTTGAATACGAGGGCCGCTCCTCATGCTACTCAAGTTTAGTCACCGGTAAGTTCTTGTCATAGTAAGTACATGTGTATCATGGAGAACCGCCAACGGGGTACCCCTTGCCCGATCATACGGAAGAATCCCCATATCAAAATGACAAGGAAAGTAGACAACAAGCATCTCAGCAATCTTCTTATTTACCATGGGAATATGGTGCTTTTTTCTCTCTTTCCTCTTTTCTCATCTCTTTTTTTTCCTTTTTCTCTTTTTCTCAATATCTATCTCTTTTTTTAGAAGAAGAATGCTTCATAGATGCTCGTTATGGTTACGCTACAGGTTTCCACCATGACATCATGGATTAGACCGGCGGCCCATGCGTTTCTCTAACACACATACATAACTCCATGGACTTACAAGCTCCCCTTTCATTTCACACCGACGACATCCATAGACAAAAGAACATGATATCAACTAGGTACAAAGTACTGGTGCAATGTTGAAAGCGTTCCCCATGATAGCATGGTTCTGCTAATTCATAACTTACAAAGCGCAAGCATATACACAACATAGATGGGCACAATGGTTCAAGTTTATTAAATGCAAGAACTTAAAGTGTGCCATCAAGTTCGTGAGATCTTTAATCACTAATTTTCACATAACAAGTTTAATTTGGAAGGTAGATAAAAACATGAATTTACTTGGAATAGCAATAATGCTAATAGGTACGTATGGTGGACAAAAATGGCATAGGTTTTGGTTTAAGGATTGGATGCACGAGAAGTATTCCCTCTCAGTATAGGTTTTTGGCTAGCAAGGCTGGGTAGCAAGCATAAGAGTTGAAGGAAACAAACAAACATACAAGTGACAAAAACAAAACATGCAATCTTCCTTGGAAGCACAAAAGATCTTTACTAGAGAATACTAAACTTATGGGCAAATCAAGAAAGAAATATGACGAGATTATATTTCTTTAGAGTACTTTTATCTTTTCCATTCAACTCTCAAAAATAGTGTTGCCACTGACCGAGCCAGGTTTGCCAAAACCAACTAAATTAACTGAATGATCCCAAAGTGAAACCAATACTAACGACAAGATCAATCATATAACCATGAATTGAAAACTAATATAAGATATGCAAAAGAGTAAATGATAGAACTTCTCATTAATATTCCATAACGGCAACTCACACCAAGGGATACATAGATATCTAACGAGAGGGGGGACACTTCCATAATGCAAACCATCCTACATGATAACTTCTCTATTCATGATATGACTCTACTAAAAAGGTAAAAAGATAGAAGATAGTGATGTAATATCGCGACACTCCCCCAAGCTTGGAACAAACCAAGGGGATGCCAAAACCTGATGACGAATTACTCCTTCGGTGGTGGTGGTATTCTCTCGATGAGCTCTTTGATTAGTTTCCCCAAGTCCTCAATCTCGAAGGTGAGATTACGAATCAGCTGTGAGTTTTTCTCAATGCGGCTCATGATCATGTCGGGTTGAGAATTCCAGCTCTTGCGATTCTTTCCCCACTCTTCCTCCTTGAAGTCTTCTTTTCCTGCATGGCTAGAACGAGGCAAATCCCAATTGGATGGTAGTTTCCCCTTGGGCATATTCTGGTATTGACGCTCATGGATAAGGGTATGTAAAGGATTCTTGGTGCGTGGAGGAAGTGACCGTGGAGCCAAACAGTGACGCAAAGGTTTCCCTCCAGTTGACATCCGTGCAGTCCTTCTAACCCTGGTAGGTTTTGTCAACACTCCAATGCTTGCAATGGTAGTGCCGGTGTGTGGATCCTGGCCCTGCTTTGCCTCCTCTTCATCTTCACTCTTGATCTCCTCCTCCTATCCGGGGTCTTGAGGATCTTCCTCCATAGGCTCCTTTCCTTTATCCTTGGCGGACACCATCGTGCTTCTAACTTTCAAGAATAGTTCCTAGCAGACACAAATCGAAACAAAAACACGACGAGAACACGATATACGAACCTCGGGGGATCCGGGGGATTATATATTACGAAGTTTTACAGCAAAAGGAAGGTACTGGGAGAAAACGGGTCGGAGACGGAGTCCGGGGCAGCCACACCACCTCCTGGCGCGGCCGGGGGGGGGGCGGCCAGGGGGTGGTGTGAGCTACCCTGGCTCCGTTTCCATCCTTCTTTCACTTTGTAGCTTTCCTTGTTGGATAAAAATTGCAAAAATATAACTGGATAGTATTTTCGCGGAACTTTTCTTACCAGATCTGTTACCTATTCGAAAACGGACTCTGCAGGTCTCTGAATTTGGTCTTTGATAGATTCTTCTGGAGTCACCACTTGAATAACTTCAATATCTTCATCTTCCTACTCATATTGCTCGAGTCATGAAACCTTTCTCTTTCTTATTATACCATTTTCTTCAATAACCTGGAAATTTCTTTCACACAAAAATTCACACGATTCTCATTAGCAACATTAGTGTAAGCGAGGTAATAAACCTTTTAAGTCCAATTTCAACTGAAATCCATCAAATCATAAGCTACCATAGCAACTTCTTCCGAAAACCCAAAAATAATTCAAAAAGGAAATCGATTTAAAGAAGCAGATGCAAGAGTGGCAAAATTTGTCAAAACAGACCAGCAGGTAAAGATCATTTTTTTCGAAAATCTTCTGCTGCTCAAATCAAAAAGTGAAAAACTATCGAAAGTTAAATAACAACCTGGGGAATAAGAACAACAAATTACAGCTCAATCCGACATACATAGATCTCTCGCGAATTTCTACGGTGAAGCACAAAAATCTGTTTCGGGACAGCAACTTCCCGAAATCTTACTTCTCTCTCATTAGAGGTTGATTTTGACACAAAAACCAAACAAAAAGGACAAGGAGAGGTTATTACTGAGGTAATAACTTCCAAGACTCAACGAAACAAAAACAAACTGAAAGCAAGAATAAATTGGGTTGTCTCCCAAAAAGATCTTTCTTTATAGCCATTAAGATGGGCATGATAGTTTCAATGATGCTCACACAAAAATATGAATTGAATTGAAAGAGAGCATTGAGAAGCAAAAATACACATGTTTAAGTCTAACCATCTTCCTATGGAAGGGAATTTTGTAAACAAACAAATTGTTGAAACCTGAAGCTGCAAGTATAGGAAGGCAAAACAAGTGCAACATAAAAACTTTAAGCATAAAATGAGGAAACTTGAAATTATTGAGATGCATAAGAGTAGTCTTCCCTCTTTCATAATAACTTTCAGTATCATGCATAAACTTAATAATGTAACTATCTCAAGAACCGTTGTAGCAATGATCACTTATCCTAATAGAAAACACCGGGACACTAGCTCTCATAACACTACTTTGTAAAACAATATTAGGGATATCCTTATAGAGGATAGTGTGTCCATATTCTTCATATTTAGTGACAAAATATTTCACATTTGCTATTATAGGTTCATCATCCATTTGTTTATCAGGTTCAATAGCTTCATTTGTACTTTCATTAACCATACTAGCTATCGTAGAATGTTCCTTTATCTTAACTGGGAAAGGGATTTTCTAATGTAAGGTTAAGGTAAAACATGATTAGCAGTATAAACTCCAGTATTTCTTGCAGGAACACACTTAGCAACATCTTTATATGGTTCATGATACTTATTCCACTTATTTTTAGGAACTTCAATATAGGAAGTAAAAGCCTTAAAATAAGTTGCAATAGCTTGAGAGTCTAAATCATAAGCATTTTTAATATTTTGAAAGTCATCAGTTCCCATAACAGATTCAATGCATTCACAATCATAATTTATACCTGACTTTCTTCCTTTGTCATTCTCCCATGCTTCAGCATTATCTTGAATTCGGTCCAGTAGATCCCATTTAGCTTCTGCTTCCATGCGTGTAAATGATCCAGCACAAGAAGCATCCAATAAATCCTTATCATGAAGAGAAAGCCTTGCATAAAAGTTATGGATAATAATATTGTTGGGGAGCTCATGAATGGGACATTTGAGCATTTGTAACTTCAGTCTCCCCAAGCTTGAGCTGTACTCTCTCCATCAAGAGGCCAAAAATTGTATATTTGATTCCGATCTTTATGAATCTCACTAGGATTATAAAACTTTGAATAAAAGAGAGGTACTATTTCCTCCCATTCAAGAGCTTGACCATTCTTCAGCAGCTTATACCATTCCTCACCTCTTCCTTTCAGTGATAATGAGAATAACTTCTTCTTGACTTGATCTGTTGTTATACCTGCACACTTGAACAACTCGCATAATTCGTGTATAAAGAGAAAATGATCACCAGGATGGACAGTTCCATCTCCAACATAATAGTTATCCATAACACGATCAATAATTCTTGTAGGTATTTGAAAAGTATCATTCTCAACAAGTGGTGGTTCATCTACTACCTTAGCAGTGGTAGTAGCATTACGAAATAAGAAACTCAGCGAATTATCCATATTGAAAATAAAGCAACTAACAGAAGTAAACAATACTCATAGTAGAAGTTTCCTTTACCAGTTCCACTCTCCAATAGCGCTTCACTCCCCGACAACGGTGCCAGAAAATAGTCTTGATGACCCACAAGCATAGAGGGTGTATCGCAGTATTTTCGATAAGTAAGAGTGTCGAACCCAACGAGGAGCAGAAGGTGCTGGCTAGTGGCTTGGAGCAGGAATTATCTATAAATACTTAGCAAACAGATTTTTAGGCATTTTTGATAATGCAGGTAAATAAAGTACGAGTGAATAAAAGACAATAAGAATAAATGCAGCAAGTGGCCCAATCCTTTATTTAGCAAAGGACAAGCCGATTGTACTACTTAAGATGACCAAACGTTCTCGAGGACACAAGGGAATACATCAAGTGCTTTCGCTTCATATAGTTGATTAATCTTCTTTAGTTTGCTAAGTGTTGTGTGGGTGAACCTGTGCTAATGTACCAACCTTCCTAAGACTAATACATACTTGTGATTATACCCTTTGAAAGCATCCGCAAGTACAAGAAAGTAATTAAGGTAGAAACCTAACCACAACTTTAAACTCTAAGACCTTGACGTCCCTTGTGCAAATGGTTTCCTAACGGGGGTTGAGGCTTCTGTCACTCCGGCAACCCCTACGATTAGTAGCCAAATACACAATGCATTCCCCTAGGCCCATATAGGTGAAGTGTCATGTAGTCGATGTTCACATGACACCACTAGAAGAAGTACACCACAACGTAAATATCAAACTATTGAATCTTTCTCAACACAATTCTACTACTAACAACATGACTTCTCCCATGTCCTCAAGAACAAAACGAACTACTCAGAAGACATCATATGAATCATGATCAGAGATGAAATAATGATATGTAAGAATCTGAACATAAACAATAATTCAACGGTTCACTCAATAGCATCAATTACAAAGAGTAATCGACACCGGGAAAGTTTCCCCTAAGAACTATGCAAGATTTAACCCAATTGTTACAGCGGTATGAAGGTGGTGATGATGGTGCTGGTGGAGATGATGATGGTGGTGATGATGATGATGATCCCGATGAAGTCCAGCTTGATGGTGGTGTTGATGGCGACGATCTCCCCTCTCCGGGAAGGAATTCCCCCGACAGAATTCTGTCTACCAGAGAGATCTTTATCTCTCGGTGTTTTCCGCCCCCACAGAGGTGGCGGTATCTTTCTGTGGTTGCTCCCCGAGTATTAGGGTTTCAGGAGGATAATATACGCCAGAGGGGAGAGGCTGGAGTGGACCAAGGCGGCCACACCACCTGGTGGCGTGGCCTGGGGTGGCCCGCGCCAGGGGTGGTGTGGGCCCTCTATGGCCCATCTCCACTCCTCCTTCTGGCAGTCTTCGTCTTCTGGAAAAATAGGATTTTCCATATATTTTCCTAGATTTTCTTATCTTCATGAATTTTGCCTCCAAACAGCACCTTTTCATTCAAAATCCTGACTACAGCGGTCCATGCTCCAAAAGTCATCAACCATGCAAAAACAGATGAAATAACATAAGTATCATCTCTTAATATGAAATATATCAATGAATAACAGTGAATTATGATATAGAATAGTGATGCAAAATGGACGTATCACGGTACACAATAAGCGAGTCTATTCACTCAAAGAATATAGGGATATGCGCAATGCTAGCGCGTGGTTGACGTGGGTGCTTGTTCCTTCAATCCACAGAAACGGCGCTAGAAAGATGCATGTTGGCTCAAGACACGATGAACTCGTTGGGAACCCCAAGAGGAAGGTATGATGAGTACAGCAGCAAATTTGCCCTCAATTGTGAAACCAAAGTTATTGAACTAGTAGGAGCAAGGAAACACCTCCAAGGTGTTGTTTCCAACTTGGAATCCTGCACAACACAACCACAGAACTTTGTCCCCAACTTATAGTGAGGTTGTCAATCTCACCGGTTTTGCTGAAAACAAAGGATTAAACATATTGTGTGGAAGATAGTAGTAGCTTGCAGAAAGTAAATGGAAAACAGTAAACAGTTGTAGATTGATGGTAAAAGAAAGGATCAGGGTCCATAGTTCACTAGTCGTGATTCTGCTTAAGATTGATGACATGTTGGGTGAACAAATTACAGCGGGGTAATTGACAAACATATAGAAAGAATACATGCATATACTAATCATATTGACTCCTATGAGATTTGATTGGACATTACAACATTATACATAGACCGTAATCCAACTACATCTATGACTAATAATCCACCTTCACGTTATCATACGAACCCCCTCCAGTATTAAGTTGCAAGCAACAGATAATTGCATTAAGCATTGCATGTAAAGTAAACAATACGATTGTTCTATGAACAAAGGATTTTTGTTTTCTCCCTAGTAGAAACAACACATCTAGTACCTTAGAGATTTCTGTCACTTCCCCAGATTACTAGAGGCATGAACCCACTATCGAGCATAAATACTCCCTCATGGAGTTGCTAGCATATACTCAGCCAAGATATCTACTAACAACGGAGAGCATGCAAGATCACAAATAACAAAGACATGATAGAATCAATAATCAATATGAAATAGCATCTCAATATCCATGGGATCCCCGCAAACACAACATGTATGATTACAAATAGATGATCTTGATCATGAACGGAGCTGACAAGATCTAAACATGATAGCACAAAGGAGGAGAACCAACCATATAACTACTACATGGACCCATAGTCAAAGGATGAACTACTCACGCATCACACCGGAGGCTTGCATGGTGATGAAGAAGGCCTCTAGGCTGAATTCTCCCCTCCAGGAGGGTGTCGAGAGGAGCTTCAGATCTCTCCCGATCTAGGGATGGAGATGACGGTGGCTACAGACTCTTTCGTGGTATCGAAGGCAATATATAGGCGAAATGGGAGGCCGCGGGGGTGCCTTAGGCGGCCGCACCACCCCCTGGCGCGGGCCAGGTCTGGCCGCATGGCCAGGTGGTGTGGCCGGCCCCTGGACCCTCTCCGTCTCGTATTCTGGCTCTGTGTCCCCCTCGGTCAAATATTGACTTTGGCTTTTGTCCCGTCCAATTTCGAGGATATTCATTTTTTGACTTTCCTGGAACCAAAAACAGTAGAAAACAGGCAGCTGGCACTGTGGCATCTTGTTAATAGGTTAGTCCAAGAAAGGTTATAAAAAGTACTCCAAAGTGTGGAAAAAACATAAGAAAGTATATATAAACCAAACATGGAACATCAAAAATTATAGATACGTTTACAACGTATCAACATCCCCAAGCTTAACTCCTGCTCGTCCTCGAGTAGGTAAGTGATAAAAACAAAGAATAAGTTTTGAGGTGACATGCACCATCATAAACTTGATCAAAGTATTTGTAAAACATTGATAGCTGGGATCATAGTACTTCAACATAGCATGAAAGATAAAGTTCTAACAATAAGACATAGTAACTATGTTGTAACATGAAAGGCACAAACAAAAGACTCATGAATGACAATGCTTTGCAAGACATTTTTTGTTTCACATAAGGAAAACATAGCATAGTGGCATTCAGCTTGTCCCTCATAATGTAGCAAATCATAATTGCATAGGACACCTTCAAAGTTTATAAGGGTGACTAGATACAAATAGTTTAAGAATAAGCAATATCAAAGTTATGCATCAATCAACAAGTCTTCGGACAATGCACATTAAACTAAGAATGGCCACTATGCTCTCACAATAGGTGCATAAAGATAGAAGATGGAGACTCAACATAAAATTAAAAGAAAGGCCTTCATAGAAGGAAGCAGGGATTCAAGTTTCATAAAGAGCTTCCAAAAATTATGGTACTTATTAGCTTTCAGCTCTCATTGCCCCTATCATAAGCATCTTGAAGTGATTAAGGTTAAAGTGAACAAACTATAGAGTATATGCTTGACAAAGTATAAGTTGGAAATCTCATGTCCCTTGAATACGAGGGCCGCTCCTCATGCTACTCAAGTTTAGTTACCGGTAAGTTCTTGTCATAGTAAGTACATGTTTATCATAGAGAAGCGCCAACAGGGTACCCCTTGCCCGATGATACATAAGAATCCCCATACCAAAATGACAAGGCAAGCAGACAACGAGCATTTCAGTAATCTTATTATTTACCATGGGAAAATGGTGCTTTTTTTCTCTCTTTTCTCTTTTCTCATCTCTTTTTTTTTCTCTTTTTCTCAATCTCTATCTCTTTTTTATAAGGAATGCTTCATAGATTGCTCATTATGGTTACGCTGCAGGTTTCCACCATGATTAGGCATGGATTAGACCAGTGGCCCAGGCGTTTTTCTAACACACATACATAACTCCATGGACTTACAAGCTCCCCTTTCATTTCACACCGACAACATCCATAGACAAAAGAGCATGATATCAACTAGGTACAATGTACAAGGGTAATGTTGAAAGCGTTCCCCATGACAGCATGGTTCTGCTAATCCCCAACATATAAGTGCAAGCATATACAACATATATGACACAATGGTTTAATCAAGTTTGTGAGAGCTTTAATCACTAGTTTTCTCATAACAAGTTTAATTTGGAAGGTAGATAAAAACAAAAATATACTAGGAATAGCAAATGCTAATAGGTAGGTATGGTGGACTCTTTTGAATAACTTGGTTTATTTGGTGTTGGATGCAATAGTGGAACTCATACTTGGTTATGAAGGCCAGCAAAAGACTAGGAGCGACCAACTAAGAGAGCAATAATGGCCATAATCATGCAAAGCGACAAAACATCATTAATTAAAGCATAAAGTGATATTCGAAGTCGAAAACTAAAAGAGAGTAATGCCTAAGCACAATTAGCACCCTCGGGTGCGGATTTGGTTGGTATGTAATGACTTCTTTGATTGCTATGCTTGCTTGAATTGTTCCTTTTTGTCTGTTTTACCCAAGTCGTTGCCTCCAACCCTACACCATGGGAAGGCACCACTCTCACCTTCACCGAAGACGAGTTGAATATCCCGCAAACACTAGAGGATCTGCAGTAGTTGGAGACCCCGAATGCTATCCAAGACTCCGCAGATGCACCCTCCGAGTAATCACCCACGTCGCTGTACTCGCCCCTTCTAGCAATAGGGTAGAGTCCTGTATCGTCCCTAAACGCGTTTTGTAATGCCTAAGCACAATTAGCACCCTCGGGTGCGGATTTGGTTGGTATGTAATGACTTCTTTGATTGCTATGCTTGCTTGAATTGTTCCTTTTTGTGTGTTTTACCCAAGTCGTTGCATCAGACCCAACCCGCATCGTCTGCCACCAATAAGACCTCCCCCAGGATGGCCATGAAGACCGGAAGCTCGAAGAAGGCATGTAGCCGCTGTGGAGACGAAGGACACCAAGGCAACCGATGCTCCGGCCACTGCCCCAACTGCGGAGAACCCCATCCACCCAAAGTTTGCCCAACTCAGTTTATCACTTGTTTCTACTACGAAGGCCAAGACCATGTCCCTATCAATTGCCCAATATATCCCCTCCTTGGCATTGCCCGTCAACCTCCCGGTACCAGCAAAGGCAAGGCGTCAAAATAGCTACACCGAAGGATGGGCATCTGCTTCGCGTGCGGACTACTAGGTCACTTCAGCGGAGAATGCCCCGAGAGAAAATCCGCTAAGACTTCCTCGGCAGAGAAGCTCGAAGACATCCATGGTCCCCTCCCCCAGAAAAGATGGTCACCCTACTGAAGATGTCCCTCGCTTTGATTGGCGACGACACCCCGTGGAAGTAAAGATAGAGAGAAGCTCCTTAACCCACTCCAGGACTTCCGGAAAGTCGACGAGTGTCACCTGTAATAAACTAGCCCATGTCCCCCCTGGAAAGACAGCTAGGATGCCACCCTTCTCCTATGTTGTCCTTTGCTACCTTGAGATCTACTTTTGCCACCCTCTTAAGTAAGTCCCCTATTTGTAACTCTCCAACCTAACAAAGTCGAATCCTAAGGGGGAAAGACTGTGTCTTTCCCGCAAAAAAAATAGATAACCTCTCTGCCCGACCTGTGACCCAAGGACACAGATCTTAGAACACAGAGTTGTCACAGACATGGATTCAACAACCCACTTAAGTGAAGCGCCGTAGACCTTTACAGAAGGAAGATCCCTCCCCGCAACCATGGCAAAAAACACCTCGATCCCCGAGTTTCAAGAAGATTGGAGTTCAACCTCGCTGTCAAGGTGTTTCTACTCGAAGGCAAAGTCGGCAAGTTAGTCCGCAAGTAACCCATAGCACTAACTAAGACAAATCCCCTAACCTTACTCTCCTGAATCTCAGGACGAGATTCTTTTAAGGGGGAAAGTTCTGTAACATTTCAATTTTAGCAATCATGATTTGTTGTCCATAATTCAAAAATCAGGGGAAACAAAAACTTTTTCCTTGTGCTTGGGTGCAGTGCTTGCTAGTTGTTTGCTTGCACTTGTGCTCATTATGTGTATCTTAGGATACTCCTTACCTCACCCTCAGTTGACAAAAGCTATTTACCAAAACTATCTTGGCTTACTTTACATATTCTCAAACGTTCTGGCATTTCAAAACATGAGCCAAGATGCCTATGAAAACAAAACTATTTTTGTAGCTTCCATTGACAAAACTATGGAGAGATATATAATACAATCTCCTTATGTTTTCAAGACAGAGCACTCAACTAATCTTACCTCTAGTTTTCCCAAAACTCTTGTTCAAAGCATTTGAATTCTACTCTTGGTAGAGATACCAAGAACCCTCATCTTATTCAAAACTCAACCCCTTCAAAATGCCCCAACCTTACCCCAAGCTAAGCTTGATGGTGACCCCTAGTAATAGTTGATTAGTGTATAAGATGAGTTGCCTTGATCTGCTGTCTAATGAGTTGCCTTGATCTGCTGATTGATTTGTTTGCTTAGGAAGTAGAATGAGCTACTTTAGAAGCTCATAACTAGGATCAAGATTTTTTCCAACTCCTCAATCCCTAAACAAGAATACAAACCTTGTTACGATCCCTAGCCACTAGGTGATCATCTAAAACCCTCAACCAGATATATTCTAAGGATCTCCATTCTAGATGTTTCCAATTTCATGAAGACCAATATCAAGCAAGGATCTCTTCTACTCACACTACACTTCCATATCAATCACTTGTTAAAGCTCTAATACCTTGCAACTCCTCCAAGAACATTCCCTCTCATACTCTAGTCAAATTCCCTCAAAATCGCCAATTTTGACTAAGTCGGGAAACAGTTTCAACATCACCTTTTTGAATGCCTCCTTTTCTCAAACCATGTGCATTTTTGGAAATGCACTTGAACCATATTGTTAGCCATCCTAAGGACTACCAAGGCACACAAGAAAATAACATTTCCTGCAAAACTAGTCACCATGCCTACTTTGCTAGAAGCTCACACCCCCTCCCAACCTCTATGGACCAACTCTCTGCATGGTTGTGTTATACTCATTGATGTCTATCTAAACCTACTTCCCTTGTCCCAAGTGGACCTTTGAGCTTATTAAACCCACATGGTTTATAAGGCATCATGACCCATATTTCATGGCAGCCTTAATTTCAACAAAGTTGGCCATCACTTCTAGATCACCTCAAATACAATTAATTAAAACTCCTCCTGCCATGGTCATCTATATGACCTGGTCTACCCACCCATCTATCCCTTGAACCAAGGTGAGCTCTGAGCTCCAAGATACAAGCATGTTTTGGTGCTATAAAAATAACACCACCCTAGATCCTCACCTCCTTGTTTTCCATCCTTTCCAACTTGGAATTTCATTCCTCAAGGTTGCAAATGCTTGCTACACCTTGTCTATTTCATCTATATTGGTCCACTAGATTTATCAATAATTATCCATAATTATTATTGCCCCAAAACCTATTTAATCCCTTAAATAGTCAAAATCTCCAAAACTCCCTTCCTAAAGGAAAGTTTGGTTTTTACCAAAACACTTCCCCAAATTTTGGCTCATGTGAGTCCCCCAAATATTATCCTATCTTTCCATCTCAAAAATATATTTTTTTGAGAAGCTTTATTATTTCTTTTTGCCCTTTTTCTTAAAAGGTTGAATTGGAATAATAATTGTTTTAATCACTTTTTATGCCTCAATAAATCTTGGGAAAATTCCCCTAAGTGTGTATACACATTTGGGACCCTTCCAGACCAAAATCCACCCATGTCCAATGGAAATTTATCAAATGTTCTCCTAAAAATCACTTCTTCCCTTTTTGAGTAATTGATTTTAAGAGGACTAAAACTCCTCTGAAAAATCTCAAACAAATCCTAGGAGCCTACCTTGACCTCATCTATCTACCAGTACCATTTTGTCCTCTAGTCCAAAGAAATATTTGGATCTCCTTCGCAACCAACAATTGGATCAATTTTGGCAAATTAGCAAACTACTAGTCTAAACCACTTCCAAATTTCACCAAAGCTTGATCAAAGCTCATCCTTAGCACCAGGACACACCCCTGGTCGAATAGCACTGTAGATCTACCTCAGCCTTTCCCATTCTACCCTTGCACTAGTAAGAGAGAGAGAGAGAGACAACACAATCTTACAAGGATCTACTTTAATTAACCACCATAGCTGCCACCACCTCCTTCTCTTATCCTGCACGACCAAATACCCTTCTTACCCCTCCCCACTGTCCCCTGGAACAATCACTGGCCAGCTTTGCTCTCCCCTTGTCCTAAATGGTAATTTTATACCATCAACTCCTCCATCTTGGTATAAAGCCAGTAGGCCTTCCCCAGCCAGTCCCTGCCCTCATTTGCCCCCTCTTACTCTCACTTGCCTCCCCCGAGCACCACACCCCTCCCATGCTTTGTGATGTCCGAAGGAAGAAGAAGAGGAGCTCTCAGCCTCCTCTCAAAAATCGAGCAAGGCTCTCTCTCCCCTCAGCTCCATTCTCTCTGCATGTCAGCCCACGAGCTCCCCTAGCTCTCCTCTACCTAACCGTGATCTTATCTCTGTCTAGGACCCTCTCCTCCGCCGTCGCTGTTGAGCACCGATGAGATCATCCTCGGTTGCCGTACCCCGAACGGCTTCCAGTGGTCCTCCGCCATCGTGCCGCCCACCGATTTGTTCAGGGCCATCGACCGCGTCGCCCTGCACCCTCCGCGCCACCTCCCGAGCCCTCTAGTGAGCTCCTGCCTCCCCTCTCCGCCGCTGCTTAGGGTTTCGCCGCCGGTGTCCTGTCCTGCATAGGCGATGACCCCGAGCCGTCCATCGCGACTAGATCCGACGGTCACCGTCGCTCGGTACCGCTTCGGCGCTCTCCACCGCTGACTGGCGGGCCCCGCCAGTCAGGTTCGAACCGCATCCTCTGGCGCGTCATCCAGTGCGCCGTGGGTCAAATCCTCCCCTGCAGCCTAGTGTCTCCCCGGATCTGGCCCGCTGCACCCTTTTTGTTTTTCTTTTAGCTAACCTTTTATTCCAGAAAAGCTCATGCTAGGATTAAATCCAAATAAAATGGTAAATCAAGTCCAGATACCTAGATCTAATTTTCTGGTGGTTCTCTGATGTTTTCTCAAACATGCAGAGGCAACCCCATGGCCAAAATAATTTTCTCTAATTACTAGTAATTATTCTGCTAGAATGCGTCTGGTACACTAAGTAATTTCCACAAAGAGTTCTACATCTCCATTTGAGATGAACCAAAGACCTACTGGAAGGTATTTGAAATACCTATCATCCAGCACAGATCTCATACGAAGGTGAACCGTATTCTGCCAATAGTAAAAGTAACAAAACGAGCAACTTCTGTCTTAGTTAAATTCCCCAGGTCAAACCAAATTAGGTTTTGACCTAATTCTAGCTCCCTGTACACTCCAGTACCAATATCTACCAAACCCCAGCAGCTCATAATTTATTGAGTTCTGGTTGAATTTTAGTGAATTAAATACTTCTGTGATGGGTATTTTCACTAAATAAATCACTCCAGGAGTTTGGCAGCTCCAAAATGAGTGAATCCAATTCCTACAGAAAGGTATTCTGAATACCTAGCACATGCCCTCGGAACTAACTCAATATCTCCTATAGATTTAATCTGGTGATAAAGCGAAGATTCATACAGAATTGCCTTTGGGAATTTCCTGAGATTCTTTTGACCCAATTCCAACTCTGTGTGGTTCAGTACATCATATACTGCCAAACCATCCAAGGAAATAATTTTTGGAGCTCCAGAACTTCTCTGGTGAATTATTTCCTCAAACTAGAGTTTAATCCACTATAAAAAAGCATAACTAATTCTAGAGAATGGATAATCAATTGAAACCACTTGTGATGGTTTTGTCTCAACAAGACCTATCTGAGGATACCACCTTTGCACATTGGTAGCCTACTGATCCCAGAACCCTAATCCAAATTGCTCTATATCTACCCTAGACAACTATCTTCCAAGAGAAAACACGAGAGGCAATCTTGTAAATTCCACCATTTGAATCCCACCTCTCCAAAAACCTCCCAAGTCCAGTAGTAAACATTTGTTTGTTTGCTGTATGGTTTGATGTTTGTATGCCTTGTATTGATTGTGATATTGTCTGCTTGCATGTCTACCCGATGATGACGATAGTTTGAGTGTCTGACGACAAGAAGGAAGGGATTTATTTTTTTATTATATATATTTGGGTATTCTTGGTCATCTGAAGAAGCCTTGGGACTTATTGCTGATCACAGGCAAGCCACCCTTCCTGAACTCTGATATATGTCCTATTCTCTTTTACCTATTTTGTATCCTCTTTACAAATTGCATTATCAACCTTCATGTCTTGCTTTATAAATACAGCGATAGTAACTTGGCTCCTCCAAGTTAAGATTTCGTGTCTTTCGAGGCACCACCCCCCGATGAACCTATCATTTTATCCCCTTTAGACCGAGAGTACGATGGTTAGCATCCTACCTCCTTGGAAACCCCAGTTTCGAGAAAATAAACTGTTTTGGGACCTTTCCTCACTTCAAAGGTTTTTAAAATGGCTTTGTAAAACCCTGGGAAGAGGCATCCTTCCCAGTGGAGGTTTTAACAAAATAAATGGTGATGAGGAGAAATGAGAATGTGATGGGATGTTCTACGCCTTTACTAGAACATTTTTTATCCGTGCAACCACATTACCCCAGGTTGCTGGGGCTTTACTCGTAGTTTGTCCGCATTAGCCGAGGCACTTCTACCATGCTTATAGGGAGAAATCCCTGGAATTTTGGGCAGGCGCCACCAGATCAAGGATCTGAAGTCTGTTGCTTGTTTCGGGAAGAGTGAGCCTGAACTGGTAGGAGGCCAGTGCAAGAATTGGTTCTCCCGCGGACGGTATGACTTAGGTAGTACAGAAGGAAGTGGAGTCTCCAGATTTAAGGTATACGCCAAGTAGCGGCTTGAGTTTGCGCGTGTACGGAAGGAAGGACTATGGCTGGGAGCCACATACTCGTTGCCGGGGAGAACAAACCCAAGAGGAAAAGCATGCCTTTGCTATTGTAGACAAGCGAAAGGTTAGGTTTGATTATCCGGACCCCCATCTACAGTGGTAGTGGGTCGTGGTTGTATCCCGGCAGATGTATTGATTCTTGTGGGTAAAGTTTGCAAACTCTGTAGAGTATAACCTATTCGAATAGCCATGTCCACAGTAAAGGACGGTTGTAAAGGTGTTGGCTAGGAGTACCCAATCTGTGCTTGTTTGGGAAACAAGTACTTTGAGGACGAAGGTTCCGGGGGAACCCGAGTTCGAGAACTTTGTTTTGACCCGAGGGGTCTAAAATGTTCAAAAAGGGTTTTCAACCACAAAACTGTTTTCAAAACTGTTTTTCAACAAAGATATGGAGATGCCATAATTTCAAAGTTAGGTTAGGCCTTTTCAAAAGCAACCCCAGATAGAGCTATCTCGCCACAGCCAGAATTGCATTTCGTTTGTTCACTTATCTTGGTGGTTTGCGAGTACATTCAAAGTACTCACGGCTGTGTCCCTGGCTATTTACTTGGCCAGACTTTCAGGAGATTAAGGTGACGTCCAGCGAGCTAGGCCGTCTTCCCAGTCAGTTGCCTATAGGTTGAGGCACGATTGGGCTCTGCGCTTGGCGATGTTCCACTGCTATTGGTGATGTAGCCGTAATGGCACCTATGTAAGTTGTGGGCTCCCCGGATTAATCATCCGAGAAATCCATGTTATGCATACATCCACGTTGCCATGATCAGTGAGCCGTGGAACATAACCGATAGGTATCATTACATCATCTGAAACATAACGAAATACAAGACTTACATAATTGCCATTATGGCTACATCATCATTAGCGGCGGATCATCGCCAAGCGCAGAGCCCCAATCGTGCCTCCACCTACAGGCAGCTGACTAGGAAGACGGCCTAGCTCGTTGGACGTCACCTTAATCTCCTAAAATTCTGGCCAAGTAAATAGCCAGGGACACAGCCGTGAGTACTTTTGAATGTACTCGCAATCCACCAAGATAAGTGAACAAAGGAAATGCAATTCTGGCTGTGGCGAGATAGCTCTATCTGGGTTGCTTTTGAAAAGGCCTAACCTAACTTTGAAATTATGGCATCTCCATATCTTTGTTGAAAAATAGTTTTCAAAACATGCTTCTGTTTTATAAACAAAGACATCTCCATATCTTTGTTGGAAAAGAGTTTTGAAAATAGTTTTGTAGTAAAAACCCTTTTTAAACATCTTCGACCCCTCGGGTCAAAACAAAACCTTCGAACTCGGTTTCCCCCGGAACCTTCATCCTCAAAGACTTGTTTCCCAAACAAGCACAGTTTGGGTACTCCTAGCCAACACCTTTACAACCATCATTGACCATGAACATGGCTATTCGAGTAGGTTATACTCTATAGAGTTTGCACACTTTACCCACAAGAATCAATACATCCGCCGGGATACAACCACGGCCCACTACCACGGTAGATGGTGGTCCGGATAATCAAACCTAACCTTTCGCTTGTCTACACTAGCAAAGGCATGCTTTTCCTCTTGGGTTTCTTCTCCTCGGAAACGAGTATGTGGCTCCCAGCCATAGTCCTTCCTTCCGTACATGTGCATACCCAAGCCGCAACTTGGCGTATACCTTAAATCTGGAGACTCCACTTCCTTTCGTACTACCTAAGTCATACCGTCTGCGAGAGACCCAATTGTAGACCGGCTTCCTGCCAGTTCAGGATCACTCTTGCCGAAACAAGCAACAGACTTCAGATACTTGATCTGGTGGTGCCTGCCCGGAATTCCAGGGATTTCTCCCTATAAGCATGGTAGAAGTGTCTCGCCTAATGCGGACAAACTACGAGTTAAGCCCCAGCAACCTGGGGTAATGTGGTTGCGCGGATAAAAATTGTTCTAGTAAAGGCGTAGAACATCCCATCACATTTCCACTTCTTCTCATTGCCATTTCTTTTGTTAAAACTTCCACTAGGAACGATGCCTCTTCCCAGGGTTTTACAAAGCCATTTTTGAAACGTTTGTAGTGGGGAAAAATCCCAAAACAGTTTATTTTCTCAAAACCGGGGTTTCCAAGGAGGTAGGATGCTAACCATCATACTCTCGGTCTAAAGGGGATAAATGATGGGTTCATCAGGGTGGTGCCTCGAAGGACACGAAATCATAACTTGGAGGAGCCAAGTTACTATCGCAGTATTTATAAAACAAGACATGCAGGTAGATAATGCAATTTGTAAAGAGGATACAAAACAGGCAAAGAGAATAGGACATATATCAAAGTTCAGGAAAGGTGGCTTGCCTGCGATCAGCAATAAGTCCCTGGGCTTCTTCAGATGACAAAGAATACCCAATAATATAATACTAACAAATCCCTTCCTTCTCGTCGTCAGACACTCACAGTATCGTCGTCATCGGGTACACATGCAAACAGACAATACCACAATCAATACAAGGCATAGAAGCATCAAACTATACAACAAACAAACATAGGAAAAACTACTGGACTTGGGAAGTTTTGGAGAAGTGGGATTCAAATGGTGGAATTTACAAGATTGCCACTGTAGTGGTTTCCATTGGAAGATAGTTGTCAAGGCTAGATACAAAGAGCTTGGATTAGGGATCTGTGGCCAGTAGGATATCAATGTGCAAGGGTGATATCCTCAATTAGGTCTGGTCAAGTCAAAACCAACACAAGTGGTTTCACTTGATTATCACTTTTCTAGATTTAAATATGCTTTTTATAGTGGATTAAACTATAGTTTGAGGAAATAATTCACCAGAAAAGTTCTAGAGCTCCAAAAATTATTTCCTTGGAGGGTTAGGTAGTACTGGATGTACTAAACCATCCAGAGTTGGAATCAGGTCAAAAGAATTACCATAATGCCCTTATGAAATTCCCAAATGCCGTTCTGTATCATTCTTCTCCTTTTTACCAGATTAAAACTACAGGAGCTATTGAGTTGGTTCCAAGGGAATGTACTAGCTATTTATAATACCTTTCTGTAGGAATTGGATTCACCCTTTTTGGAGTTGCCAAAGTCCAGGAGTGATTTATTTAGTGAAAATACCCCTTACAGAAGTATTTAAATCACTAAAATTCATCCAGAGCTCAATAAATGCTGACCTGCTAGGGTTTGGTACATATTGATAATATCAGGTACTAGGAGGTGGAATCCGGTCAATACCACATTTGGTTAGACCTGGGGAATTTATCTAAGGAAGACATGGGATGGTTTGGTTATTTTTGTTAAAGGCAACCTACTGTTCACCTTGGTATGTGACCTGTACTGAAAAAGAGGTATTTCAGATACCTTCGAGTAGGATTTTTGTTCAATACAAATGGAGTTGTAAAACTCCCTATGGAAATTAATTAGGGTTCCAGATACATTTTAGCAGAATAATTACCAGTAATTAGAGAAAATTATTTTGGACATGGGGTTGCCTCTGCATGTTTGAGAAAACATCAGAGTACCCCTAGAAATTTGAATCTAGGCAAATGGACTTGGTTTACCATTTTACTTGGACTAAAACCTAGCAAGATCTTTCTAGAACAAAGATCTGCTAAAAGAAAAAGGAGGGAATGCGGCAGTGGGCCGGATCTGGCGACCATGGGCCGCCCAGCAACGAAGCCGGCCCACCCGGCTTTTCTCAGCGCGAGAGGAGGGGGTTTCGAACCTGACGGGTGGGGCCCGTCTGCCAGTAGGGGTGGAAGGGAGAACGGGTATGGAGGGACGAGGGCCGTCCGTTTAAAGAGCGATGGACGGATCTGGCTCGTCCTCAACCGCTCGACGCCGGTGGAGGAAGCTAACCCTAGCAGAGGGGTAAACGCGGTGGGGAGGCTCACCGTGGTGAGGAAGGACCGTCAGGGATGGGCTGGGTCGACGCGGTGACCGGAGATGACCTCGGCGAGGGGTGGAAGGGCCCGCTTGATGCAGATCCGAGAGGCCCGCCATTGGACAGAGGGCGACGGCTCCGAGCTCGTCCGCGGCGGCGCCGGGGAGGATCCTACAAGGAAGGAGAGGTCAAGTCAGATGCAGGGGAGGAGGGGAGCTCGTCTAAGTAGCATGCAGAGGGAGAAACAGAGAGGAGGGGAGGCCTTGCTTGATTTTAGAAGAGGAGGTCGAGGCTCTCCTTTTTCTTCGTCCTTCGGATAGCACAGCGCAGGGGAGGGAGAGGGGAGCTGGGGGAGGGGAGTGGGAGGTGTGAGGGGCGAATGAGGGCAGGGGCGAGCTAGGGAAGGGCTGCTGGCCTTTATACTAGGAGGGAGGAGTAGATGGAGTAAAAGACCATCTAGGACAAGGGGGAGAGGGTTCTGGCCAGGGATTTGTCCAGGGGTTGGTGGAGAGGGGTAGTATAGGTATTTGGTGGTGCTGGACCAGAGAGAGAGAGTTGGTGGCATCAATGGTAATTAAATGAAATAGATCCTTGTAAGATTTGGGGTTCACTCTCTCTCCTTCTATTAGTACAAGGGCCAATGGGTAAATGTTGGGGTGGTGCTACAGTGCTGGTCGACCAGTGGGGTGTCCTGGTGCTGAGTATGAGGACTGAGCAAGGTTTGATGAAATTTGGAAATGATTTGAGTAGTGGTTGGCTTAATTGGCAAATTTGCTCCACTTGAGGGTTGTGAAGGAAGTCTAAAAAGTTACATTGGGCCAGAGGAGAAAATGGTACTGATAGTTAGATAAGGTAAAGGTAGACTCCTAGGATTTAATTGAGATTTTTATGTGGGGTTTTAGTCCACCTAAATCCAATTACTCAAAAAGGACAGAAGTGCTTTCTAGAGGATCATTTGACAAATTTCTATTGGGAAAGGTTGGATTTTTGTGTGGAAGTGTACCAGAGGTGAATACACACTTAGGGGAATTTTCCCAAGATTTATTCAGGCCTAAAAGTAATTAAAACAATTATTATTCCAGTTGAGCCATTTAAGAAAATGGACAAAAAGAAATAATAAAGCTTCTCAAAAAAATTTATTTTTGAGATGGAGAGATAGGATATGATTTGGGAGACTCACATGAGCCAAAAGTTGGGGAAGTGTTTTGGTAAAAACCAAACTTTCCTTTATGGGGGGAGTTTTGGAGATTTTGACTATTTAAGAAACTAAATAGCTTTGGGGCCTCAATAATTATGGATAATTATTGATAATTCTTGGATATCAAGGTTGGTGAGGTGGACAAGGTGTAGCAAGCATTTTCAACCTTGTGTAATGGAAATCCAACTAGAAAAGGATGGAAAACCAAGAGTTGATGATCTAGGGTTGTGTTATTTTTATACCATCAAAACATGTTGCTTCTTGGAGCTCAGAGCTCACCTTGGTGCAAGGGATAGATGGATAGGTACACCATGTCATATAGATGATCATGTCAGAAAGAGTTTGAATTAACTGCATTGGTGGTGATCTAGAAATGATGGCAAACTTTGTTGAAATTAAGGCTGTCATGCAAAAAGTGCCAGGAAGCCTTCTAAACCAAGTGAGTTTAATCAACACAGAGATCCACTTGGAACAAGTGAATTAGGTTCTGATAGAAATCAAAGAGTAGACCACAACCATGCAGAGAGTTGGTCCAAAGGAAGTTGGATGAGGGTGTGAGCTTCTACCAAAGTAGGCATGATGACTAGTTTTGGAGGAAATGTTATTTTCTTGTATGCAAAACCATCATGGACAAGTGGGTTGGAGGAGGGTTTAACCAAGGGAAAATGTGTGCCTTGGTAGTCCTTAGGATGGTTAACAAGATGGTTCAAGTGCATTTCCAAGAATGCACATGGTTTGAGAAAAAGAGGCATTGAAAAGGGTGATGCTGAAACTGTTTCCAGACTTAGCCAAATTCGCAGTTTTGAGGATTTTGACTAGAGTATGAGAGGGAATGTTCATGGAGGAGTTGCAAGGTATCAGAGCTTTAACAAGTGGGAGATATGGAAGTGTAGAGTGAGTAGAATAGGTCCATGCTTGATATTGGTCTTCATGGACTTGGGAACATCTAGGATGGAAGTCTTTAGAATGGATCTGATTAAGGGTTTTATATGATCACCTAGTGGCTAGGGATCATATCTAGACTTGTATTCTTGCTTAGGGATTGAGGAGTTGGAAACATCTTGATCCTAGTTATGAGCTCCTAGAGTGGCTCATACTACTTCCTAAGCAAACAAGTCAATCAGCAGATCAAGGCAACTCATCTTATACTAAGCATCACCACTAAAGAGGTTACCATCAAGCCTAGCTTAGGGTAAGGTTGGGGCATTTTGAAGAGGTTGAGTTTTGAATAAGATGAGGGTTCTTGGTATCTCTACCAAGAGTAGAATTCAAATGCTTTGGACAAGAGTTTTAGGAAAACTAGAGGTAAGATTAGTTGAGTGTTCTATCTTGAAAACATAAGGAGATTGCATTATATATCTTTACATAGTTTTGTCAATGGAAGCTACAAAAATAGTTTTGGTTTCATAGGCATCATGGCTCCTGTTTTTGAAATGCCAGAACATTTGAGAATATGTAAAATAAGCCAAGATAGTTTTGGTAAATAGCTTTTGTCAATAGGTAGGGAGGTAAGGAGTATCCTAAGATACACATCATAAGCGCAAGTGCAAGCAACAACAAGCAAGCAATGCACCAAAGCACAAGAAAAAGTTTTTGTTCCCCCTGATTTTTTCATTCTGGACAACTAATCAAGGTTGCTGAAATTGGGATATTACATAAGTCTTGAAATTCGTTATGTATCGGATGTTGTAATGGTACTTATCGGTTATGCTCCACGGCTCACTGATCATGGGAACGTGTAAATATGCATAACAAGGATTTCCCGGATGAATAATCCGGGGAGCCCACAGGCTTGGTATCAGAGCCATCCTGACTGTAGGAGACCTTAGTTTGCATGGACATTAGACAGGAAACGAAAAATCTATTTTCTAAAAGACAAGGGAGAAAAGATGACTATTTGCAAAAGTGCTTATGTCTTCTCCCCCTCTATTTCGAAAAAAGTACTTAAATTAATATGATTTCCTAAGCTTAAAATCTTGCACACTGTCACTAACCCAACCCCATCTCACAAATCTGCTGTAGATGGCCTCTTTCCGCTCAGAGCGCATCATTGTCGGAGAAAGTTTCTTGTCCTTTGAAGAGAAACTTCACAACCTACTGAAGATAGTCAAGAGACCCACGCCAACTATTGAAGGAACATAACTTCCTCACAGTAACACCAATGTGATGCAATGGGTCATCAAGGATGTGATTCCTTCCCCCGATGAGGACACCGCGCCCACAATCTTCACCTTCCTCGACAGCAACTGGGTAGATGGCGTGGTGCGAGCCATACAGGAGATCATGGCGTGCCTCTGCAAGATCCACGAAGATGAGTTGAAAGATACTCCCTACCACTTGTTTGGAAATCGAGATGATGATGGACTACCTACGGAGTCTTTCTTCACCTGCTGCATTGGGAATCAGCTGGAGAATATGGAATACCTACTCCAACGTTCCCAGGAAGATCTTGACAAGGCCAGACACGAGATTCTGCTTCTAAAGATGGATATCAACCTACTCCGTAAGCGCGAAAGGAGTCTTCAGGCCATCAATGCCCGCTTGGCAAGAAAACTGATCACTGAAGTACCCCCACCCCTGAAGACGAGAAACTTGGGACTGATGACGAACTCTCCTTCCTCAATGAGTACCACCCTATCGTCCAGTCACCCGTGCCGACCGAGTCAGCCTCCAACCCTACACCATGGGAAGGCACCACTCTCACCTTCACCGAAGACGAGTTGAAGATCCCGCAAACACTAGAGGATCTGCAGTAGTTGGAGACCCTGAATGCTATCCAAGACTCCGCAGATGCACCCTCCGAGTAATCACCCACGTCGCTGTACTCGCCCCTTCTAGCAATAGGGTAGAGTCATGTATCGTCCCTAAACGCGTTTTGTAATGCCTAAGCACAATTAGCACCCTCGGGTGCGGATTTGGTTGGTATGTAATGACTTCTTTGATTGCTATGCTTGCTTGAATTGTTCCTTTTTGTGTGTTTTACCCAAGTCGTTGCATCAGACCCAACCCGCATCGTCTACCACCAATAAGACCTCCCCCAGGATGGCCATGAAGACCGGAAGCTCGAAGAAGGCATGTAGCCGCTGCGGAGACGAAGGACACCAAGGCAACCGATGCTCCGGCCACTGCCCCAACTGCGGAGAACCCCATCCACCCAAAGTTTGCCCAACTCAGTTTATCACTTGTTTCTACTACGAAGGCCAAGACCATGTCCCTATCAATTGCCCAATATATCCCCTCCTTGGCATTGCCCGTCAACCTCCCGGTACCAGCAAAGGCAAGGCGTCAAAATAGCTACACCGAAGGATGGGCATCTGCTTCGCGTGCGGACTACTAGGTCACTTCAGCGGAGAATGCCCCGAGAGAAAATCCGCTAAGACTTCCTCGGCAGAGAAGCTCGAAGACATCCATGGTCCCCTCCCCCAGAAAATATGGTCACCCTACTGAAGATGTCCCTCGCTTTGATTGGCGACGACACCCCGTGGACGTAAAGATAGAGAGAAGCTCCTTAACCCACTCCAGGACTTCCGGAAAGTCGACGAGTGTCACCTGTAATAAACTAGCCCATGTCCCCCCTGGAAAGACAGCTAGGATGCCACCCTTCTCCTATGTTGTCCTTTGCTACCTTGAGATCTACTTTTGCCACCCTCTTAAGTAAGTCCCCTATTTGTAACTCTCCAACCTAACAAAGTCGAATCCTAAGGGGGAAAGACTGTGTCTTTCCCGCAAAAAAAAAAGATAACCTCTCTGCCCGACCTGTGACCCAAGGACACAGATCTTAGAACACAGACTTGTCACAGACATGGATTCAACAACCCACTTAAGTGAAGCGCCGTAGACCTTTACAGAAGGAAGATCCCTCCCCGCAACCATGGCTAAAAACACCTCGATCCCCGAGTTTCAAGAAGATTGGAGTTCAACCTCGCTGTCAAGGTGTTTCTACTCGAAGGCAAAGTCGGCAAGTTAGTCCGCAAGTAACCCATAGCACTAACTAAGACAAATCCCCTAACCTTACTCTCCTGAATCTCAGGATGAGATTCTTTTAAGGGGGAAAGTTCTGTAACATTCCAATTTTAGCAATCATGATTTGTTGTCCATAATTCAAAAATCAGGGGAAACAAAAACTTTTTTCTTGTGCTTGGGTGCAGTGCTTGCTAGTTGTTTGCTTGCACTTGTGCTCATTATGTGTATCTTAGGATACTCCTTACCTCACCCTCAGTTGACAAAAGCTATTTACCAAAACTATCTTGGCTTACTTTACATATTCTCAAACGTTCTGGCATTTGAAAACATGAGCCAAGATGCCTATGAAAACAAAACTATCTTTAGTAACTTACCTTGACAAAACTATGGAGAGATATATAATACAATCTCCTTATGTTTTCAAGACAGAGCACTCAACTAATCTTACCTCTAGTTTTCCCAAAACTCTTGTTCAAAGCATTTGAATTCTACTCTTGGTAGAGATACCAAGAACCCTCATCTTATTCAAAACTCAACCCCTTCAAAATGCCCCAACCTTACACCAAGCTAAGCTTGATGGTGACCCCTAGTAATAGTTGATTAGTGTATAAGATGAGTTGCGTTGATCTGCTGTCTGATGAGTTGCCTTGATCTGCTGATTGATTTGTTTGCTTAGGAAGTAGAATGAGCTACTTTAGAAGCTCATCACTAGGATCAAGATGTTTTCCAACTCCTCAGTCCCTAAACAAGAATACAAACCTTGTTATGATCCCTAGCCACTAGGTGATCATCTAAAACCCTGAACCAGATCTATTCTGAGGATCTCCATTCTAGATGTTTCCAATTCCATGAAGACCAATATCAAGCAAGGAGCTCTTCTACTCACTCTACACTTCCATATCAATCAGTTGTTAAATCTCTGATACCTTGCAACTCCTCCAAGAACATTCCCTCTCATACTCTAGTCAAATTCCTCAAAACCGCCAACTTTGACTAAGTCGGGAAACAGTTTCAACATCACCTTTTTGAATGCCTCCTTTTCTCAAACCATGTGCATTTTTGGAAATGCACTTGAACCATCTGGTTAACCATACTAAGGACTACCAAGGCACACATTTTCCCCTTGTTAGATCCTCCTCCCACCTATTGGTCCATGATGGTTTTGCAGACAAGAAAATAACATTTCCTGCAAAACTAGTCACCATGCCTACTTTGCTTGAAGCTCACACCCCCTCCCAACCTCTATGGACCAACTCTCTACATGGTTGTGTTCTACTCATTGATGTATATCTAAACCTACTTCCCTTGTCCCAAGTGGACCTTTGAGCTTATTAAACCCACATGGTTTATAAGGCATCATGACCCATATTTCATGGCAGCCTTAATTTCAACAAAGTTGGCCATCACTTCTAGATCACCTCGAATACAATTAATTCAAACTCCTCCTGCCATGGTCATATATATGACCTGGTCTACCCACCCATATATCCCTTGCACCCAGGTGAGCTCTGAGCTCCAAGATGCAAGCATGTTTTGGTGCTATAAAAATAACACCACCCTAGATCCTCACCTCCTTGTTCTCCATCCTTTCCAACTTGGAATTTCATTCCTCAAGGTTGCAAAAACTTTCTACACCCTGTATATCTCATCTATATTGGTCCTCAAGATTTATCAATAATTATCCACAATTATTATTGCCCCAAAACCTATTTAATCCCTTTAATAGTCAAAATCTCCAAAACTCCCTTCCTAAAGGAAAGTTTGGTTTTTCCCAAAACACTTCCCCAACTTTTGGCTCATTGAGTCCCCCAAATCATATCCTATCTTTCCATATCAAAAATAAATATTTTTGAGAAGCTTTATTATTTCTTTTTGCCCTTTTTCTTAAAAGGCTGAATTGGAATAATAATTGTTTTAATCACTTTTTATGCCTCAATAAATCTTGGGAAAATACTCCTAATTGTGTATACACATTGGGGACCCTTTCACACCAAAATCCACCCTTGTCCAATGGAAATTTATCAAATTCTTTCCTAAAAATCACTTCTGCCCTTTTTGAGTAATTGATTTTAAGAGGACTAAAACTCCTTTGAAAAATCTCAAACAAATCCTAGGAGCCTACCTTGACCTCATCTATCTACCAGTACCATTTTGTCCTCTGGTCCAAAGAAATATTTGGATCTCCTTCACAACCAACAATTGGATCAATTTTGGCAAATTAGCAAACTACTAGTCTAAACCACTTCCAAATTTCACCAAAGCTTGATCAAAGCTCATCCTTAGGACCAGGACACACCCCTGGTCGAATAGCACTGTAGATCTACCTCAGCCTTTCCCATTCTACCCTTGCACTAGTAAGAGAGAGAGAGAGACAACACAATCTTATAAGGATCTACTTTAATTAACCACCACAGCTGCCACCACCTCCCTCTCTTATCCAGCACAACCAATTACCCTTCTTACCCCTCCCCACCGTCCCCTGGACCAATCACAGGCCAGCTTTGCTCTCCCCATTGTCCTAAATGGTAATTTTACACCATCAACTCCTCCCTCTTGGTATAAAGCCAGCAGCCCTTCCCCAGCCAGTCCCTGCCCTCATTTGCCTCCTCTCACTCTCACTTGCCTCCCCTGAGCACCACACCCCCTCCCCTGCTCTGTGCTACCCGAAGGAAGAAGAAGAGGAGCTCTCGGCCTCCTCTCAAAAATCGAGCAAGGCTCTCTCCCCTCAGCTCCATTCTCTCTGCATGTCAGCCCACTAGCTCCCCTAGCTCTCATCTACCTAACCGTGCTCTTATCTCTGTCCAGGAACCTCTCCTCCACCGTCGCCGTTGAGCACCGACGAGATCATCCTCGGCTGCCGTCCCCCGAACGGCTTCCAGTGGTCCTCCGCCATCGTGCCGCCCACCGATCTGTTTAGCACCGTCGACCGCGTCGCCCTGCACCCTCCGTGCCACCTCCCGAGCCCTCTGGTGAGCTCCTGCCTCCCCTCTCTGCTGCTGCTTAGGGTTTCGCTGCTGGCGTCCTGTCCCGCGTAGGCGACGACCCTGAGCCATCCATCGCGACTAGATCTGACGGTCACCGTCGCTCGGTACCGCTTCGGCGCTCTCCACCACTGACTGGCGGGCCCTGCCAGTCAGGTTCGAACCGCGTCCTCCCGCGCATCATCTAGTGTGTCGTGGGCCAAATCCTCCGCCGCAGCCCAGTGTCTCCCCAGATCCGGCCCGCTGCACCCTTTTTCTTTTTTTTTAGCTAACCTTTTATTCTAGAAAAGCTCCTGGTAGGATTAAATCCAAATAAAATGGTAAATCAAGTCCAGATACCTAGATCTAATTTTTTGGTGGTTCTCTGATGTTTTCTCAAACATGCAGAGGCAACCCCCTAGCCAAAATAATTTTCTCTAATTACTAGTAATGATTCTGCTAGAATGTATCTAGTACAAAAAGTAATTTCCACAGAGAGTTCTACATCTCCATTTGAGATGAACCAAAGAACTACTGGAAGGTATTTGAAATACCTATCATCCGGCACATGTCTCATTCTAAGGTGAACAGTATTCTGCCTCTAGTACAAATAACAAAACGAGCAACTTCTGTCTTAGATAAATTACCCAGGTCAAACCAAATTAGGTTTTGACCTGATTCCACCTCCTAGTACACTCCAGTACCAATATCTACCAAACCCCAGCAGCTCATAATTTATTGAGTTCTGGTTGAATTTTAGTGAATTAAATACTTCTGTGATGGGTATTTTCACTAAATAAATCACTCCAGGAGTTTGGCAGCTCCAAAATGAGTGAATCCAATTCCTACAGAAAGGTATTCTGAATACCTAGCACATGCCCTCGGAACTAACTCAATATCTCCTATAGATTTAATCTGGTGATAAAGCGAAGATTCATACAGAATTGCCTTTGGGAATTTCCTGAGATTCTTTTGACCCAATTCCAACTCTGTGTGGTTCAGTACATCATATACTGCCAAACCATCCAAGGAAATAATTTTTGGAGCTCCAGAACTTCTCTGGTGAATTATTTCCTCAAACTAGAGTTTAATCCACTATAAAAAAGCATAACTAATTCTAGAGAATGGATAATCAATTGAAACCACTTGTGATGGTTTTGTCTCAACAAGACCTATCTGAGGATACCACCTTTGCACATTGGTAGCCTACTGATCCCAGAACCCTAATCCAAATTGCTCTATATCTACCCTAGACAACTATCTTCCAAGAGAAAACACCCGTGGCAATCTTGTAAATTCCACCATTTGAATCCCACCTCTCCCAAAACCTCCCAAGTCCAGTAGTAATCCTTTGTTTGTTTGCTGTATGGTTTGATGTTTGTATGCCTTGTATTGATTGTGATATTGTCTGCTTGCATGTCTACCCTATGACGACGATAGTGTGAGTGTCTGACGACAAGAAGGAAGGGGTTTCTTTTTTTATTATATATATTTGAGTATTCTTGGTCATCTGAAGAAGCCTAGGGACTTATTGCTGATCATAGGAAAGCCACCCTTCCTGAACTCTGATATATGTCCTATTCTCTTTTACCTGTTTTGTATCCTCTTTACAAATTGCATTATCTACCTGCATGTCTTGCTTTATAAATACTGCGATAGTAACTTGGCTCCTCCAAGTTATGATTTCGTGTCCTTCGAGGCACCACTCCCCGATGAACCTATCATTTTATCCCCTTTAGACCGATAGTATGATGGTTAGCATCCTACCTCCTTGGAAACCCCGGTTTCGAGAAAATAAACTGTTTTGGGACCTTTCCTCACTTCAAAGGTTTTCAAAATGGCTTTGTAAAACCCTGGGAAGAGGCATCCTTCCTAGTGGAGGTTTTAACAAAATAAATGGTGATGAGGAGAAATGAGAATGTGATGGGATGTTCTACGCCTTTACTGGAACAATTTTTATCTGCGCAACCACATTACCCCAGGTTGCTGGGGCTTAACTCGTAGTTTGTCTGCATTAGCCGAGGCACTTATACCATGCTTATAGGGAGAATTCCCTGGAATTCCGGGCAGGAGCCACCAGATCAAGGATCTGAAGTCTGTTCCTTGTTTCGGCAAGAGTGAGCCTGAACTGGCAGGAGGCCGGTGCAACAATTGGGTCTCCCGCGAACTGTATGACTTAGGTAGTACGGAAGGAAGTGGAGTCTCCACACTACAAGGAATGTGCTAACTAGTGACCCCAAATATTGGTCATAGAAAGGTCATAGTAATTCATCTATGACCTTTCTATGACCGAAAACAGTAGGTCACATAGCGAGGGTCAGTATAGATAGCTAACGACCTTTTTTTGAATTGGTCATGGACTACTATGAACAAAATAGATGGTCATAGTGTCCATGACCAAAATTTTGGTCATGGCATTCTGGCATGTCCACGTAAGCCAATCCGACGTGGAGTGTGACGTGGCAGCAAATTCAGCCCAATCTAGTTTAGTGCTTTACATGGGCCAGGCCCAACAACTATAGCCTTTTGGTTTCTATAAGCCTAGCTTTTACTGCCAAGTTATTTCATGGGCCAAGCCCAAAACTTTAGCCCATATATTTTTGCTCCGTGGCATTTTGTTTAGCCCAATATTTTCATTATTCCCATTTAAATTTATTGTAGGTCCGTGACAGTGCTAGTTTCCTACTGCTGGTCCCACATGTCAGTTCTATACAAGCCCCACTCGTCAAATTTCAAGTCCACATAGATAGTTTTCAAAGAGATAATACTGCCAGGTGTTAGCTTTCTGCGAATTGACAGTAAACAAAAGCTTTCCATGATATGCTTTTGGTGATGGTCTCAACGGTGGTGGTCTTGTTGATGCCGACCTCGTAGGAGCGTGTACCTGGAGAATTTTGGTGATGGTCTCGACGGTGGCGGTCTTGTTGATGCCGACCTCGTAGGAGCGTATGAAGAAGAACTCCTTGACGGAGAGGCCATCCTCCAGGAGGCTCCCTATCCGCAGCCGCTTTGCCAAGCCCCGCCGCTCCCCTCCCCCATGCCGCTTGACCCCTCCGCGGTCGCCACCGCCGCGGTGACCCGCGCAGCTGCTGCCAATGTCATGATACCTCGCGGGCAGGCACAGTGCACAGCCACGGGGAGCGGATGGGCCGCACGAAGAGGCGGAGTGGATGGAGATGGGAGGGTAAGCTCACCATGGTCGTCACTGGTTTGTTGTCCGAGCTCCCGAACGCCTCTTCTCCCGATGGCCACGAGCGCGACGCGGGCAAGGCGACATCGACAGAGCGGCGCGTGTCGATGCACGAACGCACGCTCGCGCCGGCGAACAGGCCCGCCATGCTACCATGACTGCTCCAAGGAGGCGGGGCTAGAGAGCTCGAGTTGTGCGGGGATTCGATGCGATCTGAGAAGATCAGGAGCGCCATGCCGCCGTGGTTGGGGATCCGGAGAGAGGCGGCGGGGTCAGGGAGACGAGGTCTCGCGCGTGAGGGGGTTAGGGTTTGGGGTGTGGCTCGGTCACGATCAAGATGGTAGTGTGATGATTTCACAAAAGTACCCCTCCAACATTTGTGGTGCAAGAATGAGAATTTAGGGCATTTTGGTCAATTCATGTCCAAAATGTGTGGGGAACGGGCAGGCAGGAGAAATTGGCGATGTACTTTGGGCCGTTGGATGAAGGCCATCTAAACGGTTGGTATGCTTAGTTGGGCTGATCCGTGGGTATCCTTACTCTCTCTTATGATTGGCTGGTTGTGTTGCCCCCTCTTAAAAACAACGTAAGTACTTAAAAAATTCAATAAAAGGGGAAAATGAGCAATTTTATAGCCAGAATCGCGACATAGTTTATTATAATGTGCCCATATTGTGCACGCATGTGCATATTGGGATGGCGAACAATGTTGCAGGAGGAAGTTTTCCTTTTCGTCGCACACAAAAAGTATTTTCCATTTTCCGAGTGGCAAAAACAGGGCGTTTTGTGAAGCAACCACCAAATGGTTAATTCAAAATGCTACCACCATATTTTTCAAAAAATACTATACCACCTTGCATGGATAATGTCCCAAGTAAGATATCGCAAACCTTTCCGTCCACCCATGACGAAAAAGACAAATGTCTGCCGAATCGGTAGGAAGTGGGTCCGGCTTGAACTTCAGCTACATGATCTAATGCTCATGATTTTTTGAAAAAATCATTTTTAATCTCACAATATGATGTTTCTTTAGAGATCCGATGCAATTTTAGCAAGGATCATCCCCTATCTATGAACCTTCGTGCCCGCCATTTTGACCATAGTTTGAAACGGGCATGAAAAATTCAAAAATGGTCCAAACAATGTAAACCTTAGCGTGGTGTCATATTATGTGACATATTTGCAAGGAAAAATACCAAACTTGGTATATTGCGAACATCTCAAAAAAACCTTCACATAAATGACCTATCTTGTTCGAGGTTTAATGGCTTTTAGGTCAAACGACCAATGTTATGGCCAGAATCGTGACATAGTTTGTGATAATGTGCCCATATTATGCATGCATGTGCATCTTGGGATGGAAAACAATATTGCAGGAGGAAGTTTTCCATTTCGTCGCACAGAAAATGCATTTTCCATTTTCCGAGTGCCAAAAAATGGGGCGTTTTGTGAAGCAACCACAAAATTGTTAATTCAAAATGTTGCCACCATATTTTTCAAAAATATTAGACCACCTTACATAGACAATGTCAAAAGTAGGATATCTCAAACCTTTCCATTCATCTATGGTGAAAAAGAAAATTTTGTGCCGAATTGGTAGGAAGTGGGTCCGATTTGAACTACAGGTACATGATCTAATGCTCATGATTTTTTGTAAAAATCATTTTTAGACTCACAATATGATGTTTTTTTAGAGATCTATTGCAAGTTTTAGCGAGGCTCATCCCCTATCTTCATGACCGCCATTTTGACCATAGTTTGACACGTGGACATGACACATAGGCCAAACTGCTTAGTTGGCAGCCTAGTTGTCATGTCTCAGCATAACGACCATTTAAATTGGTCATAGTCGTCCAAAGTTAAGGTCATGGATCAGCGATATGTGTTTTATGACCAACTGGTTTAAGCAAGATATGACCTTCCTAACAAAAAAGGTCGTAGTTTTTCATGGTTTGGACCCTCCCAAATGGCCTACGACCAGTTGGTTCGAAATGGTCATAGATCTGTGACCAAAAAACTCAATGTCATTAAGAAAAGGTCACTAGTCAACACATTTCTTGTAGTGTTAGATTTAAGGTATACGCCAAGTTGCGGCTTGGGTATGCCCATGTACGGAAGGAAGGACTATGGCTGGGAGCCACATACTCGTTGTCGGGGAGAACAAACCCAAGAGGAAAAGCATGCCTTTGCTAGTGTAGACAAGCGAAAGGTTAGGTTTGATTATCCGGACGCCCATCAATAGTGGTAGTGGGCCGTGGTTGTATCCCGGCGGATGTATTGATTCGTGTGGGTAAAGTTTGCAAGCTCTGCAGAGTATAACCTATTCGAATAGCCGTGTCCACGGTCAAGGACGGTTGTCAAGGTGTTGGCTAGGAGTACCCAAACTGTGCTTGTTTGGGAAACAAGTACTTTGAGGATGAAGGTTCCGGGGGAACCCGAGTTCGAGAACTTTGTTTTGACCCGAGGGGTCTAAAATGTTCAAAAAGGTTTTTCAACCACAAAACTATTTTCAAAACTCTTTTTCAACAAAGATATGGAGATGCCATAATTTCAAAGTTAGGTTAGGCCTTTTCAAAAGCAACCCCAGATAGAGCTATCTCGCCACAGCCAGAATTGCATTTCCTTTGTTCACTTATCTTGGTGGTTTGCGAGTACATTCAAAGTATTCACGGCTGTGTCCCTGGCTATTTACTTGGCCAGACTTTCAGGAGATTAAGGTGACGTCCAGCAAGCTAGGCCGTCTTCCCAGTCAGTTGCATGTAGGTTGAGGCACGATTGGGCTCTGCGCTTGGCGATGTTCCGCTGCTATTGGTGATGTATAATGGCACCTATGTAAGTCTTGAAATTCATTATGTATCGGATGTTGTTATGGTACATGTCGGTTATGTTTCACGGCTCACTAATCATGGGAACATGGAAATATGCATAACAAGGATTTCCCGGATGAATAATCCGGGGAGCCCACATATGGTGTCTTGGGATAGTCTTAACATGGTGTGATCATGTGCCAAGTCAACCCAAATAAAGTATCAAAGGAGAATACCACAATACTATGCTTTAATATGCTAAAGCAACGCATGATTCTTTCAAGGCACATTAATCAATCTCCATTGTTTATAACATGTCAAGCTACAGCAAAAATCACTAAGCATAAAGCCAAAACAATATCAAGCATGACATGACAAAGCATAGGCCACAGTCAAAAACAAGCTCCTTTTACCACTTAAGCATGAACTTTTCCTACTCTTTTCCAATCCAAACCAATCTTTTTTGGAAACTAATGTATGAAAGAGGGGGTCCAACCAATTTATTCAAGCAAACTAAGCAAACCAAGCAAACGAAAACCAAAAACAAAAACAAAGACGCTCCAAGAACAACACAACTGTGCATGAAACAATAAAAATAAAGCGTTTGGAAGAAACCTGAGATTTTTATTGATGAAGAAGGGGATGCCTTGGGCGTACCCAAGCTTTGACGCTTGTACTTCTTGGATATTTCTTGGGGTGACATGGGTGGCATCCCCAAGATTGATATTTAGTCCATTCTTCATCTTATTACATCATTCTTGCCTTACACTTGAAATTCTTCCTTCATACAAAACTTCACAGAATCTTTATTAGCAACATTAGTGTACTCAAGATAATAAGTCTTTAGGTTTGGTTTCAACACCAATAAAACATACATTGAAACACAAGCTATTGTAGCATTTCCCTCAAAAATCTCAATTCCCCAAAAAGAACCCAAATAGGAATCAACAAGAAGCAAATGCAAATAATGGCAGAAATCTATTAAAACAGACCAGCAGGTAAAGACCAATTTTTCGAAGACCTTCTGTTGCTCAAATCGAAAAGTGTTGAACTAACGAAAGTTGGATAACAACCTGGGGCAGAAGCACAAAAAATCACAGCTCAAACCGACATATAGAGATTTTACACGAATTTGTACAGCGAAGCACAAAAATCTCTTTCGGGACAACGACTTTCCCAAGCATTACTTCTCTCTCAGTAGAGGTTACTCTTGGCACAATAAAAAGGATAAGGAGCAGTTATTACAGAGGTAATAACTTCCAAAACTCATCTAAAACTTTTGGGTTATCTCCCAATAAGTACTTTTCTTTAACGCCTTTAAGTTAGGCATAAGAAGCAAGAAAAAGGATCAAGTATTCTCAAATGAAGAAGCATTAAGATTGATACCAGAAATATCTTCAACAAGGCAAGGTATCTCATCCAATTAAGTTCTAGAGGATCCTCTCTCAATGCTCTTGGGTTCACTACTTTCATCAAACAGGTTTTCAGGAACAATCCAATCAAGATTCTTTTCTATGGCTTCATGCATTGCTACAAGTTTGAAAGATATTGGTATCTTAATTTCCTCCCGATTAGGTTCGGGTTTGTCCATATTTTCTCGTGTACCAATAACATCTACACATGAGCCTAGCATATTAAAACGATCAAAGACTTTTCTAGCTTCCTTAGCAACATCATAGAATTCTTTAAGCAAGGTTTCTAGAATAAATTCTCTCTTTTCAGGGTCCTCAATTTCCTTAAGTTTAAGAAAAATTACTTGCATTAAGGGGTTAAGGTTAACAAACCTAGCTTCCAACATGTGAACTAAAGAAGTTGCAGCAATTTCATAATTTGGAGCAAGTTCTACAACTGATCTATCCTCGATATCCTCATGCTTACTAACATGATTAAAGAATTCTTCAATATTATCTTTTCCAATTATAGAGCCACTACCTATTGAAAGGTCTTTCAGGGTGAATTTAGGGATCAACATGGTGAGCTAATAAAGAGGTAACAATTATAGAAAGACTTCAATTTTTGTGTGTTTTTAATAAAGAAAGCAAACTTAGTACAACTAATTTTTTGTGTGTTTTTGATAAAGAAACAAGCAAACAAAGCAGAAATAAACTAAGAAAATCAAAAATAACAAAGTAAAGAGATTTGTTATGAGGGACTCCCCTTGTGAAGATGTCCTTGACTCCCGGGCAATGGTGCCAGAAAAATACTTGCTGGCGCGTGGTTGATGTGGGTGCTTGTTCGTTCAATCCATAGCAACGGCGCCAGAAATATGCTTGTTGGCTCAAGATACGATGAGCTTGTTGGGAACCCCAAGAGGAAGGTACGATGAGCACATCAGCAAATTTTCCCTCAGTTGTGAAACCAAGGTTATCGAACCAGTAGCAGCAAGGAAACACCTCCAAGGTGTTGTTTCCAACTTGGAATGCTGCACAACACAACCATAAAACTTTGTCCCCAACTTACAGTGAGGTTGTCAATCTCACCGGTTTTGCTGAAAACAAAGGATTAAACATATTGTGTGGAAGATAGTAGAAGCTTGCATAAAGTAAACAGAAAACAGTAAACAGTTGTAGATTGATGGTAAAAGAAAGGACTGGGGTCCATAGTTCACTAGTGGTGATTCTCCTTAAGATAGATGACATGTTGGGTGAACACATTACAACAGGGCAATTGACAACCATTGAGAAAGCATACATGCATATACTAATCATCTTGACTCTTATGCCATTTGATTAGGCATTACAACATTATACATAAACCGTAATCCAACTGCATCTATGACTAATAATCCACCTTCAGGTTATCATCCGAACCCCCTCTAGTATTAAGTTGCAAGCAACATATAATTGCATTAAGCATTGCGTGTAAAGTAAACAATACGATTGTTCTATGAACAAAGGATTATTGTTTTCTCCCTAGTAGCAACAGCACATCTAGTACCTTAGAGATTTCTGTCACTTCCCCAGATTACTAGAGGCATGAACCCACTATAGAGCATAAATACTCCCTCTTGGAGTTGCTAGCATCTACTCAGCCAAGATATCTACTAACAACAGAGAGCATGCAAGATCACAAATAACAAAGACATGATAGAATCAATAATAAATCTGAAATTGCATCTCAATATCCATCGGATCCCCGCAAACACAACATGTATGATTACAAATAGATGATCTTGATCATGAACGGAGCTCACAAGATCTAAACATGATAGCACAAAGGAGGAGAACCAACCATCTAGCTACTACATGGACCCGTAGTCCAAGGATGAACTACTCACACATCACACTGGAGGCTTGCATGGTGATGAAGAAGGCCTCTAGGGTGAATTCTCTCCTCCGGCAAGGTGCCGGGAAGAGCTTCAGATCCCTCCCGATCTAGGGATGGAGATGACACTTCTATAGACTCTTTCGTGGATTTTTGATTGGGTACTTAGGGTTTCTGTATTAGAGTTAATATATAGGCGAAAGAGGAGGCCGAGGGGGTCCCTAGGCGGCCGTACCACCCCCTGGCGCGGGCCAGGCCTGCCGCGCGGCCAGGTGGTGTGGCCGGCCCCTGGCCCCTCTCTGTCTCGTATTCTGGCTTCGTGTCCCCCTCGGTGAAATATTGACTTTGGCTTTTGTCCCGTCCAATTCCAAGAATATTCATTTTCTGACTTTGCTGGAACCAAAAACAGCAAAAAATAGGCAGCTGAAACTGTGCCATCTTGTTAATAGGTTAGTCCAAGAAAGTGTATAAAAAGTACTCCAAAGTGTGGACAAAACATAAGAAAGTAGATATAAACCAAGCATGGAACATCAAAAATTATAGATACGTTTGCAACGTATCATGCAATAATGACAGAAGATGACAAAAAAACAATGGACACAACGGACCAAGCTATGTTGCAGCTGGTTTCTCAGGAGGGGACAACCGAAGAACCGAAACTTACAATAGCGGGTATCACAACCATAGGGATGATGTTGGATGAAGCCAACCACCACAGCGATACCAGCCAAGAGCTCGAGACCCACCAATCTGCGCAATGCAAATGCTAGAAGGACCCTTCAATATGCACTTTTACATTGAATCCATGGACAAAAGGCGATCCAACCACCTCATGAAGGACTGTCGAAATTTTTTTAAGATGCAAGAGCTATGCAACTCAAAGGCAACTGAAGCAGCAACCTGAGGATACACCACTACACCTAGCGCTTTGGCCATTGGTTCACCACCACCGCCACCGGTACATTCGCTAGCTGGGCATCCGCAAAACGCAACAAACTAAGAAGGTGAGTACTGATCAGTGCATATTTTCATCATGTTATATATTATTATTTTGCACTATAGTTGTAGGATCTTGGTATTTTACGGTGTTCGCGCGCACATTTTATGTCTATTTTCACCAGGATCAGGACAGATGATGGATTGGTTTTATTGGGGAGAAAAGGAGTCAAAAAACAACGTAAATCACCTATTTAGGAAATATCATTAACACCAGAAGAAAACCCGAAGCCATAGAGGCATCCAGAGAGTTTAAAGACCAACTACACAGCAGGAATAATTTTCTGGCCATATAGTTCCTGCCGTATAGTTGGCGCCGCCACCGCCTCCTCAAATAGTTTCACCCTGTGCAACTGGATCGAGGAGACAACATACAGAACAACCAGAAATCGCCGAAACCTCACCTCCAGAAGGCATCTAGAGGGGGAACTCGTCCACCGGTGATCCATCTTCTCCCTACGCAGATCCGAGAGGCTAAGGCATCAATATTCATCATCAACCACTGCATCGCCACCATCTCCATCCATCCCATCTACATCTAGTCTAGATCTTGTTGAAATTTCCGTACTCGTTGTGGATTTATACAACTACTATTCATGTATGATAGATTCCATTGTTATTTCCATGATGTTGATTGCCTCCATGTCTAAGTAGATCATTAGTTCTTGGGGAGATGGAGAAACCCTAGTATGATATTGAAATAAGATAAAGTTTATTATGATATTCATCAATGTGACCATGTGTTAGATTGTCTTCATATTGATGTTGGGAGAAGTAGACCTCTCAATATTTGCCTCTTGTGTGGACTTGATGGAGGGAACTACTTGTTGGTAGACGGAGGTGTGTTAGCACTTATAGTGACTATAAAGCTGTTGGCACTCCTTAGTATCAACTTGGGAACCGAGGAAACTCATGGAACACTATCCATGCCATGTGATACGTCCCACGGGATTAAGTCCCTTAATAGCGCAGTAATTCGGTTGATGTCGATTGCTGTCTGTTGTGGTTATGAGGATGATGTGAGTAGTGGTTGCTACCTATTTGTCCAAATACGGAGTTCCTCCCACACATACATAGTTGAGAATGTTCATGATAATAATCTTTACCTTAGCTCTTTATAATGCTAGAGGTGTATCCGCTACTCCCTGAGAACGCCTTTTTCCCAATTGTAGTTCCAATCTCTTCTACATACACGATACTTACTTTCTGTGTTTAGTTGTTTTACTTTACTTATTGTTCTCTTATACCAAAAACCCCAAAACACCTTTTTTATAAAATACTCACATTTTGTCTTGTTACTTAGAACTTTATTTAGCATTTCTATTGTAGTATTTAATTCAAGAGTTATTAGACTTCAGACTCCTGCTCCGTGTGGGATCAATATCTTTGTTTCGAAACTAGCTACAAACGATCTGTTCACTTGCCGTCATCAAGCTATTTTATGGCACCATTGCCAGGGAGCTAAGCGTTGTAGGTCTTTTAGTTTTTGCTTATTTATTTTTGTCTTGCTAAGTTTTGTTTTGAGTTACAGGTTTCCACCAACATGATGGAGTTTGAGCATATGGCTAGTGCTAACCCACTCAGCCACTTTGGGAAGCCCTATGATATTTATAAAAGAGACAACTCCAACAAGAAGACAAGGGGGTTTGAAATAAATCCTTTACTATATTCTACATAAGAAGCAATTTACTAGAGATGAAGAAGATCCTAATCCATATGAGCATATTGCATGTTTCAAAGATATATGTGGCACTTTCCAATTACCGGGATATACTGCTAATGAGTAAGGGTTAAAAAATTTAGTCATACTTTGACTAGTACAACTCTCTCATGGTATAGATCTCTACCCCTAGAAGCCACTACTAGGGATACTTTAGCTAGTGAGTTTCTAGCAAAATATTATCCATTATCAAAATCTTTTGGCATCAGGCGTCTTATAATGACTTGGAGGAACCTTCCTAATGAAGGACTAGTAAGAGCTTATAGCAGATTTAAATATTTACTTAATCAATGTCCTCATCATGATTTGGCTGAATGGTATTTATTGCATATCTTTTATGGCGGTTTAATTGAACCTAATAAAATTGAACTAGACTCTTTCACGAGATGAGCTTTTATGAATCTTCCTATAACTAAAGCTTGGGCTCTACTTAATAGAATTCACGATCATAGAGTTTCATGGAATTTTGGTCTAGGAAGCAAAGGAGGCAGAGAAATAGATTATGATTGTATTCATGACTATAATAAAAAGGGCCATGTTAACGAATTATCTAAAGAACTTTATTTGGATTTAGATCTTGTGTTGCATGTTGTTAAAGCTTTTACAGAACACATCAAAGCTCCAAAAGAGGGTTTGGTCAAGTATGATCCACCACACGAACCTGAGAAGAAAAGAGAAGTTAAAGAAACACTGGCCTCCCTATAACCAATATATGATATAGCTTTCCCTAACACTGCACATAGGCATATTTTTGAATATGAACAGGTCAAAGCAGTACAGGAGAAGAAGGAAGAGGAAAGTATGCCAGAAGTTGAGGAACATTAGGAAGAAACCAAAGATGAAGAGGTAACCAAGGAAGCAATTATGGCTATGTATGGACATTGTAACATAGTTGAACTTGATAAAGAGACTTCCGTATTGGTTAAAGGTAAAACAAAGGTAAAAATGTGGGTAAGGCTATTCTTCCCTGCATATTTAAGGAAACCTCGCATTATGGTTTATGCGATCTTGGAACCGAAGTTAATGTTATATCTTATGATTTTTATTTAGAAATAAAAGAAGAAATAGAACAGGCGATAATTGAAAATACTGATATGACAATCATGTTAGCCAATAAAACTCTTAGAATTCCAATGGGATTAGTTGAAGATGCAATTGTCACAATTGGCAATACAAACTTTCCTATTGATTTTGTAGTTATTCATATGCCAGCTGACACTCTTTGCCCAATTATATTTGGAAGAATCTTTTTGAGTGATGTAAGTGCGAAAGTTGATTTCAAAAAGGAGATTATGTCTCTTAAGCTTGGGGAAGCAGAAAAATAATTCCACTTTTCCAAATTTTAAGACAGACCTCTACAATTACAAGAAGAAGAGAAACATAAAACTATTGAAGAAATGGCAGCTCTCTTCTTGAGTGATCAAGAATAAGAAATAAATGAAAACTCAAATTATGAAGAAATAGTTATGGAGGACAAATCCCTAGAGGAACTAGAAGGTGAATTCGATTCACTTCCCATTATAGGGCATCCAACCAATGAGCCTTTCGAAGAGCCAGAAAAGAGAGGGGACGAGTCATTAGCACCCCCAGAATTGAAGACTCTACCAGATAATCTTAAATACCAGTTTTTAGATGATACAAATAAATTTCCTGTTATTATTAGTGATAAACTTTAAGGATATGAAGAAGAAGAACTCATGAAAATACTTAAGGAGCATCGCAAGGCCTTTGGGTACTCAATGGATGATTTGAAGGACATTAGTCCCTTGATAACCATCCATCGAATATTCATGGAGGAAAGTGCTAAACCAGTTGTGGAATTTAATAGACGACTGAAGCCTGAAATGAAGCAAGTGGTAAATAGTACGCCTATTGCACGCATGTATAATCTATCATGTAAAAGAAAGTGAATGGGTAAGTCATGTTCATTGTGTCCCTAAGAAGGGAGGTTTTACTGTTGTTCCTAATGTAAACAATGAATTGATACCTACTAGAACTATTGTTGGACATAGGATGTGTATAGATTTCAGGAAATTGAATAAAGGTACTAGGAAACATCACTATCCTTTATTGCTGATAGATCAAACTTTAGAAAGGTTAGCAAACCACACTCATTTTTTCTACGGATACTCTGGTTTTTCTCAAATAGATGTTCATCCTGATGACTAACTTAAAACAACTTTCATTAGTCCTTATGGTTTACATGCTTACCGTCTTATGCCTTTTGGTTTATGTAATGCTTCAGCTACTTTTAAAAGATGCATGACTGCTATTTTTTGTGGATTTTGTAGAACTGATAATGGAAGTATTTATGGATGACTTTTCTGTCTATGGAACTTCGTTTACTAGTTGCTTGGATAATCTCAAAAGATTTTTGCAGCGTTGCGAAGAAACCAATCTTGTTCTAAACTGGGAGAAGTGCCATTTTATGGTCAAAGAAGGTATAGTCCTTGGATAAGGTATCAAGTAAGGGAATTGAAGTGGATAGAGCTAAGGTTGAGGCCATAGAGAGAATGCCACAACCTAGGGATATAAAAGGTATAAGAAGTTTCCTTGGTCATGTGGTTTTTTATAGAAGGTTCATTAGGAGTTTCTCTGGAATATCTAAACCTTTGACTAACCTTCTACAAAAGGGAGTAAGATTTAATTTTGATGATAAATGTCTTGTAGCCTTTCATAAACTCAAATATGCTTTATCCCATGCTCCTATCATTAAACCACCTATCTGGGATATGACTTTTGACTTAATATGTGAAGCTAGTGATGATGTTGTAGGAGTAACTCTGGGACAACATATAGGTCGCAGATTTAATATTACACATCATGCTAGTAGAACTCTCAATAGTGCTCAGAAGAATTATCCTAAGGAAGAAAGGGAACTTTTTGCTGTATTTTTCTCTTGCGATAAATTTCTTTCTTATATAGTTGATGCAAAAGTAAGAGTTCATATGGATCGTGATGGCTTAAAAGAACTCCTTGAGAGGAAAAATCATAAGCTAAGTCTGATCTGTTGGATCCTTGTACTTCAAGAATTTGAGTTGTAGATTATGTAGAGACAAGAAATAAAGATGTTGGATGCAGTGTCCATATTTGCCCAGCAAGACACCAATCCTATTGAGAGGAACTTTAGTCCTGGTGATTTTTGTTTACAAGAATTATTAAATGAACTAAGGTCAATTCCTCCAAAAGATAAGAGGTCTTTGTTGTTGGAGGAGCTTCTCATCCCCGAATAAGTAAACGGTAAGTGCAAGGTGATGACCCACAAGTATAGGGGGTGTATCGCAGTATTTTCGATAAGTAAGAGTGTCGAATCCAACGAGGAGCAGAAGGTGCTGGCTACTGGTATGGATTAGGAATTCTCTACAAATACTTAGCAAACGGATTTTTAGGGGTTTTCGATAAAGCAAGTAAACAAAGTACGAGTAAATGAAAGACAGTAGCAATAAATGCAGCAAGTGGCCCAATCCTTTATGCAGCAAAAGACAAGCCGGTTGTATTACTTAAGATGGCCAAACGTTCTTGAGGACACATGGGAAGACTGTCAAGTGCTTTCGCTTCATACAGTTGATTAATCTTCTTTAGCTTGCTAAGTGTTGTGTGGGTGAACCTGTGCTAATGTACCGACCCATCCAGGACTAATACATACTTGTGATTATACCCCTTGCAAACATCCGTAAGTACAATAAAGTAATTAAGGTAGAAACCTAACCATAGCTTTAAACTCTAAGACTCTTACGTCCCTTGTGCAATGGTTTCCTAATGGGGTTTCAGGTTTCTGTCACTCTGGTAACCCCTACGATTAGTAGTCAAATACACAATGCATTCCCCTAGGCCCATATAGGTGAAGTGTCAAGTAGTCGACGTTCACATGACACCACTAGAAGAAGTACACCACAACTTAAATAACAATCTATTGAATCTCTCTCAACACAACTCCACTACTAACAACATGACTTCTCCCATGTCCTCAAGAACAAAACGAACTACTCACAAGACATCATATGGATCATGATCAGAGATGGAATAATGATGTATAACAATCTGGACATAAACAATAGGTCAATTGTTCACTCAATAGCATCAACTACGAAGAGTAATCAACACCGGGAAAGTTTCCCTTATGAACTAATGCAAGATTCAACTCAATTTTTACAGCAATATGGAGATGGTGATGAGGGTGCTGATGGTGATGATGGTGGTGGTGATGATGATGATGATCCCGATGAAGTCCAGCTTGATGCTGGTGTTGATGGCGACGATCTCCCCTCTCCGGGAAGGAATTCCCTCAGCAGAAATCTATCTGCCGGAGAGATCTTTCTCTCTCTGTGTTTTCCGCCCTGCAGAGGCTGAAAAATCTTTCTGTGGTCGCTCCCCGAGTCTTAGGGTTTCGGGAGGATGATATGCACCAGAGGGGAGAGGCTGGAGTGGGCCGGGGTGGCCACACCACCTGCTGGCGCGGCCTAGGGCTACCCGCGCCAGGGGGTGGTGTGGGCCCCCTGTGGCCCATCTCCACTCCATCTTCTGGCATCCTTAGTCTTCTGGAAAAATATAATTTTCCGTATATTTTCCCGGATTTTCTGATCTTCGCGAATTTTTCCTCCAAACAGCACCTTTTCCATCAGAATCCTGACTGCAGCGGTCCATGCTCCAAAAGTCATCAACCATGCAAAAACAGTTGAAATAACATAAGTATCACCTCTCAATACGAAATATATCAATGAATAATAGTGAATTAAGACATAGAAGAGTGATGCAAAATGGACGTATCAACTCCCCCCAAGCTTAGATTTCGCTTGTCCCCAAGCGAAACTGAGCTCAATAAACATGGCCTCGGGTTTATGGAGTGAAGAGTCGATAAAATAATACGGACAAGAAGCATCACATTCCTCAAATACATAGATCATAATAGAAGACAACTCACTATTATATAACTCAACTTGTAATAGGTAAAGGAAACACAATAAAGATATATGATGTAAATCATAATTGGTAATGGCAAACTTAGCTCTTGGTCAAAGAATAGTTGATAATTTGCTGGAGTTCACAAATAATTGGTTTTCAATGCTAGCTTTCAAACTAGTAAACACCAAGATAAGAGCAAAGTGCAAAACAAGGAACATAAGAAACATGATTCAATAAATCCTCATATGAATGAATGAAACACAACAACTCAAAATAATTGATGAGGTAGAAGGGAGTAGGTTTACTGACTCAACTAAAAAGTAAAAGAAAGGCCCTTCAAAGAGGGAAGCAGGGATTGCAAGTTTCATAAAGAGGTCCCAAAAATTATGATACTTACTAGCTTTCAGCTCTCATTGCCCCTATCATAGGCATCTTTTGGTGGTTAAGTTTAAAGTTACACAACTAAGAGGATATGCTTGACAAGTTATAAATTGGAGTCCCATGCTCCTAACTTATGAGTACCGAACCTCATGCTACTCAACTTCAGTCATGAGCAAGCTCTTGTCATTGTAAATACATGTGTATCATTAAGAACCGCCAACGGGGTATCCCTTGCACAAGACGCAGGAGATATCCCATAATCAAAATGACAAGGCAAGCAGACAGTGAGCATCTCAGCGATCTTTTTATTTTCTATGTGCACAGGTTTTTATTGAGGATGCTTCATAGAATGCTCACTATAGTTATGCTGCAAGTTTCCACCATGATTTGGCATGGCTTAGGCTAGCGGCCCAGGCGTTTCTCTAACACAAATATAAACTCCATGATCTTACAAGTTCCACTTTTATTTCACACCGCCGGGATCCATAAGCAAAAGAACATGATATCAACTAGGTACAAGTACCAATGAAGTGTTGAAGCGGTCCCCATGATGCATGGTTCTGCTAACTTCAACTCATAAAGCGCAAGCATATACGCAACAAAGAAGGTCACAATGGTTCAAGTTTATTAAATGCAAGAAAGTAAAGTGTGCCATCAAGTTCGTGAGAGCTTTAATCACTAATTTTCACATAACATGTTTAATTTGGGAGGTAGATAAAACAAGAATTTACTTGGAATAGCAATAATGCTACTAGGTAGGTATGGTGGACACAAATGGCAAAGGTTTTGGTTTAAAGGAGTGGATGCACGAGAAGAATACCCTCTCAGTACAGGTTTTTGGCTAACAAGGCTGGGTAGCAAGTATAAGAGTTGAAGGAAACAAACAAGCATACAAACGATAAAGACAAACATGCAATCTTCCTTGGAAGCACAAAAGATCTTAACTAGAGAATACTAGACTGATGAGCAAATCAAGAAAGAAAGATGATGAAATTATTTTTTCTCTAGAGTACTTCTATCTTTTTCATTCAACTCTCAAAAATAGTGTGCTACTGACCGAGCCAGGTTTGCCAAAACCAACTAAATTAACTCAATGATCCCAAAGTGATACCAATACTAACAACAAGATCAATCATATAACCACGAATTGAAAACTAATATAAGCTATGCAAAAGAGTAAATGATAGAACTTCTCATTAATATTCCATAACGACAACTCACACCAAGGGATACATATCTAACGAGAAAGGGGACACTTCCATAATGCAAACCATCCTACATAATAACTCCTCCATTCATGATACGACTCTACTAAAAAGGTAACAAGATAGAAGATAGTGATATGATACCGCGGCACTCCCCCAAGCTTGGAACAAACCAAGGGGATGCCAAAGCTGATGACGAATTACTCCTTTGGTGGTAGTGGTATCCTCTCGATGAGCTCTCTGATCAATTTCCCCAAGTCCTCAATCTCGAAAGTGAGATTACGAATCAGCTGTGAGTTTTGCTCAATGCGGCTCATGATCATGTTGTGTTGAGAATTCTAGCTCTTGCTATTCTTTCCCCACTCTTCCTCCTTGAAGTCTTCTTTTCCTGCTAGAACGAGGCAAATCCCAATTAGAGGGTAATTTCTCCTTGGGCATATTCTGGTATTGATACTCATGGATAAGGGTATGGAAAGGATTCTTGGTGCATGGAGGAAGTGACCAGGGCTCTGAACGGTGATGAGGAGGCTTCCCTCCAATGGCTGGATTTTCCACCACTCCAATGCTTGCAATGGTAGTGCCGGTGTGCTTTGCCTCCTCTTCACCTTCACGCTTTATCTCCTTCTCCTTCCCAGGGTCTTGGAGGTCTTCTTCCATGGGCTCCTTCCCTTTATCCTGGGCGGACACCATTGTGCTTCTAAACCTTCAAAGAGTATGTCTTGGCAGAAACAGATCGAAACAGAAACACGACGAAAACACGATACACGAACCTCAGAAGATCTGGGGGTTATATATTATGAAGTTTCATAACAAGAGGAAGGTACTAGGTGAAAACAGGTCGGAGGCGGAGTCTGAGGTGGCCTCACCACCTGGTGGCACAGCCAGGGGAGGGCCCACGCCACAGGGTGGTGTGAGACACCCTGGCTCCGTTTCCGTCCATTTTTCGCTTCGTAGCTTTCCTTATTGACTGAAAACTGCAAAAATATAGTCGGATTGTATTATCGCAGAACTTTTCTTACCAGAACCGTTACCTATTTGAACAAGGACTCTACAGGTCTCTGAATTCGGTATCTAGTAGATTCTTCCGGAGTCATCACTTAAATAACATCAATATCTTCATCTTCATACACTTACTACTTGAGTCATTAAACCTTTCTCTTCCTTATTACACAATTATCTCCACTTCCTGGAAATTTCTTTCACACAAAACTTCACACAGTTCTCATTAGCAACATTAGTATAAGTGAAGTGATAAAACCTTTTGAGTCCAACTTCAACTGAAAAACCAACAAAACAAAAGCTACTGTAGCAACTCCTTCCGAAAATCCAAAAAGAATTCAAAAAGGAAATCGACTAAAGAAGCAAATGCAAGATTGGCAAAATCTGTCAAAACAGACCAGCAGGTAAAGATCAATTTTTTAGAAATTCTTCTGTTGCTCAAATCAAAAAGTGCAAAACTAAGGAAAGTTAAATAACAACTTGGGGCAGACGCAAAAAAATCTATAGCTCAATCTGACATACAGAGATCTCTCACAAATATTGACGGTTAAGCACAAAAATCTGTTTCGGGACAGCAACTTCCCCAAATCTTACTTCTCTCTCATTAGAGGTTGATCTTGTCACAAAAACCAAACAAAAAGGATAAGGAGCGGTTATTACCAAAGTAATAACTTCCAAGACTCAAAGAAACAAAAGAAAACTGAAAGAAAAAACAAATTGGGTTGTCTTCCATAAAGCTCTTTCTTCAAAGCCATTAAGATGGGCATGATAATTTTGATGATGCTCACTCAGGAATGAATTGAAGTGAAAGAGAGCATTAAGAAGCAAAAATACACACATCTAAGTCTAACCCACTTCCTATGGAAGGGAATTTTGTAAACAAACAAGTTGTTGAAACTAGAGGCAACTTGCATAAGAAGGCAAAAGAAGTGCAACATAAAAACTTTCAGCATAAAACGAGGAAACTTGATATTATTGAGATGCATAAGAATACTTTTCCCTCTCTCATAGTAACTTTTAGTATCATGCATAAATTTAACAATATAGCTATCACAAGGGCCATCATAACAATGATCACTTATTCTAACAGAAAACACAGGAATACTAGCTCTCATAACACTACTATGTGAAACAATATTAGAGGTATCCTTACAAAGGATAGTGTGTCCCTCTTTTTCATATTTAGTGACAAAGTCTTTCACATTTGCTATTATAGGTTCATCAACCATTTGTTTATCAGGTTCAACAGCTTTATTCATACTTTCATCTATCATACTAGCTATCATAGAATGTTCCTCTACCTTAGCTGGGAAAGGGATTTTCTCAATGTAAGGTTCAGGTAAAACATGATTAGCAGTATAAACTCCAGTATTTCTTGCAGGAACACACTTAGCAACATCTTTATAAGGTTCATGATAGTTATTCCACTTCTTTTTAGGCACTTCAATATAGGAAGCAAAAGCCTTAAAATAAGAAGCAATAGCTTGAGAGTCTAGACCATAAGCATTTTTAATATTTTGAAAGTCATCAGTTCCCATAAAAGATTCCATGCATTCATAATCATAATTTATACCTGACTTTCTACCTTTGTCATTCTCCCAAGCTTCATCATTGTCCTAAATACGATCCAGAAGATCCCATTTAGCTTCTTCTTCCATGCGAGTGAATGATCCAGCACAAGAAGCATCCAATAAATCCTTGTCATGTAGAGGGAGCCTTGCATAAAAGTTATTGATAATAATATTGTTGGGGAGCTCATGAATGGGACATTTGAGCATTAGTAACTTTAATCTCCCCCAAGCTCGAGGTGTACTCTCTCCATCAAGAGGCCAAAAGTTGTATATTTGATTCTGATCTTTATGAATCTCACTAGGAGGATAAAACTTTGAATAAAAGAGAGGCACTATTTCCTCCCATTCCAGAGATTGACCATTCTTCAGCAGCTTATACCATTCCTCAGCTCTTCCTTTCAGTGATAATGAAAATAACTTCTTCTTAACTTGATCTGTAGTAATACCTGCACACTTGAACAACCCGCATAATTTGTGTATAAAGAGTAAATGATCACCGGGATGGACAGTTCCATCCCTAACATAGTAGTTATCCATAACACGATCAATAATTTTTGTAGGTATTTTGAAAACATCATTCTCAACAGGTGGTGGCTTATCTACTACCTTAGCAGTTGTAGTAGCATTACCAAATAAAAAACTCAGCGAATTATCCATAACAAAAATAAAGCGACTAGCAAAAGTAAACAATACTCACATTAGAAGTTTCCTTTACCAGTTCCACTCTCCAATAGCGCTTCACTCCCCAGCAACGGCGCCCGAAAATAGTCTTGATGACCCACAAGTATAGGGGGTGTATCGCAGTATTTTCAGTAAGTACGAGTGTCGAACCCAACAAGGAGTAGAAGGTGCTGGCTAGTGGTATGGATCAGGAATTCTCTGCAAATACTTAGCAAATGGATTTTTAGGGGTTTTCGATAAAGCAAGTAAACAAAGTACGAGTAAATGAAAGATAGTAGGAATAAATACAGCAAGTGGCCCAATCCTTTATGCAGCAAAGGACAAGCCGGTTGTATTACTAAGATGGCCAAACATTCTCGAGGACACATGGGAAGACTGTCAAGTGCTTTCGCTTCATATAGTTGATTAATCTTATTTAGCTTGCTAAGTGTTGTGTGGGTGAACCTGTGCTAATGTACCGACCCATCCAGGACTAATACATACTTGTGATTATACCCCTTGCAAACATCCGTAAGTACAATAAAGTAATTAATTTAGAAACCTAACCACAGCTTTAAACTCTAAGACCCTTACGTCCCTTGTGCAATGGTTTCCTAACGGGGGTTCAGGTTTCTGTCACTCCGGCAACCCCTACGATTAGTAGCCAAATACTAAATGCATTCCCCTAGGCCGATATAGGTGAAGTGTCATGTAGTCGACGTTCAAATACACAATGCATTCCCCTAGGCCCATATTCTGTAACAATCTATTGAATCTCCCTCAACACAACTCCACTACTAACAACTTGACTTCTCCCATGTCCTCAAGAACAAAACGAACTACTCACAAGACATCATATGGATCATGATCAGAGATGGAATAATGATGTATAACAATCTGAACATAAACAATAGTTCAATGGTTCACTCAATACCATCAACTACAAAGAGTAATCAACACCGGGAAAGTTTCCCCTATGAACTAATGCAAGATTCAACTCAATTGTTACAGCAATATGGAGATGGTGATGAGGGTGTTGATGGTGATGATGGTGGTGATGATGATGACGATCCCGATGAAGTCCAACTTGATGGTGGTGTTGATGGCGACGATCTCCCCTCTCCAGGAAGGAATTCTCCCGGCAGAAATCTGTCTGCTAGAGAGATCTTTCTCTCTCGGTGTTTTTCGCCCCGCAGAGGCGGCGGAATCTTTCTATGGTCGCTCCCTGAGTCTTAGGGTTTCGGGAGGATGATATACGCCAGAGGGGAGAGGGTGGAGTGGGCCAGGGTGGCCACACCACCTGCTGGCGTGACCTAGGGCTACCCGCGCCAGGGGGTGGTGTGGGCCCCCTGTGGCCCATCTCCACTCCGTCTTCTGGCATCCTTAGTCTTCTGGAAAAATAGGATTTTCCGTATATTTTCCCGGATTTTCTGATCGTCGCGAATTTTGCCTCCAAACAGGACCTTTTCCATCAGAATCCTGACTGCAACGGTCCATGCTCCAAAAGTCATCAACCATGCAAAAACAGATGAAATAACATAAGTATCACCTCTCAATACGAAATATATCAATGAATAATAGTGAATTAAGACATAGAATAGTGATGCAAAATGGACGTATCACAAGGTAAGTGTTCTTACTCAAATAAGTGATTTGTTTTCACAATGTTTACTTCTAATTTTTTGCCTTTGAATTCCTCGTGTTTTTCTGAAGTTTCTTAAGGTTTTTACCAACTATACGGTCGAAACTATACGGCCGGAGAAAAAACTCCTGCCGTATAGTTGGTCGTTAAACCTTCTGTACCCTCTTCGCGAAAATTTTTTCAATGTCTGGAATCTATACGGTCGCAACTATACGGCCGGAGAAAGTCCTCCCGCCGTATAGTTGGTCGTTAAACACTTAGACATTTTCGATGTCTGGAAACTATATGGTCGCAACTCTACGGCCGGAGAAAATCCTCCCGCCGTATAGTTGGTCGTTAAACTCTTAGACATTTTTCGTTTCCTTTTTCATTTTAGATCTAAAAAACGGTTGTGTCGGTAACTTAATCAACCTGGACTCGAGATATTTGGAAAAATCTACCCGGAACCAACTATACGGCCAGAGCTACATGGGTCGCGCTCGTATAGTTGGTCTTTACGCAGCAGGATTCCTCCAAATCTGTGACTTATTTCCCTGTTTCATTAAGATTCTTTTCTTGGACGTGAATTTGGTGTTTCTCGCGAGTTTTATCAACCTCTACCCCCCCCCTTATATACTGTCATTGTCTCTCTCTCTAATCATAATATCCAGAAACCAATCTACCTCTTATTCATACGTGAGGACACGCAAAGCAAGGGATAGTAGCCAAGGAGATAAGTTATTATGGAGATCGGGAGCAATAGAGAGCAAGGCAAGGAGATCAAGATCGTCCCTATGGAGTTCCTCGACGCTGATAATGAACGTCGGAAGAGGGATTTGAAAGCCCTCGAGATGAAGATTGAAGAGATGGACAAGGAGGCGCCGGGGACAGCAAAACATCTTCGGTTGCTACGAGTTTATCTTGCTAAACTTGATGAAGATATTAAGCAGATGATACATCCATTTTTCATCACTATTCTATGTCATAATTCACTATTATTCATTGATATATTTCGTATTGAGAGGTGATGCTTATGTTATTTCATCTGTTTTTGCATGGTTGATGACTTTTGGAGCATGGACCGCTGCAGTAAGGTTTCTGATGGAAAAGGTGCTGTTTGGAGGCAAAATTCATGAAGATCAGAAAATCCAGGAAAATATACGGAAAATCCTATTTTTCCAGAAGACTAAAGATGCCAGAAGACGGAGTGGAGATGGGCCACAGGGGGCCCACACCACCCCATGGCGCGGGCAGCCCTAGGCCGTGCCAGGAGGTGGTGTGGCTGCCCTGGCCCACTCCAGGCTCTCCCCTCTAGCTTATATCATCCTCCCGAAACCCGAAGACTCGGGGAGCGACCACAGAAAGATTCCGCCGCCTCTGTGGGGCGGAAAACACCGGGAGAGAAAGATCTCTCTGGCAGACAGATTTCTGCCAGGGGAATTCCTTCCCGGAGAGGGGAGATCATCACCATCAACACCACCATCAAGCTAGACTTCATCGGGATCATCATCATCATCACCACCATCATCACCATCAGCACCCTCATCACCATCTCCATATTGCTATAACAATTGTGTTGAATCTTGCATAGTTCATAGGGGAAACTTTCCCAGTGTTGATTACTCTTTGTAGTTGATGCTATTGAGTGAACCGTTGAATTATTGTTTATGTTCAGATTGTTATACATCATTATTCCATCTCTGATCATGATCCATATGATGTCTTGTGAGTAGTTCGTTTTGTTCTTGAGGACATGGGAGAAGTCTTGTTGTTAGTAGTGGAGTTGTGTTGAGAAAGATTCAATAGATTGTTATTTAAGTTGTGGTGTACTTCTTCTAGTGGTGTCATGTGAACGTCGACTACATGACACTTCACCTATATGGGCCTAGGGGAATGCATTGTGTATTTGGCTACTAATCATAGGGGTTGCCGGAGTGACAGAAACCTGAACCTCCGTTAGGAAACCATTGCACAAGGGACGTAAGGGTCTTAGAGTTTAAAGCTGTGGTTAGGTTTCTACCTTAATTACTTTCTTGTAGTTACGGATGTTTGCAATGGGTATAATCACAAGTCTGTAGTAGTCTTGGATGGGGCGGTACATTAGCACAGGTTCACCCACACAACACTTAGCAAGATAGAGAAGATTAATCAACTATATTAAGCGAAAGCACTTGACAGTCTTCCCATGTGTCCTCGAGAACGTTTGGTCATCTTAAGTAATACAACCGGCTTGTCCTTTGCTGCATAAAGGATTGGGCCACTTGCTGCATTTATTCCTACTGTCTTTTATTTACTCGTACTTTGTTTACTTGCTTTATCGAAAACCCCTAAAAATCGGTTTGCTAAGTATTTGGAGAAAATTCCTGATCCATACCACTAGCCAGCACCTTCTGCTCCTCGTTGGGTTCGACACTCTTACTTATTGAAAATACTGCGATACACCCGCTATACTTGTGGGTCATCAAGACTATTTTCTGGCGCCGTTGTCGGGGAGTGAAGCGCTATTGGAGAGTGGAACTGGTAAAGGAAACTTCTATTGTGAGTATTGTTTACTTGTGCTAGTTGCTTTATTTTCGCTATGGATAATTTGCTGAGTTTTTTATTTGGTAATGCTACTACCACTTCTAAGGTAGTAGATAAGCCACGACCTGCTGAGAATGATGTTTTCAAAATACCTACAAGAATTATTGATCGTGTTATGGATAACTACTATGTTGGGGATGGAACTGTCCATCCCGGTGATCATTTGATTTTTATACACGAATTATGCGGGTTGTTCAAGTGTGCAGGTATCACTATTGATCAAGTTAAGAAGAAGTTATTCTCATTATCGCTGAAAGGAAGAGTTGAGGAATGGTATAAGCTGCTGAAGAATGGTCAAGCTCTGGAATGGGAGGAAATAGTGCCTCTCTGTTATTCGAAGTTTTATCCTCCTAGTGAGATTCATAAAGATCGGAATCAAATATACAACTTTTGGCCTCTTGATGGAGAGAGTACAGCTCAAGCTTGGGGGAGATTGAAGTTACTAATGCTCAAATGTCCCATTTATGAGCTCCCCAACAATATTATTAACAATAACTTTTATGCAAGGCTCCCTCTACATGATAAAGATTTATTGGATGCTTCTTGTGTTGGATCATTCACTCGCATGGAAGAAGAAGCTAAATGGGATCTTCTGGACCGTATTCAAGACAATACTGAAGCATGGGAGTATGACAAAGGTAGAAAGTCAGGTATAAATTATGATTATGAATTCATTGAATCTTTTATGGGAACTGATGGCTTTCAAAATATTAAAAATGCCTATGGTCTAGACTCTCAAGCTATTGCTTCTTATTTTAAGGATTTTGCTTCCTACATTGAAGTGCCTAAAAAGAAGTGGAATAAGTATCATGAACCTTATAAAGATATTGCTAAGAGTGTTCCTGCAAGAAATACTGAAATTTATACTGCTAATCATATTTTACCTAAACCATATATTGAGAAAATGCCTTTTCCAGTTAAGGTAAAGGAACATTCTATGATAGCTAGTATGGTTAATGAAAGTATAATCAAAGCTGTTGAACCTGATAAACAAAAGGTTGATGAACCTATGATGGCAAGTGTGAAAGACTTTGTCACTAAATATGAGAAAGAGGGACACACTATCCTTTGTAAGGATACCTCTAATATTGTTTCACTAAGTAGTGTTATGAGAGCTAGTATTCCTGTGTTTTCTGTTAGAATATGTGATCATTGCTATGATGGCCCTTGTGATAGCTACATTGTTAAGTTTATGCATGATACTGAAAGTTACTATGAGAGAGGGAAAAGTGTTCTTATTTATCTCAATAATATCAAGTCTCCTCGTTATATGCTGAAAGTCTTTATGTTGCACTTCTTTTGCTTTCTTATGCAAGTTGCCTCTGGTTTCAATAACTTGTTTGTTTACAAAATTCCCTTGCATAGGAAGTGGGTTAGACTTAAATGTGTGTATTTTTACTTCTTAGTGCTCTCTTTCACTTCAATTCATATTCCTATGTGAGCATCTTCAAAATTATCATGCCCATCTTAATGGCTTTAAAGAAAGATCTTTTTGGGAGACAACCCAATTTGTTTTTAATTTCAGTTTGTTTTTGTTTCTTTGAGTCTTGGAAGTTATTACTTCAGTAATAACTGCTCCTTATCCGTTTTGTTTGGTTTTTGTGTCAAGATCAACCTCTAATGAGAGAGAAGTATGATTTGGGGAAGTTAGTGTCCCGAAACAGATTTTTGTGCTTCAGCGTAAAAATTCGTGAGAGATCTCTGTACGTCGGTTTGAGCTGTATTTTTTATGCTTCTACCCTAGGTTGTTAATTAACTTTCGTTAGTTTTGCACTTTTTGATTTGAGCAACAGAAGATTTTCAAAAAAATTGATCTTTACCTACTGGTCTGTTTTGACAGATTTTGCCACTCTTGCATTTGCTTCTTTATTCGATTTCCTTTTTGAATTCTTTTGGGTTTTCGAAAGGAGTTGCTACAGTAGCTTATGTTTTGTTGGTTTTCAGTTGAAGTTGGACTCAAAAGTTTTTATCACTTCACTTATACTAATGTTGCTAATGAGAATTGTGTGAAGTTTTGTGTGAAAGAAATTTCCAGGAAATGGACATAATGGTGTAATAAGGAAGATAAGCATTTTATGACTCAAGTAATAAGTGTATGAAGATGAAAATATTGATGTTATTCAAGTGATGACTCCGAAAGAATCTACTAGATACCAAATTCAGAGACCTGCAGAGTCCGTTTTCAAATAGGTAACAGTTCTGGTAAGAAAAGTTCCGTGAAAATACTATCCAACTATATTTTTGAAGTTTTCAGTCAATAAGGAAAGCTACAAAGCGAAAAAGGGACGGAAACGGAGCCAGGGTGGCTCACACCACCCTATGGCACGGGCCCTCCCCTGGTCGCGCCACCAGGTGGTGAGTCCACCTCGGACTCCGCCTCCGACTCGTTTTCTCCCAGTACCTTCCTTTTGACATGAAACTTTGTAATATATAACCCCCGGATCCCCCGAGGTTCGTATATCGTGTTTTCGTCGAGTTTTTGTGTTGATCTGTTTCTGCCAGGACATACTCTTCGAAAGCTTAGAAACACAATGGTGTCCACCAAGGATAAAGGGAAGGAGCCTATGGAGGAAGACTTCCAAGACCCCGGGAAGGAGAAGGAGATCAAGAGTGAAGGTGAAAGGGAGCAAGGCCAACATCTGCACACCGACACTACCATTGCAAGCATTGGAGTGGTGACGAAACCTGCCAGGCTTAGAAGGACTGCACAGATGCAGACTGGGGGAAAAGCTCCTCGTCATAGTTTGGCTCCACGATCACTTCCTCCACAGACCAAGAATCCCTTCCATACCTTTATCCATAACCATGCAGGAAAAGAAGACTCCAAGAGAGAAGAATTGAAAAAGAATCACAAAAGCTGGGATCCACAAACTGAGATGATTATGAGCCATATTGAGCACAACTCGGAGTTGATTCATACTCTCACCTTCGAGATTGAGGACTTGGGGAAACTAATCAAAGAGCTCATTGAGAGGATACCACCACCACCAAAGGAGTAATTCATCACCAGGTTTGGCATCCCCTTGGATTGTTCCAAGCTTGGGGGAGTGCCGCAGTATCACATCACTATCTTCTATCTTTTTACCTTATTAGTAGAGTCATATCATGAATAGAGGAGTTATTATGTAGGATGGTTTGCATTATGGAAGTGTCCCCTTTCTCGTTAGATATGTATCCCTTGGTGTGAGTTGTCGTTATGGAATATTAATGAGAAGTTCTATCATTTACTCTTTTGCATAGCTTATATTAGTTTTCAATTCGTGGTTGTATGATTGATCTTGTTGTTAGTATTGGTATCACTTTGGGATCATTGAGTTAATTTAGTTGGTTTTGGCAAACCTGGCTCGGTCAGTAGCACACTATTTTTGAGAGTTGAATGAAAAAGATAGAAGTACTCTAGAGAAAAAATAATTTCATCATCTTTCTTTCTTGATTTGCTCATCAGTCTAGTATTCTCTAGTTAAGATCTTTTGTGCTTCCAAGGAAGATTGCATGTTTGTCTTTATCGTTTGTATGCTTGTTTGTTTCCTTCAACTCTTATACTTGCTACCCAGCCTTGTTAGCCAAAAACCTGTACTGAGAGGGTATTCTTCTTGTGCATCCACTCCTTTAAACCAAAACCTTTGCCATTTGTGTCCACCATACCTACCTAGTAGCATTATTGCTATTTCAAGTAAATTCTTGTTTTATCTACCTCCCAAATTAAACCTGTTATGTGAAAATTAGTGATTAAAGCTCTCACAAACTTGATGGCACACTTTACTTTCTTGCATTTAATAAACTTGAACCATTGGGTCCTTCTTTGTTGCGTATATGCTTACGCTTTATGAGTTGAAGTTAGCAGAACCATGTATCATGGGGACCGCTTTCAACACTTCATTGGTACTTGTACCTAGTTGATATCATGTTCTTTTGCTTATGGATCCCGGCGGTGTGAAATAAAAGTGGAACTTGTAAGATCATGGAGTTTATATGTGTGTTAGAGAAACGTCTGGGCTGCTAGCCTAAGGCATGTCTAATCATGGTGGAAACATGCAGCATAACTATAGTGAGTATTCTATGAAGCATCCTCAATAAAAACCTATGCAAATAGCAAATAAAAAGATCGCTGAGATGCTCACTGTCTGCTTATCTTGTCATTTTGATTATGGGATAGCTCTTGTGTCATGTGCAAGGGGTACCCCATTGGCGGTTCTTAATGATACACATGTATTTACAATGACAAGAGCTTGCTCGTGACTGAAGTTGAGTAGCATGAGGATCGGTACTCATAAGTAAGGGGCATGGGACTTCAATTTATAACTTGTCAAGCATATCCTCTTAGTTGTGTCACTTTAACCTTAACCACCAAAAGATGCCTATGATAGGGGCAATGAGAGCTGAAAGCTAGTAAGTATCATAATTTTTGGGAGCTCTTTATGAGACTTGCAATCCCTGCTTCCCTCTACGAAGGGCTTTTCTTTTACTTTTTAGTTGAGTCAGTAAACCTATTCCCTTCTATCTCAGCAAGTATTTTTCGTTGTTGTGTTTCATTCATTCATATGATGATTTATTCAATCATGTTTCTTATGTTCCTTGTTTTGCACATTGCTCTTATCTTGATGTTTACTACCTTGAAAGCTTTCATTGAAAACCAGCTATTTGTGAACTCCAGCAAATTATCAACTATTCTTTGACCAAGAACTAAGTTTGCCATTACCAATTATGATTCACTTTATGTATCTTTATTGTGTTTCGTTTACTCATTAGAAGTTGAGTTATATAATAGTGAGTTGTCTTCTATTATGATCTATGCTTTTGATGAATGTGATGCTTCTTGTCTGTATTCCTTTATCGAATCTTCACTCCATAAACCTGAGGCCATGTTTATTGAGCTCAGTTTCGCTTGAGGACAAGCGAAGTCTAAGCTTTGGGGGAGTTGATACGTCCATTTTGCATCACTATTCTATGTCATAATTCACTATTATTCATTGATATATTTCGTATTGAGAGGTGATACTTATGTTATTTCATCTGTTTTTGCATGGTTGATGACTTTTGGAGCATGGACCGCTGCAGTCAGGATTCTGATGGAAAAGGTGTTGTTTGGAGGCAAAATTCGCGACGATCAGAAAATCCGGGAAAATATACGGAAAATCCGATTTTTCCAGAAGACTACAGATGCCAGAAGACGGAGTGGAGATGGGCCACAGGGGGCCCACACCACCCCATGGCGAGGGCAACCCTATGTCGCGCTAGGAGGTGGTGTGGCCACCCTGGCCCACTCCAGGCTCTCCCCTCTGGTGTATATCATCCTCCCGAAACCCTAAGACTCGGGGAGCAACCACAGAAACATTCCTCCGCCTCTGCGGGGCAGAAAACACCGAGAGAGAAAGATCTCTCCGACAGACAGATTTCTGCCAGGGGAATTCCTTCCCGGAGAGGGGAGATCGTCGCCATCAACACCACCATCAAGCTAGACTTTATCAGGATCATCATCATCATCACCACCATCATCACCATCAGCACCCTCATCGCCAACTCCATATTGCTGTAACAATTGTGTTGAATCTTGCATAGTTCATAGGGGAAACTTTCCCGGTGTTGATTACTCTTTGTAGTTGATGCTATTGAGTGAACCGTTGAATTATTGTTTATGTTCAGATTGTTATACATCATTATTCCATCTCTGATCATGATCCATATGATGTCTTGAGAGTAGTTCGTTTTGACTTGAGGACATGGGAGAAGTCTTGTTGTTAGTAGTGGAGTTCTGTTGAGAAAGATTCAATAGATTGTTATTTAAGTTGTGGTGTACTTCTTCTAGTGGTGTCATGTGATGTCGACTACATGACACTTCACCTATATGGGCCTAGGGGAATGCATTGTGTATTTGGCTACTAATCGTAGAGGTTGCCGGAGTGACAGAAACCTGAACCTCCGTTAGGAAACCATTGCAAAGGGACGTAAGGGTCTTAGAGTTTAAAGTTGTGGTTAGGTTTCTACCTTAATTACTTTCTTGTACTTACAGATGTTTGCAAGCGGTATAATCACAAGTATGTATTAGTCTTGGATGGGGCGGTACATTAGCATAGGTTCACCCACACAACACTTAGCAAGCTAGAGAAGATTAATCAACTATATGAAGCGAAAGCACTTGACAGTCTTCCCATGTGTCCTCGAGAATGTTTGGTCATCTTAAGTAATACAACCGGCTTGTCCTTTGCTGCATAAAGGATTGGGCCACTTGCTACATTTATTCCTACTGTCTTTTATTTACTCGTACTTTGTTTACTTGCTTTATCGAAAACCCCTAAAAATCCGTTTGCTAAGTATTTGCGGAGAATTCCTGATCCATACCACTAGCCAGCACCTTCTGCTCCTCATTGGGTTCGACACTGTTACTTATCGAAAATACTGTGATACACCCCCTATAACTGTGGGTCATCAGCAGGCAACCGAATCAGGTTTTTCTATGAGTCTTAAGGCGATACAAAACCTTCAAGATAACAATGAGCTCATTAAAGAACGAGTGAAAGTGCTGGAGTGGAATAATCTTTTTTAGATGCGTGTTAAAGAATTAGAGGCTGTCAATCAATCCCTCCGTCTCAGGCTCGCCCGTGAAGAGAAGATATCGTGTCCCATGGCGCCATAATGATCTATAAGAATCACGGTATAAAATAAAGTCAAGGGATTATTTGATCCCACCTGGCTTGATTCCAAGCTTGGGGAGATCGTTAAGACCTTGTAATCTATCCTATAAGTTTTACATTACTATTTTAGCTTTGCATTAGTTCAAATTAGAAAAAAAGTTTGCATCATTAGATTTCCCTTCAGGAATAGTCGATCCCTTTTACGAAATTCCGAGTTTATTATCATATATGGAGAAATATTGAGTTTGTGCTTGTCCTATTAGATATATGAATGGATTGATTATAATTTTACTTGCACTTGATGATAGCAACAGGAGTCTTGCCCACCATTGGTATTAATGGAACATACACAAATAATTTGGTCAATATGTTGTAAGTACATGGCTTGATTTATAAAAAAAGTAAAATTATCTAATCATTTAAGTTGAAAAAGAAACCTTGAACAAAGGAAAATTAAAAGTGCTATCAAATTAGAGTGAGAACAAGACGAGGTCGAATATTCAAGCTATAAAGATTGCTTCATATACAATTGGAGTTTGGTAATTGAGATCGTTAAACTTTGAATTCCTACATGAAGTGGAATGTATGGCTAGATCCTTTGCACAACACTTAAACAAAAGTGTGAGCATATATATATATATATAAAGAGGAAAAGAGAGAAAGAAAAAGAGTGAATGTGTAAAGAGCAAATAGGCATGCACCACTATATTGTAGTATGACAAAGAAGCATTTGATATTTTAAATCCCAAGTGAATATGTTAATCCAAAAACACTTGGGACTACCTCGCTAACTCATTAGGTTAAACTGAATACTTTTACATCATATTGAGAGTGATATTTTGTGAACTGTTAAATGCTAAGGTGTGGAAGCCTGCTAATATTATTCGGATGGTTAGAGTAAGGTACTATTCATGAACTTATTCCTATGTATCATATATAATAAACACATGCTACAACTGCCTCATTTATTTTATTGACTCAGCTTCATGAATATGAGGATCACATCCATTAAGCTAAACTTGCTCGGGACGAGCAAGAGTATAAGCTTGGGGAAGTTGATGAGTGCATATTTACATCATGTTTTATATTATTATTTTGCATTGTAGTTGTAGGATATTGGTATTTACATCATGAACCGCTGCATCACCACCATCTCCATCCATCCCATCTACATCTTGTCTAGATCTTGTTGTAATTTTCGTACTCGTTGTGGATTTATACAAGTACTATTCATCTATGATAGATTCCATTATTATTTCCATGATGTTGATTGCCTCCATGTCTGAGTAGATCATTAGTTCTTGGGGAGATGGAGAAACCCTAGTATGAGATTGAAATAAGATGAAGTTTTTTATGATATTCATCGCTGTGACCATGTGTTAGATTGCCTTCATCTTGATGTTGGGAGAAGTTGACCTCTCAATATTTGCCACTTGTGGGGACTTGATGGAGGGAACTAGTTGTTGGTAAATGGTGGTGTGTTAGCACTTACAATGACTATAAAGCTGTTGGCACTCCTTACGTATCAACTTGGGAACCGAGGAAACTCACGGAACACTATCCATTCCATGGGATACGTCCTACAGGATTAAGTCCCTTAATAGCGCAGTAATTCGGTTGATGTCGATTGTTGTCCGTTGTGGTTATGAGGATGATGTGAGCAGTGGTTGCTGCCTATTTGTCCAAATACGAAGTTCCTCCCACACATACATAGTTTAGAATGTTCATGATAATAATATTAACCTTAGCTCTTTATAATGCTAGAGGTGTATTCGCTACTCCCTGAGAACGCCTTTTCCCTATTGTATTCCAATCTCATCTACATATGCAATACTTACTTTCTGTGTTTAGTTGTTTTACTTTACTTATTGTTCTCTTAAACCAAAAACCCCAAAACACCTTTTTATACAATACTCGCATTTTATCTTGTTACTTAGAACTTTATTTAGCATTTCTATTGTAGTATTTAATTCAAGAGTTATTAGACTTCAGACTCCTACTCCCTATGGGTTCGATATCTTTATTTCGAAACTAGCTACAAATGATCTATGCACTTGTAGTGGTCCAGTACCCCAGGTCCAAGGGCACAATGTCGATGATTCAGAAGGGGCGACCATCTAACAGGACATAGAAGTTGATTACAAGACAAGTAAATATGGTAGTAACAGCACCACCTCCTACACCTGAATATCTCCACTGGTCAGAACAAGAAATCACGTTCAGTAGAGTTGATCACCTGCTTAGGGTACTGCGACCGGGTCAGTCCGCCTTAATACTGGAAGCACAAATCGGTGGTTTCGACATGAGCAAGGTTGTCTTGGATGCAGGGAACAACATCAATCTGATCTACGCCAAAACCCTACGAGCAATGAATTGGTCCCTGACAGATCTAGAGCCTACGGACACAACTTTCCACGGGATAATTCCAGGCAAAGCTAAGATTCCTATGGGCAAAGTCTATCTTGACGTGGTCTTCGAATCAAGGAACAACTTCAGGCACGAAAAACTGGAGTTCGAAGTCATGGACTGGCCATCACAATACCACGTGATCCTGGGGCGACCAGATTTTGCTAGGTTCATGGCAGTACCCCAACTACGCATATTTGGTACTAAAAATGTCATCCCCCAATGGGATCATAACAGTAAGAGGAAGTTTCAACCATTCAGATAGCTGCGACTCAGTGTTCAATAAAATATCAGAATCTTTCGGGATGAAAGCAGAATTTGGTCAGCTAAAAATTGTGGACACAGAACTACTACACGAAGGACATGTCTCTAGTAAGAAGGCTTCGGAAAATCAGGCGCACCATGCACCTATAAAAATGACCTATCCGGCCTCCAACATTGGTCCCGCATAGGAAGGTGCGGTCATCGTTGTCCCCCGTGAGAATTGGGAGACTCTTGTAAACTCAGTCAATACACAAGAAACCCCCAAGGAACCCGACAAGCACTTAGCCAAATTAAGCACAACAGACAATGAACGTCCACCCGAAGAATCAAGGCCATTGGACAGCAAGCTCCTCGCCTCACAAATACGTGGCGCATCACAGGGATAACAAAAGCAACATGGGTCGCTAACCCAATACTCATCCCAAAGAAAGGCACCGGGTTCCAGGTGTGCATTGACTTTTCAACCCAAAGCGATCCAACAAACCAACCCCTTTTCTCTCTAGTCTGCCTTGCAGAAGTGGTGTCTCCAGTCGCAAGGATGAAACCCCTTGAGCCCACATAGAACACAACAAGACAACAATGGAGTACCTCAAGACATAAGCTACATATTTTACGAAGTTCTTTTACTTTTATGCATTTCATATTCAATAAGGCTAACGGCCAGGCGAGCATGCCAAAACTGTATCCTCCACTATTCAATGATAATTAAAGAAAAATTCCCAAGTCTGGGTCTCGAAGATTTCTGTTGTTCTATTCATCAACCTGATACACGGGGGCTTCGAAAAGTATGCCATATGAAAAATCGTCGGCTCCTATAAATCGTGCTTCTGACCCGAATAAAAGCCGACTCAGCCTATAGGTGTCAGGCAAATAAAATGTTCTCGCGATAAAAACAAAATCTCGTATAAATTTATGACCTTTTTGATAAATACAATGGCGTTACACAGTAGTTCTCTGAATACAAAGATACATAATAAAGGAAATAGTTATATGGCGAAATTTATTAAGAAATCTTCGTCTTCCTCCAGGCATCTATGGACAATCCTAATGGCAGGCCTACGGCCAGCCGCGTAAGGAGGCACCATGCTAACCAGTCTACCGCCGGGAGGGGGAGGCAGTCCCAGAGAAACAGCCTCCAAATCCAGCATTAGATGGGGCGCGTGCATCCAAGAAAGTGCAAGCTTAGCACCCTCCACAAGTTGGAGCTTCACAAAGTGATGAATCCTTTCACCCTGCCAATTTTCCCCATCAAATCAGCTAGGCTCTCGGGCCGAGAATCCTGGGGAAACATGGCATTATATATAATAGCTAAAGACTACAACAGCACTTGACGAAATACTCCACCTCTAATAAACGGTCTTGAAGCAAAGCCACCGAGTAGGCACAACGATGATCAATCCAAAAAACAGTCTCGGTATTTTGGGAAGCAGCCACCAGAGCATGAATTCGATTGCGCAAATGTTGGGTCTCTTCCCTCTCGCTCAATAGAATACCTAAAGTAAAAAAGGAAAAGTCAACCTCTATGAATAAAAAGGAAACACTACGAAATACTGGGTAAGAATTACACAACATCTTCTCGCTTGCCCTAGAAATTTCTTCCAAAAAATATGCGTCATGATCCAGGGCCTTGCGCATCTTTGACTAAGATACGTCCACCATTTCTTGGACAACCCAAAGTTTACCCTCAAGTCTCTTCACCTGCTCAATATTTTCTGCATACAGTAACAGATCAATCGCACGAATAATAGCATTCTCGGACACACCCAACCCAGATGAAGATGGGTTCACATCCGATGTCTGAGTAGGCGCGGACGGAGTCGCCGAATTGCATAGTATCTGGCAGGGCAGACAGAAAATACAGGACCTTCAGTTCACAAAAGACAATTTACACACACAACAAACATATGCAACAACTTTTTCTGAGCAAAAGGTGGACTTAAACAAAAGGATCCAAGTTCATTATAGCAGCAGAATAAAAGACACCTATGACTACAAAATAAACTAATGGGCAGCTTTCTCCGCAGACAAGGTGGTGCTAGCACATGGAGCACTAGTCGCAGGAATGATTGGGGCGACACTCGATGAAGGTGCACCAGCCTAAGAAGGGGCAACAGATTTTGCCGGACCCGTGCCTATGCTCAGTAGCAGCCAAGAGTACTTCTTGGCCTTTTTAACAAAAGGCTTCAAATCAACTGCCTAGCCATCGCCAAGGCCATAGAAGTTTCAGCGCCACTCTTCGATTGCGTCACACTATAGCCAACAAGCGAGACCGGATTAGCACCAAAGACAGCAACAAGGTCATTTAAATCAACAGGCACCTCCTTCGTCCGGAAAATCTTAGCATGCAATCTCGTTAAGGCACAACATGAGTGGATAAGAAGATTGCACCCACGAACACCGTTGGATTCTAAAGTACAAATAACATCTGATAAAGGGTCAACCCTCTTATCTTCGTCCAGCACCAAATTCTAGCCAGTAAGCTCTATGAATACAAATAGAGTCAAGAACCAAAAGAAAGTAGCAGAAGCAAAACAAAATCTTCCTCGGCATTAAGGGTCTCCAAGCGCTTCTGAAGGTTTTCATCCCTGGCAACGGTCTATTTCTCACTTTCTTCGGAGCCAGCTTTGGCCTTCTGCTTGGCCTCCTCCAAAGCTTTCTCGGCAACCTCAAATCATCGGCACACTTTATTGCCTCGTTCGGATAACCCCGGATTCTTTGGCAGCGGCTAGGCAATTGAAAGAGTACATAAAAGTCAAATAAAAGTAAGAAATGAAAAAATGCCAAATTCTCAAGGGTGAAGGAAACAAACGTTTCAATTCTTCAGCTTCATTGCGGATCTTGATAAAGTGAGAGGTCATATCAACCATCTCATGCATCAAAGGCTGCCAAACACAAAGAGCAGAGCATTAGGAAAATAAGAGCAACAAAGAAGCTACAATTACATTAAACCAAAGAAATACTTACATCCTACATGTCAACCTTGACGGGATTCTCGGATATCACCACACCTTTGCTCGCAATTCTTCTTCTTTTCTGCGGCAACGACTTTGGTGAAGTGGCAACATCCTTTTGGATAATCTTATCTGCAGGAGACACGTGAGCTTCCTTTGGATTGGTCTATGGTTCTGGAGATTTAACAGGTGGAGGAGCAACAGAAGTACCAAGGGGGATGTGGGAGGATCTTCCCCTCATCACCACTACAGGAGCAAAACAAGAACTTTATAATTTTACCAGCCAAAAGAATCAAGGAAGAGACAATTAGTACTTACGAATAAACGTCTTGCGTAAAGCGGAACAAGTTCATCAATGGAGGAGCCAACGAAACTAGGATGACATCAGAGGCTTCGAGCCATTGGAGTCATCTGAATCTTCAACACTCTCTGTCACATCAATGCGCTGCCTTTTTTGCCAGCAGGTGCCATGCAAAAATCTTCAGAACAAGCTGAAGGAACGAACTGAGTATTTGACGAGGATTCAGCAATAGACGCCTCCACCTCTTCGTCGGCAGCAGAATCAGCCATAGGAAAATCATCAGATAAAGAGAGGTTGGCTGGGAGCTTACCGCTTTCGGGGAGAGGAGGAAGCAAAGATAAATGATCATAATCCTACATAGCGAAATAACAAAAGACAAAGGGGAGAAAAATCATAAGAGATAGAATACATCAGTACAAAGAACAAAGAGGAAGCTAATGAAAACTTACTTCTGGATGACTCTTTTTCTTGCCAAAAGGCTTCACACGGTAATCAGAGGGAACCGAACTCTTCTTGGTCAGCGTGGTGAAGTTTCAACCTCTTTTCTCGTAGACCTTGAGGGTGAGATCATCCGGTGAAATCCTCATCGGTTCCTTCTTGCCGGTATAGGCCCACATACTGGACAGTCTTGCCTGAAGAGGCTGAACACATATCCGAAGAAAGTATGCCAGGATTTGTAATCCCGATAGTTCCTTGCCAATATCGTGGCGCAACTTCTCTATGTGGGTGACTAGGGGTTTGATCTCCGTCATTTCTTCAGGAGTTGGGTGCTGATCCCATGAATCCATCTTGCGACATGTCTTCTTGGGGTCAAAAGGGGCCAACCCGAAAGATTGACCCTCAATTTTTTGGTCCTTGATGTAAAACCATTTGGTTTTGCATCCTTGGATGGAATCAGTAATCTTGAAGTCGAAATAATAAACTTCCAAGCGAACAGAGAAAATGGCGCCACTGACATCATGAACAAGAGTATTAGTGGCATTCCGACGAACATAGAAGAAGTACTTCCATATGCCCCAATGGGGGTGGATCCTGAGGAAGCACTCGCAAAAGGGTGACAAAGTAGACGACATGAAGAACATAATTGGGCGTGAGCTGATAAAGCTGCATGACATAGACGAAGAGGAGGCCATGAAGAAATTCATGAAAAGGAAGGGAAAGGCCTTGATACAAGAAGGAAAGAAACATTACCCGCTAGCCAGATTTGGGGGTAGGGGTAGCTTTGTCCCCTGGAAGCTTGAAGGAGCCCTCCTCAAGGTGGCCGGAGTTCCGTGCTTCACGTAGATCTTGGGCGGAACACTTTGTCGGGGCCCATCCGAGAGCCGTCTTCTTCGTGGTCTTGGCAACCAAAGTGGAAGTTCCCACCTTGCTTTTCCCCATGATGGTTGAACAACAACACAAGCGCACAGATAAGAAGGAGTAGGAGAAAGCAGCAAACATAGGCAAGGCGCAACGATGAAGATGAATGCAGCGGGAGAAGATGGTAAAACAGGACAACGATTGTCCCCTTGTTTATAAAGAGATGAAGTGCTAGAGCTCAACTATTCGATAGAAAATTGAACCGTTCATATATACAAGATGATGACACATGCCAGAAGATTCACAGAAGGAAAAAATCATGGGCAGTTAATGCTGCAGTAAAATCAGAGGAAACTCGCACGATGCCTCGATATTCGCACAAAAAAGGGAGGTCGTGTAGTCAAAAAATTCCACTGACACGCCAACCACGTGTCATCATTACTACAGCATGGGCCCACAATCAAAACATCACATCTAGACGTGTCTTTCAGAAGCCACAGTGCAATTTCCTCAGCAGTGCCATCTAAACACGCAAAGTAGCAAATACTTCGGTTCTATAGAAGGAAAAGACCCGAGAAAGAATTTACAAAACTCTAAGTTGAAGTAAATTCTTCAGCATTTGAGCCTATAATCGAATACAAATATTCGACTGTAGCCTTGGGGGCTACTCCCATCGGGAGCACTGGCCGCGCACCCGACAAAATATCAAGGTGATCTTATAAATAAATTAAAGGATTCTGAGCCTATGGCCCGATGCAGGCATCTGAAACATAGCCTCGGGGGCAACTCCCATCTAGAGCGTTGTCGTGCACCTGATGAAGGATTTATTTTGACAAGACAAGACCCAAAGGAAAATTATCCTCGTATGTTACATCCAAGGAGTATTACATATATGTATCCTCAAACGGTTACTCCCATCAGGAGAGTCTACAAAATATCATCCGATAAAAATAACTGATAAACTTTAGTAATTCCAGTAGAGAAACAAGGCAATTGATGAAATCATTACACAAAGCTCGGATTGTGCCCGACGTAATAAAAAACTCTGAATGTCGTGTCCATGAAATGAAGGTAAGACCCCATGATTCGTCCTGTGTGGCCTGGTAATCGCACAAGAATGCGCTTTGCCAGTATTATATCTATATTGATGATACGATGAAAATCCCGATGGACGCGTTGGGTACCCAATATAATAAAACTAGAATTCAGTATTTGATAAGACCTCAGTGGCTAGAACTGAATTACGCTAGTAAAATTCCGAGTTCAAGCCTGGGGACTTGAACTTGATGTAGGTCTGTAGTGTTTTGGTCTAGGAGCAATTAACTGATTCCTGATCCGTCAGATGCATCAGGCCTGTTGTACCAAATCCCTACAAAGCTAGAAAAAAGTAAAAATATCTTATATATATAAAAAATATTTCTTGAGACTCAACCCGAACCTGCGATTCGGATGGAGTCTCAGGGACTACTAGCATGGGTATGATTACTCGGGAGCTTATATTTGGTTAGCCTTGCTACAAAAAGGCCGACGACCCATAAAGACCAAAGAAAAAGGCCCAGGAAGCATCCGACGGAAGTCATAGTTCTGCTAGATAAGGAAATAGAAACAACCATTGTATTGGTGTTGTAATCATAAGTATGTAACCTATCCGTATACGGCCTCAGGACCCAGCCTATTATATATAGGCTAGGAGAAGCAAACAAAGAGGCACCGAAAAACTCCCAAGCAATCTATAATAGTATTGACCATCGATAATCAAATGACTTCGACTCCCTTGTTTGTCTGACATCCGACGAAATCCCCAGTGTTCTCTTTTCCACGAAACCCTAAGTCCATAACCATAGGCATTTCTGAGGTTACCCCTCGTCACCCCCTGATGATCGTCAACCACCTCAAAGTCCACCGAATCCGAGGAATCCAAGTTCATCCCTCCCCAATGGTCGTAAACCTCCAAGGCCACCTCTTGAGGAGAGGGATGTTGATCACCACAGCACGAGTACATCTCGATCTTTGCCTCCGTGCAATACTACGCCGTTTAAAAATCGGAGGGTAGCCGCTCCCCCGTGCCTCACTAAGAAGAAAGGTAGTACAGGGAAGATAGTCGACATCCAGCTGGCTAGGCCTTACGACAATACTGATAAGGAAAATGCTACGGAAGTGGCTGCCTACAAGAAGGATTTTTTGCACCAAAAAAGCCCGAGCAAAAGCCGGAATTTGATGACAAAAACAAAAGGTCGGCTAAGTCCTTTATTGAGCAACCATACCAAATATCGATGAATCTGGATTCAAACTATGACCGCAAAATTGTGAAGCAAGCAAGAAGTGCCAAGTCTAAGCAGAACACAAAAACAAGTGCCAAATGCTAGAAACAAATTATATTCCCCAGCTCGGACTACAGAAAAATCAATCGGTCCCCCTGCTCATAGTGAGTTCCGATATCGATAAGGACTTTAGAGCCGTTATGGATAAGTACATGCAATTATTGGACCCCCAGAGCCAAAGCTACTACTAAACAGATGGGTCTATCTATAACCCAGGCCAAAGGTGCTGCTACCAAAGTAGGTATGTCTCTTGGTCAATATTTCGGCTATGAAAAAGCGCCAATTGGTGAGATAGCACGGAAATATGTCAAAGGGCAGCCTATGGTCAATCATGAGGAGTACACGCATCTATCAACACATATGCAAAATCTGAACGACTGGTACATGCTGCAATCTTCAAAGCAGCACTTGCAAGAATGGATTTTGGCGGACGTTAAAGTGGAGCATCACTTCAAACCTTACTCAGTACAGATTCAAATGAACGAACTATTCTAGTTATACAATTAGCGCTCCCTTGACAAATCTATCCTCAGTTGCTATTGTTCGTAAGTGATTTATTTCTGTAATTAAGTCTCTAGCTCAGCTTGTTTATTTCCTATAATATATTATCTTGACTATATATCCTTTTGTATGCTATTTTCAGAATGAAGATGCTTGAATGCAAAAGATCTAGAAATTATGACGTTGGGTTCATTAACCTATACATCGTTAATCAACATACGTTAGACAATTACCCCGACAACATTTTCTAAGACATCTCCACCTTTTTAACCGAGTATAATTACTATAAGGATATACAATTTCCTTACAACTTCAAGTGAGTGTTTCTGTCTTGTACACATTCTTTTTTTCTTACTCGATGTTAAGTGCAATTGATGATTTATGCATGTTTGCTTAATTATGTAAATGTCCGTAGGTACCACTAGGTTCTTCTAAACATTCAAGTTGACAAGTCCCAAGTTGAAGTCACTGACCCATTAAGTTGGGACCAAGAGTTGTGGAGCGACATGAAAGCAATGCTCCATAAGTAATTTCAATCATTATTGCATTATATCGGCCTCTTTCATTCATATCCTGATATCAAGTAATTAATAACTCCTTTGTTCATTTTGTTTGTCGAGCAGGTGTTGCACACGGTTCATAAAGGAAGTAAAAGGAGAATTCAAAGATGATCTAACTTATAAAACGGTGAAGGGTTTGCAGTAGCAACCAGGGACTCATTTATGTAGATTCTATGTTTGCGAGTACATTCACGAATTAACCAGTGAGCGCGGAGTTGCTTCAACATATATAGACCGTTTGCGAGAGAAGGTCGAGCCAGAATAACACATACAAGCAATTCAAGAAGAATTGGTGGGATTTGTGATGAAGGAAATCATTGATCCAATGGGAGAACATTATGTGGATGACGCCGAACTCAATATGTGATCTCCATGTAATATGTGATCTCATCATGTGAACTCAATATGTGATCTCCATGTAATGTATTATGCGATCTCCATGTAAATATATTATGTGATCTCGGTGTTATATGTGATCTCAATATGTGAATCAATGTGTACTGTGTATGTAGTAGCGTAGAATATGTGTACAGAAACATGTTTGAAATTATAATGAAACACAAATTGAAAAAGGAACGAAATGGAAAAAAAATGAAAAGGAAAACACAAAATCATGCCACGGCAGAGAAAACACACGATTTTCTGCCTCAGCAAGAAAGATTTAGTCCCAGGTCGTGTTACTTATTGGGACTAGAGGTGCTCCAGCCCCTACCGCGTTGTCACTGCCACGTGCTGGCCTCTAGTCCCGACTCGTAACAAACCGGGACTAGAGATAGGGGCCTCTAGTCCCGAATTCGCAGTCCTAGGTGCAAAACCGAGACTATAGTCCATTACGGCCTCATACTAGAAGCCCATTTTCTACTAGCGCAAGTGTTTTATCATGTTATTCTAAATGATTTCAATGTGGATTTCATCCATGAGACCTTGCAATTCCAATTGGATGAATGTTCTTAGTTATGGTTACTATGAAGTTTGATTGGTATATTATTCACAGGTATCGTGTTTTAAATTCCTACTGTTCTAGGGTTCTAGGCAGATTATAAAGCCTGATTATATCTTTTGGTTATTGATCATGTACTGTGATTACTATCACTTCTATTAGTTTACATGTTTCTTTGTTCATGATCTATATTTTTTGAGACCTACATGTTCTTGGTAGAATGCTAATCCTAGGCTTTTCCTTTGGTTAATAGTCTTGTATTATGCTTGCTGTGATTTTTATTGGTATATAATTTGTACTTGTGGTGTTAAGAAATTATGTGATTTTTACTGATTTATGGATTTTGGCTTGTCTTGATATTTTGCTAGTGTGTTGTGAGACGACCCTGTTCTAAGGCAATATCTGGTGATGTTCTAGTTGGTATTTGGATGATTATTTAATTTATGATAATTTTGTAATGGTGAATGTAAGTGTTCATCTTCCAATGTTTGAGGTTACTGCATGAATGCATAATGGTTTGGTTGAAATGTTTCTTTTTTTGGTGCTCCTCTAGTTGGTTTGCTAGTTCAGGTTGGTTTCTAATTGCTACTAGATATCGGCTTCAGGTTCTTGCTGGTGTTCTACTGCTAGTTATTTACTTCTTAAAGTGAACAATTGTTCATCTACTGGGTTTTCGTTCCTGTTATTCACTACCGATCAATTGACTGTAATTTTTTGGGCTTTTATTTGTTTTAGCTCAATCCACTAGGAGTTAGGACTTGTTCCTAGATCCAGGTTTTTGGAATCAACATTGATTTGGTTTTGCCTTAGGGAAAAACCTACATTTTAACCTTAACAAAATTTTCTTGTGTGTTTATGTTTTGCAGGTTGAGGTACTCAAGTGATAGCAAAGATAAGAGGTTTAGATAGGTTTAGCAAGATCAAGATGAGATGAAGAGTAGAATGTAGATAAGAAGGTAGATAGGTTTAGTTTCTAGGGTTTTTATATTACCTTTTTATCAAACTTCTTGTATCCATTTGAATTATATTATGAATAAAGTTCAGATTACTTGAGTTTGTTAATGTTCTACTTGTATCCATTGTTTCTTTTTAGTTGTAACTTTAACTTGGGAGTTCAAGTTTGAATTATCCAAACCTCAATTTTGAATTCCCAGAGTAAAAGTGTACCATTACACTTGTTTGATCATAAGTGTGTGTGGTCTTATGTATATATGTTTTAAGTTTGATCAAACTATTCACTCAAATGACTCTCAAACAATTCATATTTGAATTTGAATTCAAATCCTAGGGTTAACTTGAGTCAAACTCAACTCTCGTTCAAATTCTCAAGTGTGAATATGTATAAGCACAAAAAGTTCTAATTCCCCCACAATTTCATGTCCTTAAATGAAATACAGAATTTCAATATCAAACCTTAGCCATTTCCTAAATCTTTGGGTCATTACATCCTCGACCCCTTATAAAGAACTTCATCCCGAAGTTGTTTTTCTCCTATATAAGGGTTGAAGATATCCTAGCACTAAGGTTTTCGAGGGTATCGCTTGTCAGTCTACTGTTGGTAATACCTTGGTGGCTATATCTATTCGTATTTTTGGAAGTATTTGTTCGGCCAGCTCTTCTAGGGTGTGGTTAACTGAAAGTTCTGCATCCATTCTAGCATTTTGTCTACCTAGTAGACTTTTCATTCCGCGCATGGGTTTCTAATGGTTACCTATTATCTCAGTAGTCAATCTGGGCTCCATGGTTGGTTAACCAATCCATTCCCAAGATTACCGTGATATTGTTCATCGGTATTATGAATAAGTCCACGTAGTACTCACAATTGCACATCCCAAGGACTTGCTTTTCTTTTCTATGGGTAACGAGAATTTCCCCCCATGGATACTATTGTCATAGTATGGTATAACAAACTACATCTAATTCCGTGCCTTTCTACGAATTCTTGGGATAATAAGGATGTGGTGGCACCAGTATCAAACAACACTTTGTCGGGGTAAGTAAGAATCTCAAGCATGCCTAAAACTGCCCTTTCGGATTCTACATCTTATTCCATGATCATACAATTCAACTTTGCATACTCTCGTCCTTTACTATCATTGTTATTTGCTCCAAAGTTTCTTCCTTTGGATGAGTTTCCTTCGTTAGATGGTTTATTCCCCTGTTTTGTGGATTTTGTCTGTTACGACAATTGGTTTTTATTGGTGGAGTTGTCAACATCCATAACAAATCACTTTAGGTTGGTTGTATTCAGCTGTAATAGGCCCCTTATATCCATAGTTTCGGCAATTGATCTGGCTTTTACCGTTTTGGTTTCCTTTGTTTGGGTTATTCATTTCTGGTATGGAACTGGGTTTAAAACTTAAGTCTGGTTTTTCGGTCAGGAAATCCTCTATTTTGTCCGTGCCTTCTTTCTCCTTTCTTCTTCGACTAGTTTGTAATCATCTTCTAAGGTCATAGATGTGTTAACTAATTCTTTAGGTCGAGTTAATCTTAGTTGCATTTTCATGTATGGGTGTAGTCCCTTCATGAATCACTTCTCTCTTTTATCCTCTGTGTTGACCTCATCTTCAACATATCAAGATAAAACACTAAATTCTCTAACATATCTTAGTACTGGGTTTTCATTCTAGCGTAGGTTCTCAAATTCCCTTCTCTTTAGTTCCATAATACTTTCAGGAATGTGAGTCTCCCTAAATATTTGTTTGAAATCATTCTAGGTGATAATTGTATTTGGGGTTTGCATGTTCAAGAGGTTTACCACCACGCTGATGCAGGTCTAGACAGTAAGTAGGTGGTATATCGTAGTTTTTTTCTTGATCATTGCATCCAACCGTATTAAGGTTCCCCTATGTGTCTCTTAGCCAATCCTCAACGTCCATTGGTTCTGCTTTTTATGCAAATAGAGATAGTCTGATATTTTGAAACTCGGCTAGGCTTACTCTACCTCCACTATTTTGTCGTCTTTGTCCAGTTTGTGCCAAGACATCGTGCATAAACTCAATTTCGACCTCTTGATCTCTTTTCCTTGCCTATTCCACTAGTTTCACATATTGCACGAAGCTTTGTTCCAAAATAGGTGTGGTTTCGCATGTTGAGCATGTTCTAATTGTATTATCGGCACCTTATTTCTATTGGATTTCCCTTCTAATCTTTCAGATTCATTTTTATGCCTATTCCGTTGGAATATCCCCCAAGTCATGTGGCATTTACGTCGAAACACCATGTTACATTATGCAAATGCACATTGCGTTGTTCATTTTCAATGAACATAACTAGTCACACAAAATCATTAAGATCCAAATTTTTGACTTCAGTTCCCCTTTGTACATAACCGTATGTACATAAACACAACATTCACCATAACTTTTATTACAGGTGAGTATTATCTGACTTATTTGGCTCAAAGCCTAATCATTACAATACCCATTACATTAACTCATTTAATACTATTTGGAAGGTTTTACTCGTCTATTTCATAACATCCTCCAGTCATCCATTCTCTACCGTGTTTGAATTGGTTTATGTAGTCTGGGAGTTCATTGGTTCTTTTGGGTTCCTTTCCCAATTTAGGACTATCTTCTTGAGTTAAGTCCATAATGGTGAAGTAACTGCAAAAGTACATCAACATTACCATCAAAGTCCTCTTCGGTTGTCTGCTTCTGTGATTAGTAGATTAACATATAATGTACATTTATAGAGAAACATCTAAGACACACAACCTGAACATTCGTCATTCTATAGATATACCTTGACATCTAGCATAGCGGAAGTACTAGTAATGAAACATGTTTCATGTAGCTTGCACTATTTCAGTCCTTTCCCTTCTGCCAGTTGATCAAGATACTCAAGAGATGCCTCTGTCAGTTGATCTAGATGATCAACATCTGCTTCCCCTACTTGATCTGGATGATGAAGATGTGCTTCCCCCAGTTCATATGGAGCATCATATGGTTCACCATGAAATACCCATCTAACATATGTGCGTAGCATCCCAAAATTAAATAAATGTTCTTCCTCTATACTTTGAGGCAGCAACCTATGATTCACACACATGTAGAAGGGGCAATGCACTTTTGAGTTGTCACAATGAGATCTAACAAAATCCATAAATCGTAGAACACTACATATATGTTTAGCGCTACTTAATGGAGCAACCTCTATCCAAAACCTTCCCATCTGTTTAAAAAATATGACATACATGATTGGAGCTTTGAAAGAAAAGAAGGAAACATATATATGGAGTACAAAAACTATATATGCCTATGCATTTCAGCAAATATATTGACAGCAAAACTCGATGAAGGCATTTCAGAATGAAGATCGAGCATAGAATCAACTATGCCCATGCAGATTGAGCACAAACGAAACTACGTATTTTAGGAGGCAGATCAGGTGAAAGGGCAATAAAATTCCAACCAGATCAAGCTCAGAAAACAGATCAAGCACATAATCAACTATGCCCATGTAGGTTGAGCACAAACTGAACTACCTATTTGAGGAGGCAGATCGGGTGAAAGGGCAATAAAATGCCAACCAGATCGAGCTAGAGATAAAAGGACTACCATAGGATCGACTTGAACACCGGTGTGTTCGAGAAAATCAATGGGTACAAAAAGCTTCTTCATGTGCATGGTGGTGATGAGGAGCGACGGTGAGTGCGTCTGTTTTGTTGGGCAAGGGGGTGAGTGTCTAGGCATCAAGGGGTGGGGAGGGATAACTTTGGAAATTCTAATCCACCCTGCTTTGGGGAACCACAGAATAGGTGGCCCACATGTCAGTTACCATAGTTCAAAATTGACCCATTTTCGCTAAACCAAGATAAACTGGTTCAAGTGGCAAAATCAGCATGGAAACATGGAAATTCATGAAACTCGTGCATTGTCCATTAAATATAATGTATTACTTTGTGTGAAATTTGGGAAGGTGGATTTTTAAGTCATATTTTGTGTAGTTGCTTCACAGCAAAAGCAACTATTGTCACTTGAAAAGTTCAAAATAAGTTTAATTTTGGAAGCTCCTTTGTAAATAATGTTTGAAATGCCAATATGCACCAAACTACCTACTATAGACATGTTATCATAAACTACGCCAAGTATATGTCCATCACCTTGGTCTCGTTTGTTATCCATGAATTCATACATCGTACGCCACATTGTGAAGAAAGTTTTTCCAAATGTTGTAAAAAATACAATTTTTTATCATGGCAATTAATGCACATAGCATGGCACTTTGTGAATGAATGGATTTATTTCAATTTATATTTAATGATGTCCCTATTTTTTCGAAAAGGGGCCAAATTTGGCTACATTAGCTTTAAGATCAAGATGTCAAATCTTGTAGAACTCTTGGTGCTTATCCCTTATTTCGTACTCAGGAACCTTCGATAGGTTTAAAAGGCACATGGAATAGCTATAACACACTTGTGGTTCCAATTTTCAGATACTTTTAGCAAGTTTCCATAAAAGCCAATTTATTGCACGAATATATATAGCTAGGAAACTTGAAAATTTATGGAACCTATGTAATATCCATGAATTAGGTTTGGGCAGTGGCATTTTAGCCATGTACCTTATTGTAGTTGCTTCACAAAAAAACATTGTTGTCACTTAAATTTGAAAACTGAAAATAACTTCAAATTTGGAAGTTCCATTTGTAAATAATGTTTGAAATGCCAATATGCACTACCACACCAAAAGTATTGACATGTTGTCATAAACTATGGCAAATTTTTGGTTGTGGCCTTGGTCATCTGGTTTGAAAGCCATGAATGTGTCCATACATGCTATATAGGCCAAAATATCTTGCAAAACTCTTGGTGGTTTCCCTTATTTTAGTACTCCTTCTATTCCAAAGCTTAAGGCTTATATTTTTCAGAAGTCAAACTATGTAAAGTTTGACCAAGTTTTTATAAAAATAAATAAATATTTACAATATGAAATCCATACACTTTGATACATCATGAAACATATTTTCACATTGTATTTATATAATATCATAGTTCTTGATATTTTTTATAAAATTTTGGTTAAACTTTCCTTAGCTTGACTTTTCAAAAAAAAACCTTAAGCTTTGGGATAGAGGTAGTACTTGGATACCTTCAAATATCTTCAAACTTGGAATCTCCCTTTGTAAACATTGCTTGAAATGCTAGGATGCACCGATCTACCTAATATGGACACACTATCATAATGTGTGGCAAAGATATGGCTATGACATTAGTTTTTTGGTTTGAAATACATGATTGTGTTCATACATGCCAGGCAAAATATTTCGAATCAAGATTTTTCAAAGGTTGTCAAATTTTATGTTTTATCATTTTTTATGGAAACTAGTGCACATAGGAAGACACCAGGAGAATAGACCGGGCGCTTTTGATTTATATTTAGTTTTTTTGTTTCTTCCAAAATGAACCCAAACTTGGAGGCATTAACATTCATATCAGTAAGCCGAATGTTGCAGAACTCTCGGTGGTTCTCCCATATTTGACTAATTGGGTACCTTCAATTGATTATTTTTTTAAAATCAAGAGCAACCTATATCACACATGGAGAACAAAAAATTGGCATACTTTTGGTAAATTGCCATAAAGTCAATTTATTGCAAGAATTTAGCCAGTAAGCTTGAATGTGGGTTATCCATTAAATAGGTCACTTTGTGTGAAAATTGGCATGATGGCATATTGAGCCATCATATTACCACTCTATTGTGTAAAAATAACTTTGAATGTTGACCGTCGGATTAAGACTTGCAAATCCCAACATTGCTATCTATTGGATCTTCTTTACCATTGTAGCATCTAGGATATTCTATTGATAGTCTTAAGTACAATGAACACTACTTATGCACAAATCTCAAAACACACTTCTCGATCATTTTATAATATTTTCTGTCATTTTCTCTAGAGTATGATACCAAAGTTTTCGAGTATTAGGTAGTGGTAGATGAAAGTAAAAGTGGATTTCTAAATGATATAAAGTACAAGAACAAAATATACACCCGACATTTTATGGATATCATGTTGTTGAAGATTATAATTATGTTTTGAGATTTACCTATTATAATTGTATATAGTGATGATATGTCATACTTCTTTAATCTGAGTCTCACGTGCAACTTACTAGTGTTTGTAGATGCTTCACAAGAAAAGCAATGTTGTTACTTGGAACATGAAAAAAAAACTTCAAATTTGGATTCTCTTTGTAAACATTGCTTGATTTGCCAAAGATGCACCAATGTACGGAGTACAAAACATGGACACGTTACCATAAAATATGGTTGTGACTTTGGTCATATTGTTTGAAAGCCCATAATGTTAATCAATTTTTTCCACGAATAAATGTTCATCAATTTTGGCAGATGTCTCATTAATTGCTGGTAAGCATACTCTTGGTGGTGTGCGGGTCTATCTGACAGGGATAGTATCTTAGTGGTCCCAAGTGGGAGTATCATACCTTAGAGGTTTCAACTTCAAAATTTCGGCAGAGAGCCAAAATATCCCCCGTATCCATTCAAACATCCAACACCAAAAATCAATCTATTGCACCAATTTAGCCAGGAAGCTTTAATGAGAATCATACATTAAATAGGTTATACTTTGTGTGAAAAATTGGGGCAGTGGCATTTTGAGCCATCATCTATGTAGTTGCTTCACAACCAAACACATTGTTGTAACTTGGAAATTCAAACAAAGAATTCAAATTTGGAACAAGAAACATTGATTGATTTGCCAAGACGCACCAATATACAACTACCAAATATAGACACATTATCATTAACTATGGCCATGACTCATCTTTTTGAAAGCCTTGAATTGTTCGACAATTTCAGCAAATTCCTCGTAACTCATTTGAATGTTGGAAAGCATATTATCACTGGAGTGTGGGTCTAGAGGGGTACATCATCTGAGCAGCCCTGCGTTAGAGTAGCATAAGCTTCAAGCTCAAAATTTTGGTACAGCGCCCAAACATCGCGTGCATCCATTCAAATATCACTTACATCCATTCAAACATACTTCATGTTTTTTAGAATGCAAAATTCCTCTTCTATCTCTGGTCCGGAAACAAGAACCTAAGGAGCACCATAATAATAGAGGGATACATGTGGTAAATTTGCGATATCCCACCTGCATCACCCCATCGCTGCTTCCCTTCCCTTCCTCAGTAATTACCCGCCCACTCACTCCGACCTACACTAACTTTTCTAGACCCACCATCCATGTGACCCACATGTCAAGGACTTAGAGTTAGGGTAGGTGGATATTCCCATCGTTTCTAGTTCGAAATTCTCACAATTTTCACTAAACCAAGATAAAATCATTAAAAATGGCGAAACTAGCTTGGAAGCTAGAAAGTTCATGAAACTTTGGGCATTATCCGTCAAATATTTTATACTTTGTGTGGAAACTGGAGTGGTAGGATTTTGAGCCATATTTTTTGTAGTTGATTCATAGAAAAACTATTGTTGTCACTTGGAAAATAGAAAATAAATTAAATTCTGAAAGCTTCCTTTGTAAACAATGTTTGAAATGCCAACATGCATCAATCTACTAGATATGATCAGGTAGTGCATATAGATATATACCGTATGAAATAAAGACATTGCTTCAATTTATATTAATTTTCACAGAAACTAGCTAGTGCAATAGTAAGGCACCATGTGAAAGAAAGGCATTACTTCAAATTATATTTAATTTTCTTGATTGTTTTCATTCATAAGGCCAAAATTTTGTGGCATTGGCATTCATATCAAGAAATTGAATCTTGTAGAACTCTTTGTGGTTCTGTGTTGTTTTACTACTTGGGTACCTTCAAATGAATTTTTAAAAATCATGAGCAAGCATGTATCATGCACTTGTAGACCAAAATTTGAGATACTTTCATTAAATAGCCATAAAGTCATTCTACTGCACGAATATGGCCATAAAACTTGAGAATTATCAATTAAATAGGTTATACTTTGTGTGAAAATTAGGTTGGGGTGCTTTCGAGCCATAATCTTTGTGGTTGATTCATGACAACAACGATTGTCGTCAATTGGAAAATACAAAATAACATCAAATATAGAAGATCTTTTTGTAAACAATGTTTAAATACAAATATGCACCAATCTACCAAATATGGACATGTTATTATAAACTATGGCAAAGATATTGGCATGGCCTTGATCATACGGTTTGAAATCCATGCATATTCATACATGGTAGGCCATATCATTTTTCTTTTCGAAACTGTCAAATTTTAAGTTTAAATGTTTTCATGAAAACTAGCTAGTGAAATGGTAAGACACCATGCAAAAGAATGGCATTACTTCAAATTATATTTAATTTTCTTGATTGTTTTCATTCATAAGGCCCATTTTTTGGCATTAGCATTCATATCAAGAAGTTGAATCTTATAGAACTCTTGGTGGTTCTTCCTTGTTTGACTACTTGTGTACCTTCAAATGAACTTTAAAAAAGTTGGTGCAGTGGGATTTTGAGCTATATATTTGTAGTTGCCTCATGACGAAAGTCATTATTATCACTTGGAAAATTGAAAATAATTTTAATTCTGGAAGCTTTCTTTGTAAACAATGTTTGAAATGCCAACATGCACGAATCTATGAAATATGGACAATACATTATAAACTATGGCAAATATATTGTCATGATCGACCTTGTTCATCTGGTTTGAAAGCCATGCATGCATATTCATACATGGTACGCCATATTGTTTGACAATTTTTTTCTAAAATTGTCAAAATTTTAGTTCAATTTCATGGAAACTAGCTAGTGCAATGCTAAGACACCATGCGAAATAAAGGCATTACTTCAAATTATATTTAATTTTTCTTGCTTATTTCATTCATAAGCCCCAAATTTGCTTAGTATCTATAACATTCACATATCGAGAAGTTGAATCATGTGGAACTCTTGGTGGTTCTCCCTTGGTTTACTACTTGGATACCTTCAGATGAATTTAACAAAAATTATGAACAAGCAGGTATCATGCACTTGTAGATTTAGATTTGAGATACTTTTGTTAAATTGCCGTATTGTGATTCTTTATAGGAATATATGCATAAAGCTTGATAAATATTGAAAGTTGGGATTTATCAATTATAAATAGGTTATACTTTGTGTGTAAATTAGGGACATGGTATTTTGAGCCATATTTTTGTAGTTGCTTCATGACAAAAGCCATTGTATTCTTTTCACTTAGAAAATTGAAAATAACTTCAAATTTCGAACCTTCATTTATAAACAAAATTTGAAATGCAAATATGCACCAATCTATTAAATATGGACATGTTATTATAAACTATGGCAAAGATATTGCCATGAACTTGGTCATATGGTCTAGAAGCCATGCAAATATATTCATACATGGTATACCATATCATCTAACAATTTTTTTTTTCAAATTTGTCAAATTTTAAGTTTAAATGTTTTCATGGACACTAGCTAGGGCAATAGTAATACACCATGCAAAAGTAAGACATTACTTCAAATTATATTTAATTTTCTTGATTTTTTTCATTCATAAGGCCCAAATTTGGTGGCATTAGTATATTCATATCAAGAAGTTGAATCTTGTAGAAGTCTTGGTGGTTCTCCCTTGTTTTAGTACTTGGGTACCTTCAAATGATTTTACAAAATGAGCAAGTAGGTATCATGCACTTGCACAGCAAAATCTAAGATACTTTCATTAAATAGCCATAGATTCATTCTATTGCACAAATATAGCCATAAAACTTGAGAATTAACAATTAAATAGGTTATACTTTATGTGAAATTTGACGGTGTGCGTTCGTTCCATAATCTTTGGGGTTGATTCATGACAAAAGCCATTGTTGTAAATTAGAAAATTTAAAATAACTTCAAATATGGAAGCTCTTTCTTTAAACAATGTTCAAATGCCAATATGCACCAATCTACCAAATGTGGTTCATTATCATGAAGTATGGTAAACATATGGCCTTGACATTGTTCATCTAGTTTGAAAGGCAGGAATGTTCATATATGGTACGCCATATTGTGAAACAAGTTTTTTAAACATTATCAAATGTGAAGTTTAAATGTTTTCTTGGTAACTAGCTAGTGCACATAGTGAGACACCAAGAGAACAGAATGGTAGTATTTCATTTCATATTTTGTTTCTTCGTATATTTTAAAAAATACCCAAATTTGGTGTCATTACCATTCATATCAAGAAGTTGAATCTTGCAAAACTCTCGGTGGTTCTCCAATATTTGACTACTTCAACACCTTTAAATTATTTAAAAAAATCAAGAGCAAGCTATATCACACACTTTGTAGTTCCAAATTAGACACACTTACTTTAGATCGTCAAAAAGTCATTTTATTGCATAAATTTAGCTAGGAAGTTTGGAAATTCATGAAAGTAGGGTGTTATCAAGCAAATATGGATTCTCATTTTATAAACAATGCTTGAAATGCCAAGATGCACCGATCTACCAAATATGGATACGTTATCAGAAACTACAGCAGAGATATGGCCATGACCTTGGTCATCTTGTTTGAAAGCCTTCAATAATGTTTCTCAATTTCGGCAAATGTGTGGAAAATCATTTAAATGCTGGTAAGCACACTATCGCTAGCGTGTCGGTCTAGTCGTAGCCAGCACCTCAGGAGCGTCCACGCGTTGGAGTAGCGTACCTTGGACGCTTCAACCTCTAAATTTCCGTAGAGTGCCTAAACATATTGCACATCCATTCAAATATCCCACCCTGTTTTTTGCGCTTGCAACATTCCTCTTCTACCCCTGGTCTCGAAACAGGAACCGAAGGAGCACTACAATAATAGAGGGGTATAGGTGGTAAATGGGTGTTATCCAACCTATATTCCCCCATCGCATGTTCGTCGTCCTTCCCCAAAATTTACCTACCCACCCCTCAGCCCTCCGCCTTCTTCACCGCTGGCACACTCTTCCACTTGGGAGCTTCTTCATCTCCTTTGTTGTGCACACACCGGATCCACCTATTTCCACCCTTGTCCACCGCAACCGTTCTACATCACCAACTCCTGTGTCATGGACACCGGAATAATTGACTCCCTCACCACACCGGATCTTCTTCACCAACGTCGTCGTCTATCGAATGGGGGTGTTTTGCTGAATCACTTGTTCGCTGACCCGAAATGCCCAGCCGCTGCCACCGCCGCCCTCTTTCCCATCCCGGCCGCCCCTGCCGTGGAGTGGTAATTTCTCTTTCCCTTTTGTTATTTTTTGGTACTCTTAAGCTACGAAAGCGTTAGAATGTTGCTCAATATCCTGGCCGCTATTGCCATTTCATTTGCACCCACATCTAGTTGGTCCTATCCACATCATTAGCTTCTTCCTATTATTTCCTTTATTACATTGTAACACTATATAATCTTGCAACACTAACTCGTAGATGCTATTCTTTCTGAGTGCTCGCTTGGGTCATGCAAACTGCTGGTAGAGGATCCAACACTGACAATCTGACGCCAAGCAAGGTTGAAGTGTGAGGTTTTCGTGTGTTATTTAGGCCAGTTTCTGTCATGTTAATTACTCATACAACCTGTATGCATAACAAGTTAATAAGTCATTCTACCTAAAACCTTGCCCTAACATTTCCGTTCATATTTTATTGCAATTCTATCTACGAATGCTTTGAGTCATTTAGAAAATGTCAATCTAGTTTGAATCATACATCTGGTCATTTTAATGTTATCTTTATGGGTTTTCGACTGCTTTCATCCTTCCAAACTAGCTAGCAAGTTTAAATCATACATCTCATCAATTTTAATGCTATCTTTTTGGTGTTTTCAAGTGCTTTCATCCTTCCAAACGAGCTATCTAGTTTGAATCATACAACTGGTCAATTTTAATGCTATGTTTTTGGTGTTTTCCACTTGTTTCATCCTTCCGAACCAGCTGACTCGGTTTTAAATGTCATGCCTTAATGCAGAGAAAGGACAAAGGAGTACAAGGACTAGAGTTCCATCTGCTCGACTTAGATTCTACTAGTAGGCTGACCAGAAGTCGCACTTGCTTGAGAAGGAACTACTATGAGCCTGAACGAGCTACTGTAAGTTCATACTTACTTAAATGATATGTACTTTATATAATACAAGTTTCCCTTGTTCTTTGTTTTAACCTCTTTCACCATATTTTATCAAGCTTTAGTTAAAACCAAGCAGCAGTCCTCGGAAGGCAGGGCTGAAAGTTGTGATCCCTCTGCCCATTCATCCTCCCATTGCATTTTTTAAGGAAACAACATTGTTAAACGTCCACCTACAACAACTCCTGTAGTTAATGTATATATAAAGGTTGTATTACATGCAGAAACAAAGGGTGTACCTGGTCTTACATATGTAGCTGAAATGTTGAAGAATAGGACAAATGATACGATGAAGCGCATCGCCATGTAATGATCTCGTATTGATGATGTGAACTCTTCTTTGTGATCTTTTAAAATGTAGATCTTGTCTAATGATCTGTTGTAATTTTCAATATGGAGAGACCAACTTTTATCATTGTGTAATAAGTAGTTTGAATTTCTCTTTTGAGAGAGGAGTTTCAATTTATCATGTTTATTAATCAACTTGTTGGCATTCCTGTGTTGTTCTGCAAAACATGGATGCTGCTAAAAATGCTGAAACAGTAACACACCATGCAATGAAGGGCCAGAACAATAATGTATTGAACAGTAAAAGGTCATGATTGGTCAAACATGGATGGAGTTATATGAACAATAAAGGGCATGAACAGTAAAATGCATGAATAGTAAAAAGGCCCGAACAGTCAATGTCCTAAACAATAAAAGGCTAGAAAGCAGCAACGAACCTAAACAGTAAAAGATTCATGACAGCCCCGAACAGTAAATGACCAGAAAGTAGTAGCAGGCTAGAACAATAATAGGCTAGAATAGTAGCAGGCTAGAACAATAACATGCCAGAATAGTAATAGGCTGGAATAGTGAAAGGCCAGATTGGAAGAGGTCCTGAATAGTAACAGGCCTTCCTACAAAAAGTCCCACGATGAACAAAAAGTGAAGGGCTTTATGCTCAGTGGTGGGCCTAGGGCAGTCCTTAATGGTACCAGCCGATGTGGCGTAGGCCGCTAATGGGCCGCATAATGTTGGACCGAGTTAGGCTTTAAGCAGCCAAAACAGTAACGGACCTGAAAGTTACTAGGCCACAATAGGGCTATAAAGTTGTGGGCCCAAAGCAGGGTAGGCCTCCAGAAGGTCGAAATAGTAAAGGGCCATATTCATATTGGCTTCTCTCATGGGCCGCACACTTAATGGTTAGCAGGCCTTGGATGGGCCTTGGCTTCCACCACGTTTTTTTATGGTTAACGGTGGTAACCGGCCATTAATAGTGTTTGCCACGTAGAATTTTGCACGACGTCAGCATTCAACGGGCTGGTGAAACCGATCTACCATGACACGGTTTTCCATGGTTGAAGGGTGCGATCTGCAACTATCGGGAAAAAGTCATGCTAGATTCTTTGATGACGGGGATTTTACCATGAAGGCCATCCATCACAGAAGACTTTTCCACCACGAAAAACAGGCCTTCAACCACGAAAACCATCCATTGTAAAAGTCAACTTTTCTTGTAGTGTAAAGAATAGACATTACAACTGTCTATTCAACTTCACGTATATGGGAGGTAAGATCACTACAAGCAACAGTGACCCTAGAGACCCCTCATATTTCGCTGTCATGGCCTCTGTTTATCATCATATTGGAACTATGTTCCCCATGAAAACACCCATGGATGCTCCCGTTGAGATAGATACACTGAAATTTTTGCAGTTATACATATGCAGCACCAAAAACGACATCAGTAGACTAAAGAAAGATGTTAACCCATCCATCACGGCTGAACTCCTAGAAATGGTGTATGCTTACAAAAAATTAGCTGAGAAGTTCATGATGGCGAGAGAGGAAGTGTCTAGGCATGGAGAAGACGAATGTGTATCTATCAGGTTAGTTGAAGCTAGAAAAGGAGACCCTATGCAGTATAGCGACCTGACCTGTGGCAAGCTAGCACTGTTGGTAGTAGGCGCTATCGACAAGGACACTAAAGGGTGTGACATAATAATTCAGGAGATGAAGGATAAACCTAAACGTATTTTCTATCTATATCTAGCTTTTATGGATTTGTAGTACCCACTTTTGTTTCCTTACGGTGAATGCGCTTTTCAACTCGGTATTCCGAATGCCAACGTTGGTACCCTTCATGCAACCAAATGAGAGCACATGACTATGCATGAGTATTACAGATTCTGTCTCCACTATAGGAAGAACAAACCTAATCCCTATACATGTTACGACCGCTTAAGTTCGCAAGCAACAGTTGGCTTATGAGCTGCCATAGATGAGTCTTGCTTAAACTTCATTATTAAGAGCCCAGTTAAACATAGATTAGTAAGCATGTAAGGTATATCTAATTCCACAAGACATAGGGAAACGAACTATTTTGTCTACTAGCCACACAGGAGGAAGACGATGCATGGTTTAGAACTATTACGATGCCCTAGCCATCTTTAGAGAATGTGGCACCCCTGATCTTTTTATCACGTGCACCTGCAACCCAAAATGGCCAGATATTGCTACCACGCTTGCATACGAGGAGGGTCACAGACCAAATGATAGAGCAGATGTTGTGGTTGGGTCTTCCACATGAAGCTTGATGAGTTTGCTAGGCTCTTTAAAGTAAAAGCACCTTTCGTTGAATACGATGCTATGCTATACGCTGTTGAATTTCAAAAACATGGGTTACCACATGCCCGTATTCTCCTATGGCTCAAGAAAGACACTTCTAAGACTAATACTGATACCATAGATTCCTTCATCAGTGCGAAGATACCTGATGCTAAATAGGATCCTCTTGGTTATACGCTGGTTTCAGAACACATGATGCATGGACCATGCGGTGACGGACACCAGAAGTGTCCCTGCATGAAAAAGGGAAAGTGCTCAAAACGGTTTCCAAAAGACTTTTGCTAGGAGACGACAATCAATGAGAGCGACTACCCTATATACAAAAGGCCTGATAATGGAAGATACGTGTTGAAAGGCAAAACACGAGTTGACAATCACTAGGTCGTCCCTTATAACATGTTTTTGTTGAAAAAGTTTCAGTGTCACCTCAACATCGAATGGTGTAACAAGGCGAAAGTTGTTAAGGACATGTTCAAGTATGTTACTAAAGTTGCATACTATGCTAAATGAGTAATTAATTTTGTGGCCCAAAAGTTGAGACGCCAAGGCAAAGTGGTACCAAAATTGCTTGTAATCGGCCGCGTTACCCACGGTTGGTGTGCCAAATACTCAGAGGGTCTTTTTCGGCCCGAATTCAACTTAACGTTTGAATACAAAATATTAGGCTAACGCCCGTCAAGTTGTGCCCCTAACAATTTTCGCCGTTATGTCGCTGCCATCGTGGCTGCCATGTAGGCTTGCAGTGTTAGCGCCTGCATCCATTACATGTCTTCTTCTTCCCCGGAGCGATGATCTGTGGTCGTGGCCATGATGCGGAGCTGGGACACCATTTTGTTCGGTGGTGAGATCCGGGACATGGACAAACCTTCTCGGCCCTGCTCTCCTCCCCATCTCGAATCGGAGCTCGCCCTCACCATGGCCGCACCCATGGGACGGTGCAGGGACGAGAATTCATTCCTGGGTGAGATCTGTCACCATGCCGATCATGCTCGGTCATGTTGTCCTCCGCTAGAATCCTAGCTATCCATCGCCGTGGTCGCACCCGCACCAGCCACGACGCCTTCCTCTCCGAACCCCAAGGCCACATCCACTCTGTTCGGCACAACGCCAACAAGGTGAAATTGCATCTAGTTTTCTTCTTATGATTGTGGTAGAAGAAGATGTACAAATATGTTGTTTCCTAGCTTTTCATTTGAAATTAGTAGCTCTGTGATGAAGAAACAGAGAGAACCTAAATGGAATGACGATGAAGACCATGGTATGTACTTTGCATTGCCTCAACAAGGGCTCGTTGACGAATCATGTTACCAAGAGAGTGGAGTTCATCAGCCATTGCCAAAAATACGGGAACAAATCCATGAGCGATTCAATGAAAATACATGTAGAGAAGCTAGATCCATGTCATCAATCATAAATAGGTGGCACATTCTAGTGATGCATTCAAATGTGTACACCATGTATCATTCATAACAATAACACTATCGGCAGTGTTGCTAGCTATTTTTATGAGCTATTCATTTTATATGATCATGACACCTTACTTTACTGGTTAGTAATCTTGAAAATACAATTAACTTGAAGTGGTTGTTATACTGAGTAAAATGTCTAGTATGCACATTACCTTTGTCTGTTATATGCTGCAATTCCGTTGTTATGGGCATGGAAAGAAAAGTTGGGCTTCACTGAATATTATGCAGTTAGGCCTAACTTAGTCTTACACAAATAAGCAAAGCTTAGTCTTACACAAATAAGCATAACTGAGTCTTGACCAAAGAAGCATTTACTTCGTAGAACTAGGGAGGAAACTAAAGATAAAGATAAAGATAAATGGTTCATCGGATCTGCTAGTTGAGCACTAGGTCCCTAGAGCTGGTGGTATCGTCAAAATGAACCAGAATGTTGCGTTTGGCCATCTCTCATTCTCCATCAAATTGTACAACCCCACTGATGAGCCAATGGTCGGCCACCTCCCCTCGACGTGGATTTGGCTCCAGGTCGGATATGGAGTGTCAACATATTAGGCGTGTGAGTGTGCAGCAAACACCCAGTCTGCTATCAACACTGGAAGTGTTGGCACCTCAGCAACAACACCATTGTGTTCTTCTTGGACTTCGGCAGTAGCCTCAACAAGTATTTCATCAGCTTCACCAGCAGTAGGATTAGCAAGCATTTCGTCAGCTTCACCAGCAGCAGCATCACCAAGTATTTTGTCAGCTTCACCAGGAGCAACAACAGCTAGTTCTTCGCCAGCTCCACCACCACCACCATCAGCATCAGGATCGAGGGTTGCATGAGGAATTATAGGTTCAACAGCTCCGGAGGCTCCGACAAAAAAAGGGGTTTTGATCCCAAGAAACACAGATTGTCCCTTCAGATTATCTACTTTGCTCCAGATTTGTTCTACTGGGTCTTTGGATGGACATGCGGACCTCGAGAAACATGACACCGCAAAGAGGGGTATGAAGAAAGTTGTGTCCCCATATGTTCTATTGTATCACCAACGCTGTTTAGTTCTCCCCTGATATGAATCCACATGAGTTCAACATCCTATTTCATGTGGCCTCCGAGAGGTGCCAGGAACCAGCGCCGTGATCCAAGTTCAGCATCTGCTACTGCATCTTCAATCGCCGAAGCTGGAATGACGCGTGGGGCTGTGTGTGTACCTGCGTGTTACTTACAGTCAGTAAGCAGAATTTTGAATGGGATTTTACATGCTATATGATACCATGACTCACCCTAGGTGAACGGCTCCAAAACACGCACGTCACCGCTAGGTTCAGTGACCGTGTAAATGCATTGCGGTGTGTTGGAATAGTAGCTGGAGGTGAAGACGGTGTCGACATACTTCTCCGGCCGTAGGAAGTCATCACGCAAGACTGTCCATTTCTTGTCATCTGGGCATCTAATGGATGCGCCTGCTACCCCGAGATGTTGTGTTTGTGCGGTGAGAAGATGCAGAGATGGATTTCGTGGACCAACAAAAATACTGTAGGAAAATTCAGCAAATTCAGCATCATAGCGGTAATTTCCTATGCTAGGTACAATGGTAACCCGGATCTAGGAAGTGTAATGTAATTCTTTTTTTTGTTTCCTTCGATCTACTTCGCAGGAAGGGAGGGGAACTGGCCGTCACAAGTTTCTGTGGATCGAAAAGGCCCTGACCAGTTTTCACAAAGAGCTTGTTCAGGATCTGCGTGATGCTGTGTGAGACAAGAAAGAGGAGATTTATGCGTTGGAGCGAGAGATCCGGGAGCTTCGCCAGATGCATGGAGGCAGGAACAGGGAGGTGGTGAGATAGACTGGCTCAAGATTAGGCCGAACAATTTCCTCATTATCTAGGCATTATTTGTTGCTTTGCACTTTATGTTGCCATGTCATTATCCATCAGCTAAAATAAGTTGCTGATTCGTGGAGCGTAGCAGCCAGCTTAGAACTTGTTTTTCATCTCAGAACCTTATCATTAGTTTAATGCCAAAAGAAGGAATTTATTAAGCGCCTATAAATAATTTATGTCTGTGCCACTAACATCCATCGAATTTGGAGACCCCCTCACCGCTCAGCTATCGTGGTCCCAGTGGTGCGATTGTTCAGATAGTAGTGGCATAGTCACAATTTTGGATTCAACTAGTAGCCTCAGCCGTGTCCAAACCTCAAGTCATGATACATTTTACTCCGAGAATGGGAGGCAGATTGTTTTGCCCGACAAGTTCCATGCACGTAGCTTTAGAATTTAACTGGACATATATAGTTCAAGTTCAACACATTATTAGGCTTCTACATTGCTAGCCTTCTTCCTCTGCTTGGGTGCCAACTTTCTTCCTCTTGCCTTCACGTCCTCTAGCTTCTTCATTTCATGCCTTCTTCCTCTTCCTGGGTGCTAATTTTCTTACCTTCATGTACTCTGCATCTCCGGGTTGAGCAAAGTCAGGCCAATCAGCACCAGAATCGTGTCCAGCATCATCACTCCACTCGTTTTGGTTTGATTACTACAACAAAATCACTGAGTTAGCGGTCTTGTTTCTAACCATGCGCTTCCTGTAAAAAAAACAATACAGGGCTTACTACCCTAATATCTACAGAGTATAAACAAAAATAATATTTAATGTACCATCTCATACCTAGGTTTGGGAGCATTAAGGGGACAGCCCGCTGCTCTAAGGCCAATGAGATGGCATTCCTTGCATCTATTTTTGCCCTTCTGCTAACACAAAAAGGCAAACCCTTCTTCTCGAGAAAATTCTTAAACCTATTCACCTGAGGTCTTCCTCTGCCCCTTTTTGTAACTGGATGGCAAAGATCGAAACTCAATTGGACTTGAGGCCACTGAGATGGGTCTATATAGGGCTCGACAGATCCAGCGTAGGCAACTCTAAAATTTTCCAAGGAGTAGTAGTAGGACAAATATTGATCCAAATGTGGTAGAGTTCTTTTCTTCACCAAGAAGGCCAAGGCATGGTCGCGAGGTTTCCTAGTATGCTGCCAATCTAAGCAGGTGCATTCTTTCCACTGGATGTTCACAACATCCATGTGGCCACTATTGGACATATCGACTACCTCACAGCTTTTGTTGTTTGACGGGAGAACCCTAAGATGAGCAAGTCCTCGGCTTCTCTTGTGTAGTTGTTGTACAACAGGCGGTGGCATATGTCCTATAAGTCTCCTACCTTTCTCTCTCCTTATATTTAACAGCTTCATGATCATACCATGTATGTTATCCATCAAGATATGAACATGACGTACTTTTATGTCCTTCACCCAGTTATTCAGGCATTCTACAAGGTTGTTGTTTATGTAATCAACTTTGATGTCAGTGTTGAAGTGACTACTCTTCCATAGCTGTGAATGATGGATAGCTAAGTACTGCAAAAGTTCAGGGGCTTCCACAAAAATCTTGCTCATGGAATAGTCGCTGCTCCGAGCTTTGTAAGCTCTAGCAGCAGGAAACATGTAACAAAATACGCCGCCTGCATAGTGTGAGTACAAGTTGAGCATCAGATGTGCATGGCATTCTCTATCTTTAGCTCATGGGAACACCTCCTTCACTACATTTGTTAGACCTTTGCACGCATTCATGGATATAGCCAATAGATCCATGTGGCTTATTGATCTCCTGAGCTGCCTCATAAACCAAACCCAGTTTTCCTCTATTTCTATTTCGAACAGCCTGAATGCCACTGGGAACATCCAGTTGTGACCATCAAGTATTGCCGCAGATGCCAAGCAGCCTTTCCATTTGCCAGTTAGTATAGTGTTGTGTACACTCAGATATGGCCTACATTCGTCCTTGAATCCTTGGATGCAAGGTTTAAGCGCCATGAAAAATCTGTTGAAATAAATTTTCCCACCTTCTGATTCGGTGTAAATCTCCACAACACTCCCCGGACACCTTGCTTGTACCTCAGCCTTGAAGTTGTACAACATCCTGAAGCTATTAGTCCAACACCCATGCAAGACCCTTAGAGCTTTCTCTTTACCTTTCCAAACCGTGTAATACGGTAGGACAATGTTGTATTTAGAACCGAGCCTAGTTTGAATATTCTTCACGGTCTCCTTAGGGTTATCCTTTAGTATGCACATAGCTTGTATAGCCACCCACTCTATATCAGCCATTGAGGATTTCAGCTTGCTGCCTGTCGGACACATGTGGGGAGGGCCCATTTTGTTCACCTGCAACATAGATTCATTTACAAGATAAGCGTAGTCGACTCGTTGCTAGAAAGATCTTGCACATCAATTGTTGTTATAGAGTAAAAAAGAGAAAGTTTGAATGGTTTGCTGCATTCATTGCCCCAATACCCTAATTGCCTTTGACGCGGGTAAGGCTCTAGCTACGATCCTCCATGGACAATGTACTGTGACCCGTCCATTCCTCCACATTAACCTGCAAACGGCCTCATACCTATGGGGACTGTTCTTTTGTCGATGAACATCGAACTCCCCCTTGATACAAAAATGTCGTAATGACATCCTGAACACATGCATGCTCCTGAACTCGGTGCCGACCGAAATTATAGGATACTCGTGATCATGTTTCATTTCTTCTACATCGACACCCAAATCATCGACTGGAATGCCAGCTTCATTGTTAAGTTTCTCGTCTATTTCATCATCACCAGATTCTTGATCTTCTACATTGCCCTCTTCTACATTTGATTCAGAATCTTGGCCATCGTCTCTAACGCCTAGTACTACACACATCATATTGACTCCCAGGGGCGGGGCTACACCATCATCTCCACCCAGATGGACCAGAACATTGGCCCAATCTATCTCACCGGTAACTTTGTTTTCTCCTAGACACTCTGTTGGTTCTGCTGCAACCATAGGGGGTAGTGTTACATTTGCACGTACCACATGTTTTTCAGTAGACAAACAACAGTCAGAATCTATTGCATCTTGACTGTATAGAACCCTCTTGCTCTTCTTGTGTGCATCTTCCTTCCTGATGTAATCTTTCCTGATGGTATCAGTAGGGCTTGACATTTGTGTTTTGTTCCCCATCGAACTAGGCTTTTTTGCTGCTGCTCTTGGGTGTGATCTCCTACCTGCTTCCCCTCACGGGTGTTGGCTCCAGCGTGCTGGCATTATTGCTCGACCTCTATGGCTTGTTCTTCTTCGAATTAGCCCTTTTGCTACTACTATTGGGTGTGTTCTCCGTCGTGTTGGCATGATTGCTGGACCTCAGTGGCATGTTCTGCTCCAAATTAGCATTTTTCTGCTAGCACTGGGTGTGGTATCCTCCATGCTTGCCATCTTAGCCTTTTTGCTACCACTCCTGGGTGTGTTCACCACCGTGCTCACCATGTTAGTTTTTTTGCTGCTACTATTTGTTCTGGCATTTTGACGGGATCTCATGGGTGTAATCTGCAGCGTGGTGCCTTTTTTATGGCAACTCTTGGGCGTCCTCTTTTCTGGCGTGGTCTGCTTGGTGATGTTCTTCTTCGTGGTGCACTTTTTGGGTATTCTCTTCCTACTCCTCTTTATGATGCTCCTCTGTAAGACTGTCCTCTGTTCGAAGCTACCCTCAGTCGCACAATCCTTAGTGATGCCATGGAGTAGTTCATTCATGCCTTCTACAAGTCTATCATCTCTATTGTCGAAATCTAATTCCTCTCCAACCATTTGCACCATCAAGTGGACGTACAATTCACGTCTAAAATGTACCCTTGTAAATGGTACAGTTAAATCACTGGTAACTTTTAGTTGTATAGCCTTTTTGGTCTTGTAACAATAATATACAAACTGTGCTACCTGGGAGGACCCCCACTCCACCTTCACACGTAATGTTGCCATCAGGTTAGATAACTATACAAAATTAGGATCATATCTGCCAAGTATTATATCAATGTCGTCATAGAATTTTTCTGTGCCATCATCTAATTTTGTATAGAACTTCGCGACAACGATACAAATGCTTACTTTGCCATCATTAGGGGCTGCAGGATCAAAACCTACGAGAGGTTCGAGAGGTGGAGCGGCACCATCAGACCCAGCCTCAACGCCACTATTGCCATCACCAACTTCATCGGTAGCTGGAGAAACCTCGGTGGAAGTATCATCACAAGGAGCAAGGCGAGGGCCCTTAGTAGAGGAGCTAGAATACCTGGTGGAGAGGCAGTGCCATGGCTAACAGCATCCACAATAAGAGCAGATGCTGCCACGCCACATCGTCGATCAGGAGTAGTTCCCACAACAGCACTGCTTTGAGTGCTAGCAGAGTCTAGACCATGATCTAGCTCCATAACAGTAACCCGCTCATCTTGAGCACGGGTTCGAGGAGGAGGAGCACCCAAGATAGCAATCTTGGCAACAATAGCGGGGCTGCCTCTAGAAGCCTTAGTTTTCTCAAAAGCGGCATGGATTGGGTCAGTAGAAGCCAAAGCAACTACACCTCGGGGATGACCAGTACCAGCAGATTCCAGAGCAGGGGTTTGCACAACTTGAGCATGGGTTCGAGGAGGGTCAGCACACAAGGCAGCAGTCTTGGAAACAACAGTGGGGCAGCCTCTGGAAGCCTTAGTTTTCTCAATAGCGGCAGGGATTGGGTCAATAGCAGCGAGATCAACAACACCACGGGGATGACCAGTATCAGCAGATTCTAGAGCAGGGGTTTACACAACTTGAGCATGATTTCGAGGAGGAGGAGCACACAAGGAAGTAGTCTTGGCAACAATAGCGGGGCAGCCTCTGGAAGCCACAGTTTTCTTAACAGCGGCATGGATTGGGTCAGTAGCAGCCATAGCAACAACACCATGGGGATGACTAGTACCAGAAGATTCCAGAGCAGAGGTTTGCACAACAGCAATACGGGGACTCCTACGAGGAGGTTGCATGACAGAAGCATCGCACGGATGATGAACCACGTTTTGCTTAACAATAGCAGGGGTTCGAGTTATACCACCATTTCCAAGAATAGTTGGGTGACTCCCAGTATTAGCAACTTCCACATCCAGTATTTTATAATTCAGCATAAACACGCGAAGCCCACGAAACTGTTTCATCAACCCAATTAGCTGACTGTCACATGTTACAGGAACCATGATGCCTCGTTCATCCATGAAGCTGAACCGTGCAGTCTACTTCGGCCCCATCTCAGCACGTTTACGCATAGCAGCAACCATACCATGGATAATGCGTAACTACGCATGCTCTACTTCCATCTTCAGACAGCGAAGTTGATTCCACTTGCTCATCCCATATGCTAATTTAATGTGGTGGTCGTAGATGGTTACCGTAACTGTGTAAGGGTGGTCCGCGGAGATCCTACTTGATAGAAAATTGGGGACAAAAGATAAGAATTGTTTGTCAGCATTATACTAGCAAACAATTCTAGGTTCAATCTATATCTATAATGCTAATAGCTAGCTAGCAGTTATAGTTAGTGTGAATAGCGAAGAAAATAGTAGCTCACCCGCAATTAGCTAGAACTTTTTCTTACTTGGTAGTAAGGTCTGCCATCCTTCGTGTTGCTCAGCTCGTCGTCAACGGAGGCTAGCTAGAGCCTCACAACGGTGGGCACGGCATGCGGCATTGGAGCTCGGGATCAGCGAGTGGGCGCAGCAACTTGGTGCTAGAAGTCAGATGTCTGAAGGGATCATTCTGGTTGGAGGGTGGATTTCGATGCTGTCGGTGCTAGGGTTTATGCGAAAGGAGGGACTAGATTTGTGAATTTGGTTAATGCACCAAGCCCCTTAGTTCCTTGATTTTCCTAGGTGGTTGCCGTGTTGGCGCTCGTGTCACGGACAGATTACTGACATGATGGTCCCGACCATCTACTTCATGGGGCAGTTTGACGGAATGTTTGGATTTGGTAGGGGTGAGATGAGTTTGCCTCGAACTGGCCCCTCTCAGTAGTTGGCATCCCAACTTTGCAAAACATGGAAATTTCAGGTAACTCTGACCCTGCGATGCACTTGCCCAGGAACTTTGGGGCCGCAAACAAACAAGCCCGTGCTAAAGCCTATCTATATAAAGTGAAAGAAGGACAAGACGCGTCGGTGACTGGAAAGGTTGGAAAGGTTGTTAGGGAAAAAGTGCAAGATTATCTAGACTATAGATACATACATGAGTAAGATACGGCATGGAGAGTGATGGGCTTCGAGATACACATCCACATGCTTGTTGTCCAGTGTATGCCCGTGTATTTATCCGAACAAAACAATGTAACATTTAGCCCAACCGACGATCTTGCCACGGTTACTAGTTGACGTACCGTGCATAGATCTATGCTGACTGAATGCATCGCTGCGAATGCGTTCTAGGAGGAATCCTACACTTTGACATATTGCGTGCTTCCAAAAGAGTGGACATATACTAACATGAGCAGGGTATGGCGTTCGAGAGGCAGAGGGAGCAAAAAATATGAAGGATATACCATGTCCACTCTATAGTAGGCGCGAAATACTTTCTTTGAGTGGTATTTATTATCGTGAAAGGGGCATGAAGTTACGAAGAACTGCACTCCTATCAAGATCTTCAGTACCACACTTTCAAAGAGGTGTGTGCATCTTGAGGTATTTTAGGAGTAGATATAGAGTAGGTCACGGAAGCGTCTTACTGGGCTTCTTGCTTCTAATTACGTAGGATATCTGTGCTGATGATTCTTTTCTCTAACGTGATTGACGAGATGTTTTTATTCGACAATGCGTGGCGCCTCATGACCGACGATATTGTATATAATGTGAGGAATACTAGAAATTTAGCTTATGATTCACCTGACGAGAATCTCAAGAACCATCTCATCGACGAACTCACTCCAATGTTCACCGTGAACGGAAGTAATATTTCTGACTACAATCTTCCTACACTACCACGAGAAATGGTTTGTCTATCAGAAAATAAGCTCATTCTAATGAGAGGCTGACATGAGGGACCTAGTAGCCTGAATAAACGGCTGATGCATCGATCAACATTATCGAGTTCAAATCAGGGAGGCACAACCCAAGGAAAAAAATTCCATCATGCACACATTTCTTCTAATGAGAGGCAGACAGGTGGGACCTAGCAGCCTAACTAGATGGCAGATGTATTGAGCGTTGTCATCTAGTTCGAAATAGGGTAGCATGAGTGAAGGAAAAAAATTCCATCATACACACGATTCTTCTAATTAGAAGCAGATATGGGGGACCTAGCAACCTAAATAAATGGCAGATGCATCGAGCAAAATTATCGAGTTCAAATCTGGGAGGCGCATCCAAAAAGTATGGTCAGCTAGAGACACTGACATACGTGACCCACATGCCTCCATAGATTTTGATTAGTCAACATCGTGTGAGAAACAGAAAATCTTACTTCTGCCACACGCTAGTTGAGCTTCGTCCATGTTTTTAGTGATTTCGTCGTAGTAGAGGGCCGTGAAAACAGGAAAGAAGGTTTTCCATTATCCACGGTCGAGCGAACATAATCGTTGCAAAATACGCACCTTCTACGACGCTCGACGGATCAAACCATTGCGGATGGAGACATTTCTTGTAGTGAAGTGAAATCACAAAAACCTTAAGTAAATTTGAACTTTATTCATAATCCAAATGAGTATAAGTTTGAAAATTACACGGCTTGATACAAAAGAAGAAGAAAAACCCTAAAAGCTAAACCTATGTACTTCTTGTCTATCTCATCTTCTTATCTTCATTCTACACTTCATTCTCATCTTCATCTTTCAATCATGTAAACAAAAACACACAAAAGAACCTTTTTTGGTGAAGTTAAAATGTAGGTTTTGCAAGGCAAAACCAACTTAATGTTGAATCCAAAATTAGAATACATGAACAAGTCCTGAATCCCAGTAGCTTGAGTTTGAAGGGTTCGCATCATAGATTTTTTTACTATGATAAGAACGCCAATTGCACCAAGATCTAATCTAATAGATGCTAGTAACAAGTAAGAGGGTAACTAGAAAAACTAAGCCTCAAAGACCTAAAGCCTTTTGCGAAAACTGATTTCATTATTGAAGTAGTCGATCACTTGCCGATCTCAAGATCGAGTTGAAGAATGGCACAACCTAGCAGAGTATCCATCATGAGGCACATGTCCGGCTCCCGACAACCTCCATGCCTCTCTGATACCTTCGATCTGGATTAGGGATATAGTATAGCTCTTTTTCCCTAGTAGACCTAGGTTTATCGAATCCTCGGGAAGCAGAAGCGTAGTGAAGTTACTTTAATGGACCTTCGGGTGTTTTAGAATTACTTTAGAGAGAGAGGGCCTAGGGCGTTCGGTTTCACCTGTAGCTGTACAAAACATCTAAAGGGAATAAAATATAATAATAAAGTATGCATGTAATTGTTAGAGCGAGATAAATTATATCTGGTCAGTGCATCCATAATTGCTATTGCCTCCGCAACCGCTTATAGCAATAACCTACTAGTCTCATCCATAGAAGAAAGAGAACTAATGATATGCATAGTGATGTCACCATTAATCCCAAGTAAATCCCTCACATAGAGCTGTACTACCCCTTCTGTCACTGGTCATTACTCATACTCTCTATACCTTGCTCAATCCTCGGGGTCTTGGGTACCTGACAAGTCCTTAGATTGAGGCAAGAGAGGATACAATAATCATCATGTCATACAAACTAATATATGATCCCATCTATGATAAATAACATGCACAAAAGCTACATGGCTAGGCCGAAGCCCTTAGCCCAAGGAGAATTACTCACATATAGAGATGAGATCAACTATCATAAACATTGTAATGGAAATCATGAGACTGATAGCAGATAGTCTTACAATGTCGCCAATCGAAGATGAGCTCTACTATTACAAGTGGTGGAATATGGCTATGGTGATGGAGAAGGGTTTGGAGATTAGATCTAAGTCTATTCCTCCGGTGGCTCTTCGGTGTTGTGGATGGAGATCTAGGGGCTGCTAATGATCGGAAATGGCCTCTATTTCTCCTCACCCGATGCCTCTTTATATAGGGGTCCCTTCAAGAAAGTTGTTCTATTTGACCTAGTGGTGTCGATGGCAACTATACAACCAGAACTATACGACCGAAATTTTATTCCCGTCGTATTGTTGGTAGTTAAAGCGTCTGTCTCCCCTTCACGACTCATGGTTTCTTTAGGTTGTTGGAAATCTCGTATTTTTGACTTTAATTTAGTGATTGCCATCATCAAACGTCATTATCTGCGCAGGGGAAAATGGAAAGACAGGATTGCATACCCCTTTGATCATTAGGCATTAGTGGCAGGGTTTAGAGAGATATTTCATCAAAAATATGAATAATATCTAGTTTAAATGTGGACATAGATGGCTATATTTCAGAGCCATAAACCTCCCCAAGCTTAAACTTGATCTTCCTCGAGCAAGAAAACCAAAATCAAAAAGGAACTCAGCATTTAAACTGAAATAATGAGATGATGATCTTACTCATGATTGGTAGTCTCATGTTTCCTCCACTTTATAAATATGAAAAACTTCAGCATAGATAGAGTAATGGCAAGCATGTCATATGGGTTTTATGCATCTTTATAGCGCAGCAAAATTATTTTTAACATGGATGATTCAAATGAGTAAACTTTATTCCATGTCATGTAATCAACTCATAGGCTTGCCTTTGAACAATAAAGTATAATCATGTAAAATTAAGAGTGTGAGAATTTGTCATGAAAAACATATATACTATAGTATCTCAATTCTCCCACATCAATAAATCAAGACTCTTCAAGCACTACTTTTCTATTCATTGTCCTTCAAGAATTTCAGTTCTCAAGTAATTGAGAGCATGACAAAGATTTTAATTAGTTTATCAGGCTGTGATGGACACTCGTGGCATCACTAAGGTTTTTGTTCCTTTTGTACAATGATTACTCATAAGAGCCAGAGGAGTGATTCCATCATGAACAAAGCTACCCGGGAGTGCCAAGAATCTTATCCATATAGCATTGCTGCTACATATGTTTAATCAACTCATAGCCGAAATCTAGGGGTTTCCTCCGTGAAGATCATTCGTAGGCTAGCAGATTTTTTGGCATCCCATGAAGTTTGACACGCATAAAACTATATCATTCTTATGATTCACAAGTCAAACTTTGACATCCTCACAAAAACCGCTAAACATTAATTCATCGAACAAATCCTTTTAAAGAGAGCTATCAAGACCATTATTATTTTATGTGGTGTTGAGTATATCTAGAAATAATCCTTCAAGACTAAACACTACAACACCCAAGCCTTTAATTGTGAGAATTTTTCTTATTACAATTGTTTAGCAATTTTTTAGGCAAGAATTTGTTAACTACAAGAGCTGGAACAAAATGTACCCAACTAAATACCCATGCAAACAAAATTTTACTACAATACAAAGACTCACTCCACCAATATACTATCACAACATTTACTACTAACTAGCATGGGTTTCTCAAACTTCAGAAGTGGGGAGTCATAAGTCATAACTCTCATGTTTGGTTCCACTTCTCTCTTCCTTTTTGATTCGTTTCTTGGAAACTCGAAGTCAATCACTCTCCTGCAAATGTGTGAAAGCCACAAGGAGAATAGAAAAGAAGGAACAGGGAAAATAAAAATAAATGGAAAAATCTTTCTGTTATTTTTAAGAGAGGGAAATAAAGAATAGAAAATTGGTGGCAAAGCTCGGCAAGAAAATCTCGAAAGCAAATAGAAATAACTAAAGATAAAGTGTTGGGGAAACCAACACGAGTGCTTATAAACTCGAATTAAAAACATAACGTCGAAATAAATAAAAGCAAATGAATGCCAAATAAAGATAAATGAGGAAACTTCCCCAAGCTTAGGCTTTTGCAAGCCCTTCAAATCATTGTGGTGGCGGGAAAAAGTCGTTACTCCAGTTCGCAAATTGAGTTGATAAATTACTAGTTGTTCCTCAGAGGTTCAAGGAGAGGCTATGCATCCTCTCCATAGTCCCTCCAAGTTCTTGGAAGTCTTGGTATGTAGAAAACCGGGTTGGTGGATGCTCCTCTTTATAAGGAACTTCTTGCTCCTCTTCTGGGTCCTCATCCTCATCCAGAATCTCCTCCTCGGGTTGGTGTTGCTCAACCTGCATGTCATATAGCAAACATCCTTCCTCGATAGAAAAAAGGCCATTAGGCATAGGAGCGGGGTAGAGACGCCTAGCTCCAACAATATGCAAGTAATAAACACCACCTCTCCTAGTGAGCATTCCACAAGCCTTTAAAGTAGAGAAACCAACACGTCGCTCACCTAGCACAGGTTGCAACTCACCTAGTTTGATACCTTGGGCAATGGCAAGCACAGTGATGACTCCTCCACCTGTGATTGGTCATTGGCTTTGGGAGGATTGGTGCTCTAGGTAGCGCACAAGGATTGCGCCCAAGTTGAGTGACAAGTCGCGTTGTTGTAAGCAGCTTTTGCAAGGACTACGATGTCCTCCTCATTGAGCCTCGTGAACTCATTTCGTTCCTGCAAGGTGTTAGCAATAACATAGAACAAATAGCGAATTGCGGGATGTTGAATATTCTTCCCCTTGCTTATTCTAGAGGTAAAGATCATTCCATTATAATATTATTCCGGGGAAGGGTCTAAGCCAGTAAAGGATGCGTGAAAGTCATTATCATTATTGTTTGGAAAATTAAAGCATGCGCACCATTCATCTAGTGATAAAGTGTAATTGTTGTTCATAAGTCGGAAAGAAATCGTGTCCTCTCCATGCCATAGTTTAACGGTGCTTTGCAAAGAACTTAGAAATTCAAGAGTTAACCGGCGATAAGTAGGCACATCATTGAATACAAAGTTTTGCAGGAAAACCCTGTTGCAAAGTAAATTGAAGTTATTAGAAATACCGAGTTGATTTAATATAATGGGGCAAGCCCACTTGGTTTCCTTTACTTCTTGGTTCTTGATCTTATCGAAGCGATCGCGTTGGAGTTCATTCCTGAACTGTATACCCATGTGTTCTTGAGTGACATCCCAAGAGGCGCTAGCAGTGGCACGAGCACGATTTTGGCTCCTTGTGTTCATCATCTAAAATAACTAAGAAATACAAAAATAAAACTTTTTGATCCAACAATAATAAGCATAACATATTCCTCACCATAACATACTAAAGAATCCCCTTAAAGTAATAATCTAGACAAGAGAATCATGGCAATCAGTTCATAGTAGGTCTCACCCTAGATTGATAATGATGATAGATCGAAGATGAATTTACAAAAAGTAATTGGAGGATCAGAGGAGAAACATACTGTAGATCACAATGAGGAAATCGAACGAAATTGAGTAGAGATGAAGATCTTTTGAGGTTTTGAGAGAGTTTGGAGGTAGAAGAGAGAAAAATAATTAAAGTTTTGGGGTTGGAGGTACCTCCCGTGGCGTTTTTGTGGTCGGACGCAACTACACGACCAAACTATATGGCTGGAACAATGTGTTCGCACCATATAGTTGGCATGCTATCAAAATTTTAGGGTTTCCACCTAGCGGCGCAGCTATACGGCCAAAACTATACGGTTGGAACAATTTGTTCCCGCCGTATAGTTGGTCATCAAACCCTCTGTACCTGGAAAAGAAATTGTACGAAAGCATCGATGTCTATACGACCAGAACTATACATCTGGAATTTTTATTCCCGCCGTATAGTTGGTCGTTACACCATCAGTACTTATGAAAGAAAAATTGTCGATGGCAAAAATATCTATGCGGTCGGAACTATATGGCCGGAATTTTTATTCCCACCGTATAGTTGGTCATTAAACCTTCTGTATTCATAAAAAAAGTTGTTGATACGAGAATTATTTCTTATTCTAAAACTTAGCGAAACACCTTGTTTTTTACAGAAAATTGACAGTAAAAATTGTCGACCAACAATAGCGTATATAAAACAGGATTTTTAGTACTACCGAACTTCTTGTCCTCAAATGGAGAATTCTAGCACTCTTTATTAAACATAAAATTTAAACTAAAACTTAAAAACTTTACTCAAACCTTTATTTCACATGGTTTGCCTCCCATGTAGCCCTCTTTTATGGTCAATATCTTGACCTTGATGTTGCTCACTTAGGCCAGATGAGTTGAACACCCACTCCAAAATAGTTGGCCTTCAAAGTGATGGCCTCCTTTTCATCATGCTTGGCTTTCTTCTTCCTGGGGAAATGAATAACAAAAGGATCCCGCGAAGTTAATTGAAGCTTCACATTCCCTTCATGTAGATTAATCAAAGCCTTAATAGTTCTTAAGAATGGACATCCTAATATAATAGGAGTAGTAGCATCTTTAGGCATGTCAACAATAACAAAATCAATAAGAGCATGAAAGCCTTTAATGTATACTAAAGAGTTTTCTTTAATCCCTATGACTTGTTTGTAGGTAGAATATGCAAGATGTAATTTTAAATTTATGATTTCACAAGATTTAACTTATTAAAAAGACTTTTTGGAATCATTGAAACGCTTTCACCTAGATCACAAAGTGCAGCTATCTCATTTGTCCAATCTTAATAGTAGGCTCAAATATATCATCAAGCTTAAGGTAATTTTTTAGCAATTTTCTTATATTCTTCTTCAAGCTCACGTACCTTTATTGCTACCTAATTAATGAAGTGTTGATACATAGCTTCATCATTTCCTTCACTTACCAGAAGCTTGATGTTGATCCTTTTTACAAGATCTTCAACGGTGTAACTTGGTGAAGGAGCATTACGATAATCAAGTTCTTTAGGCTCCTCCCTTTGGATTCCCATCATCTTGAGGTCTTCAACATGATTGGGTTCACCTTTACCTGCAAATTTAGCTAGAATGAGAGTTTGACTCTCGGTTATCTTACCTAGATGTGCCTCAACAATCCTCGTTCTTTCTTGGAGGGCCTGCAAATCATTCCTCAAACTTACAGCTTGGTTAGATAATTTACCAAGCATAGCATCATGGTTCTCTGTTATTTTAACAAGGATATTTTTTTGCTCATTTTGTGAGTCTACAAAGGACTTAAGTGTTTCTTGGAGACTACCATTGCTTGATCTCATATTATTATTAGAGTTACCTGTAGGACTAGAATAGTGTTTCTGAAAATTAGGATTATAATTCTTCTCCCAAGCAGGGTTATAATCATTACGAGCTATGAAGTCTACTTCTTCAATATTTGTTTCTAGGATAGCTCTTACCTGGTTTTCCTTACCTTTTACGACTAATATGAGCTCATTCAGCTTAGCATTGAATTCTTCATTTTCTTGTGGTGAGACGGACTTCACCTTCATCGTGTTTGATCTATCCACATGCCATTGGGCATGGTTGTCTTGCATATTGTCTAGCAGCTACTTTGCTTCGGTAATATGTTTGCCCATAAATGTTCCTCTAGCTGTAGTATCAAGCATAGACTATGCACATGATTAAGAGCATTGTAAAATAAATGGATAATTAACCAATCTTCCATTCCATGACTAGGACAGTCTCTCATGCATTCTTTCATCCTCTCCCATGCAAGCGCTAGTGGCTCATGCTCTTCGTGTCTAAAACTAGTAATATTAGATCTTAGTTGCATAGTCTTTGTAGGTGGGAAAATTTTAGTCATAAATAAAGAAGTATATTCCACCCATGATGTAATAGTATTTCTAGGCAAAGATAGCAACCATTTTTTTGCTCTTCCCCAAAGAGAGAAAGGAAATAAGCGCAATTTGACCGCATTGGGGTCAATATATTTTATGCGCATCATATCACATATTTTAGTGAAAGTATTCAAGTGCATACCTGCATCCTCAACAGCAGAGCCTCCAAATTGATTATGTTGAACCAAACTTAAATAATGGGGCTTAATTTCATAGTCATCAATGACAATTGTTGGCTGAGTAATACGAGTATGCAAATAATCATTATTGGGAATTGCAAACTCCCCAAGCTTCTTTTCAGCCATATTTCCTATGTTTTCAGTTTACTTAAACAAAGACTTATGATCATAAAAACAAGAATTTAAAGACTAACTTTTTTTGGATTTTCAAATAAAGACTGAAAGCAAACTAACAAAATTAAAAACAAGAATTAAAACTAGCAAGGTTCCTACTAACCTCACCAGGGTAGTTATTGCCTCCTCGGCAACGGCGCCAGAAAAAGGGTTGATACCTTTGATCTGGATTACGTATGTAGTATAGCTCTCTTCCCTAGTAGACCTAGGTTTATCGAATCCTCGGGAAGCAGAAGCATAATGAAGTTACTTTAACGGACCTTCGGGAGTTTTAGAATTATTTTTGTGTTTTACCGGTGCAAGAGTTTGTTGTCTTTTATTGTCGTTGATGATGGAGAGAGAGGGCCTAGGGCATTCGGTTTCACCTGTAGCTCTACAAAACATCTGATAGGAATAAAAGATAATAATAAAGTATGCATGTAATTGTTAGAGCAAGATAAATTATATGTGGCCAGTGCATCCATAATTGATATTGCCTCCGTAACCACTTATAGCAGTAACCTACTAGTCTCATCAATAGAAGAAAGAGAACTAATGATATGCCTAGTGACGTCACCATTAATCCCAAGTAAATCCCTCACATACATCCGTACTACCCCTTCTGTCACTGGGGTTCCCAACATGTAGATTAGTCATTACTCATACTCCCTATACCTAGCTCAATCCTTGGGGTCTTGCGTACCTAACAAGTCCTTAGATTGAGGCAAGAGAGGATATAATAATCATCATTTCATACAAACTAATACATGATCCCATCTATGATAAATAACATGCATAAAAGCTACATGGCTAGGCCGAATCCCTTAGCCCAAGGAGAATTACTCACACATAGAGATGAGATCAACCATCATAGACATTGTAACGAAAATCATGAGATTGATAGCAAATAGTCTTACCATGTCGCCAATCGATGATGAGATCTACTATTACAAGTGGTTGAATATGGCTATGGTGATGGAGAAGGGTTTGGAGATTAGATCTAAGTCTATTCCTCCGACGGATCTTCGGTGTTGTGGATGGAGATCTAGGGGAGGCTGATGATCAAAAAGGGCCTTTGTTTCTCGTTGTCCGAGGCCTCTTTATATAGGGGTCCTTTCACAAAAGTTGTTCAGTTTGACCTAGCGGTGTTGATGGCAACTATATGACCAGACCTATACGGCCGGAGTTTTATTCCCACCGTATAGTTGGTCGTTAAAGCATATGTCTCCACTTCACGACTCCTGGTTTCTTCGGGTTGTTGGAAATCTCGTATCTTTGACTTTGATGTAGTGATTCCCATCATCAAACGTCATTATCTGCGCAGGGGAAAATGGAAAGAAAGGATTGCATACCCCTTTGATCGTTAGGCATTAGTGGCAGGGTTTAGAGAGATATTTCATCAAAAATATGAATAATATACAGTTTAAATGTGGACGTAGATGGCTATATTTCAGAGCCATCACTCTCTAGCAGAGAAGTGGAAAGTGTAAATAAATCTTACTCTGAGAATCCAACAGAACATGTACCTCGCTAATCCGAGGCCATGGGGGAAATGCTAGAGGGGGAAGAGAACCTTCATGAGGAGGTGGTGCGGCTGGAAAGGATGCATGGGGCTCCATTTATAGGGGAGCGGCAGCCCAAGGGGGCTAGGCTGCTGGCCATGGAGGTGCCCCCACCTCTCCCCTCATTCATGTGGGTGTACTCTCCACTCACATCAAGTCCTCTTCCACTCACATGCATTTAATTCTCACTCAATTAAATGCATTTCTCTATTAAATAAAAAACTTTTTATTTCTTTTATCCAGAATTTTGTTAATTACTTTAATTACCAAACATTTGCATAAAACTCCTTGCATTGTTTTGATATCATAGCTGAAACCATATTTAGCGATTTGACCTATAGCAATTCTGGTGAGCATCGAAAAAAATTTAGCTCTAACAATTTTTTTCTAGATATGTTTTATCTACCACTTAGTGCCAGAATAACTTAAGTGTGTCACCCTACGGTTCACGAATAATGCATACATGCTAGAGACATTTCTCTTATCAATAATCAGCAATGGTACATGGAGATCTCTACTGACTCCTACACATTAAACGATAATTGTTGTGATTATGTGAATCATCCACATCATATCCAATTCCTTTTGTATGGTGATACTTTACTTGTACGAGATCCGATCATAGGTATCTACCATACCCAAGTTCGATCTTGTTACCGACAAGTACTCTTTACTCGTTATGTATGATGGCTCAAAATATATCGAGCCTGTTGGGGAACCCCAAGAGGAAGGTATGATGAGCACAGCAGAAAGTTTTCCCTCAGTTATCAAACCAGTAGGAGCAAGGAAACACCTCCAAGCTGTTGTTTCCAACTTGGAATCCTGCACAACACAACCATAGAACTTTGCCCCAACTTATAGTGAGGTTGTCAATCTCACCGGTTTTGCTGAAAACAAAGGATTAAACGTATTGGGTGGAAGATAGTAATTGCTTGCAGAAAGTAAATAGAAAACAATAAACAGATTGTAGATTGATGGTAAAAGAATGGACCGGGGTCCATAGTTCACTAGAGGTGATTCTCCTTAAGATAGATAACATGTTGGGTGAACAAATTACAGCGAGGCAATTGACAGACACCGAGAAAGCATACATGCATATACTAATCATCTTGAGTCCTATAAGATTTAATTGGACATTACAACATTATACATAGACCGTAATCCAACTGTATCTATGACTAATAATCCACCTTCAGGTTATCTTCCGAACCCCCTCCAGTATTAAGTTGCAAGCAATAGATAATTGCAGTAAGCAAAGTGTGTAAAGTAAACAATATGATTGCCCTATGGACAAAGGATTGTTGTTTTCTCCCTAGTAGCAACATCACATCTAGTACATTAGATATTTCTGTCCCTTCCCTAGATTACTAGAGGCCTGAACCCACTATCGAGCATAAATACTCCCTCTTGGAGTTGCTAGCATCTACTCGGCCAGGATAGCTACTAAAAACGGAAAGCATGCAAGATCACAAATAACATAGACATGATAGAATCAATAATCAATCTGAAATAGCATCTCAATATCCATCGGATCCCCGCAAACACAACATGTAAGATTACAAATAAATGATCTTGATCATGAACGGAGCTCACAAGATCTAAACATGGTAGCACAAAGGAGGAGAACTAACCATCTAGCTACTACATGGACCCGTAGTCCAGGGATGAACTACTCACGCATCACACCGGAGGCAGTCATGGTGATGAAGAAGGCCTCCAGGGTGATCTCTCCCCTCCGGTAGGGTGCCGGGAAGAGCTTTATATCCCTCTCGATCTAGGGATGGAGATGGCGGCGGCTACAGACTCTTTCGTGGATTTTTTATCGGGTCCTTAGGGTTTTCATCCCGGGAGGATTTTATAGGCGGAAGGGCAAGGTCGGTGGACGCCCGAGGGGCCCACACCACCCCGTGGCGTGGCATGGGCTGGCCCGTGCCACCAGGTGGTGTGGCCACCTCGTGGCTCCTCTCCATCTCGTCTTCTGGCTCCGTGAGTCTTCTGGTAAAAAATTGACTTTGGCTTTTGTCTGGTCCAATTCCGAGAATATTTCTTTTCCAGCTTTTCTAAAACCAAAAACAGCAGAAAACAGGTTCCTAGCACTGTGGCATCTTGTTAATAGGTTAGTTCCAGAAAATGTGTAAAAATACTCCAAAGTGTGGACAAAACATAAGAAAGTAGATCTAAAACAAGCATGGAACATCAAAAATTATGGATACGTTTACAACGTATTAACATCCCCAAGCTTAACTCCTCCTCGTCCTCGAGTAGGTAAGTGATAAAAAAGAAAATATTTTTTGAGGTGACATGCACCATCATAATCTTGATAAAGGTATTTATAAAACATTGATAGCTGGGATCATAGTACTTTAACATAGCATGAAAGATATAGTTCTAACAATAAGACATAGCAACTATGTTATAACATGAAAAGGTACAAACAAAAGATTCATGAATATCAATGCTTTGAAAGACGTTTGTTTGTTTCACATATAGAAAACATAATGAGAATGGTATTCAGCTTGTCCCTCATAGTGTAGCAAAACATAAATGCATAGGACACCTTTAAAGTTCATATGGGTGACTAGATACAAATAGTTTAAGAACAAGCAATATCAAAGTTATGAATCAATCAACAAGTTTTGGGACAATGCACATTAAACTAAGAATGACCACTATGCTCTCTCAATAGGTGCATAAAGATAGAAGATGGAGACTCAACATAAAAGTAAAAGAAAGGTCCTTCATAGAAGGAAGCAGGGATTCAAGTCTCATAAAGAGCTTCCAAAAATTATGGTACTTATTAGTTTTCAGCTCTCATTGCCCCTATCATAAGCATATTTAGGTGGTTAAGGTTAAAGTGAACAAATATGAGGATATGCTTGACAAGTTATAAGTTGAAAACCTCATGTCCCTCGCTTACGAGTAACGAACCTCATGCTACTCAACTTTAGTCACGAGTAAGTTCTTGTCATTGTAAGTACATGTGTATCATAGAGAACCGCCAACGGGGTACCCCTTTCCCGATGATACGGAAGCATTCTCATATCAAAATGACAAGGCAAGCAGACAATGAGCTTCTCCGTGATCTTTTTATTTGCTATTTGCATAGGTTTTTATTGAGGATGCTTCACAGATTGCTCACTATGGTTATGTTGCAAGTTTCCACCATGATTAGGCATGGCTTAGGCTAGCCGCCCAGGCGTTTCTCTAACACATATACAAACTCCATGAGCTTACAAGCTCACCTTTTATTTCACACCGCCAGGATCCATAAGCAAAAGAATCATCATATCAACTAAATAATGTGCAATGTTGAAAGCGTTCCCCATGGTAACATGGTTCTGCTAATTCACAACTTATAAAGCGCAAGCATATACGCAACATAGATGGGCACAATGGTTCAAGTTTATTAAGTGCAAGAAAAGTAAAGTGTGCCATCAAGTTTGTGAGAGCTTTAATCACTAATTTTCACATAACAAGTTTAATTCAGAAGGTAGATAAAAACATGAATATACTTGGAATAGCAATAATGCTAATAGGGAGGTATGGTGGACTCTTTGGAATAACTTGGTTTTATTTAGAGTTGGATGCATGAGTGGAACTCATACTTGGTACATGTGGGGGCTAGCAAAAGACTAGTAACGACCAACTAAGAGAGCAATAATGGCCATAATCATGCAAAGCGACAAAAAATTATTAATTAAAGCATAAAGTGATATTACAAGACGAAAATTAAATGATCATAGGCATAGTCTTAACATGGTGTGAGCATGCGCCATGTCAATCCAAATAAAGCATCAAAGGAGAATACCACAATATTATGCTTTTATATGCTAAAACAATGCATGATTCTTTCAAGGCACATTAAGCAATCTCAATTGGTAACAAGTCATGCTACAGTAATAATCACTAAGCATAAAGTCAAGGCGATATCAAGCATGACAGGATGAAGCCTAGGCCACAGTAAAAAAACAAGCTCCTTTTATACCACTTATAAGCATGAACTTTCCTACTCTTTTCCAATCCAAATCAACCTATTTGAAACTATGTATGAAAGCGGGGGTCCAACCAATTTATTCAAGCAAAGCAAATGAACACTAAAAACAAAAACGAAGACGCTCCAAGAACAACACAATTGTGCATGAAACAATAAAAATGAAGTGTTTGGAAGAAACCTGAATTTTTTATTAATGAAGAAGGGGATGCCTTGGGAATCCCCAAGCTTTGACGTTGAATATTTGTTGGGGTGACACGGGTGGCATACCCAATCTTGAGCTATTGTAAATCTTCATCTTATCAAATTACTCTTCCCTACACTTTAAACTTTCCTTCATACAAAACTTCACACAATCTTCATTAGCAACATTAGTGTACTCAAAATAATAAGTCGTTTTGGTTCAGTTTCAACATAAGTAAAACTTCCATTAAAACACAAGCTACTGTAGAAATTCCTTTTAAAAGTTCAAGTGATCAAAGAGAACTCAAAGAGAAAGAGATTAAGAAGCAAATGCAAATAATGGTAGAAATCTATCAAAACAGACCAGCAGGTAAAAACCGATTTTTTCGAAGACCTTTTGTTGCTCAAATCTAAAAGTGTTGAACTAACGAAAGTTAGATAACAACCAGGGGCAGAAGCACAAAACATCATATCTCCATCCGGCGTACAGAGATTTTTCACGAATTTTTACAGCAAAGTACAAAAATCTGTTTCAGGGCAGCAACTTTCCCAAGTCCTACTTCTCTCTCATTAGAGGTTACTCTTGGCACAAAAACCACACAAAAAGGATAAGGAGAGTTTATTACTGAAGCAATAACTTCCAAGACTCAACAAAAGATTCCTAAAAAAAATTGGGTTATCTCCCAATAAGTGCTTTTCTTTAACGCCTTTGAGCTAGGCATCAGAACCAAGAATCAAGTATTCTCAAATGAAGAAGCATTAAGAGAAAATTTTGCTTTAATAGGAGAGGCAAAATGAATCTTCTCTATCTTCTTAGGGAAGTGTTTTATACCTTTCTTGAGTGGGAATTGGTACTTAATGGTGCCTTCTTTCATATTAATAATGGCACCAATAGTTCTAAGAAAAGGTCTTCCCAAAATAATAGGAGAAGAAGCATTGCATTCAACATCCAAAACATAGAAATCAACAGGGACATAGGCATTGCTAACCATAATAATAACATCATTAATACTCCCCATGAGTTTCTTCTTAGCATTATCATCAAGTTGGACATTTAAATAACAATCTTCCAAAGGTGGAAAATCAAGCATTTCATAAATCTTTCTAGGCATAATAGAAACACTACTATCAAGATCACATAAAGCTTTGAGATCAAATTCGTTTACTTTCATATTAATGATGGGTTCCCAACCATCTTCTAATTTCATAGGGATAGATGCCTTATGTTTCATCTTTTCTTCTTTAATTTTTATGAGAGCATCAGTAATGTGTTTTGTAAAGGCCATATTCATAGCACTAGCATTAGAACTTTTAGCAAGCTTTTGTAGGAGCATAATACTTCAGTGATATTGCAACCATCAAGATCAAAATCATAATTACCATCTAAAGTAGTACGGCTATTGTTTCCCATATTTCGAAGAATTTCAGCATTTTTATTAGAAAAGGTTCCATTGGTTTTAGGCTTTGTTGCAAAAGGAATGGGGACTTCATTGGGTTTGCGAGCTTCAACATTAATGGTGGTGATAGTACAAATACTACTATTTCTAGCAATTTCATCTTCTCTTTCCCACTTAGCATGCAATTTAGCTAATAGTCTAACATTTTCATCAATACTAACTTGTATGGCATTAGTAGCAGCAAAGGGATTTTCAATAGTTTCAGGTTTAGCAGCCATTTTATTCAAAGAAGACTGTGCTTCGGAATATGATGCTATATTTATTTCAGCATTAGAGAGTTTTTCCTCAATAGTTTTATTGAAAGCAGTTTGTTTACTAATAAAATATTTAAGCATGACTTCAAGTTCAGAGGGTGCACTTCTATTATTGTTGTAGGAATTTTCATAAGCATTACCATTATTGGGAGGATATGGCCTATAATTATTATCACCAAAATTATTCCTGTAGGCATTGTTGCTAAAATTATTACTTTTCATAAAGTTCACATCAACTTGCTTCTTGAGCAACCAAAGAGGCTAAACGAACATGATTTGGATCAATATGAGCTTTCCCATTAACAAGCATAGACATAATAACATCAATTTTATCACTCAAGGAGAACGTTTCTTCAACAGAATTTACCTTCTTACCTTGTGGAGCTCTCTTAGTGTGCCATTCAGAATAGTTAACCATCATATTATCTAGAAGCTTTGTTGCAGCACCCAAAGTAATGGTCATAAAGGTACCTCCAGCAGCAGAATCCAGCAGATTTCTTGAAGAATAATTCAGTCCTTCATAAAAGGTTTGGATAACCATCCAAGCAGTCAGTCCAAGAGTGGGACAATTCTTTACCAAAGATTTCATTCTTTCCCAAGCCTGAGCAACATGTTCATTATCAGATTGTTTAAATTTCATTATTTCACTTCTCATAGATATAATCTTAGTAGGAGGATAGTATTTTCCAATGAAAGCATCTTTGCATTTAGTCCAAGAATCAATACTATTTCTAGTTAGCGATAGCAACCATTCTTTAGCTTTTCCTCTCAAAGAGAAAGGAAACAATTTAAGCTTAATAATATCTCCATATATATCCCTATATTTTTGCATCTCACAAAGTTCAACAAAGTTATTAAGATGAGCAGCAGCATCTTCAGTACCAACACCAGAAAATTGTTCTTTCATAACAAGATTGAGCAAAGCAGCTTTAATTTCAAAGAAAGTAGCTTCAGTAACAGGTGGAGCAATATGTGTGCACATGAAATCATTGTTGTTGGTGCTAGTGAAGTCACACTACTTAGTATTTTCAAGAGTAGTCATTTTTTGTGTTTTTTATATAAAGAAGCAAACTAGTACAACTATTTTTTCGTGTTTTTGATAAAAGAAACAATCAAACAAAGCAAAAATAAACTAAGAAAAACACCAACAAAAAAAACAAAGTAAAGGGATTGGTTATGAGGGACTCCCCTTGTGAAGATGTCCTTGACTCCCCCCGCAACAGCGCTAGAAAAAAGGCTTGATGGCTCAAAATATATCAAGCTCGTTGGGGAACCCCAAGAGGAAGGTATGATGAGCACAGCAGCAAGTTTTCCCTCAATTATGAAACCAAGGTTATAGAACCAGTAGGAGCAAGGAAACACTTCCAAGGTGTTGTTTCCAACTTGGAATCCTGCACAACACAACCATAGAAGTTTTCCCCCAACTTACAGTTAGGTTGTCAATCTCACCGCTTTTGCTGAAAACAAAGGATTAAACGTATTGTGTGGAAGATAGTAATTGCTTGCAGAACGTAAACAGAAAATAGTAAATAGATTGTAGATTGATGGTAAAAGAATGAACCGGGGTCCATAGTTCACTAGAGCTGATTCTCCTTAAGATAGATAACATGTTGGGTGAACAAATTATAGCGGGGAAATTGACAGACACCGAGAAAGCATACATGCATATAGTAATCATATTGACTCCTATGAGATTTGATTGGGCATTACAACATTATACATAGACCGTAATCCAACTTCATATATGACTAATAATCCACCTTCAGGTTATCATCCGAACCCCTCCAGTATTAAGTTGCAAGCAACAGATAATTGCATTAAGCAAAGTGTGTAAAGTAAACAATACGATTGCCCTATGGACAAAGGATTGATGTTTTCTCCCTAGTACCAACAACACATCTAGTACCTTACAGATTTATGTCACTTCCCTACATTACTAGAGGCATGAACCCACTATCGAGCATAAATACTCCCTCTTGGAGTTGCTAGCATCTACTCAGCCAAGATAGCTACTAACAATAGAAAGAATGCAAGATCACAAATAACATAGACATGATAGAATCAATAATCAATCTGAAATAGCATCTCAATATCCATCGGATCCCCGCAAACACAACATGTAAGATTACAAATAGATGATCTTGATCATGAACGGATCTCACAAGATCTAAACATGTTAGCACAAAGGAGGAGAACCAACCATCTAGCTACTACATGGACCCGTAGTCCAGGGATGAACTACTCACGCATCACACCAGAGGCAGTCATGGTGATGAAGAAGGCCTCCAAGGTGATCTCTCCCCTCCGGCAGGGTTCTGGGAAGATCTTCAGATCCCTCCCGATCTAGGGATGGAGATGGCGGCGGCTATAGACTCTTTCATGGAATTTTTATCGGGTCCTTAGGGTTTTCGTCCCGGGAGGATTTTATAGGCGGAAGGGCAAGGTCGGTGGACGCCCAAGGGGCCCACACCACCCCCTGGCGTGGCCTGGGCAGGCCCGCGCCACCAGGTGGTGTGGCCACCTCGTGGATCCTCTCTGTCTCATCTTCTGGCTCCATGAGTGTTTTGCTAAAATATTAACTTTGGCTTTTGTCTGTTCCAATTCCGAGAATATTTCTTTTCCAGCTTTTCTGAAACCAAAAACAGCAAAAATAGGCAACTGGCACTGTGGCATCTTGTTAATAGGTTAGTTCCAGAAAATGTGTAAAAATACTCCAAAGTGTGGACAAAACATAAGAAAGTAGATATAAAACAAGCATGGAACATCAAAAATTATAGATACGTTTACAACGTATCAATGTGATACAACATCCTTGTGACCTAGTCATGTGCTTGCAAGCGGTCTTGATGTGATATCACCGAGAGGGCCCGGAGTATATCTCTCTATAATTTGGATGGACAAATCCCACTCTTGATCCATGATCCTCTACATAACACTTTCAGAATACCCGAACCCACCTTTATAGTCACAATGTTATGGTGTGACGTTTGATGTTATCAAGGAACTATTCCGGTGCTAGTGATTTACATGATCTCGTGGTCTACGGACTAGCAATACTTCATATGTGTTTGATGTAGCAATGTAAACTTACTGACTATATTGTATTGCTAAATATACTTTGGGTGTATGTTCATCATATCATTCTTCTAATGGTATGACCCCGTTATTAACAACATCCAATGTACATGATCAGGAAACCTTGATCATCTGTTAATCAACGAGCTAGTATAATGAGAGGCATTACTAAGTACTTTGGTTTGTTTATTAAACACACATGTATTAATGTTTCCGATTAAAACAATTCTAGCATGAGAAATAAACATTTATCATAAACATGGAATAAGATAATAACCATTTTATTATTGCTTGTCGGGCATATTCCCTTTAGTCTCCCACTTGCACTAGAGTCAATAATCTAGTTTAAAACTTGCGCATTCAACACCTATGGTTTTCCGATGTTTGTTCATACACATTGCTTGTGGTAAACCTAATCTCCAGATCTGATGCTTTCAAATCCATGTGTGTTTGCATGTATTTGCGTCTCTACAAATCACTCAGTCTCAAATGATATGGCATTGTATAAATTTGGTCCTTTTGTGAGACCTTAGTTCCCTAGGGTTAAATCATGTTGATAGTATTGTCGTACAATATATCTTCATAGTACTATATTGCTTGGAACTACACCTAGTTTGATTAACAAACTACTTAACACAAATGCCCTCCTTAGGTACTACTAGAGCAGTCATATACTTAGCCTTTGTTGTAGTATCTGTCACAATGACTGTAACTTTGGAACTCATCCAAATCCATCATGGAACTTTCTTCCATTACATTTTACCACCTTATCCTATAGCCTAAATTGAGATAAACGTAATTTGTATCTTGTGACAAAACCAATACCAATGTAACACTTTACAATGAACCATTTGTCTAGTATCAATGTAACACTTTACAATGAACTATCTTTCTAGCATCAACGTAACACTTTACAATGAACTATTTGTCACCTCTACATAAAAAATATAGTCATAGTTCTTCAAAAGATCATAAGAATATCCTAACCATCGTCCAATGATCATCTTATGAGTCACTCTGGTATATTCTCATAACATTTTGAGCATATGACATACCTGGATATGTACATATCACGTTATGATTGATCAAGATATTTATCTGACTTTACTCACCAAGTGTCTAAACACTTGAATCTCGTTTCACTCACCAAGTGTCAAGAACCTTTCTCGTTGTTTCCATATTAAAATCATTCAATATTTCATCTATGTACATTTTTCACAACCATATTAGCGCTTCAATCTATCCATATAGACTTTGCCTAAGTATTTCATCGAAATATTAACTTTAGTGAAATTCTTTACCCGTGTCAATAAAAGATACATAATTTCTAATCAACAACATGTATTCTACATAATGTATTAGAAATATATCTCAGCGCTCCCACTTAATTTTTTGCAAATGCAAGTGTCTTCATCGTCTCTGATGAAATTAAACCTTTTAACTGTTTTCATCATGGTGAAGCTTCAAACTCTGTGATGCTTACTTCAACTAGTGAAGTTTGCATGCCCTTTTAGCATCCTTTGAAATTACAAAACCCTTTGGCCGTGTCACGTACATGTCCTAGGTAACCATTTTATTAGAAGAACGTTGTTTTGTTTGTTCAACTAGCATATACAACAATTGACATATGTAGTGGTTGCTACACTATTCTGTCTAGACTAAATATCACTACAAAAGATTGAATCTTGTCGTAGTCAACTCCTTGAACATTGTCGTGAACTCTTTTCCGACATGTGGACTATTTAATAGATGTGAAACAACCATGTGTGTTTCTTTATAGATCCAAATACGGCAGATAGGCTTCACGCCTTATGGAAGTTCTTCCAAGTTCAGTAAATTGGTTTCTCATGTATGAAACTATCACAGATTCTTATGGCTTCTAGCCATTTGACGGAGTCGGGGCCCATCATAGCTTCTTTGTATGTAGTCGGTTCATCATTATCAAAAAATAATGATTCAATCTCAAATCTTACTATTTTATTATTTACCTGACCTACGTGGTTCAATAGGAACTTAGATCGCCGTAACCACAACCTTTGAGGCATGGGAACCATGAGCATTATAGACGCCTCTGGGACACTTTCCGGTGCTACGCTACTCAGCACATAATGGTCAGGTTCATCAACCTAATAAAAAATTCTATTGTCCTCCCACTTAACTTTCCGCGAGAAATTCCTTCTCAAGGAACTCGACGTTCTAAAAGACAAACACTTGTGTCTTCGGTGTTATGGAGGAATACCCAACAATTTCTTTGGGATAACCTACAAATACTTGCTTAGCCGACTTTGGTTGTAAAATTTTTACTTATGCCTAGCATACCAAAATTTAAGAAAAGAAAGCTCGGGTTTTATCCCAAGTCAAAACTCATATGAAGTCAATTCAACGGATCATCATGGTGCTCTTTTTAGTGTAGAAGCATTAGTCTCTAAAGCTTAATCTTCAAAATATAATGGCAGTTTTATAAATGACACCTTCGATCTTACCATATCAAACAAGGTTTGCTTATATTTCTTGAACACTCCATACTCCTATGGTGTTTTGGGAAACACAAATCAATGAAACAATTCCTCAAATCTTAGATGTTTGCTAAAATTTCTAACTCAAATATCTTAGTTTATGATCCAATCATAAATTCGTTATTTTCTAGTTTACTGATTTTCCACTTCATCTTGAATGTATTATAATATTTTCCAAATATTTCATACTTATTCCTCATTCAGTAAATATACACATATATCCACTCAAATTTCTAGAGAAAGAATATGAAGTTGAAATCCATCGCTCACGACTACACATAATGGACTATATACATCAACATGCACGATGTCCAATAGGTTAGTCATTCGTTCTTCTTTGGCATTTGAATGGAGTTTTAATTATCTCCAGGAAAGTCTCACAAGTGTCAATTGATCAAAATCAAAAGACTCCAAAAATCATCAACATGGAGTTTCTTCATGTTTTCTTTCCAATATATTTTAAACGGTGATGTCACTCATAAATGATCTTCTAATCATTTGTCTTGTGATATTTTAGCATTAGTGTTATGGATGTGATTTCTCCAACTAGACTTGTAAGAGTTCATTCATCTTCTATGGAATACGATAATTTATTTGAACAACCATTGTTCTCATAGTACTAGAACAAAATAACAATTGTTAAAAAAATCATGAAGACTAGGTTTGATGTCAACAAGAAACACAACAACACTTTATTTGTTTCTGATGAACATCATCCCATATTCTCTTGCTAGTTACTTAGGCCATTGTAGTTCATGAATTGTGTTATCCTGTATCACACTTCACACCAACCAATTCGGTATCCAATACCCAAGAACCATATTGTTTAACAAGAAAATAATACACCCATAATCATGTATATCATCTATATACCTAAGCTAGACCTTTCCATACCTTTTCTTTTCTGCCAAATATTTCCCAGATTCTCTTTTAGTATTTCATTTCCTTTTAAGAAGAATCTATAAACATCAACAGTGATGCCATACACATGACACATAGTCCAAAGCATTTTAGTCAAACACTATTACCCTTGGAGTTGCACTTTGATCAGTATCACCATCATCAAATGTTTGCGTTCTTCCAAAATCCATTATTTAGTAATCTTTTAGTGTAGTAAATATTTTACATACATATTTTATTTATCCTATCATGAAAACTTTCATGATCAAGCTACTATAGCCTATAAGGATGAATTGCGACTATGATGTTAGTTCCCAAAACTTTTTGGGAGATCACGATGCCTAGCGTCTCCAACCTCTGCGAATTCTCATACAATATGAGAACGTGTATCTTGCTAAAATTTTATTCTATCATATTGTAACCAGGCATTGTTTTCAGATATCACAATATCTTCCACATACGATGGTTTCAGAAACAATTCTTTCAGATCCTATATAACCTTGATACTGAAACAAGTTTCGAATATCAAGGATCATGGAGGCAATCATGATAGTTATATAATAATGTTGGAACTATTACTCTTGATTTAATACTACTTATTAAACTTCATGGAGTTAGTGGGGTTTGCTGAAAGTTTGCAATATGACTTTTAAACTTTCGATTGACATTCAAAACAATATGATACCAATTCGTAAAGATAAATATCCAGAATTCTATAGTTCTATTATCTCAATTAAAACTAAGCTCAATGTAGTAAACGAATGCTAGTGACTATAATAAACACTGCAAATTCATTTTGATTTAGTTTATGATAAATTGAGTTCAACTTTAATCATATTACTACGAGAACTCCCACTCAAAAATAGCCCTCGAGTCATTTTGGTGATTACATAAACCAAATTCACTACACCAAGACCGATCATCACGTGCATTGGTGCGGATACAAAGGCGAGCATCAATATGGTCATCTTATCAACTATATGACTCATGCTTTACCTTTCGGTTCGTGTTTCGATGCCATGTTTGTACATGCTAGGCTCACCAAGTAGAACATTAGTATTTGCGTGTGTAAATCTGTATTACCCCCGTTGTATGCGTACGTAGGTTCTATCACATCCGATCATCACATGGTGCTTCGAAACGAATAACTTTCTTAATGGTGCATACTAAAGGAAGAACATATTTTTATCTTGATATTTAGTGAGAGGGATCATCTTATAATGCTACCGCCAAGATCCAAACAAGACATAAGCATAAATAAGATGATTAAAATGGATAAACATCACAAGCATAAATAATGTGATATGATATGCTCCTTTCTTGCACTCCGATCTCCATCTTGTGCTCCATGGTATGATCATCATTCCATCAGCATGGCTCCAAGGTCTACGGTGCCACCATCTTGGTTGTTCTCCACTAATTCAAATTACATGGAATTTCCATTTCCTACATGCATGCCTTTAAAAGAATAAAACAACCATATGGCTCTAGCCCATTGTCATAACTTACAAATGATATCATTACATACATAAAATTTGTAGCATATGACCATATGACATCACATGCCTTGCAAAAACAAGTTAGACGCCTCTAATTTCTTTTGCATATTTACGTGGCTTTGGGATTAGAAGAATCGTTCATCCGATGAACTTCAAACCACAACGGTGATAAAAAAAATATTAACAACCCATTGTAAACTAGATCTTACCTATAGTAGGAGAGACAGACACCCGCTAGCCACTTATTCAATATGAGTTGCATGTCAAGCGTGGAACAAGTCTCATGTGTGAGGAAATGTAAACCTAGTCTGGGCCGCTTCATCCCACTATGCCACTATGATCCGGTATACACAAAAAGTTACAATAACATGATAATCAACGCCCAGATTCACATGTGTTCTACTCGTACAGAACATATACGCATAGATACGGCTCTAATACCACTGAAGGGTTTGCAACATAGAAAACAAAAGATTCCTATGATAAGAACACCAATTGCGCAAGGATCTAATATATAAGATGCTAGTAACGAGTAAGAGGGTAACCGGAAAAACTAACCCTCAAAGATTGAAAGCCTTTTACGAAAACTGATTTCGTTATTGATGTAGTCGGTCACTTCCCGATCTCAAGATCGAGTTGAAGAACACCACAACCCAACAATGTATCCATCCCGGGGCACACGTCCCGCTCCCGACAACCTCCACGCATGCACTCCAGTAGAGCAGCGGTAGGAGTAGATAAATCTTACTCCAAGAATCCAACAGAACATGTACCTCACTAATTCGAGGCCATGGGGGAAATGCTAGAGGTGGAAGAGAACCTGCATGAGGAGGTGGTGTGAAATGAAAGGAGGTATTATAGGGGAGGGTAAGCCCAAGGGGGCTTGGCCGCCGGCCATGAAGGTGCCCCCACCTCTCCCGACATTCATGTGGGTGGACTCTCCACTCACATAAAGTCCTCTTCCACTCACATGCATTTAATTCCCACTCAATTAAATGCATTTCTCTATTAAATAAAACACTTTTTATTTATTTTATTAAGAATATTGTTAATTACTTTAATTAACAAACATTTCCATAAAACCCATTGCATTGTTTCGATATCACAGTTGAAACCATTTACAGCGATTTGACCTGTAGCAATTCCGGTGAGCATCGAAACAATTTCAGCTCTAACAAATTTATTCTCGGATATGTTTTATCAACCACTTAGTGCCAGAATACCTTAAGTGTGTCACCCTACGGTTCACGAACAATACAGACATGATAGAGACATTTCTCTTATCAATAATCAGCAGCCGGACCTAGAGATCCGTACTGACTCCTACACATTCAAGGATAACTCTTGTCATCGTGTGAACCATCAACGTCGTATCCAATTCCTTTTGTCTCATGATACTTTACTTGTCCGAGATCCGATCATAGGTATCTAACATACCCTAGATCAATCTCGTTATTGAAAAGTACTCTTTACTCGTTCCGTGATACAACGTCCTTGTGACCTAGTCACATGCTTGCAAGGCGGTGTGTGATGTGATATCACCGAGAGGTCCCAGAGTATATCTTTTTTCATTAGGATGGACAAATCACACTCTTAATCCATGAGCCTCTACATAACACTTTCAGAATACTTCGGGTGTATGTTCACACTGTTACGGTGTGACGTTTGATGTTATCAAGGCACTCTTCCGGTGTTAGTGATTTACATGATCTCATGGTCTAAGGACTAGGAATACTTTGTATGTGTTTGATGTAGCAATGTAAACTTAATGACTAGATCGTATTGCTAAATATACTTTGGGTGTATGTTCATCATATCATTCTTCTAATGGTATGAACCTATTATTAACAACATCCAATGTTCATGATCAGGAAACCTTGATCATCTGTTAATCAATGAGCTAGTATATTGACAGGCATTACTAGAAACTTTGGTTTGCTTATCAAACATACATGTATTAATGTTTCCGTTAATACAATTCTAGCATGAGAAATAAACATTTATCATAAACATGGATGAAGATAATAACCATTTTATTATTGCCTCTCAGGCATATTCCGTTCAGAGTTAAGCAACCAAAAATCCCAAGAATGACAACAAGATTAAACAGTAGGGAATAACAAGAACCAAAACCATGTTAGGGTGAGTGACTACTCACATTAGAGAGTAGCCAACTAACACTAGAGAACCAGGAAAGAGCCTAGAGCAAATAACTAGTAGCAGGAAAGAGCCTAAAGCAAATAACCAGTAATAACTAGGATTTCATCTAGGACAAGTAAACCAATAGAATAAATACTAGAACATGATAGGATTGCTTTCAATTAAATCAAACACCCAAGCCATGGATCATGTATGAAACATTAAACCTTGGAGGATAAACACTTGATAGTTCACCACTCCAAGATGTAGCTCAAGAAAATTAGAGTAAACAAATAAGTGAAGGGTTCTGTAATAGAAAACAGTTTTTTCCTAATGACGAGAACACCATATCCAATATCTATCTATGTAGATGCAAAGTAATGAGAAGGATTCGGTGTTCATACCTTTGAAGACCGAAAGCGGTTAACATTTCACGAGAAACATGGATGATGTAGTCGTACGACGTAGCCGACCTCAAGGTCGTGTAGGCATCTAAGCTCCAAACGACTACCACCAAAAATGGTGGTGCCTTGTGGCTTTACATGCATCCGGTGGAGCGAAGAATCCCAGGATCCCGTCCAGCAAAGCAGTGGAGAAGATTGATCTGAACTAAGAGTCCAGCAGCACGATAGCGTGCATATGGTGGAGAAACCCCTATACTAGTATGCTTGTTCCAACTTTGGAACCACACACGAGGAAGAGGGAGAGAGGGAGAGAGAATAGGCAAAGCCAATTGGGATGAAGTGGGATTGCAGGGACGAGACTCCCCTATTTATATAGGTGGAAGAGAGGCACCATAGGGCAAAGGGAGGCAGGGGGACTAATCCCATTACCGGCCAGCCCCTCCCACATGGGACCCATGTGGGGGGAGACCCACTAGAGGTTGTCAACCTTTCTTGGCCTGCCCTAGGGCGCGTTACCCCCTCTTCGACCTCTCCGAAGGCCCATTTAGGTGGGTTGCCCCATTAAATTAATTAAAATACATTTTCTAATATTAATTCATTTAGTTAATATTATATACATATTATTTAATACCTATCACTCTGAAACACTCGAAACCCTCTGATCATCATCGTATGTCCCCGAAACAATTCTGGTACCACCCCAGAACTATTCCGGAGTTATATCTTTTCTCCTACCGTCTCGAATCAAACCATAAGCGTCATATACCCTTCACCGTGACACCCTACGGTTTGGGAATACATAGACATGATCAAGACACCTCTCGAATCAATGACCAATAGTGGTGTATGGATACACATGATGACCCCCATGCTTACCACGAATAACTTGATCACTTGAACCTCCAATGTTGAGTCTCATTCCCTTTTCTCTATGATACCTAGTTTGTCCAAGACCTGATCTTCAGTATTGACATACCTAGTTCTGTCTTTTTACTGACAAACCTATTTACTTGTTCACATGCTATTACATCCTTGTGACCTAGTAACATGTTTGCAAACTTGTAGATGTAACCTCACTTAGTGGGCCTAGGGTATCAATCAGTCATTCTGATGTGGAAATCCCGATCTTGATGCATATGCCTCAACATACCCCTATGGAATACCCAGCATATACCTTTATGATCACGATGTGATAGGTGTGATGGGTGATGTAGTCAAAGCAGCCTCGGGTGGTAGTGATTAAACATGATCTCACTATCAAAGGAATAAGTTACTATGTTTTACTAGATATCACAATGTTGAACTTTGTGACTGGATCACATTGCAATACTAGGGTTGGGTGTCTGTCCATCACTTCATTCACCTAATGAAGTGACCTCATTGTCAGTTGACAAGGAAAAGTCCATGATCAAGAAACCTCAATCATCGGCTGCCCAACGAACTAGTTTAGAGCATACTAGGGACTTGGTTTGTTTATATACCCCACGTGTATTAATGTTTCCACTTAATACAATTATAGCGTGATACGAAACTATTACGAACTAATGAGATATGTCAATAAAACATCTTTATTGTTGGCCTCTAGGGCATATATCATTCAATAAGCTATCCCAAATATTAACTATAATATCACCATATAGGACCTAAGAACACAATCATCTCACAGCGCACTAGCACAACCCCACAATAGACCATAGCCTCAGGATTAGTAAACTATTCCAGGATTTCTAAACACAACAAGTGGAAATTCTAAACCAATAGAAATCATAGCAACGCCAATACAAGACTGTTAACCAAAGGAATATCCCAGGCTTAGGAATCTATCAAAAACAAGTAAATCCTAGAAATTTAGATCATAAGCCATGAGACATGTAAACCAATAGAAGTAACAGTAATAACCACAATACATGATCAAAGACCAAATGATATACCAAGGCTTTAGATTCTGTCAAGAACACCAGATCAATAGAAATTTAAAACATGATATATGAGCAAAGTAAACTAATCAAACTTCATAGTAAGAATTAATAAGAACAAGCATCCAATTAGAATTGCAAGGTCTCATGGATGAAACTCTAATTAAAATCACCAATAATAAAAATTAATATACATTTGTCATTGTCCAAGACAAGTACATGACAAAATCAAACCGACATGCCTATTTATGCATATGCAGATACTCACCCCTGCGTATAAAAACAAAAGGCTCATATGCCAAATTTAGCGAACACACATAAGTTAAAGGCATCATGGGCTTAACCACCGAAAGCACCATGCCACCTACACATAAGTTAGTCAAAAAAGACAGTTTCACACATACCCAAGCAGGTGAATCACCTAAATGCATGCCATAGGTCATCACCACATTCATTTGGGAACACTATAAATAGCTGACCACCTGAGACCCAGAGCTCACAACTCACTGGTCTAGCTCAGACCAAACACACACACTACTAGAGAGAGATATGAGAGGTGGCTTAAGCAACAAGAAGTATATGATCTTGAAGAACACTTCAAGAACTAGAATAAGAAGAAGGCATGAGCTACTACAGATCTTCATCAAGCAGATTTAGGAAACTACAAAGGTTTTATCTTAGAACTCTTAGGATGGGTAGGAGAATAATTAAATTGGTAGCTAGGGATCATCTGGATCTAAGGAAGGGTAGGATTATAGCTATAGCACTAGTAATTAACACCAGCAAGCATAATCAAACATTTTATGATAATGATCATGCTACTAGGAAGCAAGCACAAGCACAAAACCTGATTATAATCTATGTACACTCATTGAAGAGGCATCACAAACAATAATCTAGGATCTATACCATATACATAACCGTAATTAAGCATTGATTGATTGAAATAAGAAATAATTTATTAAATTCCTAAAATAGAAATGAACTAATATAGTAAATAATTAAACACACTTTTCCACTAACTATAATTTTAGTGTGAAACTAAAAGTTTGGCATTGAAATTGTAGCCAGAGGAAAATCATGGATACTGAAATAATGTATCAATCATCTATGACAATCAACAACTGAAAGAAACAATAACAGAAAATAAATCTATGAGGAACTCTTAATGCTGAATGGCAACGTCATCTGTCAAATGGAGTACGAAATGAAATCCCTAATAGCATCATCCCCATCCAATGAGAACTGTAAGTTCATAGGATGAGGAAGACACTATCAAGGACACCATATCAAATATATATCTACATTAGACATAAAAACTAAATAAGAACAAATGCTAAGCCACCAACTCAATTGAGTTGTGGATTTTGACTATAGGTAGAATAGGAACTAGTTAAATCAACATCATTTACTAAGAATTAGCAGTAAACCCTAAACAAGATCATCATAGTATTGATCATGTAAATGAATGGATCAGTACAAAGAACCTAGGATTAACATGTATATACATGTCAGTTCATCATTAATACAAGAGCATGATTAAGAACTTAACTATAAAAACTGAAGAACCCTAGATTAAGCAACATGAGCATAACCCTAAAACGCAAATCATGTGAACGATTTGACAACCTAACTATCCTACTAGAACACCCTAGAAGCATCTAGAATCGACCAGAAACCCTAGAATCAAAGCCATGAAGAAAGAACACACAAGGAATCATAGAAATTGGGGAAAATCCCCTAGACAAACCAGCAAAAGAAATAGTTGTAGAAAAGGGCAGAGAGGAAAATAATTACCTTCAAAGAGTGGGACCTAGCTCACCACTAATTGAGAAGAGGAAGAAGAACAGTAGAGGTGGCGATTGGCGGCACAAGGAGTACTCGGAAGGGGGTGTCTTGACCAACGCCTACCATAGCATCCAGGGGATGCGACGTAGCTGACATAGAGGGCCATCTCAACAGCATGGAGGATGCTAGAGTTGCGCTAGAGGAAACCACATCACTATCAGCGAAACTCTAGTAAAGTTAGGGTTGCAAGCAGCCAACAGAGAGGGGAAGAGACAAATGTAGTTGGTAGGATTCTAGAGCGGGATCAGGGGAGTGTTTGAGTGAAGGTGGGGCAGCCGAAGACGACCAGAGTAGCCAGACAAAGCGCCGGTGGCGCCAGTCGCCATCACCATTGTAACATCCCATTTTCTGCATTCATGTTGGTTGAGGGTTAGGAAACTAGAAAATTAGGGGGAAATAAAACTTTTGCTAATTGTTTACATAGAAGCCTAGCTCTATTAGATTGCTTGATCATCTGTGTTGTTTTGGCAGTATTGTTTGCTAGTCTGCATGATTGCATGACCACCAAGGGTCATCTTAGTTAGTCACCCCACAAGCCTATATTGGCCAAGTCATAGAGACTTAGATTTTTTCCAACTTTGGAGCCTTGGTTTGATTAAATCCTTCATCCTTTCTACCATGCAAGAGTACCATGTGGTACTAGGCTATGAGTACTTGAGACCCACCCCTTAGTCCTGGTTAAACCACAAGCCCAAGCCTCTTGCATGTGAGTGTTTACATCACTAGTTGCCACTTAGGGAATGACCACCTTAATTTGTCCAAAGTTTGGATGATCCTTGTGAGCTCATGGCTGTGATCTAGGAAGCAAACAAGACCTAGTCATGATCACCTAGTATCCCTCTACCACCCCATTCCTTCCCCACTGCCATTGGTGGCCCTAGCTCGATTTGGCAAGCTCCCAAAGTTGCCACCTCATCAACAGTACTCTAGATCACCCCAAAACCCTCTCCCACTTCCATGTCCGTGCTACACCCCCTCTCTGGCCCTGGCACGATGCACCACCACCCCAGCTCCCACCTTGCACTCACCTTGGTCACATGCATGCGCCGGCACACTTCAAAGAGGAGAGACAGAAGAGATCATTGCAAATCTTGCCAACCTCGAAAACCAGCAGTCTCTCCCTCCCTCCTGTCCCATTTGGCCCCACCTCGGATAGCCCCAACTCCCCAGGCTCTCTCTCCCGCGCGGCCAGCAACCCTCAACCCCCGGCGTCCATCTCAGCAGAAAACCCTCGGCCCCGCTCCCTTTCTTCTTTCTCTCGGTGCAGAAACACACGGTGGACAGAGGAGAGCCCCGCCACCCTACTGCACCCCTACCCCTCCTACTCCCCCAGACCCTAGCCGAGCAGACAGCACGATGTCGCCCATTATGTTTCATCGAACAGCTTGCTGGCACCGTGCAACGGCCACCCCCTCTCACTCTCCTGTAGGCCCAGCTAGCCCTCGAGGTAAGACCGTCCCTAGGTCACCCCACGGCGTCGCCACCGCCCGTCCTGGCCAACCCCTAGCTCCCTTTGCGACCCACTGCCTCGTCGTGCACCTGGTGCACCGTGGTCTGGCCCTACCCATTAAATAGCTCCCCCACCCCTCGCACGCTCCTCCCACTCGTCATTCCTCTCCTAGAGCTCCACAGCACCACCCCAGAGCGGAGGCAGAGCCTCTAGCTCTCTCCCCTTCCTCTATCGTTCCTCTCTGTCTCAGTGCCGACGACGAACGAGAAGGTTCTCTCGTCCCTGCTCTACCTCTCCTCCATGCTCCCCCCAAAACTGACCCTAATCCCCCTCTCCTCTAGCTGTTCTTGTCGACAGGCACACCGGAGCTGCGAGGAGGCCGATGGTCCCAAGCCACGCCGCTGTTGACGCGACACATCCAGACAACCAGAGCCGTCGTGCCGTACCCCATATGATTCCCCGTCCTCGACCGCTTCGAACCACACCGCCTTCGACCCCTCTCCGCCCCTAGGTGAGCCACCCCGAGCCCCGCCCGTTCCAGCTAGGGTTTGCTCGCCGGCGTTCTCGTTCCGGGAAGAAGATGCACTACGAGCCGTCGATCTGGCTTTTAATCCAATGGCCAGCATCGCCCGATACCGTTTCGCCCCTCCGAGCCTATGACACGCGGGCCTTGCTGCAGGATTTGAATCCCCAGCCCTCTCGCGCAGGCTACCGTGTATGCGGGCTGGCCCAGCTCCTTAGCGGGCCGCAACCCAGCCTCTGCACTGACTTTTCTTTTTTTTAGGCCATTTTAATTACCTGAAATTTGTCCTGTAGTTTTAATTCCACAAATTATGATTTGTGTAGTATTTTGGCCTAGTACAAATTTTGTGTGCTAGCCTAAGAAATTTTCTATTGCATGGCACTGGTAGCTAGTCATTAGCCTGAATGTGTTTTTACTGATAATTTCTATGGTAAATAGTATTTGATTAGAATATTAAATCCATAGCTTTACTTCTAGTGCGTAGAAAATTGTGAAACCAATTTCCCGGCATTGCCTGCGCAAATGCCTACTGAGCAAAACTTGAATCACCCATTTTGGATGTGTGGAGCCTCTGTTCTTAATTTTTCAAGTTATGAATAGAGGGCTCTTATTTATTTTCCATAGGTTGCTATGAAGCTGATTTTGGGATAAAACCAACTCCTAGGGTTAGGCCTCTGATAGTACTACTTATCCCAAAAAGGGCTTAATTTTTGACTCTGTAATTCTGCCCTGGGGATTTTATTACTAGTTTGTACACTATTTCCAGAATTTTATTTATTAAAAATCAACCCTTTTGAATAAAAATGTGAAACCGGTGGGGTTAGCTTGGTATTCTCTATAGCTACTTAGATATATATTTTTTGGTCACTTCTCACCCACTGGTCTTGGTCCAAAATTCTCCTTGAGTGCTAATCTGGTCTTGACCACTAAAATCACCAAATAAGTTTGGTTAAATCTTTTTGATTGCTTTCAATGGATTAGTACTGCTAGGATCAGTAGCTACTTGTGCTTGGTTGGTTTGGTTCAGTTGTGCCTCTGCCTTGTACTGATTGGATTGTTTGTGCATTGGGTGATGGTTGGTATAATGGTTTGATTATAATTCCCTTTTTCGCCGATAGATATGAACGAGGACGAGTTTGAGGAAGGTACTTGGGAAGATTTTGAGGAAGAGGACCAGGAACAAGCTGCCAACCAAGGCAAGCCACCTACAAGTTCATGAGACTTGTCCATCTTTATTTTCCATGCACTCCATTTTACTTACTCTACTACTGCATTGTTTTACTCGCTATATTACTATTATGGTATTAGTTTGGCTCCACCAAACTTATGCCTATGGTACTGTCTAAGTACTCACCCTTGATATTACCTACTCCTACCCTAGTAGTTAAGGTGGTCTAATATACCACAACCCTTTGGAAACCTCGATTTAGCCTAATAAAAACTCTAGGTGGGGAACCCGAAGTCAAGGATGGTTTTATAAAAGTTATGACAGAAAACCTCGGCAAGTGGGACTTGCCGAGGAGCTTTTAAAATGATTTGGTATTCGTGCCACCGGTGGAGGCACCCAAAGATGAAGTGGAGGATAAGCAGTTTTCGAAAACGCACCTGGTTCTTTGTAGTCTAGCTATAACAACCACCCCGTGCAACCACACTATCCCTATATGGGAAGGGGCTTGACCCGAAAGTGATTCTTTCTGATACAAGTGCCTCACAACTACTACAGGGGATCGGGGATCCCTAGAGGGTGGGCCTTCTCCGATAAAGGTCCATGTGGGACATCGACCTGGAGAAGGAACGAAGGGTCTGCTGGCCTCCACGCATTACTATGGGCCCCTCATTCAAAGCGCACACTCGAGTAGTGGGAAAAGCGCTCCGGTTAGTCCACGGTACCCGACGTCCTAGTTTTGAGGGGAATAACACCCATAGGGTAGGTGATTCTGTTAAGAGGGGATGATCCCGAAGGTCTTGTCCGGTTATCCGAAACCCGCATACTAATGTATGACGATCCGCGACAGTTCGTGGCGGATGTATCAGATCTTGTGGGTAAAGTGTACAACCTCTACAGAGCATAAATCTATTCGAATAGCCGTGTCCACGGTCAAGGACAGGTTGGACAAACTTCTGTAGAGCGGTGCTGTGTTTTGGTTTACAAAAAGGTTTCTAAAAGAGATTCGGCCATGGAATGGTCGAAGGGCAAAGGAGGATGGGCCATGGGATGGTCGGGCCTAGTTAAAGTATTGGTCATGGGATGACCACGGTGGAAGTGAATAACAGGGTTGACCCCAGCCTAGTATTTCAAGTTTTACTAACTATTTTTACCCTAAAAAGGTTTTGCAAACAACAAGTGGTAGAGTTGAGAGTTTATCTCTAAGAGATTTCGCAAATAGCTTCCTTGGAGCCATCCTATCCAAAGCCATATTGCATACTCTTTGTTCTTCTTTGTATGGTGGTTTGCGAGTATATTCAAAGTACTCACTGGCAATGTTCCCTGGCTATCAACTTGGTCAGATTATGAGCAGGATGAAGAGGACAATGGAGGGCACGATGACGACTTTGCGAACTAGGGTGTTTCTCTGAGTTAGGCACCTGTTGGGCTATGGCTTGACTCGGGTCCTCCGCGCTATTTAGTACCGCTGCTATTATCTATTTGTGCCCAAGGAGGCAAAGTTGTAAGACTATTATTGTAAGACTTATTGTACCGTACCGTAATGGATGTGTGTACTTTGATACCTTGTCAGTTATGCTCCACGATGCACTGATCATGGGATCGTGGTGGTATGCATAATTTGGTAATCTCGGGTGAAAATCCGGGGTCGCCACAGACTTGGTATGAGAGCCATCCTGACCTTAGGAGCCCCTAGTTAGCTTGGACGTTAGACCTAGACCTCAAAAAGTATTTTCTCTATAAAGGAAGGAGTTTGATATTTGCAAAAATATTGCTTATGACTCCTCCCCTCTATTTCGAAAACAATTTGCATTAAATTAACTTTTACATATCTAAAATTTTGCACACTGTTCACTAACTTAAATTTACCTAAAATTTTGTAGATGGTTGTGGTGTTCAACATGTACCGTCAAGTCGGACTGGACTTGCCACTCCAGTTGTTTGAGGCTGAGCTGAGGGACTTGGCCAAGCATGTGGGTCATCCCACACCAGAGATCTAGGGCGCCTTCATTCCCAGGATGGTTGAAGGAGAGAAGAATTGGTTGGTTGTCTGCACCATGAGAGGTGGTGTAGTGCCCCCATTCTCCGAGGAGCTGAAGGTGGAGGTACTAGAGAAGGACTGGGGGGATGGTGTGCTTCGTGTGGCTCAGGAGGCCCTAGCACGCCTCACCTATCACCATCGCGAGCAACTAGAGGGTACCAAGTTCTACCACTTTGGGAGGCGCCACCCCCGGGGTTACGCCACTGTGACCCCGCAGCACTATGACTTTGGTGAGCATATCCAGAACATGGAGTATCTCCTGAGGAAGACCCAGGAATCTATGGATGATGTCCACACGCGCCTAGACAACAAGACCCTGGAGTACCTCACCCTTGTGGAGGACTTGAGGATCGAGAAGTTGGAGCACGCACAGACCAAGCTGAACAAGCAGACCGTGGTGGCTAGGAACAAGCATCTCCTGAAGACCACCAAGGAGCAGAAGGAACTCTTGGTGACCATGGAGGCCCGGATAGAAGCGTTGGAGGAGGAATGCGCGTAGCTCGACAAGGACAACGATGACCTGCTGAATGAGACAGATAATGATGCCACCTACAAGGAGGATTTCGACATGGAGCCACAGAGTGAACCCGAAGATGATGATCAGATGGGTGAGGAAGAAGAGGATCCCGAGGAGCGCGTTCTTGAGTCTGAGGATGATACCGAGGTCATCATTGAGGAAGACACCACTGCACGTCGTGACGTGGAGTAGGTTTCACGTTATTCTATGAGAGCAAGTGAGAATATCGTCGTGTCCCCCTTTTGAGTGGAGATTTGTCTGTCTTCCGCTTGATTTTTTGGTTGAACTCGTAGTATTATCTAGCGTCGAGATGTGACGCATGAACCTGGTTATTTGGTGGTTAATTCTATGGTTGCTTAACTCCTAAGCACCCGTATCTCTTATGCATGCCTGTTTGATTAGTTATTTCCTTCACGCACCTTGATGTTTCTAGTTGTGAACCGCCACCTTGGTAACCCCTCCTAACCATATACCTTCAGGATGGTGCACCCACGCGGACCCCCTCCACCACCCTCGACCATGGCGTAGCTCCTGCACATGTTCATGCAAGACCGCCAAGCCGCCAATGAGGAACGCCAAGCCAACATCGCCGCTCTCTAGCAGCTTGTGCAAGCCGTAGCTGGAAATGCCCCCGACCCCGAGGGAGAAGAGCAATGATCTCGACTTAGAGACTTTGAAAACACCAACCCTCCTGTGTTCACCAAATGCACCAACCCACTTGACGTCGATGACTGGCTCCGCACTATTGAGAACAATCTGGAAGTTGCCCGTGTTGGGGAGAATGAGAGAGTCACCTTGGCCACCCATTTCCTCGCGGGTCAAGCAAGGACTTGGTGGATCAGCGTCAAGGAAATTCTGCCCGCGGGACAAGCCATCACTTGGGAGGACTTTAAGGAAAGGTTCCGCAAGCGTCATATCCCACCCGGTCTGATCAAGATGATGAGAGACCAATTCCGTGATCTAAAGCAGGGAGGAATGTATGTGCTACAATATCTAGAGAAGTACACTGATCTGGCCAGATACGCCCCGGAGGACACCAACACTAAAGACAAGAAGGTGGATACCTTCATCAATGGACTCTAGGATGAACTGCAGTGCCACCTGGTAGTCCAGGGATTCCAGGAGCCGGATGCCCTTGTTGATGCCACCATTCTGGTGGAAAACAAGCGCAAAGGAGTGATTGAGAATCGCAAGCGCCGGATGATGCAGCAGGGAGGACCTAGTGGACAGAGGTCGCGAAGCATTCCACCCTCAAGGCATGCGCCCCCACCACAGAGGACTCCGGCCTATGCTCCGCGCCCCAACAACCCCAATCGTAACTACAACAACCCCCGCCCTGGAGGCGGGAACCCAAGACCCACCCCTAGAGGCCCTGTCAATACCAATGTCCGCCCCAATACAGCTGGTTGTTTCAACTGTGGACAAGTGGGGCACTTCTCCCGTGAATGCCCTAAGAGGAAGAAGGACAATGCACCCCGCCTGAATCAAGGTCAAGCCAGGGGAGCCCTCGCTAAGGGCGCCGCCCCCAAGAAGCCTGCCACATCTGAACCATATCACTGCTGAGGAAGCCTAGGAGTCTCCTGACATTGTTCTGGGTATGTTCCTTGTCAACTACATCCCTACTGTAGTACTATTTGACTCCGGGGCCTCGCATTTGTTTGTTACGGAGCCGTTTGTTGAAAGAAGTGGGATGGAACCTAGCCATCTGAGCAGACTCATGCTAGTACAAATACCCGGTTCGACGGCCAAAACCAAATCCTTCTGCCGAGATATTCCCATAGTCATCCATGGCATAACCTTCACGGCTGACCTAATAGTTTTGGGAGCCCAAGGTCTAGACATGATCCTAGTAATGGATTGGATGACCAAGTACCATGGAATCATAGATTGTGCCAGAAAGTCCATATCCTTGACAAGTAGTGATCGAATACAAGTCGAGTATAAGGCAAATGTGCCATCATCTCGGATCTATTGCCAGAAGAGTATAGCCGGACCTACCCTAGAACAAGTTCCAGTAGTCTGTGAGTATCCAGATGTGTTCCCGGAGGAGTTGCCCAGTATGCCCCATGACAGGGATATCGAGTTCATCATAGAGTTAGTCCCCAGAACCGCCCCTATAGCTCAGAGGCCATACCGTATGAACCTCGAAGAATTGGTTGAGTTAAAGAAGCAACTGGACGACATGGAACGCAAGGGTCACATTCAGCCGATTACCTCCCCTTAGGGATCACCTGTTCTTTTTGTGGATAAAAGAGATGGAACCACCTAGCTAGTGACTGACTACCGGAAGCTCAACGAGGTCACCATCAAAAACAAGTATCCCTTACCGAAGATTGAAGATCTGTTTGACCAGTTAAATGGAGCCCAAATCTTATCCAAGATAGATCTTCGCACTGGATACCACCAACTCAAGATCCGAGAGTCAAATATTCCCAAGACTGCCTTTACCACCTGATACGGTCTATATGAATACACCATCATGTCCTTCGGCTTAACTAATGCCCCTGCCTATTTCATGAATCTCATGAATAAGGTATTCATGCCCTATTTGGACAAGTTCGTCGTAGTGTTCATTGACGACATCCTCATATATTCCAAGACTGAAGCTGAGCATGAACAGCACCTGAGAGTCGTATTGGGAACACTCAGGGAGCATCAACTGTATGCTAAGTTCAGCAAGTGCGAGTTTTGGTTAAAGGAAGTTGGATTCCTTGTCCACATACTATCTGCAGGAGGAATCTCAGTTGACCCCTCCAAGTTCAAGACGGTTCTGGAATGGAAAGCCTCCACCAACCCCTCAGAAATTCGAAGTTTTCTGGGTTTAGCCGAATACTACCGTAAGTTTGTTGAAGGCTTCTCGAGCATCGCAAAACCACTGACACAACTGCTAAACAATGACAAGAAATTCGAGTGGACCGAGAAATCTGATGAGAGCTTTCAGGAACTCAAGAAGAGACTAGTGTCTGCCCCCGTCCTGACCATGCCAGATATCACCAAGAGCTTCGAAGTTTACTGCGACGCCTCCAAGTTGGGACTTGGAAGTGTACTGATGCAGGAAGGCAAGGTCATCGCCTATCTATCCATACAACTGAAGCCCCATGAAATGAACTACCCCACCCATGACCTAGAGCTCGCAACAGTGGGTCATGCACTTAAGACCTGGCGCCACTATCTAATGGGGAATCGTTGTGAAATCTACACAGATCACAAGAGTTTGAAATACATCTTCATGCAAAAAGAGGTGAACATGAGGCAGCGAATTAGATTGAGTTGATAAAGGACTATGATCTTGGCATTCATTATCACCCGGGCAAGGCTAATGTGGTAGTCGACGCCCTCAGTCGGGAACCCTGTTCCCTGAATGCTATGATCACGCAAGAACGACCAGAACTAAGTCAAGAACTAGAAAGGTTCGGACTTGCGATAGTCAGCCATGGATTCTTAGCCCATCTGGAACTAAAGCCGACCCTCTTAGACCAGATCAAGGAGGCTCAAAAATACCACAAAAGTATTGAAGGCATTAAAAGAAGAGTGGAGAGAGAAGCTGTCCCCGGATTTAAAATTGACGACATGGGCGTACTATGGTACAAAGGGCGCATCTGCGTGCCCAATGACCATGACTTAAAACAGATCATTATGAAGGAAGACCACGAGCCCCTCTACTCCATCCACCCCGGTAGCACCAAGATGTATCAGGACCTGAAGAAACAGTTCTGGTGGCATGGGATGAAGCACGAAATCGCTTTGTTCGTGGCCAAGTGCAATATATGCCAAAGGGTCAAGGCCGAGCACCAGCGACCCACGGGATTGCTGCAACCCATGAAGATTCTGGAGTGGAAATGGGAAAGGTTGGAATGGACTTTATCACGGGATTACCTACCTCTAGCAGAGGTCACGACTCAATTTGGGTTATAGTCGACTACCTATCCAAAGTCGCCCATTTCATCCCTGTGAAGACAACCTTCAACGGAAAGAAGTTGGCAGAATTGTATATCTCTAGGATCGTCAGTCTCCATGGAGTTCCCAAGGAGATCGTGTCAGATAGAGGACCGCAATACACCTTCCGCTTCTAGAATAAGCTACATCAGGCCCTAGGTACCACTCTATCCTTTAGCACCGCCTATCTCCCCCAGACCGGAGGACAGACTGAGAGAGTCAATCAAGTCCTGGAGGATATGCTTTGTTCCTGCGTTCTAGCTTATGGATCTAAGTGGGAGGATTGTCTGCCGTTTGCGGAATTCTCCTACAATAACAGCTATCAATCCAACCTGAAGATGGCACCCTTTCAGTTCCTCTACGGAAGGAAGTGTCGAACCCCTCTAAATTGGACTGAGACCGGAGAGAGCTAAATCTTCGGCCCTGATGTGATCAAGGCAGCAGAAGAGCAAGTACAGCTAGCCCGTGATCGCTTGAGAGCTGCCCAATCTCGCCAAAAGAGATATGCCGACACTAAGCGCTGAGATGTGATTTTCAACAAGGGAGACTTCGCGTACCTTCGCGTCTCCCCTCTCAAGGGAATGCAACGGTTCCATGAAAAAGGGCAGCTCGCGGATGACCCACAAGTATAGGGGGTGTATCGCAGTATTTTCGAGGGAAGTGAAACCCAATTTACTGATTCGACACAAGAGGAGCCAAAGAATATTTATAAGCCTTAACAACTGAGTTGTCAATTTAGCTGCACCTGGAAACAATCTTGCTCACAGCAGTTTATCAGTAGCAACAGTTTTGTAGTAGGAATAGTAAAGTAACAGCAGTAGTAAAGCAAAGACAGCAGTAACAATAGCAGTAAACAGTGGGATTCGAGTGCGGGGTAGGCATAGGGATGGATGGACGGGCGTTGCATGGACAAGACAATTCACATAGCAATCAGAACATAGGGCAATTACAGATAAATAAGATAAAGAATCCAAGTACTAGATAATCCTAGGCATGTGTTCCATATATAGTCATACGTGCTCGCAATGAGAACTTGCACAACATCTTTTGTCCTGCCAGCCCATTTGCAGCGGGGCCTCAAGGGAACTACTGGCAATTAAGGTGCTCCTTTTAATAGAGCACCGGAGCAAAGCATTAACACTCCGTGAACACATGTGATCCTCACATCAAAGGCATTCCCTTCCGGTTATCCCGATTTTTGTCACTTCGGGACCATAGGTTCTGGACAACAATGTGTGTATACAACTTGCAGATAAGACCAAAAACAATACTATCATAATAAATCAATAACATGTTTAGATCTGAAATCATGGCACTCGGGCCCAAGTGACAAGCATTAAGCACAACAAGTCGCAACAAAGTCATAAAGCACTAATAAAAGATACTAGGCACCATGCCCTAACAATCTGATGCCATTACATGAACGATCTCATCCAATCCCTACCATCCCCATAGCCTACAGCGGGGGATTACTCACTCATAGATGGGGGAAACATGGATGGTTGATGGAGAAGAAATGGTGATGATGATGGTGATGATCTCCTCCAATTCCCCGTCCCGGCAGGGTGCCAGAACGGAGTTTCTGGTGCTATTTCGTGGAATCTGGTGGTGGCGGCGGAGCGGAACTCCTTCTGGAAAAACATCCAACCCCCCGGAGTTTTTAGATCAGAAGGCTTCTTATAGGCGAAGAGGGAGACCGAGGGGGTGCTTGGGGCCACCACACCATGCCCTGGCACGGCCAGGCCCAGCCCGCGCCTAGGGGGTGTGGCCAGCCCCTGGCCCTCCTTCGTCTCGTATTCTGGCTCCTGCAGTCTTCTGGAAAAATAGGCACTTTGGCTTTTGTCCCGTCCAATTCCGAGAATATTCATTTTCTGACTTTCCTGGAACCAAAAACAGCAGAAAACAGGCAGTTGGCACTGTGGCTCTTGTTAATAGGTTAGTCCAAGAAATCATATGAAAAGTACTCCAAACTATGGAGAAAACACAAGAAAGTGGATAATACCAAGCATGGAGCATCAAAAATTATAGATACATTTGCAATGTATCAACATCCCCAAGCTTAACTCCTACTCGTCCTCGAGTAGGTAAGTGATAAAAAGAGAATAATTTTTGAGATGACGTGCACCATCATAAAATTGATCAAAGTATTTGTAAAACATTCAAAGCTAGGATCATAGTACTTCAATCATAACATGAAAGACAAAGTTCTAGCAATAAGACAAAAAACTATGATGCAACATGAAAAGGCACAAACAAAAGATTCATGAATAACAATCCTTTGCAAGACGTTTGTTTGTTTCACATAAACAAAACATAGCATAGTGGCATTCATCTTGTCCCTCATAGAGTAGCAAACATAAATGCATAGGACACCTTCAAAGTTTACAAGAGTGACTAGATACAAATAGTTTAAAACAAGCAATATCAAGGTATGCATCAATCAACAAGTCTTGGGACAATGCACATAGAACTAAGAATGGCCACTATGCTCTCAAGAAAGTGCTCATAGAATGTGTGGAGACTCAACAAAGAAATGAAAAGGTTTTGAAAAGTTTGAAAGGCTTCCAAATGCTGAAAGTATGGTACTCATTAGCTTTGAGCTCTCATTGCCCCTACCATAATCATCTTTAATGTGGTTAAGGTGAAAGTGAGGTCCAATCTGAGTTATATGCTTGACAGACTACAAACTGAAAATCCCAAGTCCCTTGAGTACGAGGGCCGCTCCTCATGCTACTCAACTTTAGTTACTAGTAAGTTCTTGTCATTGTAAGTATGTGTGTATCATTGAGAACCGCCAACGGGGTACCCCTTGCCCGATGATACGGAAGAATCCCCATATCACAATGACAAGGCAAGCAGACAATGAGTATCTCAACAATCTTCTTATTTACCATGGGAAAATGGTGCTTTTTTCTCTCTTTCCTCTTTTCATAAATCTCTTTTTTTCCTTTTTCTCAATAGCTATCTCTCTCTTTTTTAGAAGAAGAATGCTTCATAGATATCATTATGGTTACGCTGCAGGTTTCCACCATGTCAGCATGTATTAGACCAGCGGCCTAGGCGTTTCTCTAACACACATACATAACTCCATGGACTTACAAGCTCCCCTTTTATTTCACACCGACGAGATCCGCAAACAAAAGAGCAAGGTATCAACTGGGTATATATTTACAAGTGTTGAAAGCGGTCCCCGTGACAGCACGGTTCTGCTAATCCCTAGCCTATAATTTGCAAGCATATAACTTTCATGGAGAGTTCACAATGGTTCAGGTTTATTAAGTGCAGGAAATAAAGTGTGCCATCAAGTTCGTGAGAGCTTTACTAACTAATTTTCTCATAACAAGCAAACATTTTATTCGGAAGAAAACAAAGCATATTGAATATGCACGGAAGTAGCAAATGATGCTAATAGGTAGGTATGGTGGACACTTTGGCAATATTTGGTTTAAGGGAGTTGGAAACATGAGTAAAACACTCAGTGTAAGTGAAGGCTAGCAATAGTGAGGGAACGACAAACGAGAGAGCAATAATGGCCATAATCATGCAGAGCGACAAAACATCATTAATCAAAGCATAAAGTGATACTACAAGTTGAAAACTAAGGGATCATAAAGGCTATGGTGACTTGAGATAGTCATAACATGGTGTGAGCATGCGCCAACTCAACCCAAATAAAGCATCAAAGGAGAATACCACTATACTATGCTTTAATATGCTAAAACAACGCATGATTCATCCAAGGCACATTAAGAAATCTCAATTATTTATAACAAGTCATGCTACAGAAAAGGATACTAAGCATAAAGCCAAAACAATATCAAGCATGACATGACAAAGCATAGGCCACAGTCAAAAACAAGCTCTTTTTACCACATAAGCATGAACTTTCATACTCTTTTCCAAACCAAACTATTTGCAAACCAATGTATGAAAGAGGGGGTCCAACCAATTTATTCAGAAAACTAAGCAAACAAAAGCAAACGAAAAACCAAAATGAAAACAAAAAAGAAGACGCTCCAAGAACAACACAATTGTGCATGAAAAATAAAAATGAAGCGTTTGGAAGAAACCTGGAATTTTTATTGATGAAGAAGGGGATGCCTTGGGCATCCCCAAGCTTTGACGCTTGTACTTCTTGGACATTTCTTGGGGTGACACGCGTGGCATCCCCAAGCCTGAGCTTTAGTCCATCCTTCATCTCATTACTCATTCCTTCCATACACCTGAAATTTTTCCTTCATACAAAACTTCACACAATCTTTATTAGCAACATTAGTGCACTCAAGATAAATAAGTCTTAAGGTTCAGTTCTAACACCAATACACTTCCATTAGAACACTATCTACTGTAGCACTTCCCTCAAAAATCTCAATTCCCCAAACTAAATCAAAAAGGAACCAACAAGAAGCAAATGCAGAAAATGGCAGAAATCTGTCAAAACAGACCAGCAGGTAAAGACGAATTTTTTCGAAGACCTTATGTTGCTCAAATCAAAAAGTGTTGAACTAACGAAAGTTAGATAACAACCTGGGGCAGAAGCACAAAAATTCACGCCTCAAAAATACGTACAGAGATTTTACACGAACTTTTACGGTGAAGTACAGAAATCTGTTTCGGGATAGCAACTTTCCCAATCATTACTTCTCTCCCATTAGAGGTTACTCTTGTCACAAAAAGCAAATAAAAAGGATAAGGAGCGTTTATTACAGAGGTAATAACTTCCAAGACTCATCTAAAACTTTTGGGTTATCTCCCAATAAGTACTTTTCTTTAACGCCTTTAAGTTAGGCATAAGCAAAAAGTAAAATGGATAGAATAGAAGTAAGCGGAGATAATCAAGGTGAAAACATTGTTTTGTTCAATGAAATCCTTTTGTTAACAAGGTTGATCAAGTCTTGTTACCAAAACAATTTTATATGAGACAAAACTTTGTATTCCACTAATGCTTATGTTACCTCAACCTTGATAGCCATGGTCCCAATCTTAATAGTTTCAAATTTTTCTCTTGGTATGGGACAATATATTTCTCCAACTTGAATGCCCTCAACATGTTCAATTGAATTCAAACCATAAGTTCTTTCAACCTTCTTGGGGAAATAGACAGTATGTTCCTTGTCATTCACATTGAAAGTCACTTTTCCTTGATTACAATTAATAACAGTTCCTGCAGTATTAAGAAAAGGTCTCCCAAGAATAATGGACATATTATCATCTTCAGGCATTTCAAGCACAAAAAAATCAGTTAATATCAAGCAATTATGAGCCACTTGAACAGGTACATCCTCACATATACCCACAGGAATAGTGGTAGATTTATCACCCATTTGCAAAGATATATCAGTTGGTATCAATTTTTCAAGTTGAAGCCTCTTATAGAGGGAGAAAGGCATAACACTAACTCCAGCTCCCAAATCACACAAAGCAGTTCTAACATAACTGTTCTTAATAGAGCAAGGGATAGTTGGAATCTCTAGGTCTCCAAGTTTCTTAGGAACCTTACCATTAAAGGAATAATTAGCAAGCAAAGTAGAAATTTCTTCATTAGGGATCTTCCTTTTATTCGAGACAATGTCCTTCGTACACTTTGAGTAAGGAGGCAATTTAATAGCATCAGTCAACGGAATTTGCAAGAATAAAGGTTTCATCCACTCACAAAACTTATTATAGTGTTCATCTTCCTTTGACTTGTGTTTCTTATCAGGGAAAGGCATAGGTTTTTGGACCCAAGGCTCTCTTTCACTGCCATGTTTCTTAGCAATAAAATCTTCTTTGGTGTATTTAGTATTCTTAGTGTGGTTTTCAGGTTCTTCTTCAACTTTATCTTCATTAGGAACTTCATTTTCTTCATTACCACTTTCAGTTTCAGCATCAGAGATAGATATACTATTAGGATCTATAGCAGGTTTAGAGGGTTCGACAATAGTTTTATGCTTCTTTTTCCTTTTCTTGAGAGTAGAACCACTATTTTCAGCCTATTGAGAATCCTACTCAATTCTTTTGGGATGCCCCTCGGGATATAGAGGATCCTGGGTAGCAGCACCACTTCTAGTTCTAATTTCATAAGCATGTTTTCTTTAGCAGAATTAACTAGCCAGTCGTTTTGCACTTTAACGAGTTGATCTATTTGAGTTTGAACCATTTGAAAGTGTTTAACAATCATTTTAACATCATTAGAGGTTCTTTCCACAATATCTTTCAACTCAACAATAGCTCTAGTGTTTTCCATTAGATGATTTTGCACCCTTTTATTAAAGTTATCTTGCTTAACAATAAAGATATCGAATTCTTCTAAGAATTGATCAGGAGGTTTAGAGTAAGGGATATCACCTTCATCAAAGTGTTGGAGAGAGTGTACCTCAATAGTGGATGAGTAGGAAATAGGCTTACATAATTCTTCAATAGGAGGTAAATTCTTGACATTTGCAGCTTTAATTCCCTTCTCCTTAAGACATTTCTTGGCTTCCTTCATCACTTCATCATTTAATTCAATAACTCCCCTCTTCTTTGATGTTGGAATAGGCACCAGAATAGATGGTTCAGGTACAATTACTTCAGGTATAGCTTGTTTAGGAGGAATCCAATCTTCATAGTTCTTACTTATTTTAGCCATTAATTCCTCAGCTTCCTTAGGAGTCCTATTCCTGAAAACACAATCAGCACAACTATCTAGGTATGTCCTAGATTCTTCAGTTAGTCCATTATAAAATATATCAAGAAGCTCATTCTTAGGTAATGGACTTCCAGCCTGTGCATGAATCAAAGCACAAAACCTTGCCCGAGATTCAAGCAATACCTCTTTTTCTCCCCGTTTAAAATCAAAAAGTTCCTGCAAAATAGCATGTCTAGCACTAGGAGGAAAATATTTTTGCAGGAAAGTACTAATCAAGCACTCAGGGCTATCAATAGATCCATGAGGTAAATTACTAAACCAAGTTTTAGCTTCTCCTTTCAGTGAAAAGGGGAAAATCTTAGAAACAAAGTAAGTACGCATCTTAATACCATCAGAAAACAAGCCACTCATGGTAGAAAGTTCATTCATATGTGCTACCGCACTTTCATTCTTAGTCCCACAAAAAGGTTCTTTCTCGATAATAGCTATGTAAGATATATCGAGAGAGAAATCATAATCTTCATTTGTAATGTTTATGGGAGAAGCAGCAAACTTAGCAATGGGAGACAATTTGGGTCTAATAGTACGCCTCTCAAGGAGACTCTTAGCAGCACTCATATCATGGGTGTTCTTACATTCTTTAATAAATTCATTGGTCATATCAACATAACCATCTTCAATATCATAACTCTCACTAGACTCGGGTGAGCTAACAGGTGTGGTAGTGTCTTCATTAGGAGTTTTCGTATTTCCAGCTATAGTTCTAGCAATCGTAGCATCTAGGAAAGGACCTAATGAACCACTCTTATCAAGCACAGTAGAAGCAACATCAGAAGTTTCAGACTCAGCAGTAGTAGCAGTGTGTGTAGCATGTGTATGTGGTGGTGTGAGGAACTTACTCAAAATAGACGGTGAATCAAGAGCAACAGAGGTGTTCAGAACTATACCTCTTCTTGTAGTGGATGGTAAAATAGGAACCTTGCCATCACGAGACTTACCCATGATGGATGGATAGCAGCGAACAATAGAGAATCCAAGTAAACTTAATAAATAAAGCTATGCTCCCCGGAAACGGCGCCACAAAATAGTCTTGATGACCCACAAGTATAGGGGTTGTATCGCAGTATTTTCGAGGGAAGTGAAACCCAATTTATTGATTCGACACAAGGGGAGCCAAAGAATATTTATAAGCCTTAACAACTGAGTTGTCAATTCAATTGCACCTAGAAACAATCTTGCTCACAGGAGTTTATCAGTAGCAACAGTTTTGTAGTAGGAATAGTAAAGTAACAGCAGTAGTAAAGCAAAGACAGCAGTAACAATAGAAGTAAACAGTGGAATTCGAGTGCGGTAGGCATAGGGATGGATGGACGGGCGTTGCATGGACAAGACAATTCACATAGCAATCAGAACATAGGGCAATTGCAGATAAATAAGATAAAGCATCCAACTACTAGATAATCCTAGGCATGTGTTCCATATATATTCGTACGTGCTCGCAATGAGAACTTGCACAACATCTTTTGTCCTGCTAGCCCGTTTGTAGCGGGGCCTCAAGGGAACTACTGGCAATTAAGGTGCTCCTTTTAATACAGCACCGGAGCAAAGCATTAACATTCCGTGAACACATGTGATCCTCACATCAAAGCCATTCCCTTCCGGTTATCCCGATTTCTGTCACTTCGGGGCCATAGGTTCCGGACAAAAACATGTGTATACAACTTGCAGATAAGACCAAAAACAATACTATCATAATGCATCAATAACATGTTCAGATCTGAAATCATGGCACTCGGGCCCTAGTGACAAGCATTAAGCACAACAAGTCACAAAAAAGTCATAAAGCACTAATAAAAGATACTAGGCACCATGCCCTAACAATCTGATGCCATTACATGAACGATCTCATCCAATCCCTACCATCCCCATAGCCTACAGCGGGGGATTACTCACTCATAGATGGGGGAAACATGGATGGTTGATGGAGAAGCGATGGTGATGATGGCGATGATCTCCTCCAATTCCCCGTCCCGGCAGGGTGCTAGAACAGAGTTTCTGGTGCTGTTTCGTGGAATCTGGTGGTGGCGGCGGAGCGGAACTCCTTTTGGAAAACCGTCCAACCCCTTGGAGTTTTTAGGTCAGAAGTCTTCTTATAGGCGAAGAGCGAGACCGAGGGGGTCCCTGGGGCCACCACACCATGCCCTGGCGCGGCCAGGCCTAGCCCGCGCCTGGGCAGTGTGGCCAGCCCCTGGCCCTCCTCCGTCTCGTATTCTGGCTCCTAGAGTCTTCTGGAAAAATAGGCACTTTGGCTTTTGTCCCGTCCAATTCCGAGAATATTCATTTTCTGACTTTCCTGGAACCAAAAACAGCAGAAAACAGGTAGCTGGCACTGTGGCTCTTGTTAATAGGTTAGTCCAAGAAATCATATGAAAAGTACTCCAAAGTGTGGACAAAACACAAGAAAGTGTATAAAACCTAGCATGGAGCATCAAAAATTATAGATACATTTGCAATGTATCACTCGCCCCCAGGTACATTGGGCCCTTCAAAACCATCGCTCAATGAGGAAAGGTGTCATATCAACTAGAGCTACCCAATTAATTGGCAGAGTTCCATAACGTCGTCCATGTGTCCCAACTCCGGAACTTCCTTCAGACACCCAACAAGCCCGAAGGCTTCAAAGAGATTGATTATCAAGCCATTAATCTCAACCGTGATCTAACCTATCGAGAGGTGCCCATCAAAATCCTAGAGAAAGCCAATAGGCTCACCCGGCGTCGAAACATAAACTTCTACAAGGTTCGGTGGAGCAACCATTCGGAAGACGAAGCCACTGGGAACGAGAGGATTTTCTCCAGAAGGAATTCCCCCATCTCCTGTCAGCAAAACCGGCGAATCTCTGGACAATATTCTTTTAAGGGGGAAGGTCTGTAACATCAAATTTCTGCATTCATGTTGGTTGAGGGTTAGGAAACTAGAAAATTAGGGGGAAATAAAACTTTTACTGATTGTTTACATAGAAGCCTAGCTCTATTAGATTGCTTGATCATCTGTGTTGTTTTGGCAGTATTGTTTGCTAGTCTGCATGATTGCATGACCACCAAGGGTCATCTTAGTTAGTCACCCCACAAGCCTATATTGGCCAAGTCATAGAGACTTAGATTTGTTCCAACTTTGGAGCCTTGGTTTGATTAAATCCTTCATCCTTTCTACCATGCAAGAGTACCATGAGGTACTAGGCTATGAGTACTTGAGACCCACCCCTTAGTCCTAGTTAAACCACAAGCCCAAGCCTCTTACATGTGAGTGTTTACATCACTAGTTGCCACTTAGGGAATGACCACCTTATTTTGTCCAAAGTTTGGATGATCCTTGTGAGCTCATGGCTGTGATCTAGGAAGCAAACAAGACCTAAGCATGATCACATAGTATCCCTCTACCACCCCATTCCTTCCCCACTGCCATTGGTGGCCCTAGCTCGATTTGGCAAGCTCCCAAACTTGCCACCTCATCAACACTACTCTAGATCACCCCAAAACCCTCTCCCACTTCCCTGTCCGTGCTACGCCCCCTCTCTGGCCCTGGCACGATGCACCACCACCCCAGCTCCCACCTTGCACTCACCCTGGTCACATGCACACGCCGGCACACTTCAAAGAGGAGAGACAGAAGAGATCATTGCAATCTTGCCAACCTCAAAAACCAGTAGTATCTCCCTCCCTCCTGTCCCATCTGGCCCCACCTCGGACAACCCCAACTCCCCAAGAACTCTCTCCACCTTACCCCTCTCTCTCCCGCGCGCCCAGCAACCCCCAACCCCCGGCATCCATCTCAGCAGAAAACCCTCGGCCCCGCTCCCTCTCTTCTTTCTCTCAGTGCAAAAACACATGGTGGACAGAGGAGAGCCCCGCCACCCTACTACACCCCTACCCCTCCTACTCCCCTAGACCCTAGTCGAGCAGACAGCACGCTGCCGCCCATGTTGTTCTGTCGAACAGCCTGCCGGCACCGCGCAACGGCCACCCCCTCTCACTCTCCTGTAGGCCCAGCCAGCCCCCGAGGTAAGACCGTCCCCAGGTCACCACACGGCATCTCCACCGCCCCTCCTGGGCAACCCCTAGCTCCCTTTGCGACCCCACCGCCTCGCCGTGCACCCGGTGCACCGTGGTCTGGCCCTGCCCATTAAATAGCTCCCCCACCCCCTCGCACGCTCCTCCCACTCCTCATTCCTCTCCCAGAGCTCCCCAGCACCACCCCAGAGCGGAGGCAGAGCCTCTAGCTCTCTCCCCTTCCTCTGTCGTTCCTCTCCGTCTTGGTGCCGGAGCTGCGAGGAGGCCGATGGTCCCGAGCCGCGCCGATGTTGACGCGACGCATCCAGACGACTGGAGCCGTCGTGCCGTACCCCATACGACGCCACGTCCTCGACCGCTTCGAACCACACCGCCTTCGACCCCTCTCCGCCCCTATGTGAGCCACCCCGAGCCCCGCCCGTTCTAGCTAGGGTTTGCTCGCCAGCATTCTCGTTGCGGGAAGAAGACGCGCTGCGAGCCATCGATCTGGCTTTTAATCCAACGGCCAGCATCACCCGCTACCGTTTCGCCCCTCCGAGCCTATGACACACGGGCCCCGCTGCAGGATTTGAATCCCCAGCCCTCCCGCGCAGGCCACCGTGTACGCGGGCCGACCCAGCTCCTTAGCGAGCCGCAACGCAGCCTGTGCACTGACTTTTCTTTTTTTAGGCCATTTTAATTACCTAAAATTTGTCCTATAGTTTTAATTCCACAAATTATGATATGTGTAGTATTTTGGCCTAGTACAAATTTTGTGTGGTAGCCTAAGAAATTGTCTATTGCATGGTACTGGTAGCTAGTCATTAGCCTGACTGTGTTTTTACTGATAATTTCTGTGGTAAATAGTATCTGATTAGAGTATTAAATCCATAGCTTTACTTCTAGTGCTCAGAAAATTGTAAAACCAAGTTCCAGGCATTTCCTGCGCAAATGCCTACTGAGCAAAACATGAATCTCCCATTTTGGATGTGTGGAGCCTCTGTTCTTAATTTTCAAGTTATGAACAGAGGGCTTTTATTTATTTTCTAGAGGTTGCTATGAAGCTGATTTTGGGATGAAACCAACTCCTAGGGTTAGGCCTCTGATAGTACTACTTATTCCTAGAAGGGCTTAATTTTTTACTCTGTAATTCTGCCCTTGGGATTTTAGTACTAGTTTCTGCACTATTTCCAGTATTTTATTTATTAAAAATCAACCCATTTGAATAAAAATGTGAAACCAGTGGGGTTAGCTTGGTATTCTCTGTAGCTACTCAGATATATATTTTGTAGTCACTTCTCACCCACTAGTCTTGGTCCAAATTTCTGCTTGAGTGCTAATCTAGTCTAAACCACTAAATTCACTAAATAAGTTTGGTTAAATCTTTTTGATTGCTTTCAATGGATTAGTACTGCTAGGATCAGTAGCTATTTGTGCTTGGTTGGTTTGGTTCAGTTGTGCCTCTGCCTTGTACTGATTGGATTGTTTGTGCATTGGGTGATGGTTGGTATGATGGTTTGATTATAATTCCCTTTTTCGCCGATAGATACTAACGAGGACGAGTTTGACGAAGGTACTTGGGAAGATTTTGAGGAAGAGGACCAGGAACAAGCTGCCAACCAAGGCAAGCCACCTACAAGTTCATGAGACTTGTCCCATCTTTATTTTCCATGCACTCCGTTTTACTTACTCTACTACTGCATTGTTTTACTCGCTATACTACTATTATGGTATTAGTTTGGCTCCACAAAAATTATGCCTATGGTACTGTCTAAGTACTCACCCTTGATATTACCTACTCGTACCCTAGTAGTTAAGGTGGTCTAATATACCACCACCCTTTGGAAACCTCGATTTAGCCTAATAAAAACTCTAGGTGGGGAACCCGAAGTCAAGGATGGTTTTATAAAAGTTATGACAGAAAACCTCGGCAAGTGGGACTTGCCGAGGAGCTTTTAAAATAATTTGGTATTCGTGCCACCGGTGGAGGCACCCAAAGATGAAGTGGAGGATAAACAGTTTTTGAAAACGCACCTAGTTCTTTGCAGTCTAGCTATAACAACCACCCCGTGCAACCACACTATCCCTATATGGGAAGGGGCTTGACCCGAAAGTGATTCTCTCTGATACAAGTGCCTCACAACTACTACAGGGGATCGGGGATCCCTAGAGGGTGGGCCTTCTCCGATAAAGGTCCATGTGGGACATCGACTTGGAGAAGGAACGAAGGGTCTGCTGCCCTCCACGCGTTACTATGGGCCCCTCATTGAAAGCGCACACTCGAGTACTAGAAAAAGCGCTCCGGTTGGTCCACGGTACCCGGCGTCCCAGTTTTGAGGGGAATAACACCCATAGGGTAGGTGCTTGTGTTAAGAGGGGATTATCCCGAAGGTCTTGTCCGGTTATCCGAAATCCGCATACTAATGTATGACGATCCGCGACAGTTCGTGGCGGATGTATCAGATCTTGTGGGTAAAGTGTACAACCTCTGCAGAGCGTAAATCTATTCGAATAGCCGTGTCCACGGTCAAGGACATGTTGGACAAACTTCTGTAGAGCGGTGCTGGTTTTGGTTTACAAAAAGGTTTTCTAAAAGAGATTCGGCCATGGAATGGTTGAAGGGAAAAGGAGGACGGGCCATGGGATGGTGGGACCTAGTTGAAGTATTGGTCATGGGATGAACACGGTGGAAGTGAATAACAGGGTTGACCCCAGCCTAGTATTTCAAGTTTTACTAACTATTTTTACCCTAAAAAGGTTTTGCAAACAACAAGTGGTAGAGTTGAGAGTTTATCTCTAAGAGATTTCGCAAATAGCTTCCTTGGAGCCATCCTATCCAAAGCCATATTGCATACTCTTTGTTCTTCTTTGTATGGTGGTTTGCAAGTACATTCAAAGTACTCACTGGCAATGTTCCCTGCCTATCAACTTGGTCAGATTATGAGCAGGATGAAGAGGACAATGGAGGGTACGATCACGACTTCGCGAACTAGGGTGTTTCTCTGAGTCAGGCACCTATTGGGCTATGGCTTGACTCGGGTCCTCCGCGTTATTTAGTACCGCTGCTATTATCTATTTGTGCCCAAGGAGGCAAAGTTGTAAGACTATTATTGTAAGACTTATTGTACCGTACCGTAATGGATGTGTGTACTTTGATACCTTGTCGGTTATGCTCCACGATGCACTGATCATGGGATCGTGGTGGTATGCATAATTTGGTAATCTCGGGTGAAAATCCGGGGTCGCCACAACCATCACATGATAGAAGAGACAGTGTGAGGAAGAGAGAGAGAGTGGGTGGGTCATGTTTATGGACCCAGTGAGCCTAGTCACTTAAGTGATTAGACTAATTGGTGGGACTAGGGGCATTTTCGTAATTTCATAATTAAATAAATGCCAAAAATTAATCAAAAACAACCCTAGATATTTTACAAAAATAAAATAAAAATACCCAGATATACAAAAATGAGTAGAATCCAACAAGTATTTTTGAGGATTTAAAAAATAGTTATAAAGTGATGAAAATGCAAACTAGTTAATAAAGAATTAAAACCCTAAAATAAAATGCAAATTCCAAGAAAATAAAATAAAATAGTTCCAAGTAGGGAAAATATATTGAATAAATATTCCTATTTTTCTAGAATTATAAAAAATACTATATTTAAAAGTCTCTATTAAAGCTCAACACTAAATAATAATTATTCACAAAGAAGGAAAATGCTCCAAAATGCTAGAAAATCAATTATTAAAATGAATCTTTGAATATTCATGTTATTGAGTGTTAAATAAAGGTCCAAATAATGATACTATCCAGATTCATTACTAATTAAAAGAAAACATAAAGGATATTTGAAAATTATAAAGTGAAACTAAAATTACAACTAGGAAGTACTTTAGTTAAACATAAAACACCTAAATTAGGGGGAAGGGAACAACCAACTGTAATATAATTATTATCTAATACCCTTAACATGCATTTGGATTTTCTACATTTTCCTTTCTAGACAACGATGCGTCTTTTTAGAAATAGAGGTCCAGAGTAGTTTAGATTCTTTGAATTACCTTAATTCGAAAACAACAGGCAGGTTCACTCTTGCATTACCTTGTGAGATCAAAACCTTATCACCTACAATATAATTCTTACATGTCCTTTGACATATTTAAGAAAGTGTTTTAAAAACCTTACCACCTGCATTTAAAAGCAAAGTAATATTTTTATAATGAATATGAAATATGGATTGTTGGCTCAGGGTAATCGAATAATCTAAAAATGGTGGGCGTTTGAATCATGGTTAAGTTATTGTTGAGAAGTCATATGGTGGAGATTCCATTGTGCCAGGTATTCACTTAGGATTAACAACCAATGTAGTCAGAGATTCTTGTTCCGTATAAAACATGCTCACCACAAGTTCTAAAATGGGATAGAGAAGTCAGTTGTACCTTTTTTCCTTTCGTATGTCCTCATATCCTAAGTCGGGCTGAGATCCAAAGTGGAGATCAGTGGGTAGGATTGATGACCCATAAGTATAGGGGGTGTATTGCAGTATTTTCGATAAGTAAGAGTGTCGAACCCAACGAGGAGCAGAAGGTGTTGGCTAGTGGTATGGATCAGGAATTCTCTGCAAATACTTAGCAAACGGATTTTTAGGGGTTTTTGATAAAGCAAGTAAACAAAGTACGAGTGAATAAAAGACAATAAGAATAAATGCAGCAAGTGGCCCAATCCTTTATGCAGCAAAGGACAAGCCGGTTGTATTACTTAAGATGACCAAACATTCTCGAGGACACATGGGAAGACTGTTTAGTGCTTTCGCTTCATATAGTTGATTAATCTTCTTTAGCTTGCTAAGTGTTGTGTGGGTGAACCTGTGCTAATGTACCGACCTTCCTAGGACTAATACATACTTGTGATTAAACCCCTTGCAAACATCCGTAAGTACAAGAAAGTAATTAAGGTAGAAACCTAACCACAACTTTAAACTCTAAGACCCTTACGTCCCTTGTGCAATAGTTTCCTAACGGGGGTTCAGGTTTCTGTCACTCCGGCAACCCCTACGATTAGTAGCCAAATACACAATGCATTCCCCTAGGCCCATATAGGTGAAGTGTCATGTAGTCTATGTTCACATGACACCACTAGAAGAAGTACACCACAACTTAAATATCAAACTATTGAATCTTTCTCAACACAATTCCACTACTAACAACATGACTTCTGCCATCTCCTCAAGAACAAAACGAACTACTCACAAGACATCATATGGATCATGATCAGAGATGGAATAATGATGTATAACAATCTGAACATAAACAATAATTCAATGGTTCACTCAATAGCATCAACTACAAAGAGTACTCAACACCGGGAAAGTTTCCCCTAAGAACTATGCAAGATTCAATGCAATTGTTACAGCAATATGGAGATGGTGATGAGGGTGCTGATGGTGATGATGGTGGTGGTGATGATGATGATGATCCTGATGAAGTCCAGCTTGATGGTGGTGTTGATGGCGACGATCTCCCCTCTCCAGGAAGGAATTCCCCCGGTAGATATCTGTCTACCGGAGAGATCTTTCTCTCTCGGTGTTTTCCGCCCCGCAGAGGCGGCGGAATCTTTCTGTGGTCGCCCCCCAAGTCTTAGGGTTTCGGGAGGAATATATACGCTAGAGGGGAGAGCCAGAGGTGAGCCAGGGCGGCCACAGCACCTGGTGGCGCGGCCCAGGGTAGCCCGCGCCAAGGGGTGGTGTGGGCCCCTTGTGGCCCATCTCCACTCCTCCTTCTGGCATCCTTCGTCTTCTGGAAAAATAGGATTTTCCATATATTTTCCCGGATTTTCTGATCTTCGTGAATTTTGCCTCCAAACAGCACCTTTTCCATCAGAATCCTGACTGCAGTGGTCCATGCTCCAAAAGTCATCAACCATGCAAAAACAGATGAAATAACATAAGTATCATCTCTTAATATGAAATATATCAATGAATAACACTGAATTATGATATATAATAGTGATGCAAAATGGACGTATCAACTCCCCCAAGCTTAGACTTCGCTTGTCCCCAAGCGAAACTGAGCTCAATAACATGGCCTCAGGTTTATGGAGAGAAGAGTCGATCAAAGAATACGGACAAGAAGCATCACATTCATCAATATATAGATCATAATAGAAGATAACTCATTATTACATAACTTAACTTGCAATGAGTAAAGGAAACACAATAAAGATACATAAAGTAAATCATAATTGGTAATGGCAAACTTAGCTCTTGGTCGAAGAATAGTTGATAATTTGCATGAGTTCACAAATAGCTGGTTTTCAATGATAGCTTTCAAAGTAGTAAACACCAAGATAAGAGCAATGTGCAAAACAAGGAACATAAGTAACATGATTGAATAAATCATCATATGAATGAATGAAACACAATAACTCAAAATACTTGATGTGATAGAAGGGAATAGGTTTACTAACTCAACTAAAAAGTAAAAGAAAGGCCCTTCACAGACGGAAGCAGGGATTGCAAGTCTCAAAAAGAGCTCCCAAAAATTATGGTACTTATTAGCTTTCAGCTCTCATTGCCCCTATCATAGGCATCTTTAGGTGACTAAGGTTAAAGTGATCAAATATGAGGATATGCTTGACAAGTTATAAATTGAAAATCTCATGTCCCTTGAATATGAGGGTCGCTCCTCGTGCTACTCAAGTTTAGTCACCGGTAAGTTCTTGTCATCGTAAGCACATGTGTATCATGGAGAACCGCCAACGGGGTACCCCTTGCCCGATGATACAGAAGAATCCCCATATCAAAATGACAAGGCAAGCAGACAACAAGCATCTCAGCAATCTTCTTATGTACCATGGGAATATGGTGCTTTTTTCTCTCTTTCCACTTTTCATAATCTCTTTTTTCTTTTTCTCTTTTTTCTCAATATCGGACTCTTTTTTTATAAGAAGAATGCTTCATAGATGCTCATTATGGTTACGTTGCAGGTTTCCACCATGTCAGCATGGATTAGACCAGCGGCCCAGGCGTTTCTCTAACACACATGCATAACTCCATGGACTTACAAGCTCCCCTTTCATTTCACACCGACGACATCCATAGACAAAAGAACATGATATCAACTAGGTACAAAGTACCAGTGCAATGTTGAAAGCGTTCCCCATGACAGCATGGTTCTGCTAATTCTCAACTTACAAAGCGCACGCATATATGCAACATAGGTGAGCACAATGGTTCAAGTTTATTAAGTGCAAGAAAGTAAAGTGTGCCATCAAGTTCGTGAGAGATTTAATCACTAATTTTCACATAACAACTTTAATTTGGGAGGTAGATAAAACAAGAATTTACTTGGAATAGCAACAATGCTAGTAGGTAGGTATGGTGGACACAAATGGCATAGGTTTTGGTTTTAAGGAGTGGATGCACGAGAAGTATTCCCTCTCAGTACAAGTTTTTGGCTAGCAAGGTTGGGTAGCAAGTACAAGAGTTGAAGGAAACAAACAAACATACAAGTGATAAAAACAAACATGCAATCTTCCTTGGAAGCACAAAAGATCTTAACTAGAGAATACTAGACTTATGAGAAAATCAAGAAAGAAAGATGATGAAATAATTCTTATTTAGAGTACTTTTATCTTTTCATTCAACTCTCAAAAATAGTGTTGCTACTGACCAAGCCAGGTTTGCCAAAACCAACTAAATTAACTCAATGATCCCAAAGTGATACCAATACTAACAACAAGATCAATCATATAACCGCGAATTGAAAACTAATATAAGATATGCAAAAGAGTAAATGATAGAACTTCTCATTAATACTCCATAATGGCAACTCACACCAAGGGATAGATATCAAACGAGAGAGGGGACACTTCCATAATGCAAATCATCCTACATGATAACTTCTCTATTCATGATATGACTCTACTAAAAAGGTAAAAAGATAGAAGATAGTGATGTGATACCGCGGCACTCCCCCAAGCTTGGAACAAACCAAGGGGATACCAAACCTGATGACGAATTACTCCTTTGGTGGTGGTGGTATCCTCTTGATGAGCTCTTTGATCAAATTCCCCAAGTCCTCAATCTCGAAGGTGAGATTTCGAATAAGCTGTGAGTTTTGCTCAATGCGGCTCATGATCATGTCGGATTGAGAATCCCAGCTCTTGTGGTTTTACCCCCACTCTACCTCCTTGAAGTCTTCTTTCCCTGCATAGCTAGAACGAGGCAAATCCCAATTGGAGGGTAATTTCCCCTTGGGCATATTCTGGTATTGATGCTCATGGATAAGAGTATGGAAAGGATTCTTGGTGCGTGGAGGAAGTGACCAGGGATCTGAACGGTGATGAGGAGGCTTCCCTCCAATGGCTGGGTTTGCCACCACTCTAATTCTTGCAACGGTAGTGCCGGTGTGCTTTGCCTCCTCTTCACCTTCACTCTTGGTCTCCTTCTCCTTCCCGGGGTCTTAGAGATCCTCCTCCATAGGCTCCTTCCCTTTATCCTTGGTGGACACCATTGTGCTTCTAAGCTTTCAAAGATAGTTACTGGAAGAAACGGATCGAAACAAGAACACGACGAAAACACGATATACGAACCTCGGGGGATCCAGGGGGATTATATATTACGAAGTTTCATAACAAAAGGAAGGTACTGGGAGAAAACGGGTCGGAGACGGAGTCCGGGGTGGCCTCACCACCTGGTGGCGCGGCCAGGGGTGGGCCCGCGCCACAGGGTGGTGTGAGCCACCCTGGCTCCGCTTCCGTCCCTCTTTTGCCTCATAGCTTTCCTTATTGACTAAAAACTTCAAAAATATAACTGGACAGATCTTTCGCGGAACATTTCTTACCAGAACTGTTACCTATTTTAAAACGGACTCTGCAGGTCTTTGAATTTGGTATTTAGTGGGTTCTTCCGGAGTCACCACTTGAATAACATCAATATCTTCATCTTCATACACTTATTGATTGAGTCATAAAACCTTTAACTTCCTTACTACATAATTATCTCCACTACCTAGAAATATCTTTCACACAAAACTTCACACAGTTCTCATTAGCAACATTAGTATAAGTGGAGCGATAAACCCTTTTGTGTCCAACTTCAACTGAAAACCATCAAAACATAAGCTACTATAGCAAATCCTTCCGAAAACCCAAAAATAATTCAAAAAGGAAATCGAGTAAAGAAGCAAATGCAAGAGTGGCAAAATCTGTCAAAATAGACCAGCAGGTAAAGATCAATTTTTTAGAAATTCTTTTGTTGCTCCAATGAAAAAGTGCAAAACTAAAGAAAGTTAAATAACAACTTGGGGCAGCAGCACAAACAATTACAGCTCAATCCGACATACAGAGATTTCTCACGATTTTTTATGGTGAAGCACAAAAATCTGTTTTGGGACAGCAACTTCCCCAAATCTTACTTCTCTCTCATTTGAGGTTGATCTTGACAGAAAATGAAAGAAAAGGATAAGGAGAGGTTATTACCAAAGTAATAACTTCCAAGACTCAAAGAAACAAAAACAAACTGAAAGCAAAAATAAACTGGGTTGTCTCCCAAAAATCTCTTTCTTTATAGCCATTAAGATGGGCATGATAATTTTCATGATGCTCACATAGGAATATGAATTGAAGTGAAAGAGAGCGTTAAGAAGAAAAAATACACATGTTTAAGTCTAACCCACTTCTTATGCAAGAGAATTTTGTAAACAAACAAGTCGTTGAAACCAGAAGCTACTAGCATAGGAAGGCAAAAGAAGTGTAACATAAAAACTTTCATCATAAAACGAGGAAACTTGATATTATTGAGATACATAAGAACACTTTTCCCTCTCTCATAGTAACTTTCAGTATCATGCATAAACTTAACAATATAACTATCAAAAGAACCATCGTAACAATGATCACTTATTCTAAAAGAAAACACAGGAATACTAGCTCTCATAACACTATTTTGTGAGATAATATTAGAGGTATCCTTACAAAGGCTAGTGTGTCCCTCTTCTACATATTTAGTAAAAAAGTCTTTCACGTTTTCTATTATAGGTTCATCAACCATTTGTTTATCAGGTTCAATAGCTTCATTCGTACTTTCATTAACCATACTAGCTATCATAGAATGTTCCTTTATCTTAACTGGGAAAGGCATTTTCTCAATATAAGGTTCAGGTAAGACATGATTAGCAGCGTAAACTCCAGTATTTATTGCAGGAGCATTCTTAGCAACATCTTTATAAGGTTCATGATACTTATTCCACTTCTTTTTAGGCACTTCAATGTAGGAAGCAAAAGCCTTAAAATAAGAAGCAATAGCTTGAGAGTCTAGACCATAAGCATTTTTAATATTTTGAAAGTCATCTGTTCCCATAAAAGATTCATTGCATTCATAATAATAATTTATACTTGACTTTCTTCCTTTGTCATTCTCCCAAGCTTCAGCATTGTCTTGAATATGGTCTAGAAGATCTCATTTAGCTTCTTCTTCCATGTGAGTGAATGATCCAGCACAAGAAGCATCCAATAAATCCTTATCATGTAGAGGGAGCCCTGCATAAAACTTATTGATAATAATATTGTTGGGGAGCTCATGAATGGGAAATTTGAGCATTAGTAACTTCAATCTCCCCCAAGCTTGAGCTGTACTCTCTCCATCAAGAGGCCAAAAGTTGTATATTTGATTCCGATCTTTATGAATCTCACTAGGGGGATAAAACTTTGAATAAAAGAGAGGCACTATTTCCTCCCATTCAAGAGCTTGACTATTCTTCAGCAGCTTATACCATTCCTCAGCTCTTCCTTTCAGTGATAATGAGAATAACTTCTTCTTAACTTGATATGTAGTGATACATGCACACTTGAACAACCCGCATAATTCGTGTATAAAGAGTAAATGATCACCGGGATGGACAGTTCCATCCCCAACATAGTAGGTATCCATAACACGATCAATAATTCTTGTAGGTATTTTGAAAGCATCATTCTCAACAGGTGGTGGTTCATCTACTACCTTAGCAGTGGTAGTAGCATTACCAAATAAGAAACTCAGCGAATTATCCATAACGAAAATATAGTAACTAACAAAAGTAAAAAAATACTCATAGTAGAAGTTTCCTTTACCAGTTCCACTCTCCAATAGCGCTTCACTCCCCGACAACGGTGCCAGAAAATAGACTTGATGACCCACAAGTATAGGGGGTGTATCGCAGTATTTTCGATAAGTAAAAGAGTGTCAAACCCAACGAGGAGCAGAAGGTGTTGGCTAGTGGTATGAATCAGGAATTCTCTGCAAATACTTAGCAAACGGATTTTTAGGGGTTTTTGATAAAGCAAGTAAACAAAGTACGAGTGAATAAAAGACAATAAGAAAAATGCAACAAGTGGCCCAATCCTTTATGCAACAAAGGACAAGCCGATTGTATTACTTAAGATGACCAAACGTTCTCGAGGACACATGGGAAGACTGCCAAGTGCTTTCACTTCATATAGTTGATTAATCTTCTTTAGCTTGCTAAGTGTTGTGTGGGTGAACCTGTGCTAATGTACCGACCTTCCTAGGACTAATACATACTTGTGATTAAACCCCTTGCAAACATCCGTAAGTACAAAAAAGTAATTAAGGTAGTGTAGCACCCCGGTAAAACCACTACTAGAAAATCGTGTGATATTTTTATTTTGTGCATCACCATGACCGCATGCTCATGTCATCATGCATCTTTTAGCTAAAACTATTTTCTAAAAGCCTACCTTTATTTTCTAAATGCCCCACCTCTATTCAAATTAAAATCCCGGATGCTTCCGGATATTTTTGTTTGTCTAAAAACCTATTTACCAATGTGCTAAATAAATATCTTCTACAGGGGAGACAGTCGGCCAGGCCCAAAGGCCCAGCCAGCCAGCCTACCACCCTGGTTGCTACCCAAGCCGAACCCTAGAAACCTAACCTACCTGAGACCCAGCATCCTACCTACTACCTCCCCGCTGCCGCCAGCCTCACATGCACACACGCGCGTGCAACGCGTCGGCCCGAACCCCACCTGCCCCGCTCCTCCACCCTGGCCCCACCTCGCGACCGTCACCGCTCGCGAGCCCTGCATGCAACCCGTGTGAGCGCCCCTGCCCTGCGATCCCCACCCTGCTACCGACAATCCCTGCCTACACCCGTCCCCACCCCCGCGCGGCCCCACCTGCACACCCCGCGTCGGGATCCCCCGACCCGCTCCTCTCTCCCCGCGTTCCCTACCTCGTCGTTCCCCCGATCGAGATCGACCACCGGCCGCGGCCCTCCCGCAAGTACGGCCTTGCCAGCACGCGTGACCTCCGCGTCGATCGCCTCTCCTCACCCTGCAACCTTCGGCCACCCAAGCGACATTCCCCACGTCCCATCGCCGCCAAGCTGCTCCGTCGGCCGCTCTCTACAGCAGCAGTTGTGCCGCCGCACACCCCTATCGACCTTGCTGCGCCACCCCTTCTCTCCGCCGCCGCATTCACGAGCCCCACGAACCGACAATCCCTGCCTACACCCGTCCCCACCCCCGCGCGGCCCCACCTGCACACCCCGCGTCGGGATCCCCCGACCCGCTCCTCTCTCCCCGCGTTCCCTACCTCGTCGTTCCCCCGATCGAGATCGACCACCGGCCGCGGCCCTCCCGCAAGTACGGCCTTGCCAGCACGCGTGACCTCCGCATCGATCGCCTCTCCTCACCCTGCAACCGTCGGCCACCCAAGCGACATTCCCCACGTCCCATCGCCGCCAAGCTGCTCCGCCGGCCGCTCTCTACAGCAGCAGTTGTGCCGCCGCACACCCCTATCGACCTTGCCGCGCCACCCCTTCTCTCCGCCGCCGCATTCACGAGCCCCACGACCCCGCCTTCGTCGTTTGTCCGAGCCCGAGCTCGCCACCAAGGACGCCCCCTTCTCTGCATCCCGGCCCTGGCCATGTGCGTCCCACCTCCCTGCCATGGTGCGCTGCCTGCCTCTGCTTCCCCGGGGAGCAGTGTCGCCACCTCCCCGTGCTGCCAAGTCTGCTCTGCAAGCGCCGCGTCCTCTCTACCCCGCGAGCTCTTCTCCACCCGAGCAAGCTCCTCGCCGTTCTCCTTCTCCGTGTTCCGCACCGGCCTCCACCTCAAGGTCTTCCTCGACCTCCTGTAGCACCGCCCGCACCCCTGCGAGCGCCGCCATCCTCCGTCCGCGGCCATGGCCCTGCCTTCCTCAACGTCATGTCTGGTCGTGCTCCTCTGCCTCGGCCATCTGCGGAGCGTCGCCCTCTCTCTATGTCACGGTGCCGCCCCTGCTACAACACGTTAGTGGCATCAAGTCTGCCGTGGATCATCTACAGGTGCTCGTCGCGTCTCGCGTCTGTAGCCTAACCATGCTGAGCCGTGTGGCTTCCTATGTTGCTAATTTGTTCAACATGTTAAGTTGTGTTCGTGCCCTTTTCCGGTGTTGTGCAGCCAAAGACCCGGGTACATCAGTTCGTTGCCTCCGGTCCTGACGCGATCTTCGCGACGAAGAGTGAGATGACCTCGAAACCACGTGGCACCGACTGATGTCGCTGCGGGAACCTTGTGTGGCTATTCGATGACTATGCTGACGACGATTACAAGCTTGACATTGAACACCCGAAGATCTTCCCCATGGGACTACAACTTCTCCATCTCAGACCCGAAGACGGAGCATGAACCCCTCGGAACACCAAGTTCTCCTTCCCGGATCCGAAGACCAAACCCGATCCCTCGAAATCCCTAAGATCTTCGGACCCCGATGTGTGCCCCTATCCGAGACCTCTATTTTTTATAATATATGACATATACTTGTTGCATTTAAAATATTCATGTCGCATACATATTTTGTGGTTTGGGGGCATTATGCCGATTCACTCATAATTAAATATGGAGACCATATGCGGGCAAATATAGTCTTATATTGGCTCCGTTTAAATTGTGTAGCGGACCGATGCCATGTTCTTCCTTGTTAGGTCAACATTTAAACTGTGGGTTACCTAAATAACTTGAACCATTTAATTAATTGTCGGGACCCCGGTTTCGTTTAATATTGTCTAGTTGCACCGCAGCTTTGCCATGTCATGCATCATACACGCATCATGCTTGTTCTTCTGCCGTAGTATTAGATAGTGTATTCGGTGCTTCTTTTAGTGCTTTGGTTCTTCGTGGATTAGGCCGTTGAGTTGATGCGAGTATCAACAAGTTCTTCGGATAATGTATCTTCGGCTATGTTTCCCAGGCGAGCAATCTCCCCCTTTCTACCTATTTTGGATTTATAGTCTTTACTTCCTCGTGTTGATCTCTTGCTATCCGTATTGTGATGCTTTAGTTTCCGTGCACCATTTGTATTCCTTGCCGCCTCTATATTGCCTTGGACACATCCTATTGCCTGTTGTTTGATAGACAGTCGGCCTTGCGAGTCATAGTTGCTTGCTCAGGTGTTGTTTCGCGTCGTTGTCGTTCCACCGTTGTTGGAAGGTTTGCAAATGCTTAACGGTGGAGATGCTTAATGTTGGAGATGATCATGACTTTAATTACAACTTGATATTAAAATGCTAGGAATAGATATAAGTAATGCAGAGGCACCGGTGGGCAATAGATAATATTTGGTTTTTTTAACCTCTCACTTGTGTCCCGTAGGCCCCGAGTACTTGATACATGTTCCTTGACTATCGCACTATCCGCATGTGTGACCATGAATCCCCTTAGCCAGAGCTTGATTCATTTCTTATTTCTTGGGGCCACAAAGTAGTTTGGGGCTTTATTATTATCTTGTACTTATGCCATGCATTACTGCTTTATTTACGATTATGCATGGAGCACCTGTACTATTTTGGAACGTGGAATGTTTTCGCGGTATCGACAAGCCCAGTCACACTTTCGGGTTCCCAGTCGTTTACAGCCATTGACACAAACCATGGGTCCATCTCGGAGCCGGCCAACTTTGTTGCGGGTAGCTTAGTGGGGTGGCCCCTGAAATATTTTATGAATCCTGTGATTTCTTTGTCGTGAAAGCCTCGTTGGGTTTGGATTTGGTTTTTCCGACGTTGATCGTGTGTGTGTTGCTATTTGTGCACCCTTGCAGGGTAAATCTTTTTGAAAGCCATGTCCACGGTTATGGACGACTTGGAGCATAGTATCTCGATCATAGACAAGCATAACTAAAGTAGTACTATAAATTTGACTTAATATGTGACTAGTAATCAGCTTCACTACAATGGAATGGATAATAAAAGTGCCAACAACTGGTGGAACTGGGGTGTATCGTGTCATGTTATACCTGCCTAGTAAGTATGGCAACTCCAATGGAATGAAACAAAAGTGCCAACAACTGCTGGGTTTGGGCTGTCACATGCTAATTGTATCTGACTAGTAAGTACTTCAACTACAACTGAATGGTTAACTAAAACTGCCCGCTACTTATGCTAGCAAGATGACTCGTGCTATCTATATTTGACTAGTAAGTGTTGCAACTATAATGGAATGAATAAAACTGCCAACTGTGTGAGTTCCTTGGTTTGACTTCCTCATTTGGTCTCGAGGGGGAAATATCAGGATGGGTATGATTGGTGTTAGTATCAGGTTGGTCCCGAATAGGTCTCTCTTATCCCTCTCTAATAGCCGACAGTTGCATCGAGTCTCTATAGGTTGTTTAGTGCATGATGCACCGCCGCTTCAGTCCACCATACCTATGTAGGCGAGAGCCACTGAATTCTAGCATCGCCGTGTACTGGCCTCAGTACTGACCGCTCCCTTTTTCCTTTGCCCCTTTATCGGCACCCCTTTTGTTTAAATAGGTATAAGTTCGACGTCGTTAGCAGGGTTACCCTTCCGTCTTGGCCTGGGCAGGGTTATGGACGCCATTGGTTATTCTTCAGGACTCTGAGCTCAATTTGCTTCTTATCCGTACTCGGATGTTGTATCGTTTTCAAGGTGATTTCGATCTTTGTATTGTATATCTGTATTCTCGACTTAGTGAGTCATTGTTGTATATATATCTGTTCTGTGGGTTCCATCATGGACTATTGTGTAATGATATTACTTCGTTTTCCACCCGTACGAAAGTGCCTAGTGGGTGTCCTTAAATTGTTTCTATGCGGGTTTGGCGGGAAGCGCTAAAACTTGCATAGGGCCGATTCGAGGGTGTTATAGGTAGAAACCTAACCACGGCTTTAAACTCTAAGACCCTTACATCCCTTGTGTAATGGTTTCCGAACGGGGGTTCAGGTTTCTGTCACTCCGGCAACCCCTACGATTAGTAGCCAAATACACAATGCATTCCCCTAGGCACATATAGGTGAAGTGTCATGTAGTCGACGTTCACATGACACCACTAGAAGAAGTACACCACAACTTAAATATCAAACTATTGAATCTTTCTCAACACAATTCCACTACTAACAACATGACTTGTCCCATGTCCTCAAGAACAAAACGAACTACTCACAAGACATCATATGGATCATGATCAGAGATGGAATAATGATGTATAACAATCTGAACATAAACAATAATTCAATGGTTCACTCAGTAGCATCAACTACAAAGAGTAATCAACACCGGGAAAGTTTCCCCTAAGAACTATGCAAGATTCAACGCAATTGTTACAACAATATGGAGATGGTGATGAGGGTGCTGATGGTGATGATGGTGGTGGTGATGATGATGATGATCCCGACGAAGTCCAGCTTGATGGTGGTGTTGATGGCAACGATCTCCCCTCTCCGGGAAGGAATTCCCCCGGTAGAAATCTGTCTGCCGGAGAGATCTTTCTCTCTCGGTGTTTTCTGCCCCACAGAGGCGGCGGAATCTTTCTGTGGTCGCCCCTGAGTCTTAGGGTTTCGGGAGGAATATATACGCCAGAGGGAGAGCCAGAGGTGGGCCAGGGCGGCCACACCACCTGGTGGCGCGGCCCAGGGTAGCCCGCAGCAGGGGTGGTGTGGGCCCCCTGTGGCCCATCTCCACTCCTCCTTCTGGCATCCTTCGTCTTCTGGAAAAATAGGATTTTCTGTATATTTTCCTGGATTTTCTGATCTTCGCGAATTTTGCCTCCAAACAGGACCTTTTTCATCAGAATCCTGACTGCAGCGGTCCATGCTCCAAAAGTCATCAACCATGCAAAAATAGATGAAATAACATAAGTATCATCTCTTAATATAAAATATATCAATGAATAACAGTGAATTATGATATAGAATAGTGATGCAAAATGGACGCATCAAGGATCCTGTGACGTCCCTATCCTGTATTCTAGGTTAACAACTTAGAATATTAGAAGGGAGGGTAACTAAGCGTAGGTCTCTTGACCTAAACTCGTTACAATGGGTGGACTACAGGGTCGTGGTGAAGGATAGTGATTGTCTTGATATTAATTGAGCCTCGAACCAACGAAGTTTGAACCACTCAGACATAAGATCATTTGTGGGAAAAGTAGTGCCCTCTCAAGAGTGTATGAAACATGACATGTCACTCCCTATCTAGAAAAAGGACTGTGAACACAATGGGAAAGGGATCCTGTGAAATCCTGTACAACCTGTGAAGGCTGACGGACATAGTTTTTGAATACTAAAACTTAACTTTTCAAAAAAAACCCGATTTCTAAAAACTAAAGCATATGCCTAGGATTCTTATCCGCGGCTATAGTTAGAGCATCATACAACCACCATAGAAATTGTTGAGTATGCTCATACTCAACCTATACTTTTTAAAACCATTTCTAGAGGATAAATCCTCTATAGAAGACAACACAGAAGAAGAGGTCTGTTATGAAGAACCTGACCTCTCTCGAGGTATTAAAGGCATAGATTACAGAATAGAATTTGGAACTAAGGATGCAATCATAGAGTTAGAAGAGTAGTTTCGCACCCATAGGATAGTTGGTCTAAGCAACCTAGACCAACCCCAATAAAGTTGCAACACTCCGATGGTACTTAGCTTATAAGTGCCATTGTTCCTCAAGCTAGTGCTTTTTAATTTACTAGTAGAAGTGAATCATCACTAGACCAAGGAGGATCTCGAAGCTTGTATTATTCTTGTGTTATGAATAAGGAATAAAGAATTAGTTGGAACCACAACAGTTCTATTGTATCACTCTGAGGGGTGTAATATTTATGGAAGAGGACTTTCATAAATGTTGTGCCAATGACTTGTATACTACAACATGAAGTGGTGTGCACGGCCACCACATTAGGCTTGATGGTACTATTGAGAAGTACAAGGCACGGCTGTGGCCAAGAGTTACACTAAAAGAGAAGGTAAATACTTCTTTGATACTTACTCGCTTGTTGCCAGATTGACCACCATTCGAGTACTACTTTCATTGGATGCCTCACAAGGTCTTCTCATTCATCAAATGTACGTTAAGACAACTTTCCTAAATGGAGATTTGGATGACGAAATTTTCATGCATCCGCTAGATGGTTTTGTTGTAAGTGGTAAAGAAGAAAAGGTGTGCAAGTTGTTGAAGTATTTATATGGCCTAAACAAGCCCCTGAGAAGTGGTATTAGAAAATTTAAAGAAATTTAGCTACTGCAGGCTTTGTTGTAAATAAAGCGGACAAGTGTGTGTATCATCACCATCGTGGGGGTGAGGGATTCATCATTTGTTTGTATGTTGATGACCACTAATTTTTAGAACCAACCTTAATGCAATTAAGGAGGTGAAGGATTTCTTATCTCATTCTTTTGAGATGAAGGATTTAGGAGTATTCGATGTTAACCTGAACATCAAGTTGTTGATATATGATGATGGTGGGATCATTGCTTCAATCTCACTATGTGGAAAATATTTTGTGTCATTTTGGATATAGCAACTGCAAGTCTTCTCCAACACAGTATTATCATAGTATGTTGCTTCGAAAGAATCAAGGGAATGTTAGATATCAATTGAGATACTCTCAAATCATTGGTTCGCTTATGTATTCAGATAGCTCTACGAGGCCTCACATCACTTTTGCTATTAGCAAACTCAGTCCATTTGTTTCAAATCCAGGAGATGATCATCGGCTTGCTCTCAGGAGAGTTATGCGATACCTAAAAGGTACTGTCATCTATGGCATTCACTATATCGGGTATCCAAGGGTTCTGGAGGGTTATAGTGATTCAAATTGGATATCTGATACTAATGAGATAAAGGCTAAGAGTGGATATGTATTTACACTTGGTGCTAGCACTATTTCTTGGAAGTCTTGCAAGAAGATCATATTAATGAGGTCAACTATGAATACATAACTCACCGCATTAGACACAATAGTTGTTGAAGTAGAGTGACTTCATGAACTCTTGATGAACTTACATGTGGTTTAGAAAACAAATACATGTAATCCATATGAACTGTGATAATCAAACTATGATTTTTATAGTGAACAATTCTAAGGATAATATGAAGTCATCAAGGCATATAAAGAGAAGACTAAAATTTATCAGTAAAATAAGTAACTCTGGAGTTATTGCGTTGGATTATATTCAAACATCTAGAACTTGGAAGATCCCTTCACAAAGGGTCTATCACGTAGCATGATAGATTATGCATCAAAGGAGATGGGTACGAGACCCACGGTATGAGTTGTCCATAGTGGTAAACCAGTCTTTGTCAATGGAGATCCCATGAATTAGAACTGGGAGACAAGTTGCTGGTCAATTGAGAGAAGAGTATCCTTACCTTTGTATAATACCACTCTATGAAGATGCAATACTATTCTATTCTGCACGGCATGCTAATTTTATCTTAATGTGTTCTAAGTGGTTTATTTCTTAAACAAAGATGTTGTCATGTAGAACATATTTTGAAGAACACACCTATATGATTCTGACTATTAAACGTCATAGTCTATGAGAGTTCTCTCTAATAAAGTCATGAAAGGCCACAGAGTATGACGCATAAGCTCCACTCGCAGGGAAGTCTTGTGGCTGCCTAGTGTCAGTCAAGGCTCTATAAAACTTGATTTGTAGCAAACTTGTATTTCAAGGCATAGTCCACAATACAAGTTGTAAACTAGTGTAGCATGCAACCTAGGTCGAAGTTTAACTTAACACTATCCATTGTAGTACCAATATATAAAATAGTGTGAAACTATAAACAAACTTTTTGTGCCTCTAGGATCTGGTAGGGTATTGTTGGAATTTTAGATAAATATGACCCAGCCCAATTATCCTTTAGCAATAATTTCTGAAATCCTAGAGGCCCATTTGATCTATTTATGCATAGAAAGAGGTTTGGACAAATGTTTAGACTCGCATTGCTAGTTGAGTGGGAGTTTGACCTCCTTATAAGGGAGGCTGCTCCACCACTTGTACAAGTTTGAGAACATGGAAAAAAAATAGCGCGATATTTCACGCTATTTAGCGTGCTATAGCGTATTTAGAGAGTCCAAGCTATTTTTTCAAGATTGTGCTCGCTATGGTGCTATTTTTTAAATAACTTGCTATATCACGCTAAAACATCATAGTGTTAGCGCTATTTCAAGTACATCACGTTATTTTTTTTGTTGGTGGGTATGGAGTAAGAGAGCATATGATGAATGTGTCGAGTAAGCAAACATACGATGAAAAATTTTGATTGTTAAACTTAAGTGATCGCGTCAAGCCGCCGCCTCCTGCTGCAGCACCTGACGTTGCAGCTAGATTTAGCCCCGTCGGTTCTCCCCCAACTTGGATACTGCTGAAATTGATTATGCATGTACCTGTTATATTTTTAAATTTTTATAAATGCTATTTTGTAAAAAAACGCGTTATTAGCAAGCTATAACTTTCATATCATCCGGAGAAAAGCCACGCTAAATTAAATAGCACGCTATTTTTTCCTTGTTAAGAATATAAGAGATATACACGTGCTCCTCCTCCTCCTCCGTCGCTCGCCTCGGCATGCCACGCCTCGACTCGTCACAATGTGTGTGTCGTGTGTTGCGGGAATGAGCCAAGCCAAGGATCCACCTATGCCTCGCGTGTGAGTTGTCTATCCTCTTGTCATGCATGAATATTAACGGTCGCACATATGCTGAAAAGTTTTTGCGCCAGTGGATAATGGATAATTAATGCGAAGGTTGTTCAGATTTGGTTTGCCTCCCGGCTCTTCGTTTCACCTTCTCGCACCGCATGTTCACCTCTCTATCGCGTGTCTATAAAAACAGAGGCCGCTCCTCTGCTACAAACACACCATCATATAGCGCCTCCAGTTCTAGACCTTTGAGTAGTCACCAAGTCTTCCCCATCCGACTTGCGGCGTACACCGCTAGTTGAGACAGTAGGCCTCTGAAACCCCGATGGTTCGAATCTGTACGGAAGAATGGCGATAAGGTTTTCGGGGAGCGGTGCCGCGCGACTACAGGCGTCATCACAGACACTGATGACTTCTTCCCCGATATCGACCACCTCTTCGACAACATGGCTAACAACACCGTCAACACCAACACCAGCGCGAGCGGTTCCTAATCTACACCGTAGGCAATTTTCTTTTGTCTCATTCATATCATGTTTCATCTGATGTGAATTATATCTTATATATTATCTGTAGCAATTTGTTTAGACTTCCTATTTACAATCGAGATCTGTTAGATTGCATGATTAATTTTATCTCTATATTATTTGGCATGTTTTATCTACTATTCTTATGGATTAAATTATATGGTAAATTGCTCATGTTTTCATCCGCATCCACCATATGATTGGGGATTCGTTCCAAAACAGCCTGAAACCAGCTTCTGGAAGGGGTAAACCGTGGTGTACTTGATTGGGGTTCCATCATATAAACAGAGTTGACTTTGACAAATCTATAAATTCAACCAATCTGAGATGGGGGAGTGGAAAGCAACTAAAGAACATGGTGTACTTGACCGATATTCACTTAAAAAATAATGGTATAATTCTACGTGTGCCAAAATATTTGCCACTCCAACAAGAAGTAGCTTGCATAAAGAGATATAGTAACATTAGTTACTTGTTCCGAAATGGTGAGTTTGAGTTATTTTGGTGGGGCCATGTGTGCTAGGCTGTTCTCACGCGTGGGAGACCATGAATTTCATTGATTCTTCGAGAGAGTAAGAATTGCTTATTGCATGTCCTGACCAACTGAAAATGAGGATGTACTCCCTCCGTCTCAAAATAAGCGACTTGAGTTTGTCTAGATTCACATGTACCTATATACTAAAACGTGTCTAGATATATCCGAATCTAGACAAACCCATGTCACTTATTTTGGGACGAAGGGAGTATTAAAGTTTATGCTTACAATTCTTGTGCCAACCGAACACTCACATCTCTAGAATATAATTTGAAGCCCTAAATTGATGGATTAATTCACGGGAGCCAAACAAGGCATAACAGAAATATTTTCTTACACCAATGTCTCTGTAATCCTCTATGTTCTTGTTGTCAGTCCTGCTTGCTGTCTCTTGAGCTTCAGCCTAACTTGTCATTGGCATGGATTGCTCACATACGTACCTGGTCTTGTAATTTCTGCTTCTCCTAGTTGGTCCTGGTGCAAGTGGAAGGAGTTGGATGAGACACAATATTTGTTACACAATCTGAGGAACGTCTAAACATATCCCATACAATAATCATATACAGTAATTGAGTGCAGTCGCTGCGAATCAAGAGGGTAAAGTTCTATCACCTGGTAATCGGAGTTACAATCTACTGAACCTTAGCCCTTTAATTTGAAGATCAGCATCGCTGTTCTAATTCAAAAGGATCTCAAACCACACACTCAAATCATGTCATCTCCTTGGGACCATCGTATATAGAACCCGCGATGATGCTTTGTTCCATACCTAGCCTTGTCAAATAGGCAGTCCTTCAGCGTGAACCTCAACTTCGCTGCCTATTCGACCTCGATTCAGTATGGGCTATACTTTGTCCTACTTTTTTTATTTGAGAACGTCTAACTGATTGCAAACATATGTCATTTTTAAATTTAACTATGTGCCTTGTGTAAGAGTACCCGTAGAAAAAGTTATGTTGGTGTGATTTTCATGTACTTCCTCCATTTCATATTTCTTATCGTGTTGTAGTTCAAATTTGAACCAGAACCAAGACAAGAGTTATGGAACGGAGGGAGTAATATATAGGGAGTGTGTGGTAAATGTTTACATAAATTGTAGTACTATCAATGCATAAAGAATGCTCCAAGCGTACCGAAATTCACGAGTTTCTAACTTTGCACAATATCAACAATATGAAACTTTGATCATCAATTGGAATGAGTATGGGAGTGAAATATTACCAAAAAATATTGTATTGTGAATTCTTTTGTAATGAACTGTAAACGCACAGCCGACATAAAATACTTCTTATTAATTATCTTCCAAGTGTAGACTCTTGGATCTCAGGCTCCAATGAGGTTGAAACTTCCATAAATTCGAAAGTCCAAAAGTATTCTGAAAATGTGTCCACATTATATACATTGTGCAATGTGTATCTGTAAACTTCCATGAACAAATATTTGGTCTGTGCACTACAAAAAACTATGTGTGGATCAAACTGTATTACCAATAGCATGTACGTCTAAAATTTTATTGAGATTTTTTTGAAACTTCAAAATTGTGGTTTTTTCATTTGTTTTGAAAAGTAGACTCACTAAATGTCGAGAGCCATTTGGATTTTTGTTATACGTATAGGCTAATACAATGCATGCATGCAAATCACAGCGATGAGATTCTTAAGAAATATTAAGGGGTCAATCTGAGACATCTTTTTGATACTCCCTCCGATCCAAATTAATTGACGTTGATTTGTCTAGATTTGGATGTATCTACCACTAAAACATGTCTAGATACATCCGAATCTAGACAAATCTGAGTCAATTAATTTGGATCGGAGGGAGTATTACTATTCTTCAGCGGTATACCTAGCCACGCATGAAATCAGAACCAACATGCATGTCATTTGAAAACAATTCAAAGAGTATAGGTACAAGACGTGTGTACATATCAGACGAAATTTGAGGTCCAAACTCGAGATTGACAACTCGATAACAAACCTTTCAGTAAGGTGGCCTATACTAGTAGATTCATCTTGTATTAATGTTGTCGATTAAGTTTGGTTTCGTGTAACCATTTAGTGGTGACATGTGCGTAGCAGGTAGCATGAAAAGCATATCAAGAGAGGAAACCAAACCAGTTTGGACAAGCTAGGTGTAGCGACATCTATATATAGGGGCCACCTTTTGTGATAGATCGATAAAGAACCCTGTAGTATAGCTAATCGGCGTTGTTGTGTAGTGAAATAAGATGAAAAGGTTGCAAGCTCTCAAAACCGTCCAATTCTATGTGTGGAAGGTGCGGCCTTCGTGTGGGGTAATCAAATTATAACATTCAGTTCTAGATCTAGCTCAAAAACGAAAGGAAAGAAAAGCCCATATATCTCTAGCACGTTAATTCATACGTAATTGATAAGTTGCTTAGCTCGAATAAAATCATCGAAAAAAGTTAAGTGTGTATGACACGATCGAGATCGAGGTCGAACAGACAACGAAGGCGAGGCCGGGACAGCGAAGGACTGTTCACCTGACAAAGGTCATGGCAAAGAACACATCACCCAGATACGTACGTGCATATACGTACCAACAAAACCTACATATATATTCATGTCTATCATCCGAAGCACCACCAATACTCATCACACCACCCATTGATTATTTAGGTTCGAGCCCTGCAGAAAACGCACAGAGAACAGATCATCAGGTACGCACATAAAAACCTATAGGTAGGTGGCGCTGGAAATACAAATTACTGGTTTATTACTACGTAGGCTGGCTATGCATGCGGCTAGTGGCTAATTGAGTTACAAGCAAACTCTCTCGGTTTCAAAAAAAAATTGCCGTGGTTCTAGTTTAAATTTAAGTTAAAATCAAGACAAAAATTATGAAACAGAGCGGGTAATAGTCTAGCGTGCAATAGTACTGTTGCTTGCAGAAAGATCTAGTCGATCGGAGCACACTTGCACTTTGGATCCTGACCTATGCTGCGTACGTACCTTTGATAACCCGGCCGGCCGGCCGGCCGTGATTTCCCGCGAGGAAGACGAGTCGACTATGACCAATGTACTATATATGCTGTATATATACAGAGTTATGCACAGTACTACAGTACTATAGTAGCATGAATAATATTGGCGATGTACGCATGAGAATATATGTTGGGCAGGTAGATGCATATGTGGGGCATTTTATAGTCGCGCGGCAGATCGATGGAAGCACGCGCGAGCGTTGCGACCCCGGCCGCACCGACACCGTCCCGACGGAAGATCGACGAGGTTGGTTGTAGTTGTAGGTAGATAGCCCTGTGTGCGGTCTCTGTGTGTTGCGTTGCCGGCAGCGTTGTTGGTACTCGTGAGGAGGTACGTTTTGACTTGTGGGTGCAGCTAGCCAAAGGCACGTGACCTCCGCGCGTCGCATGCATGCAGCACCCAATGCACCAACCCATCTCGGCTCGCGCGTGGTTTCTTCCTGCACTTGACCTACCGGAGTGATCGATTAAGCATTTACTAAGGGGTTGGGTTTGTTTGCCTGCAATTTTTTCTTCGGTTGGCCAGTGCTGCGTCCGTCACACACGTACCACTAGTAGGAAAAGGCACACAGTGACGACGTTCGAAAAAAGGGTGTGGCTTTTAAGCCACATGCCACTAACCTCACATCACTCGTAGGTCGTAGTGGTGGCGTGCAGCGTGAACGCCGGTACTAAGTTAGGTACTAGTGGCGTGTGAACTGAACGCCACCACTAAGTTAACCTGTAGTGGCGTTTGGATATTTCTGAACTCCATTCTGTAATTCGAAAATTAAAAAATTACTGAAAATCGTGATTATAGCAGCAATATCAAATAACCGGATACAACAATTAATATTAGATATCATTTGGATACAATGATACAACAATTAATATTGGATATTGATACGTTGCTAACGTATCTATAATTTTTGATGTTCCATGCTTGTTTTATATCTACTTTCTTATGTTTTGTCCACACTTTGGAGTATTTCTATACACTTTCTTGTACTAACCTATTAATAAGATGTCATAGTGCCAGTTGACTGTTTTCTGCTGTTTTTGGTTCCAGGAAAGTCAGAAAATGAATATTCTCGGAATTGGACCGGACAAAAGCCAAAGTCGGTATTTTACCGGAAGACTCACGGAGCCAGAAGACGAGACGGAGAGGGGCCACAGGGCGGCCACACCATGTGGTGGCGCGGGCTAGCCCTGGCCGCGCCACCAGGTACTGTGGGCCCCCTGGCCGCCCACCGACCTTGCCTCTTCGCCTATAAGATGCCTCCCGATGCAAAAACCCTAAAGCATCCAGCCTCCAGCAACGAAAAGTTTCGCAACACCACCGCTACCGAAGGAGAGATTCGGGGGACAGAAAGTCTCTATTCCTGCCGAGACGGGGAAGTGCCCCCGGAGCCATATCCATCGATCTCCACCACCATCTCCATCACCATTGCTGATTCCTATGATGATGAGGGAGTAGTTCTTCCTCGAGGCTAAGGGTTCTACCGGTAGCTATGTGTTCATCTATCTCTATGCATGATCATATTGTGATCATGAGCTTGTAATCTATAGATCTACCTGCTTGCTACTCAAGTGCTTTAATAGATCTCTGCACTCCCCATGTGTGTGAAGTTCACAGTGTGCATACCATGGTGGCACTTAGGCTAGAGATTACAAATACTTGTTATGAGTTATATTTGGAGTTGGATGTTTCTATGAAATTGTGGTGTTTGTTGGAACCATCTAGTACTCAAGATGACAGTGTGGGGTTATCTAGATGGGAAAAGCGAACTTTGAGGAGTGCTGTTATAGCGCTACCATGGATTAGAGTGTCCAACCAGAGAGTAGTTCAGCGTAGTATCATAAAGAAGAATATATTTATATGAGAGTGTTCACTAGCGAAATTATGATCCCTAGGCCTTGTTTCTAAGCATTGAAACACCGTTTGCAACTAGATCTGCTACATGTTTGCTTGCTTCCATCTTTATTTCAGTTTACCTTTAGTCTCTTCCACGCGCCATCAAAGCTATTTTCTGGCACCATTACCACTTATAATTATCCATCCCACTTATATTTCACTATCTCTTCGTCGAACTAGTGCACTTATACACCTGACAAGTGTATTAGGTGTGTTGGGGACACAAGAGACTTCTTATATCTTGATTGCAAGGTTGCTTGAGAGGGAATACATTTGACCACTTCCTCCCTGAGTTCGATAAACCTTGGGTGATCCACTTAAGGGAAAACTTGTTGCTGTTCTACAAACCTCTGCACTTGGAGGCCCAACAACTGTCTACAAGAATAGAAATGCGTAGACATCAGATATCATTTAGAATACAACGATACAACAATTAATACTAGATATCGTTCAAAATAAAATGATACAACAACTAACTTAGAAGACTATCTAGCATGTTCTAGCTAAGGGCATGGTTTTCAAATTTAGAAGACTAGTTCTACCTAAGGGAATGATCTTCAAAGTCAGAGGACTCGGAGTCAAGGATATCGTACGAGAAAAAGATGACTCCACAAGTTTTGTCAAGATAGATTCTCAACCTCATCCCGGCATCCATCCCAAAGCTTTCTACCAATTCTATCCAAACTGGTCCTGTAAAGTAAGTTCAGTTCGTCTCGTTGATGACTAGAATCATGTAGGTCTTGTCTGTTTTTGTCTCTTCCACCAAGGTGACCTCAAATTGTCCCTGGTGATTGACACGTCTGTTCACATGGTCAAGAAAGTCCTTTCTTGCGTGGCAAGGGATGGTCTGAGAAAAATTTATATGAAAACAATAGTTAATTAGTTTCAAAGTCCTTTCGATCAAAATGCATGCAAGGCTAGAAATCATAATTAAACTAAACATACCGCCATTTGGCTCGGCGTAGCAGAGGTTTCAACTTGATTGTTGCATGGAGGAAGGGATTTGACATACTGAAGATCCTTCACGAGCTTTGCAAGAAACTCTTGCATATCTTCTTCCTCACGCTTTTTTCTGGAGTGCCTCGATTTCTTCTATTCAGTTCTTTCTGAGTACTTCATAAGCTTGGCGATGTTCCTCAGTTAATTCCTCAAATGTTGGCGCAGTGAAGTCTTTGTTGTTACTTCCTGCTAGCTTTGGCTTGTCTTTGTTTGTATGGATCATGATTTTTTCCTTAACCTCGGCCCAACTTGGATAGGCTTACTCCCCATCACTTTCATTTTCTTTCGTCCATGGGTTGTCGAAATTCTGCAACTGCGCAAGGGGCATACCATATGCGTCAACACTAGATGAATGCACATGAGATTTTGTTGAACTCCCACTTATTCGGCTGTGACCATTGTGAAGGTGCATAGCCGAATTATGAATATCTCCCGTTGCATATGGTGCTGAAAAGTTAGTAACATAAGGAGTAGCATATGTTGGCTGAGAATAATTGGCCAAATACTCCCTCCGTTTCAAAATATAAGATATTTTAGCTTTGTGAATAGAGTGTATCTAGACCTCTTTAGTGTGTAGGTTCATCTAGATTTGGAGTGAACATGCACACTAAAAGGGTCTAGATACACTCATTTCACAAAGCTAAAACATCTTATATTTTGAAACGGACGGAGTATCTAGTAGTAGCTTGGCCAATTCCTCTATCCATTGGTATGTGCGAAGGTGAATCAACATATTGCAAGTTATTTGCCGATGAATAAAAAGATGAAACACCTTCGTGCATGCTATTAAAATTTCTAACAATGGTGTTTCATATTGATTGACCAAATTTCTCATGTTGTTCATCGGCATATGGATTTTTGGGTTTTCCGATGCATGATAATTTAAGTTTACATATCGCAAGTTGCTAAAATGAGATGAAACATGTAGATAATTTTGCATCAGCTATTGCACATAGTTAGAACTAGGGCTAGCCGATATACTACGCATATCAAAAGATCTAGCAACATGGACATTAGAGTTACTTGCATCTACATAATTGGATTGAGTATTCATACTACAGTAGGTTGCAACCTCTTGATGACGCTCTCTTCGTAGTAAGAACGGGCTAGAGACCATTCAAAGCTTTGTCCCTAGTGGAGTCGCCAAAAAGTGTGTTTGCACAGGAACACGTCACTATGTACCCTCGGCGCTAAGAGCGATGGACGGCAGCACGCGCCGAGAGAGGCTCACCGGAAGAGCGGTACGCAAGATAGTCTAGCAGGCACTTTTGTAGACCCGAAACCCTTCTCACCCGGGAGGCCTGTCAGGGCGTCGCGGCGGCTATGGGCTGTCCTAGGTCAGCCTGACCGCCCCTAGAGCCTCATGGATTTGCAGCCTTCAATCTTGAAGAACAACGAAGAACGAGAAGAAAGATGCAAGGGAGAGGGATAAAAGTAGATGAACACGAGAAAATAGTAGATGTGTTTGTTCCATTGGTGTTGGTTCAACCGGCCTGCGCCCCACATGTATATAAGGAGCGGCTGGACTTTCCGTGCAAGAAAAAGATTTGGAATCATGTCCAAGACTCTAGTTGGGGTACAAATTCAAATGGTCTGGTCCGAACTTTCCGTAATTGTTCGGCCAAAAACTGGGTTGTACCTTCTGGCCCACTTTTGAGATAGTAAACGAGTTCCGATCAAACTCTCGTAAAATGGCAAATTTGTTCATCTCGAACAGGCGAAGAACTTTGATGTTGGCTAGGGTTGGGCGACCATAGCCCGAATCGCCAATAATTCAGCTTTCTGCAGTATTTTGTATCTCAAATTTGCATACTAACTTGGATCAGGATAATTAAAAAAACCAAAGTTTTTTGTTTTGATGAGACGCACAACTTTTATGTTCGGAACTTTTTCATTTGAGGTCATATTAAAGTAGTCATAGTGGAAGCCTCCATATATCAGTCTCCAAGTTTTGTCTGAACACTAGCATAATCTGGCTTGATTTTATATGGTGCCTCTTCTATGATGACTAATAATCTTCTGAATAGATCTTTCCGAGTGTGTATCATCATTGGTTAGCTATGAGCCCAAACGAGTGCTAACAATGACCTTATTTATTTATTATGTAACATAGTCTCACAAAGATAAATCCGAAGCCGCCTCACCAAATACTCAGAAAACCTACAAACTTGATGAAGGGATGGCCATGTGTGAGATCATGGTGCATGGCTTAACAGTATTGATAGGATACCCATACCAATAAGTTGTAACTTTTTTTCGGGAATCATCGTCAAAAGAATTTCAGGTTAAGCGTGTTTGGCCTGGAATAATTTGAGGATGGTTGGCCAACCGGGGAGTTGTTCCCAGGTGCACAAGTATGGACAAAGTGCACAGAAAAGACAAGTGTTGGTTTGTGGGGTCAGTCTAGAGATCTTAGTAAGCTGCCAAGGATGAAAACCGTCGGTCTGGAGAGACCGGAGTGTTACAACTGGTATTAGAGCCTATCCTCGCGATTACATGGGCATGTGCGGGTCAATGGAGCAGATGAAGGGAATATGCCCGAGAGGCAATAATAAAGTGGTTATTATCTTATTCCATGTTTATGATAAATGTTTATTTTGCATGCTATAATTGTATTGATCGGAAACATCAATACATGTGTGTTTAATAAACAAAAGGATTCCTAGTTATGCCTCTCTTATAGACTAGCTTGTTGATTAACAAGATGATCAAGGTTTCCTGATCATGGACATTGGATGTTGTTAATAACAAGGTCACAACATTGGTGGAATGATGTGATGAACATTCATCCAAAGTATAGCATTAAGATCAAAGTCATTATGTTTATATTGCTATAACATCGTATGAAGTAATCTTTATCCTTAGACCATGAGATCATGTTAATTGCTAACACCGGAAGAGTATCTTGATAACATCAAACGTCACACCGTAACAGGGTGACTATAAAGATGGGTTCAGTGCTACGAAGGTGTTATGTTGAGGCTCATGGATCAAGAGTGGAATTTGCCAATCCCGATGACGGATAGATATACTTTGGGCCCACTCGGTGATATCACATTAAGATAGCTTGCAAGCAAGTGATGTGATCACTAGAATGTTATATCACGAGAACAAGAAAAGAGTGCATGTCGGTAACGAGATCAAACTAGGTATGGAGATACCAATGATCGAATCTCGGACATGTAATATATCGCGAGACAAAGGGATTTAGTTACTAGCGTTAAAGGTTTTCATGATCACAGAAGTCATTGTTGAATGTGTAGGAGTCAGTATGGATCTCCAGGTCCCGCTTCTGATTATTGATCTGAGAGGAGTCTCAATCATGTCTGCATTATTCGCGAACCATAGTGACATACTTAAGAGTTACCGGACACCATTTTGGAGCACATATGTTTCAGACGAAAGAATTGCAAAGCGCAGGAATTGTTTCGATAGAAACCGGAAATTGTTTCGGGTGAAATTGCAGAAATTGGTTCTGCATGTGATATTGAAATATTGCAAGGGGTTATATGTGAATGTTTGTTAATTAAAGTAATTAACAAAAATTCTGAATAAATTTAATAAAAAGAGTTTTATTAAATGAGAGAGCATTAAACTTGGAGAATTTTAATGCATTTAAAGTAGGGACTTTAAAGGGGAATCTAAAGAGGCATTTTAATATGGAGAGGTTACCACCACATGAATGGGGGAGGTGAGGAGTCACCCCCCATGCGCTGGCCATGAAGGAGGGGCACCCACCCCCCCCCCCCTCCTCCTATAAAAGGCCACCCTCTTCCTCCTTCTTCCACACACCTCCTTGTGAAGGATCTCTCTCCCCCTCTAGAATTATTTCCCCATGGTCTCGGATTAGCGAGATAGATGTTCCCGGTGGCATTTCGTCTGGAAGGAGTTGCTGCTTCCGCTGGATCGCTGGAGCGAGGAGGTGGAGGTTGTCCGGTGGCTTGAACGTGTGTGCGAGTATGGATGCGATGCTGAGTTGCGGCGCTCGGACTTCTACTCGATCTTGAGATCGGCAAGTGTATGACTACATCAACCACGAGTTCCTACTCGTTAACAAAACTCGTTGTCTTCGAGGGTAAGTTCTCGTTGGATGTATGTCCACCCGTTGCTTTGTACCTAGTAGATAGATCTTGGCGTGTAAGTCTCATCTAGGAAATTTTTTGTTTTCTATGCTGCGGACCCAACAGTGGTATCAGAGTCTGATCTATGCGTAGGTGCTTTGCACGGGTAGTACACATATGTTTATATGTGGGCGATGATGATCATGTTATTGCATCTTCTATGTATTTTGGATATTGGTGGCATAGTGGGATGAAGCGGCCCGGACCAACCTTACATGTCATCGTACATGAGACCGGTTCCACGACTCACATGCAACTTGTTTTGCATAAGTGGCTGGCGAGGGTCTGTCTCTCCTACTATTGTCAATATCTGATTTACAACGAGTTGCTAATAACTTGGTTATCCTCGTTGTGGTTCATGTTCGTAGGTGAGAACGGTTCTATCTCCGAAAGCCCTAAGCCACGTAAAACTTGCAATTGATAAATTAGAGGCGTCTAGTTTAGATCGTTGTTGGGCTAGTGTATTGATATGGTATTGTTGTAAGTAGGTGTATGATAGATACTCTTACAACACATTCAACGTGTAAGTTCCATAGACCTTGGCCTTACACACAAAGGAATAATAGAGATCATACCACGATGCAAATGATAGAGATCAAATGCATGGACCATATCATCTCACTTTACACATTAGATGTTAGCATCTTATACTGCTAGTTTGGCGCTTTTGGTAGCATTGTAAGATGATCCCTCATTTAGATATCAAGATAAAATGTGTTCTTCCTTGAGTATGCACCGTTCTATGGATTGTGTTTCGAGACATCACGTGATGATCGGGTGTACTCGACTCTACGCTTTCATACAACGGGTGTAAGACAGTTTTACACACACGAGTACTAAGGTTCTTACTTGGCGAGCCTAGCATGTACAGACATGGCCTCGGAACACGGACCGAAAGGTTAAGCATGAGTCATATAGCTGATATGATGCCCATATTGATGCTCACCTTTGAAGCTACACCGACTCACGTGATGATCGGACTTGGTGTAGTGGATTTGGTTCATGTAATCACCAAAAAGGCACGAGGGATATCATTTTTGAGTGGGAGTTTATCTCTAATTTAGATTAGTCGAACTCAATTTGTCATAAACTAAATCGAAGTGAATTTGCATAATTTGTTGTAGTCATTGGTGTCTATTTACTACCTTATGCTTAGTTTTAATTGAGATAGTAGAACTATAGAATTCTGGTTATTTACTTTACGAACTAGTATCGTATTGTTTTGAATGTTAATTTAAAGTTAATAAGTCCTATTGCAAACTTTCAGCAAACTCTATTTACTCCGTGAAGTTTAATAAGTAGTATTAAATCAAGAGTAAGAATTCCAATGTTAGTATCTAAAAGTATCATGTTTGCCTCCATGATTCTTGATATTCAAAAGTTGTTTTAATATCGAGGTTATCTAGGAGCTGAAAGAATTGTTTCAGAAACCATCATGTGTGAAAGATATTGTGATATCTCAAACAAAGTTTTTGGTTGCATTATGATAGAGTATTATTTAGCAAAATACATGTTCTCATATTGTATGAGAATTTGTGAAGGATGGAGATGCTAGGCATCCGAATCTCCCAAAAGGTTTTGGGAACTAACATTATACTCGCGATTCTTCCTTGCAGGCTATAGTAGCTAATCATGAAAGTTGTCATGATAAGGATGAATAGAATATGTAAGTAAAATGTTTACTACACTAATAGATTACTAAAGAATGGATTTTTGAAAGAACACCAAACATTTGATGATGGTGATCCACTTCAAAGTGCAAGTCCAAAGGTATTAGTATTTGACTATACACGCTTTGTACTATGTGTCATGTGAATGACACCACAATTGATGTTGATAGATTCTTTTAAAAGGAAAAGGAATTGCTGAAAGAGAATCTATAAAATATTTGGCAGAAAAGAAAAAGTTGGAAATGTCCAGCTTAAGTATATAGAAGGTATACATGTTATGGTTGTATTCCTTGCTTGTTTGACAATGTGGTTCTTAGGTATTGGATACCGGTATTGGATACCGAATTGGTTGGTATGAAGTCTCATACAGGACAACGCAATTCATGAACTGCAATGGCCTAAGAAACTGGCAAGAGAATAAGTGATGATGTTCATCGAAAACAAATAAAGTGTTATTGTGTTTTTCGTTGTCGTCAAACCTAGCCTTCAAGATTTGTTTTAATAATTGTTATTTTGTTCCGGTATTATGAGAACAATGGTTGTTCAAATAATTACCGTATTCCATAAAGGATGGATGAACTTTTACAAGTCTAGTGGGAGAAATCACATCCATAAACACTATGTCTAAAATGTCGCAAGACAAATGATTGAAAGATCACTTATGAAGTGACATCACTGTTTAAATTATATTTGAAAGAAAACATGAAGAAACTCCATGTTGATGGATTTTTGGAGTCTTTGATTTTGATCAATTGACGCATGTGAGACTTTCCTCGAGATAATTGAAACTCCGTCCATAGGCCAAAGAGGAACGGATGACTAAATTATTGGATATTATGCATGTTGATGTATATAGTCCATTATGTGTAGCCATATGCGATGGATATTTTTGCTTCATATGCTTTCTCCAGAAATTTAAGTGAATATATCTATATATTTACTTAATAAGGAAGAAGGCGAAACATTTGAAAATTGTTCAAAGACTTTCAAGATGAAGTAAAAAATCATTGTAACAATAAAATAAAGAGTTTATGATTCGATCATAAAGGAAGATATTTGAGTTACATGTTTAGCAAAACACCTAAGATTTGAGGAATTGTTCCATGATTTGTGTTTCCCGATAAACCATAGGAGTATGGAATATTCGAGAGATGAAATCAAATCATGTTTGACAAGGTAAGATCAAGGGTGTCATTTATAAAACTGCCATTATGTTTTAAAGATTGAAGCTTTAGAGACTACCGCTTTTACACTGAAAATAGCACCATCGTGATCCGTTGAAATGATACCATATGAGTTATGGTTTGGGATAAAATCCGAATTGTCTTTTCTTAAATTTTGGTATGCTATGCATAAGTAAAATGTTTACAACCAAACTCGGATAAGCACGTCTTTGTAGGTTATCCCAAATAATTTGTTGGGAATTTCTCCATAACACCGAGGACAAAAGAGTTTGTTACTTGGAACGTTAAGTTTCTTGAGAAGGAATTTTTCGCGAAAAGTTAAGTGGGAGGACAATAGAACTTTGATAAGGTTGTTGAACCTTAGCTATATGTGCTAAGTAGCGCAGCGCCAGAAAGTGTCCCGGTGGCGGCCACAATGCTCATGGCTCCCGTGATTGCAAAAGGTGTGATCTCGGAGATTAGAGTTCCTATTGAACCGTATGGGTCAGTAAGAATCAAATAGTAAGATTTGATAAGCAATTCGTTATTGTTTTGACAATGATGAACCGACTACATGCAAAGAAGTGATGATGGGCCCTGACTCCATAAAATGACTAGAAGTCATCGAATCCGTGATAGTATCCATACACGAGAAATCAAGTTTCTGAACTTGGAAGACCGTCCGAAAAGGCATGAAGCCTATCGGTTGTGTTGGGATCTATAAAGAAATAGACATGGATGTTTAACATCTATGAAATAGTCAACATGTCGGAAATAAGTTTACGGCAACGTTCAAGGAGTTGACTATGACAAGATTTGATCTTTCATAGCGATATTTAGTCTTGACGGATTAATGTAGTAACCACTACATATAATTTGGTATATGGTAGTTGAATAAACAAAACAAGGTTCTTCTAATAGAATGGTTACCTAGGACGTGTACATGACATGGTCCGAAGGGTTTTGTTAATTCAAAGGGTGCTAAAAGGGCATGCAAACTTCAATAGTTGAAATAAGCATAGCGGAGTTGGAATCTTCACCATGATGAAACTGTTAAAAGAGTTTAAATTCATCAGAGATGATGAAGATGCTTGCATTTGCAAGATATTAAGTGGGAGCGCTGAGACATAGTTCTAATACATTATGTAGAGGATATATTGTTGATTGGAAATGATGTATCTTGTATTGACACAAGTTAAGAATTTCATTAAAATGAGATTTCAATGAAAGACTTGGGCAAACCCAGAATATTTGGCATCAATATCTATATGGATAGATTGAGGCGCTAATATGGTTGTGCCAGACATACATATATGAGATATTGAAAGGGTTCAATATGGAAACAACAAGAAAGGTTCTTGCTGCATGGAAAGGATTGTATCAAGATTCAAGTGTTTCAACACTTGTGAGTAAAATCACATGAAGATTTTGATCGATTATACCATGATATGTATATATCCAGAATGTCCTATGCTCTAAATGTTATGAGCACATACCAGAATGATTCATAAGATGATCATTGGACGATAGTAAAGATATTCTTATGAGCTTTGGAAGAACTAAGAATATATTATGTATAAGTGAAAAATAGTTAAAAGTAGTTCATTGTAAAGTGTTACATTGATACTAGTTTTGTCATAAGATACAAATTAAATTTATCTCAATTTATACTATGGGTGGCACAATGTAATGGAAAGGATGTTCCATGGTGGATTTGGATGAGTTCCAAAGTTGAGACATTGTGACGGATACTACAACAAAAGGCTAAGTATATAACTGCTATAGTAGCAACAAAGGAGGGCATTTGTGTTAAGTAGTTTGTTATCAAACTAGGTGTGGTTCAAAGTGGGATAATACTATGAAGATATATTGTGTGACAATAATATCAACATATTTTAACCGGAACAAACTAAAGGTCTCACCAAAGGACCAAATTTATATAATGCCATCTCATTTGAGAATGAGTGATGCGTAGAGACGCAAAGACATGCAAATACACACGGACCTGAAACTGTCAGATCCGGACATTATGTTAACCACTAGCAATAGTGTATATGCAACACCAGAAAGCCATAGGTGTTCAATACGCAAAGTTTTTCAAACAAGATTATTGACTCTAGTGCAAGTGGGAGACTGAAGGGAATATGCCCGAGAGGCAATAATAAAGTGGTTATTATCTTATTCCATGTTTATGATAAATGTTTATTTTGCATGCTATAATTGTATTGATCGGAAACGTCAATACATGTGTGTTTAATAAACAAAAAGGGTTCCTAGTTATGCCTCTCTTATAGACTAGCTTGTTGGTTAACAAGATGATCAAGGTTTCCTGATCATGGACATTGGATGTTGTTAATAACAAGGTCACAATATTGGTGGAATGATGTGATGAACATTCATCCGAAGTATAGCATTACGATCAAAGTCATTATGTTTATATTGCTATAACATCATACGAAGTAATCTTTATCCTTAGACCATGAGATCATGTTAATTGCTAACACCAGAAGAGTATCTTGATAACATCAAACGTCACACCGTAACAGGGTGACTATAAAGATGGGTTTAGTGCTACGAAGGTGTTATATTGAGGCTCATGGATCAAGAGTGGAATTTGTCAATCCAGATGACGGATAGATATACTCTGGGCCCTCTCGGTGATATCACATTAAGATAGCTTGCAAGCAAGTGATGTGATCACTAGAATGTTATATCACGGGAACGAGAAAAGAGTGCATGTCGGTAACGAGATCAAACTAGGTATGGAGATACCAATGATCGAATCTCGGACATGTAATATATCGCGAGACAAAGGGATTTAGTTACTAGCATTAAAGGTTCTCACGATCACAGAAGTCATAGTTGAATGTGTAGGAGTCAGTATGGATCTCCAGGTCCCGCTTCTGATTATTGATCTGAGAGGAGTCTCAATCATGTCTGCATTATTCGTGAACCATAGGGTGACACACTTAAGAGTTACCGGACACCATTTTGGAGCACATATGTTTCAGACGAAAGAATTGCAAAGCGCAGGAATTGTTTCGATAGAAACCGGAAATTGTTTCGATAGAAACCGGAAATTGTTTCGGGTGAAATTGCAGAAAGTGGTTCTGCATGTGATATTGAAATATTGCAAGGGGTTATATGTGAATGTTTGTTAATTAAAGTAATTAACAAAAATTCTGAATAAATTTAATAAATATTTTTATTAAATGAGAGAGTATTAAACTTGGAGAATTTTAATGCATTTAAAGTAGGGACTTTAAAGGGGAATGTGAAGAGGCATTTTAATGTGGAGGGGTTACCACCACATGAATGGGGAAGGTGAGGAGTCACCCCTCCCCCCATGCGCCGGCCATGAAGGAGGGGCACCCCCCTCCTCCTATAAAAGGCCACCCTCTTCCTTCTTCCACACACCTCCTTGTGAAGGATCTCTCTCCCCCTCTAGAATTATTCCCCCATGGTCTCGGATTAGCGAGATACATGTTCCTGGTGGCATTTCGTCTGGAAGGAGTTGCTGCTTCCTCTGGATCGCTGGAGCGAGGAGGTGGAGGTTGTCCGGTGGCTTGAACGTGTGTGCGAGTACGGATGCGCTGCTGAGTTGCGGCGCTCGGACTTCCACTCGATCTTGAGATCGGCAAGTGTATGACTACATCAACCACGAGTTCCTACTCGTTAAAAAAACTCGTTGTCTTCGAGGGTAAGTTCTCGTTGGATGTATGTCCACCCGTTGCTTTGTACCTAGTAGATAGATCTTGGCGTGTAGTTCTCATCGTAGGAATTTTTTTGTTTTCTATGTTGCGGACCCAATAGCAGACATGTGGAGCATGGCGTGTGTGGCCCAGAGTGGACATGGCATGGCACATGTGTCAGCACTGGACGCGCAGACGTGTGCCAAAGGGGATGTTCCAGGCTTATTGTTAATCGATGAGGGCGTCGTTCTTCTAAGAGTGGGTGTATGTGAGCTCCTGGCGCATGGTTTAATAGGATTGATAGGATATCCATACCAACAAGTTGCAACTTCTTTTCCGGGGCTCATCTTCAAAGTAACTCTAGGTTAAGCGTGCTTGGCCTAGAGAAATTCGAGGATGGATGATCGACCGAAAAGTTGTTCCCGGATATGCACAAGTGAGAATAAAGTGCACAGAAAAGACTAGTGTTGGTCTGTGGGACCAGTCTAGAGATCCTAGTAAGTGTGAGATCCTGGCGCGTGGCTTAATAGGATACCCATACCAACAAGTTGCAACTTCTTTCCAGGGTTCATCTTCAAAGGAACTTCAGGTTAAGCGTCCTTAGCCTTGAGCAATTTGAGGATGGGTGACTAGCCGGGAAGTTGTTCCTGGGTGCACACGAGTGAGGACAAAGTCCACAGAAAGGACAAGTGTTGGTCTAGCAAGTCTAGAGATCTTAGTAAGCTGTCAAGGGTGATAGCCACCAGTCCGGAGAGGCTAGGGTGCCACACCATGTCGGATCCATTGCCCTTACCTAACACATACACACATCATCATAAAACCGGAGGCCTCACCCAACCGTCCAGTGGTGAGATTGGGAGCACAAACCGGTCCGTGAGACCGTCATCACCCACGAGTGCACATGCTCCAGAAGTCGTTGTCGCCATCTTCTGCCAGCCTATCTTCAAGACTGGGATCAAAGCATTGACCTTGCCAGACCTATCGTCACCGCCACCACGACACCACACGGTGCCACCTCCCTGCTAGCGTCCATCGTCACAAGTGTGCCTTTGAGGCCCTGCTGCACCATTCCACCGAGATCCGTCGTCGTCGACTCAGTAGATGCAACCTTTTCCACCTTGGTCACCGCGCAAGAAGCACACGAAGACCAATGTCTAGAAACTAAAGCCATCCACCTGTCCATCCAGGTGATGTATGTCTCCGAAGATGATGCCCCACGGGTTGACGACTCAAGAACGTCCCATCATCCCATCCAGGAAAGCCAGGATCTTGGATTTCCATCGGAACACATATGGAATGAGAACCGCCTTCACAATGCCTCCAACGAGGTAAACGACACCCATAGATAGCGCCATTGACAGAAGATCCTCGCACATGGCATCGGCTGGGCCACCAACTCCTCCTTGCCGCCATTGACCGCAATGTCCCAAGGATGTGTCTGATCCACCCGGGAGCCACCATGAGGACGACACTACCACCTGAATCTCACCACAGTCGGGATGGACCGTCGAAAGCAGAGGAGTATGCTTCACTAAGCCATCGATGCCATGCCACGCGCGGCGAGGAACCCCGCATCTGCCCTCGTAACCCCGTTCTCCTAGCCACCACCGTTCCATGGTCGACGCACCGAAGATCCGACTCTGCCTCGCACGTTCGTCGTCTAGAGCCGCTCGCCGGACTCGGTCCTGAGGTCCACCACCACGAGAAGTCCCCGGGGAAAGGAGACAAAGGTCCGCCGTCCGCTGCGCGGTGCTTTGTCCACCAGCTTCCTCCGGCGGCAGCGGAAGGTAGCGGGATGAGGGTGGGGGCAGCGGTGGACCAAGTTGAAAACTTATATTCAAAAGTGTGTAACTTGGGTTAAAAAATACAAAATAACGGGTGAACTGTACACGTACCAGGATTTCAAGACCTCAGCAGAAAATTGTTGAGTGACGGCAGCAAGTGATTGAGTTTAGTAGTTCTTCATAGAAAATTATTGACTCTAGAGATGTGGTAATATGGAGAAAACAGAATTGTTTGAAGCACGCACAGAACCGGAAGAGACCCTTGTTAAAAGAGAGGAGGACGGTGCTGAGTGTTCGCCCACTTCAGAGTCTTCACTTTTAGAGAGAAATTTGTGTCTGCATCTCACTAAAGAAGGATCCATTTTCATTGTTACCGTACCGGCTATGAAAATTAGGTCTGCTTGCCCATCTACCTTATGTCGAAGCAGAGTAAAATAATTTAATAAAACAAAGTTGAATTGTAACTCAGAAGATAAAGTTGAATTGCAACTCGAATTTGACCTCCTCGGGACAAGAGGAGGTCAATAAAAATAAAAATTAGTCAATCAAAGGTCCAGCTGGTTTAGTGTGCAAGTTCCATTTTGACGATTTTGAAACTTGGGTTCTGGTGAACCCATGCCCATCAGCGTATTTGCGTGCCTTGGAGGGGTGTAAACCACTAGGGTGTCATCAAGAACTCTGCTATTTCAAAAAAAAATCGTTCTTTTGAAATCTCTTTGATTTTTTGAAGCAAACAGGGGAAAAAACAGCGAATAATAAGTAAATTTCGTTAATGCTTTCTTGAAAAGTGTGCTTTAATATTACTTCCTTGAATTGAGTTGGTCTAGATACGAATGTATCTATATACAAAAACATGTTTAGATATATTTAAATTTGGATAAACATAAGTCAGGTATTTTTTGATGGAGGGAGTACGAGAAACCAGCTGAAAAATGAAGCGTCTCCGTACCCTCTCCCTTGTGTAATCAAATCGCCACCAGTAGAAAAGATCGAAGCTAGATCTAACTCTTGAGACTGAGAGCTTCTGACCGTCATCTTTTTAAATTCAGTTGACTAGGAATCGAGCAGATTGTTATCTTATTGCAGGCATGTGAAGTAGACGTCGCGGTCCAACGTAGCTGCCACACCGACTCACACCGTCGTATCGTATCGTATCACACTTGCAAGAAAAGCTCGACGCTCCCACCAAGCTTCACAACGTGAACAGTGGTCACTCAAGACGAACCGGCCCTGTCACTGTTGTTGGACAGTGCAATAATATTACTACTCGTAGTCGTAGTAGATCCGTAGTTAGATGCACATGCGACACTAACAGAATGATCGCTTGACCATCCAGTAGTCATATCACTGTCATCAAGTGATCAATGGTGAATTTTTAATGAACGGAGAGGAACGGTTGTTCATGTGCCGAGTGGCTATGTGAATCGATTGGTGCACAGAGGCAGGGGCTTTTAACCTACTCCGTCCGTTTTGAAATATGAGATATTTTAGCTTTGTAAATTGAGTGTATCTAGACTTATTTTAGTGTGAAGGTTTATATAGGTTTAGAGTAAACTATACGCCAAAAGATATCTAGATACACTTTTTTCACAAAACTAAAACATCTTATATTTTGAAACGGATGCAATGGTATGCGGCACCGACTTGAGCACGATGGCGCACACAGGCAGGGGCTTTTAACCTACTCCCTCCGTTCGGAAATATAAGGCGTTTAGCTTCGTGAATCGAATGTATCTAGATATCTTTTAGTATATAGGTTCGTAGAGGTTCGAAGTAAACCTATACACTAAAATATGTTTAGATGCACTTATTGCACAAAGCTAAAACGTCTTATATTTCTGAAACGGAGGGAGTATTTGTCATTGAAAAATGGTATGCAGGCACCGACTTGAGCACGATGGCGACGCACGCGGCCGTCCGAGCAGAAAAAAGTTAGTGTTCTACCGCAGCATGGGCTCATCATGTGTGTTAAAAGTCCCTTCCTCTTCTTTAGGGGTAAGCATGCAAGCAGTTTCCTTTTTAACTAATGGTGGTCACAATGTACAACGATCAAGCCTCTTATCTCATCTTTGGGGTTAAGTGTGCAAGCAGTTTCTTAACTATGTTTGTCAGTGTGCAACGATCAAGCCTCTTACCATGCTTGGTAGGATGATCCTGTCTATGCCTACAGCACAATAAATGAATCAGCTAATCTTCCCACGGCAGGCGCGCGCGCACACACACACGAAAAAAAGATCTGATCTGACTATATTCCACGGGGCAGCTGCCTTTACGTATATTGTGACAATGCTTCTAGTGATCTGGCTAATCAGTTAGTTGTCAAGAGGTCCACTTGTCAGGGACAGTGAGGAAGTACTTGGACATGGCTTTCCTGAACCTCTTCTTGTACTGCAACGGAGATATCACGGTGGGGGCTTCATTCTTGGGGCCGCCTAGGATGCCTGAGGCCTTCACCCAGGTCTCTAGCTGCTTGTCCCACGTGTATTGCCGCAGGTAATCGATGATGCCAATCACGAGTTCTTTCTTCTCCTCGTCAATTCCAACAAGAAGCGAGTAGTCCATCACAGCCGCTGACTGCAAAGTAGAAGATAGAATTACAACCATCATATTATGAGCGATACATGTCACTTACTGGGACAAGACTAGATGTGCATGAACTCCTAGAATGCCCACACAAATGAGTCGTGTTACTGTAAATTGCTCCAAAAGAGTATACAGTGCAATACCATTTTTGAGACAAATACATGTTGAGGTGAGGAAGGAGTTGGATTAACATGACTATTTCATTTTTGAGGAACAAAGGAATAAAGATTGTCGCAGCAAGCTGAACCTGGATGGTCGCTAACATTATTTGCAAAATTAAAGCAAGGCATGCAGCTTGTGGAAGATGGAAATATCACAGAAACAGAGTGTTCTTTCATTTGGAGGCTGCAATATGTTCGTTCATACCTCCAGAAAAGAACCTGTCAAGCCGGTTAGACACTACTATGCACAAAGAAATATACTATATAGTACAAAATACAAATACGGGGAAAGTGTAATTGGTGCTAATAATGTGGCAACATGAAAGTTTGCTAGATCTTCAATGTATTGGTTAAACAGTACTACTATGCCGAAAGCAGTGTAACAACGTACCGCAAGAAATGAAGTATCATTCCAGACAGCTCTTTCCAATATTCGTTTTGCTCGGCTCCCCAAAAATATAGGCTTTGTATGCAATGCCTCTATGAGGTTTGAATCTAACAAGACTTTACTGTCACCCGATGTGTAACGAGAGCGTAATGAACCTTTAAGATCATACACCCTAGGTATATTTCTTTCGAAAAAAAGATTCTCCATCACCATCAGGTCCATCTTTACTTCCTTCCCACCTTTCAAGCCCTTGACATTAACCTGAATTCAAGCAAAGCAAGCAAGATCAAATCTAAGAACATTGTTTAGTGTTTGCACTTGGCAGTGGGATAAATCATGCACAGACAATTCAAGTACAACAAACCTGATACAATCCTACTATTTTTGCCAGGCATGTTGGACTACCAGACGTCAAGGATTCCATTAAATACTTGAAGTACTGAGGAGCAAATTCTACAAATGAGTCCAGCTCTGTCTTGGTGACTTGCTTGATTATGAACCTCTCATCCAGTGTCCTTGCAAAGTAAACATTGCTTTTCCCACCTTGCGCAGACCATCTCTTGCAGCGACTCAGTGAACGGATGTAATCAATATCCTTTGGGCAGCATTTCTTTCGAAGAGCAGCAAAATGCTTTTCAAAATAACAAATCACAGAGAACTTTGCTTTATCTGCAGGAAGAGGAGTTTCGTCGTCAAAAGAAAACTTAAAGTGAGTTTCCTTATATTCCAGATTGTCTTCTTGTGAGGGCAAGGACCCCTCAAGCCCATGGCTGAACTCGGTGGCATTTGGGAGATGTGAAAAACTCAAAATTGAATTTAGTTTCCGTGTGACTTGCTGCACATATTCTTGTGAAGTCATGGCGTATGCAACAATACTGGTGGGTTCATCATCATAGACTGCAACAACAACATCCTCATTGCCAATCTGGGGCAAGAGTAAGCGTGCCCCATCATCAACCATATGTGAAACGGATGAGATATATGTGGGTGCACGAGTAAGAATAACACTTAGTTTCTCTATGGCCCCAGGTGACCTTTGAGAACAAGCCCTCCTTATGTTTGGCATTGGATCTTTTGTGATGCTTGTCAAACCCCCAAAGTGCTCAGCCGATCTGAATGACGACAGATGCAATGAAGTAGGAGCTAATCCAGTGCGTTCTCGCTTACGCGATGCCAGTGTAGAATCAAATGAGTGAATTCTAACAGGGGCATTCTTGTAACTTCGATTTTCCAACAAATTAAAGGATCCATTTCCATCAATGTTGGTGAAACCTTGTGAAAGATCATACTGTAACTCCCTAGATCCAGTCCATGCCAAATCAATATTATCAGAAAAAATAGATGCAAGTGAGGGTAACCGCTCAATAGGTTTCATATCAATGGCAGCTTTAGTACTTGGCCGTTCATTCTCTCTGTTGAATTTACTGAAGACCTTCTCAAGATCTTCTGTATCATCAACAGGACAATCAACCATATCAATCTGCAATTTTTTCTCAGCCATACTGTACTCGTCCTCATTCAAGCAGCCCTCTCTGGATAACAAAGATTTTCTTGGACTTCCTGAAAACTTTTTCGGACTTCCTGGTAACTGCAAACATGTGGGTTTCCCAATATTTGTATCCACTTGAAGCAATTCTGTTTTCCATTCCTTCAGTCTGATGTCCAAGAGAATTTCAGTAGCAGGATTGGTCTTTGAAACATGGCCATTTGTTACAAGAAGTGAATCTATGTAACATAGCCTACGATCCCAAAGGTAAGCATCAAGAATAAGACCACGCCTCAAGCGGTTGAGCTCAAGAATATCAATTGATGCCTGCAAATAGCTATCTCTAATAACTGGTAAGAGCAAAATCTGCATAGGAAAAAAAGTTAAAATCAACATAAGCATTTGCAACCCATCATAAATGCATGTAAGACAAGATAAATCTGATTGCATCACCTCGTATTCATTTCTTTCCATTTTCAGCAAATCCTTCATCTCAATTATCTGCCTTCGAATACCAGTCTTGACTGGTTCATCCTCAATTAGAATACTTTTTTCAGTGCGATGGAGAAAATCAGTTATCTCCCAATGCAAGGACTTCATTTGGCCATATATCTACAAAAAGTAGACATAGCATTTGTTCTTCAGGACACAGCTAATTAACAAACACACATGATGCAGATAATGAATATGACATCATATATTTTTGAAAATCACATACCTCAACTGCCACCGTTTTAGTCCAGTCTTGTGGACTGTGACAGTTGAAACACAATACTGAGGGGGGGAGGTTAACCGATAGAATATCAACAGGAGAATATCGGAAGAAGGCCACCATGTTCCCATATCTGATAAGTTAGCAGGTAAACTGAGATTTCATCGCGGATTCAACAACAAGAATTTGCAAGGGATAGAGACGACATGTACCCATAGAAACGAAGACAGTCCCTCTGGAGAGAATGCCCACAGCTTGCAACTCGGTTAGCAGTAGCATGATTTGAAAAGCTTAGCTCTAAGAATTTCCCAAATGACAGGCCCCAAGCAGCATCTGACAAAATTACTCTCCGCGTAGCAGGTGGTACACCATTCTTAGGTTCGCACTTGAGGCATCTATGCCACATCCATATCCTGCCATCATGCTCGCCTGGCAACTTCTGAGACAGAAGCCGCCTAACACTAATTGTTAAGCTCCCGTGCTGATGAATATAGCACCTTACATGTGATTCAGATGGTTCTTTACATGATTCACAGCAATACGCCTGATGAAGGAGATAGACAAAACATTATGTTCAAATACTAGTGAAGTTCCAAAATGATATATTGAACATCAACATACAAATGAGTATGATAAATACCTGATCAAATAAGTCTTCCCGGAGGTATCTCCCAAGAGGTTTATCAAAGCTACCGTAAAACTTTATGCGGAAGAGCTGTGGACGCTCACATACCAGGCTTTTGGGGATACAAGTGCTTGACAGGGAAACTAAGATGCTCTGATGGTTGTCAGCGGTAGGAAGGTATTCACCAGAAAACTCGGTTTGGTCATTCAGGTCTCTTGCAGGAAAGTCATGATATGTTTTATGATTCCACTGGTCTACTTCTTGACTTTTCTTCCCTGGCAACACGTGTTGATTGTCATTGTTTGCAATGGTAAACAATGCAGACTAATAGAAATACTGAAAATGCATCGCAGACACACAGTACCTGAAGTTCTTGAATCACTATCCAAGAAATATGGAGGTATTTTACACCCACTGCATGAATCAATTTCATGGGATAAGTAATGATCAATAGGATATTCAGATCCTCTATGCTCAAGAGGCGATTCAGATTCCCTGTGCTCAACAGGAGATCCAGATTCCCTATGATCAAAGATGACACATTCGCCTCCCACATTCAAAGATACTGAACTAGGTGATACCGAATTTTCCTCAAACATAATACGTGAATCATTGCCTTGTACTTGAAGTTCATGAGACACATCAACATCAACAGATGCAGATAAATAGTCTGTGTCACTTTGCATATCTGGCACCACTATCACAGGCCTCAAAGGAAATTTAGGAAGAGTTGCTCCTTCATCAGCAAAGAATGATGTTTCCAGAGAGAGGTGATAAGCGGCAAAAACTGCAAGTTGTACTGCACGTTTAATTTTCTTTAGTTCCTCCCTACAGGCCCCTCTCAGTAAAACCTAAATAAAATGAGACAAAATTATTAGAAATCTAATAAAATATGATAGAAAATTAAAATTCAAAATAGTTATATTAGTACTCCCTCCGATTCATATTACTTGTGTCGCTCAAATGGGTGTAGTATCTAGACATGTTTTAGTGCTAGATACGTCCAATTCAGCGACAAGTAATATGAATCGGAGGGAGTAATATATATCGGTCATCTAACAACCAAGTGTTTCATGCTTAATGTTAGCAACATGACTTGAATAAAATGTTCATGGAATTGCAAAGAGATACTTACTGTGCAGCCCAAACGCCTTGGGCAGCCTTCAAAGAACATCAGTGTCTTTGTTGACCTCCTGTTTGTCTGCTTTCCTGACGGGAATTCTACAAATTTCTGCACCTTGAACGTTTCACATTGGCCTAGCCTCGCCGAAGCAATATTGTCAATTGATGAGGCAATCTGTGCTCCAGTGCATCTTGATATCCTCTCCAAAAGCGGCCTCTTAACATTTAAAACTAATGAAATTCCTTTTTCCAAAAGCTCTTGGGCATATGATGAGACACTCCTCTCAACTAGCAGTACATTTGGTTGCCGGGATTCTATCTTTCCGACAATCATTCTCAGGTGCTCCTTCTCCTGCATTAACGACATTTCTTCAGCAAAAAAAAAACATGACAACAACAGCAATAGAGATGCAACTGAATAGTAAGTGCAAACCTGTTCAAGTATATTGTCAATAGATGCTAATTTATTAGTGACCCTCTGATACTCAAGTGCTCCCCCTAAAATGAGCAATTTCGCATTTTTATGCTCAGAGATCATGCGTTTGTGTTTTAAGTTCTTGGAACAAACAACTCCTCTAATAAGATCGCTGCATAGAAGAAACTACCTATGAGTTTCACATGTGGGAACTGTGAAGTATAATCATGTAAATAGTAGTGTAAACACAGGAAAGATAACATACCTATCAATCGGATTCCCTGATGCAATACATTTGATCTTCACATAATCAGTAGGATCCATGCTGCCACCTTTCTTTGTATTTGGTCTCACATAACTAGCAGCCAGCCAGGATAAGGAGGACACTACCTCAAGCCAACTTATGCAACCATCATCATTTCCCACACTGATACCTTCTCCATTCAGTAATTGAGCCACTAGAGCTCGAAAATGGCCAAGTACTGCATTCCTCAGATCCTCTTTATGAGCTATCTCTGTGCCCATACCAACACCAACAATTTTGTTAGTGCTAAAGCAACCAAGAGCAAGAAGATTGCTTGACTCCTCAACCTCATCCTCATCCTCATCCTCATCATCGAATCCAAATAATCTCGACTCGGCGTCATCACCCTCATCTTCTGGCAGTGGTGGGCACCAAATATTGGCATCAAAGTCAACTGGATGTCCAGCTGTGTCGCCTTCCACACCGCTGCCAGCAACACTGCCATATCGCTTAGTGCCATAACCAGGAGAATCCAGGCTGAAACGGCCGTTTCTCCTGGATGTTTGTGTGCCGTCATTCTGCCAAACCATCCAGGTTGGGCTCTTCAAGGGGCTTAGGGTTGTAGACCGATTGAGCTCGTTAGCGGTGCCAACACTAACAGACTCGGTGTCTGAGAAGTCATGTAAGTAGTCATTCCCTGGGGTGAAAAATTGAACCCCAATCTCGTCGTTTTCTTGGCCATCTGCTCTCCTGCATCCATGAAAACAAGTTCAGCCACAAATCAGCACAATGAGTAAATCGATTATAAAATACAAGGTCATGAAACATAATGATCCATGAGAGTTACTTGCATGTTATCACTACTCATGACCTAGTCACCGATTTTTCTTTCCCTTATAGTAATAATAATCCACCCAGCACGCTAAGACGTTGAGGTGATCTAATTCTTCTCCGCTCTTTATTTTGAAATGACACCCTACTCAATCCCGTTTTCCTCCATAGCAAGTCAAAAAAAATGAAAGCAAAGGCGGTGGATGCCGAGTCATGCCTACCTGACAGCATGGCAGCGGAGAAGCTGCGGCGAGGAGATCTGACGGCGGAGGGCGATGGCACGCCTGCCCCCGGATCTCGCCGCGGGCGGCGGCGGCGAATCCACTGGGGATACGTCCCCGCTGCGCGGCGGCGTCGGGGGCAACGGCGGCGCGCTCTCCCGGCGGGCTTCTTCGTCGGCGGTGACGGTCGTGGAGCCGGTGATGAGGGCTCGGAACTTCTGCACCACCCCCAGGACCGAGAACTCCACCACTCCCATCGCCAGCAAACCGTGAATTCAACTCCGGAAAAAGGATTATAAGGAAACAGAAAAGAAAAAACCTACTCCGTAACAAAGATATGCTAAAAAAGCTGCACGCCTTGGCGTCGGCAGAGGCTAAAATTCCTCTCCGGCGACGAGAAGGCAGCGAGTGACCCGATTCGTAAAACGTGCGGGGAAATCCTTCCTGTGTTTGTGTCTTCTTCTTCGACTCTGTGGTAGTGTCTATGTACAAGCGGCGCCTAGTTAATGCGAGGCATTTGGGGGTCAGCCAATGCCCGACTGGTGCGGGAGCATAGGTCGGGTCGCTGGCCGGCCGTCGTGCGGCTGCGCTACGAGCGCGCCACGGCGGGTGTTGCCCAGGAGTTGGCGCGCGGGATCACGACGTAGAGGGAGGAGAGCATGGCCGTAGAGGAAGGAGTTGGGAGCTTGGAGGAGGAGCAGCAGACGGAGAGAGGGGAAAAACTTTCGGCAACGGCGGATTGGCGGTGAGAGAGAGGTAGTAGAAAGGAAGTGGGGGGTGGGGTCTTTAATTCCGGACGGAGGAAGAGGGTTTTTATGAAGAGAAAAAGACGGCATTAATGGCTGATTACTGCACAAATTGGGTAGTCTCGAGCGATTTACTTGGGAATATTCCAACAAAATAAATATAGAAGGTTCGAATTTTTATGTAATCAAATTCGTGATTCCAAATGCTGTGGACGGACGGATGGGATCTGTTGGGGTGTGTATGGCTCTTGGCCGAGTCTCCTAAAGGGAGAAGATGGTCAAAGTCAAACTTAATAAATTTTGACTAAATATTTAGAAAATAGTATGAACATCTACAACATTAACTTTATATTATTATAATTATCATGAACTATATTTTCATATTATATGCATTTGACATTAGAAAAGTTAGTGTGTTTTTACTTATAGTTGGTCAGACTTTATAAAAATTGATTTTGACCAAACCTAATAGGCATCCTAATTTGGGAAAGAGGAAGTATTTCATTCCATGTTTCCCCTCGGGTTGCTCATCACTTCTTGATAATTTGGTAAACCCTCATTAAAACAAACACATTGAATGCTTAGTTACATTCTTTTTATTTTATTAATAATTAATTATGTAATTACCATGTTCCAAAATATAAAACAAAGTTGGGGTTTATGAATTTTGTGTCTTTTATAAAGGAAAAATGAGATGGGGAAAGAGAGGCAGAGATTACTTTGTGTTTTCCTCATGATTATTCTTGAGAATCTGGTAAATATCTCACTAAGAAAAGCGTATAAAGGCTTGCTATTTTTTATTTTGTCTTTTTCTACCTGTTTTCCCTGAATTTAAATTATTTTATTGATTTTCTGTCATTTCTTTGTTTTCCCGCGTGTATCATAGCTACCAGAGATATTGCACCCTCCATCAAAAAAATTAGAGTAACCCATATGCGACGAAATTTTGCCCAAAATGTAGGAGAATATTGTACACAAGTACAATACACTTTAGTATAAAAATGCAATAGAGAAAAATATCAACTAAGGATTTAGTTTTAAAATCACTATTTGTCCTGTATGTAAAACGTAGTTAATACGAGAGTGATACACACATTTAAAAAACAATGTGTGCGGTTAGTACCAATTGAACAAATATGTACAGTTAGGACTACTAAATCAATGAGAACTTTTATTTCCATTAGTCAATTACGCGACCCGAGCCTCCAACCTATATCCACACGTGTGTGTGGCAGATTATATATGCCTAGTACATAACGATGATATCATTTTGAGTGCACGTGAACCAGGGGATTTTAAATCGGAATAGGATTAATCATGGAGCCAAAAGTGGATAGAGGACCACACTAATCTCACATGGCTATATATATCAGATAGTTATTATGTGGATTGAATGAGCAATATTGTCCTAAAAGGGTGATTAATTTATACTATGTAAAACAATGCCATAAATTGGATATCTTGCCAAATCAATAGTAGTCAGAAATAGTTGTCGAGAGCTTCTTTTGGTGCTACATTGATATTTGTAATTAATTGTTTGATTTTGTGCCACCTTGCAATATTCATGCCACTGCATTAGGAATTTCTCTGTCGTTTAAATGCACATATTGCACGTACTAATTGAATATAACCCCCACCCACCAACAACACACATACACAAAAAGATATTTGAGGAGAGTTAATCACTTGGAAGATAGTTTGTAAATTTATCTTCTTGTCGAAAACTATTTCTCTATGTTTTCCTGAAATTCTTACCCTCTATATATCAGATAGTTATTATGTGGATTGAATGAGCAATATTGTCCTAAAAGACTGATTAATTTATACTATGTAAAACAATGCCATAAAAATGATATCTTGCCAAATCAATAGTAGTCAACAATAGTTGTCGAGGACTACTTTTGGTGCTACATTGATATTTGTAATGAATTGTTTGATTTTGTGCCACCTTGCAATATTCATGCCATTGCATCAGGAATTTCTTGTAGATTAAATGCACATATTGCATGTACTATTTCAATATAACCCCCACCCCACCACCAACACACACACACACAAAATATCTGGATAGAGTTAATATCTTGGACGATAGTTTGTGAATTTATCCCATTTCTTGTCGAAAACTATTTCTCTATGTGTTTCTAAAAAAATTACCCCCTATTTGAATTGAATGAGCTATATGGGATTTTCCGTAGGCTTTTAATATGTGGAACTTATCTCTTGCATAATCATCTTTTAGTTCAAAGGAACAAAACAAACATAAGCTTTAGATTTTCTTAGACAATGAATTACAACACTCCGGCCTCTATATATTGCAATGATGCAATATGCACACAACCAAAATGTTGATGTCTGACGCTTGACTTGCGGAAGGCAAGAACAAGAATATGCCACAACAAAAGTACGCCATGTGGTGACTAATATCGAGGAATCATGACACATAGCAACAAAATTAAAATTAAAATTCAAACACATTCGCAAAATTCGGACATCGCAGGTCATAGTAGGAGCACCAAGACAACGTCTTCAATACTAATACGACACCGATGCCAAAAACCATCTAGCGCAGGACGACGAGTGCAGGTTTTCACGTATAGGGCTCACATATCGAACCCAAAATAATGCCTTCACGAAGAAGATGATTTTACGGGTATTATCATGTTGGATCTAACCGACAAACACAAGATCAAAGTTATTCGTGTGGGCGGCCAAAAATCCCAACATGATTGACCGATCAATGAAGGCTACATCCTGGGCAATTCATTTAGGTGTGAATAGTGTCCTCAAAAAAAATTGCGTGAACATTTTTTAACATCATGAAAAACAATTTTATATAACACAAATATTTTCTTAGTTGCAATCATGATGCAACTCGAAAATGCACAATTGTAACTCAGTGTGCAAATCTCAAACATGCATACCACAAAGGTGATTCACCTGCCGAGGACTTGATCGAGCTTTACATTAAATCTGTCAGGTGAGAATTAGCAAACCAAATTTTATTTGAATTCGAATACCGTATGTACGGTGGTGTCGAGAACCGTGCACCGGAATATTTCATTGACATTTTGATGGTTTACATTCTGGCAATGTTTTAGCCTTCAGTAGTCAATCAAATCTGCTGTCTTTTGGCCATGGAAATTGGCCCCTGCGAAGTGTTTGAGCCACACGCATGTTCGCACCCTTACCAGGCTGGCATTATTTGACTATACATAATTTCTCCCTTAAAGTCGAACCTAGCTTGATCGATCGATGTTGTGTCCCGCATGCATGAGCCCCACGTACCTACCTAGCTGGCTGTTGCTTGCTGATCATAGATAAAAACAATTATATTTTGAATCACTTGGAAGCGATTATTTTATGAATTACTTATCGACATGTACTTTCGGGGTCAGGAAATGCATCCAAATGTTTGACCAGATAACGTCCTGAGTCAAATCCAATCATCGTCCCCCGAAGACATGGATAAGGGAGTCACTCGTGCTAGTATACCCTATCAGCAGGAAAGATTCATCCACATTAAAATATTATAAAATAATTTGAAAGCGTAATCTAATTAATCAACTTAATAATTAATAAAAGTGTATCTTAATAATGTGATGTCACGCCCACAGTGCACGCAAGACACACTACGAGCCAACTAGCTAGCTTAAATGTCACGCCCACAGCCCACTGTGTAGAGTAATTTTATAAGTTAGGTGGTAAGTTATTTGGTTCAATAAATTTAGGTAGGCAGGCCCCCGTTAACTAGCACGTTAGTTTTATCTCTAGTAAATAAATTCAACTTTCCTGTAATAGAATGGTTGAATGACAGTTTTGTCCTTGAAAATACAAAATGCAAAACATGAATACTAATAACAATGAAGGAAATAGGCGACGAAAAGAAGACATATAGTAACTATGAGCGTGTTTGGTTCACGGTTTTGTAACATAACTTGATTACGATGGTAATATCTACCTCTAAAATATATTTAGTTCAAACAAGTTTCCTATAAACAAATCTCACCGCTACACGTCCCATACCAGTCACACCCCTACGGCCTCCGGTAACAGTTACCAAGCCCAATTTCTTCTATCTCGATCCGGACCTAATCTCGTCTCCTCCATTGAGTCTCGCCTTCGCCAATCATCGAGTCCTCCTACCGCCGCCGCCGGGAGCGGCACGGGCCCATGACCCATCATTCGCCCTCCTCTTCACCACCTGCGGCTGGCACGTGAGGGCACGTGTGGAGCGGCGGCAACGAGGAGGTGCGTCCAACGATCCCCCAAGCTTGGGCTATGCACCGCTCCTTCTCTGGATTCCTTCTCCTCTTTCCATCTATCTTGGAGCCCTCCCTCTAGATCTTTATTTAGATTAATTTATTTTCTTTGGAGTTCATAGTGTTCTTGATCCGAACTTCCGAAGATATGGGAAAAAAATAAGAGTTGTGATTTATCCCTTTGTGTTATCCATATGAACCAAACATATTCAGAAACTCCCCATTGTGGCACCACTACCCCTTCAATTGATTCCAATATTGTTTACGCTTACAGAACTGAACCAAACATGTTTTATATATTATGTCTCCTTGTAGAGATTACACATGATTGTACTATAAGTTTGAAAGTGGAGTTCCTTAGATTATTATGACCTTGTAATGTCAAATGGAGAAGGTTTTCTTCATTTTATCGGATTCACATGCTTAGTACTCCCTCCATCTCAAAATACATGTCGGAATTTTTCTAAAATTGAATAAATCTATAGTACTAAATAGTGTCTAGATACATCCAAATTTAGACTAATTTGTGACAACTATTTTAAAATGGAGGGAGTAGATGGTCAAACTGTATGGGTTAACTAACTACAATATGACAGATCGAACAAATTAAAAAATACGAAAAATAGAAATAATAATTGACTTAAGAGGGAGTATTAGACATGTCAACCTAATGTTAAAGTGTGAGAGAAACTCTAACAGATCCCGTAAAAACGCATAAACTGTAAAATAAATGTTTTTTATGGTTTCTGCATTAGAAACTGACCCGAACGGATCCCGTAAAATTCGCGAAACTATAAAAAATAGTTCGGTGCACCTTAGATTCATCTCGCGGAGCATTATTTTCTCAGTTTTTCGATCGAACCGAGCATGTACTACATTTCCTCGGGTTGTTGGAGCGAGTGAGATTTCAGCTGCCGCCTTCTCCCTTCCACGTCGCCGCCATCACCGATCTACTCGCTCCGCCATCTCCTCGCTCAGCTGTGGCGTTGTAGCACCAACATGGACTCTGCCGACACCACACTAGTAGATCTACATGTAGGGCTGTCCCAATCGAGCCGCCCCCTCGCTCGTGCACCGATGAAGAAGACGTCGCTGAAGTCGGTCGCCGCTACGCTACCTTGCCCTACTCTGGTAGCTCGCGCATCCGTGGGATCTCGAGATGCTCGCGCCGCCAATGGCGCGACTGGTTAAAACCGGAAGAGAATGGGAGCCAGCGCCCGCGCCGCATCTTCCTCTTGCGCCCTGTTCTACCAAGAAGGTCGACGCACGCCGCGTGCATGGCTATTCCCCACCCTTCTTGGGAATGCACTAATTTTGTCTCTTTTCTACACCGTGGATTGTTGCCAATTTTTATCTTGTAGATCCATGTAGCGTCGATTTGCACGAGGTTTCAAGCTTAGTGGACATTGATATCATGCCGCTAGATGAGTACGAGCATGATATTGACAACACAAATCTTGACGAGGAGGGCAACAAAGAAGGAGAGGACGATGGTGCTGCGGATGGTGGTGGTAAGGAGATCCTCGATGGCTCGCATCGCACCCAACACCGAAGAGCTTTGAATTATCACGATTCCGGACACATTGTCTTGTGTAGGGCATGGGATGCGGTGGCGGGCAATGATTAAACTAGCAAGAGGTATTGGCAACATATTGAGGACAAGTTTTGCCAATCCATCACCATTTTGTCAATCTAATAACCAGCACACACTTCAAGGTCACTACAAGATCGTTGGGATGAGCTACCTGTAGCCGCTGGAGTGCAGGCTTAGAGCAAGTGAGAAATACACCTCCAAGTGGAGTTTCCATTGACGAATATGTGAGTGCTTTGTGTACATTTCTTCTTCCATTTGCTTGTTCATTTCTCGGATAGCATTGCTCACCATTTGTTTGTAGGATGGCATTGCTCAAGCAAGGTACACAGACATGGTCGTGTCCAAGAGTAAGAGCTTCGGGATTCACCATTGCTATAAATTCTAGAGCATAGGAAGAAATGGAGATTGAGGGATCAAGAAGCACCTCCCAAAAATGGAGCTTTCACCCAAATTGACGATGATGAAAGTGACAATGAAGGAGGGAGCAATAAGGGCAAGCCCGACGGCCGAAAGATGTCCAAGGACAATGAGAAGAGGAAGGCCGAGGATGCAAGCTTGAGGGGCAAGATTGATGACATGGTGAAGTCGAAGGAGGTGTTGATGAGGGAGACCATGCAAACAAAGATCATCATATCGGAGAAAAACTATAAGAGAAGAAAGAATGGTGGCAAGCAATCTAGGTGGATGCCAAACGCAAGGCCGACTTGGAGGAGAAGAGACTCAAGATCGAGGAGAGGAAGGCAACGGCCGAGCTCTTGGCCAAAGAGACCAAGATCATGTCCATGGATGCCTTGACTTTGAAGTGGTGGACCCGCCGAATAATGGAGATCTTTGAGAGGACAAGCCAAGGTGAAGGCGCGAGTGGTGGCGGTGGAGGTGCCACCGAGGAGGGCGACAACGGCGTTGCATGATCTTATTCGGTAAAGCTCGGCTTGATGTGGTGACAGTGCTACTTTTTGGGTCACTTGTTGCGTAGAACATTGCTCGTGTATTTGGGTGTTTGTTTGGCTAGGACTATTGGAAGATTTGCGTTGGTATTGTTTAATTTATGAAATTGCGTTGAAAAATGAACCAATTTACAGTACAGGCTGCGGGCGGGCACAGAACAGATCCCGCAAACGGGAACCGTAAATCAAAATTCGTGTTTACAGTTCCCATTTGGGGATCTATTTCAAGTGAGCCCGGCGGGACTGTAAACAAGTTTTTCAGCGTCCTTTATATACTCATTTTAAGGAGCGAGATATACGGGTTCTGGTAGAGTTACTGTAAGGCATGAAGGAAAGCTGATCAATATGCTTTTACTTTCTTTTCCTATTTCTTACTCCTGTCAGTGCTACCAAATCACGTATACGTACGGCTGTCTAGAATAGAATGCAAAGAGAGTTTTCGAAACAAATACTCCTGCATTGTAGTTTAAGAAGTACTCCCTCCGTTCGGAAATATAATATGTTTTAGTTTTGTGCATAGAATGAATCTAGACGTCTTTAGTCTATAGGTTCATAGAGGTTTAGAGTGAACCTATATACTAAAAAACGTTTAGATATATTCATAAAGCTAATGTCTTATATTTCTGAACGGATGGAGTAGAATTTTAAGATGCAAAAACATTAGAAATTTTACGAGTTGGAATGATTTTTCTAGATGGCATTGTAGTTTAAGATGAAAAGCGAACACCGCCAGATTAATTTGATAATCTCGATATAAGAACCAAACTCTCGGAGGCATACTGCATTCACGATTAGCTTAATGCAATCACTACCTACCCTGCTTCCTCTGACGATCCTCCTGTAGTCCCGTGGTATCCTCTCTCGTACTCATCGGATGATCCGTTTATGAGGAAAAGGAGCTGACGAGCACGCAGGTCAGGGGCGGACCCAGAGAAAATTTTAAGAGGGGGCAAACAATCTTAGTGGGGGCATTTCTTGTATAAGTTCATATAAATTGAATATTTTTGTACTAAAAATGAATAAATTCTATTGAAGTTTTAACTTTTGAGTGGGGGCCAAGGCCCCCAGTGGCTTCAACCTGGGTCCGCCCCTGACGCAGGTGGGCGTCGTCGGCGCAAGCGGCCAAGTTTGATTGCATGGAAAGCGTGGCCGACTCTGATCTGGATCCTTCACAGTCGCCGTCAGATTCCCCGGTTTGCTCGCTCGCCAGCTTTTTGTGCACCCATGGGCGGTGGTGCTGGCGCCCGATGAACGTACGCCACCCGCATTCTCAGACCCCATGTCAGGTGGGCTGGCATCGGAAGTACCAACGTCGTGCACGCGCACGTTCTTTCCGACTTCGCATTGCAGTCGCCATCGCAGCTTCTCACTTTCGCCATGCATCCCCTTTTTCAGTTTCACCCTCGATCGGAATTATTCAAAACCGAACAAATACAGTAGTGTATTTCTACAAGTCTAATAACACTATTTTTTATCAAATTGCTATGAAATTAGGCTTAGAAATGGTTTTGTCCGCCTATATCAACCGGGCTGCTTATTTATAGATACCGAGACGATACAAGTTCAATCTCTTCGTAATACTTTCCGAGATATTTTTTTACTCCCTCCGACCCAAATTAATTGATTTGGATTTGTCTAGATTCGAATGTATCTAGATATATTTTAGTACTAGATACATTCGAATTTAGGTAAATCCAAGTAAATTAATTTGGATCGGAGGGAGTACCTTAAGTTTCAAAAGCAAATTTGTATGCACCCAAATCTCTGGAAAATAACTGCTTATCGCTTCTATTGTGTACTTTAGTACTCATTCCTATTCATAATAAATATCAGTGATACAATACAACTTTATACAAAATCAACGATTCTTATTATACGAAGAGAATAATATATTTCTAATCATGTACACCATGTGTATGGAATTGTAAAATTATATCTGTCATTTTTCTAAATCATATGTATAAAGACACGTTATAGTACGTCTCTTCGCTCATCACTAGTAGAAAAACTGTCTTTCGTTCGGAGCGGCCCAGACCTTTTGTCCCGGTTCCGCCACGAACCGGAACTAATACTCGTTGCCCAGTTCGAGTGGCCCGAGCGTCGCACGGAAACCGAGGGCATACGCCCCGGATCGGTTCATAATCGGTTCGTATTACGAGCCGGGACTAAAGGTCGTGCGCCAGACACGTGGCTCGCCGCACACTTTTAGTCCTGGTTCGTAATACGAACCGGGACAAATAATCCGTCTTATAAATACGCTGCCCCAGCCAGCTTCTCCCTCTGTTTTTTCTTGGTGAAAAGTGTGAGGTGTGTGTGCTAGTTTTTTTCCTATGCATATTAGTTGTTCGATGAAATGTTTGAGAGAATGATGCCGCTTGATTTAACACAAAACAAAAATGATATGAGGTGCCCGAGCCACACTTAAGCTTTCTCCTCTTTCTTTTCCCACACGATCGAGGTGAGCAACCTTATTCTTTCATCTGTCATTCGTGCAATGCATGTGTCGATGCAAAGTGGTCATTTCACTATTCACGATGTCCTGTAATAATGGTAAACTTAATTATATGATGCAGATGAACCGACGGGGATGGATGTACGGTGACCGACGTGAATCCGTGTACACTCAAGGCGTGGATAAATTTATCGATGTGGCTAAGGCAAACAAAGAGAATAGTTTTATGTGTTGTCCATGTGTTCAATGTTGGAACATCAAGGAGTACTCTTCCTCGAAAATCATTCGCGGCCACCTGGTTCGGAGAGGTTTCATGTCCAGCTATAATTGCTGGATCAAGCATGGAGAAAGAGGGGTTATGATGGAAGACAATAAAGAAGAACAAGATGATGACAACTATTGTCCTATGTTCCCTGAATACAGTGATACTGCAATAGAAGACAATGAAGAAGAATGAGGTGAAGAACGGGCATCAGATGAGCCCGCTGATGATTTTGGTCGGGTCATTTCTGATGCAAAGCGAGACTGTGAAACAGAAAAGGAGAAGTTGAAGTTGGAGGGCATGTTAGAGGATCACAAAAAATTGTTGTACCCAAATTGTGAAGATGGTAGTACAAAACTCAGTACCACACTTGAATTGCTGAAATGAAAGACAGAGACTAGTTTATCTTACAAGGGATTTGAGAAGTTACAAAAAAAATGAAGCTGAAACTTCCAAAGGATAACGAATTGCCCGAGAATACGTATGAAGCAAAGAAGACTCTCTGCCCTCTAAGATTAGATGTGCAGAAGATACATGCATGCATTAATGACTGCATCCTCTACCGCGGTGAGGAGTACGAGAATTTAGGTAAATATTCGGTATGCACTGCACCGCGATATAAGATCGGACGAGATGACCCTGGTGATGTTGATGGCGATGACGAGCCCTCCAGGAAGAGGATTCCTGCTAAGGTTATATGGTATGCTCCTATAATACCAAGGTTGAAACGTTTATTCAGAAACAAAGAGCATGCCAGGTTGTTGCAATGGCACAATGAAGACCGTAAGAAAGACGGAAAGTTAAGACACCTGCTGATGGGACGCAATAGAGAAAAATCGAGAGAGAGTTCCTAGACTTTGCAGGTGACGCGAGGAACTTATGGTTTGGTCTAAGTATAGATGGCATGAATCCTTTTGGGGAACAGAATTGCAGTCACAACACCTGGCCTATGATTCTATGTATCTACAATCTTCCTCCTTGGTTGTGCATGAAGCGTAAGTTTATTATGATGCCAGTGCTCATCCAAGACCCGAAGCAACCCGACAACGACATTGATGTGTACCTAAGACCATTAGTTTAAGAACTCTTACAATTGTGGGGAAAACCAGGTGTACGTGTGTGGGATGAGCACAAACATGAGTCATTTAACCTACGAGCGCTGCTTTTCGTAACCATCAATGATTAGGCTGCTCTTATTAACCTTTCAGGATAGACAAACAAGGGATACAAGGCATGCACACACTGTTTAGATAATACTGAAGCTAAATGTAAGAAGGTTGTGTAGCTGTAGAATCATCAATTTCTTCTGACCAATCATCAAGTAAGAAAGAAAGGCAAGCATTTTAAAGGTGAGGCAGATCACCAGAAGAAGCCTGACCTCCCTACTGGTGATGATGTATTTGGTATGGTTAAGGACATAGAAGTAATCTTTGGAAAGGGTCCTAGCGGTCAATTTGTTCCGAACGACATTGCTACCGGACACGCGCCCATGTAGAAGAAGAAATCTATATTTTGGAAGCTACCCTATTGGAAAGTCCTACGTGTCCGCTCTTCAATCAACGTGATGCACGTGACGAAGAATCTTTGCGTGAACCTGCTAGGCTTCCTGGGCATGTATGGGAAGACAAAAGATACACCAGAAGCACGGGAGGACCAACAACGTATGAAAGACCCATAGAACATGCATCCATAGAACAAGACGGGTAAAGGGCGTCACTTAAATCCTGCCACCTACGCTCTTATGAAAGCAGAGAAGGAAATCTTTTTTAAAGTCCTTTATAGTATCAAGATGTCGTCTGGCTTCTCGTTTAATATAAAGGGGATAATAAATATAGTAGAGAGAAAATTCCAAAACCTGAAGTCTCATGACTATCACGTGATTATGACGCAGTTGCTTCCGATTGCATTGAGAGGGCTTCTACCGGAAAATGTTCGAGTACCCATTGTGAAGCTATGTGCATTCCTCAATGCAATATCTCAGAAGGTGATCAATCAAGATATCCTGACAAGGTTACATAAGGATGTGGTTCAATGTCTTGTTAGTTTTAAGTTGGTGTTCCCACCATCCTTCTTCAATGTTATGACGCATCTCCTGGTTCACCTAGTCGAAGAGATTTCCATTCTTGGTCCTGTATTTCTACACATTATGTTCCCCTTTGAGAGGTTCATGGGAGTGTTAAAAAAATATGTTCATAACCGTGCTAGTGATGGGTTCGTAGCATGGAAAACAAAAAATTTCTACCGCAAGAATGAACAAAACCCAGATCTAATCTAGATAAAAGCCAAGATCTAATCTATTAGACATGTGCAACGAGATAGATAGGAACTAACCCTGGTAGATCCGAAAGCGTTAACGAGATTAGATCTCGTGGTTGATGTAGTCGATCACTTGTCGATCTCAAGATCGTGTGGACGATCCTTTCGGCGTCGCGTTCCGGCAGCGCTTCCGCAGTCGGTCAAGTGGACGATCCTTCCGGCGCCGCGTTCGGGCAGCGCTTCCGCAATCGGTCACACGTGCGGAGTCGAAGCAGACCTTCCTCTCCTCGTTCCAGCGAGCAGCGGAGGTAGTAGATCTTCTCCACAGAATCACAGCAGCACGACGGCGTGGTGGTGGTGGTGGAGTAGAGAATTCTGCAGGGCTTCCCCTATGCCTGTGCAGAAGAAAGGAGGAGGAGAGAGGTGGCAGAGATTGGGAGTTATGGAGGAGGGCCAGGAGGTGGCGCCCCTGCCCCTCTATTTAAAGGAGGAGGGCGCCTTGGGGAGGGAAAGTCCTAGTAGGACTCCCCACCTCCTAGGCTGGCGGATTGGGGAGGGGGGAGGAGTCCTCCTCCCCCACGACTCCTAGTCTTGACCCACCAGGACTCCTTGATCCCTTCCTTGGTTTTCAAGCAAACTCCAAGAAACCTTCCAGAACCTTCTGGAACATTCCGAAACCTTCTAGAACCCTCATACAAATACTCCGGAACATTTCCTAACTCAGAAAATGATCCCCTATATATGAATCTTATTCTCCGGACAATTCCGGATCTCCTCGTGATGTCCTGGATCCATTCCGAGACTCCGAACAACATTCGGTCTCCAACGCACATTCCATATCTACTTAAAACAACTTCGAACCTTAAGTGTGTCACCCTACGGTTCGTGAATATGTAGACATGATAGAGACACATCTCCTATCAATAACCATCAGCGGGACCTGGAGATCCATAATGGCTCCCACATACTCAACGATGACTTCGTGATCGATTGAACCATTTACATACGAAACCAATTCCCTTTGTCACGCGATATTATACTTATCCGAGGTTTGATCGTCAGCATCTCCATACCTAGTTCTACCTCGTTACTGATAAGTACTCTTTACTCGTTCCGTGATATGTCATCCCTTGTGACCCAGTCACATGCTTGCAAGCTAACTAGATGACATTCCACCGAGAGGGCCCAGAGCATATCTATCCGTCATATGGATGGACAAATCCCAATCTTGGTCCATGCGCTTCAACACATACTTTCAGAATACCCAATGACACCTTTATGACCACCCAGTTACGAAGCGGTGTTTGACGTCATCAAAGTACCCATCCGGTGATGGTGATTAACACAACCTCATGGTCGAAGGATTAGGTTACTATGCATTTAAAAGCTTACAGCAATACGAACTTAATGACTTGATCTTATGCTATGCTTACTATGGGTGTGTGTCCATCACATCATTCTCCTAATGACATAACCTTGTTATTAATCACATCCTAATGTCCATGATCAGGAAACCATGATCATCAATTAATCAACAAGCTAGTTTAACAAGAGGCTTACTAGGGACTCTCATATGTTTACAAAACACACATGTATTAGTGTTTTCTAATAATACAATTATAGCATGGGATGTAAACATTCATCATAAACACAAAGATATAATAATAATCACTTTTATTATTGCCTCTTGGGCATATCTCCAACAGTCTCCCACTTGAACTAGAGTCAATAATCTAGATTACATGGTAATATACCGAACACCCATGGCGTTCTGGTGTTGGTCATGCTTTGCCCTAGGGAGAGGTTTAGTCAACGGATCTGCCACATTCAGATCAGTGTATACTTTGCAAATCTTTATGTCACCATCTCGGACATACTCGCGAATAGCGTGGAAACGTAGCTTGATGTGCTTCAGCTTGCTATGTGACCTTGGCTCCTGTGCATTAGCTATGGCACATGTGTTGTCACAGTAGATGGCCATTGGGTCCAACGCACTGGGAACCACGCCAAGTTCAGTAATGAATTCGTTCATCCAAACGGCTTCTTGTGCAGCCTCCGAAGCAGCTATGTATTCCGATTCAGTTGAAGATTTCGCCACAACGCTTTGCTTCGCACTCCTCCAGCTCACTGCAGCACCATTCAAAATAAATACATATCCCGACTGTGACTTTGAGTCATCCGGATCGGTGTTCCCACTAGCATTGGTGTAACCGTTTACAACAAGCTGTTCATCACCTCCATAAGAAAGAACCATATCCTTAGTCCTATTTAGGTACTTTAGGATATTCTTGACCGCTGTCCAGTGCTCCATTCCAGGATCACTTTGATATCTGCTAGTCAAACTAACAGCATGTGCTATATCCGGTCTTGTACACAACATGGCATACATGATAGAACCTATGCCGAGGCATAGGGAATATTATTCATTTTCTCTCTATCTTCTGCCGTAGCTGGACTTCGAGTTTTACTCAAGGTCTTACCTGACAACATGGGCACGAACCCTTTCTTGCTATCTTCCATTCTAAACTTCTTTAGAACTTTGTCCAAGTATGTACTTTGTGAAAGCGCTATTAGGCGTCTTGATCTATCTCTATAAATCTTGATGCCTAGAATGTATGCCGCTTCGCCAAGATCCTTCATTGAAAAACTATTATTCAAATAGGCTTTGACGCTATTAAGAAGTTCTATATCATTCCCAATCAACAATATGTCATCTACATATAGTAATAGGAATGCTATAGAGCTCCCACTCACTTTCTTGTAAATACAAGCTTCTCCATAAGTTTGTATAAATCCAAAGTTTTTGATTACTTTATCAAAACGTTGATTCCAACTCCGGGATGCTTGATTCAGTCCATAAATGGAGCGTTGAAGTTTGCATACCTTGTCAGCATCTTTAGGATCGACAAAACCCTTGGGTTGTACCATATACAACTCTTCCTCAATGTCACCATTAAGGAACGCCGTTTTGACATCCATCTGCCAAATCTCATAATCGAAATATGCAGCAATTGCTAACAAAATCCTCACAGACTTTAGCTTCGCTACTGGTGATAAAGTCTCATCATAGTCAACTCCTTGAATTTGTCGGAACCCTTTCGCGACAAGTCGAGCTTTATAGACGGTAACATTACCATCAACATCTGTTTTTCTCTTGAAAATCCATTTGTTCTCGACAGCCTTACGGCCATCCGGTAAGTCCACCAAAGTCCACACTTGGTTTTTGTACATGGATCCCATTTCGGATTTCATGGCTTCTAGCCATTTGTCGGAATCTGGGCTCACCATAGCTTCTTCATACGTCGCAGGGTCATCAGCGTTGTCCACCAACATGACGTTCAAGATAGAGTCATACCAATCAGGAGTGGTACGAACCCTTGTTGACCTGCGAGGTTCAGCAGTAACTTCGTTTGAAGTCTCATGATCATTATCATTAGCTTCCTCTCCAATTGGTGTAGGCGGCACAAAAACATCTTCCGGTGCTGCGCTACTCTCAAATCCGAGAGAAGGTTCAATAACCTCATCGAGTTCTACTTTCCTTCCAGTCACCTCTTTCGAGAGAAACTCCTTCTCAAGAAAGGATCCATTCTTTGCAACGAAAACTTTGCCTTCGGATCTATGATAGAAGGTATACCCAATTGTTTCTTTAGGGTATCCTATGAAGACGCATTTCTCCGCTTTGGGTTCTAGCTTATCAGGTTGTAACTTCTTTACATATGCCTCGCAACCCCAAACTTTAAGGAACGACAACTTAGGTTTCTTACCAAACCACAATTCGTACGGTGTCGTTTCAATGGATTTAGATGGTGCCCTATTTAAAGTGAATGCGGCTGTCTCTAATGCATAGCCCCAAAATGATAACGGTAAATCTGTAAGAGACATCATAGACCGAACCATATCTTAGAGAGTTCGATTACGACGTTCGGACACACCATTACGCTGTGGTGTTCCCGGCGGTGTCAACTGCGAAAGTATTCCACATTTCTTTAAATGCATGCCAAACTCATAACTCAGATATTCACCTCCGCGGTCAGAACGCAGAAACTTAATCTTCTTGTTACGATGATTTTCCACTTCACTTTGAAATTCCTTAAACTTCTCGAAAGTTTCGGACTTATGTTTCATAAAGTAGACATACCCATATCTACTCAAGTCATCCGTGAAAGTGAGAACATAACGATATCCACCACGCAATGCTACACTCATCGGATCGCACACATCGGTATGTATTATTTCCAATAAGTCTGTAGCTCGCTCCATTGTACCAGAGAATGGAGTCTTAGTCATTTTTCCCATTAGACATGCTTCGCATCTTTCAAGTGATTCAAAATCAAGTGATTCAAGAAGTCCATCTGAATGGAGTTTCTTCATACGCTTCACTCCAATGTGACCAAGACGACAGTGCCACATGTATGTAGAATTATCATTCAATTTTATTCGTTTAACATCTATGTTGTGAACATGTGTATCACTGCTATCGAGATTCAGTAAGAATAAACCATTCATCTCAGGTGCATTACCATAAAAGGTATTACTCATATAAATCGAACAACCTTTATTCTCGGACTTAAAAGAGTAACCGTCTCGCAATAAACAGGATCCAGAAATAATGTTCATGCTTAACGCAGGCACCAAATAACAATTATTCAAATTTAAAACTAATCCCGAAGGTAGATGCAGAGGGAGCGTGCCGACGGCGATCACATCAACCTTGGAGCCATTTCCAACGCACATCGTCACCTCGTCTCTTGCCAGTCTTCGTTTATTCCGCAGCTCCTATTTCGAGTTACAAATATGAGCAACCGAACCAGTATCAAATACCCAGGCACTACTACGATTACTAGTAAGATACACATCTATAACACATATATCAAATATACCTTTCTTCTTGATGTTGTCGTTCTTCAGATCCGTAGGTACTTGGGGCAGTTACGCTTCTAGTGACCAGCACCCTTGCAGTAGAAGCACTCAGTTTTAGGCTTAGGACCAGCCTTGGGCTTCTTAGCAGGAGCGGCAGCTTTCTTGCCGTCCTTCTTGAAGTTGCCCTTGTTCTTATGCTTGCCCTGTCTCTTGAAATTGGTGGTCTTATTGACCATCAACACTTGGTGCTCCTTCTTGATCTCCACTTCAGCAGTTTTCAGCATGGACGACAGTTCAGGCAACGTCTTGTTCATGCAGTGCATGTTGTAGTTCATCACAAAGTTCTTGTAACTTGGTGGAAGTGATTGAAGGAGACGGTGAATCCCCAATTCATTAGGAATCGATATTCCCAACTCTTGGAGCTTCTTTGCGTACCTAGACATGGTGAGCACGTGCTCGCTAACGGAGCTTCCCTCTTCCATCTTACAGTTAAAGAACTTTTCGGAGGCCTCATAGCTCTCCATGGCCGCGCGAGTCTCAAAAATTAGCCTGAGCTCCTTAATGATCTCGAACGGGTCATGGTGCTCAAAACGCTTTTGGAGCTCTGATTCTAAACCGTACAGGGTGGCACACTGAACTGTGGAGTAATGATTTTTCCGAGTGGCGAAAACATTCTTTTCGTCATCGGTGGCATTATTTGCAGGTGGGTCACCTAGCGGTGCTTCGAGCACATAGGTCAACTGACCAGCCCTGAGGACGATCTTCAGTCCACGGAACCAGTCCATGAAATTGCTTCCATTGTTCTTAAGCTTTTCTTTCTCTAGGAACGCATTGAAATTGATGGAGGGGGTCGCCATAATCTACAACAATTTGCAAGTAGTTTAGACTAAGTTTATGACAAATTGAGTTCAAATTTAATTCTCAAACTAACTAGGTGAACTCCCACTCAAAACAACACCCCTCACATTGTCTTAGTGATTACACGAACCAAGTCCACTACACCAAGTCCGATCTTCACGAGAGAAGATGTAGTTTCATCGGCGAACAATCTTCATGTTCATCATATCATTTATATGACTCATGCTCCACCTTTCGGTATTCCGTGTTCTGAGACCATGTCTGTACATGCTAGGCTCGTCAAGATAACCTTAGTTTCCGCATGTGCAAATCTGGCTTGCACCCGTTGTATGCACACGTAGAATCTATCACATCCGATCATCACGAGATGCTTCGAAACGACGAGTCTTAGCAACGGTGCCAACTAAGGGTGAACACTTTATTACTTGATATTTAGTGAAAGGGATCACCTTATAATGCTACCGTCGCGATCTAAGCAATACAAGATGCATAAAGGATTAACATCACAGGCAATTCATAATAAGTGTGATATGATATGGCCTTTTCTTCTCGCGCCTTTGATCTCCATCTCCAAAGCACGAACATGATCTCCATCATCACCAGCATTGCGTCAAGGTCAGTGGCACCGCGTCATGGTTGTCCATCATCACCAGCAACTATTACAACTACTTGGAATAAAGCTATTACAAGATGAATCGACACGCAGGTCTTAACAGAATTAAAGACAACCATTAGGCTCCTGCCGGTTGCCATATTACAACAAGGATCATTGCATACATCAAATACAATCAGAATCACATGATGGCCCTATCACATCACAAAACCCCTGCAAAAACAAGTTAGACGCCTCTAATTTTCTTTGCATGTTTTACGTGGTTTAGGGCTTTCGCATAAGACCGATCTTACCTATGAATAAGAACCACAACGTTGATACAAGTGTTGTCAAGATGCTCATTGTAAATTGAATCTTAACTATGGTGGGAGAGACAGACACCCGCAAAGCCACTTGTGCAAAGCTAGTTGCACGTCAAGCGTGGAGCAAGTCTCATGTGCGATGACATGTAATGTTAGCCCGAGCCGCTTCATCCCACCATGCCGCAAGATGCAAAGTACACGCTAAGACACCGACAACAAAAGCATCAACGCCCACAAAAAACATTGTGTTCTACTCGTGCAACAGATCTACGCATAGATACGGCTCTGATACCACTGATGGGTTCGTAGCATGGAAAACAAAAAATTTCTACCGCAAGAACGAACAAAACCCAGATCTAATCTAGATAAAAGCGGAGGGGGGAGGGGGGGAGGAGTCCTCCTCCCCCACGACTCCTAGTCTTGACCCACCAGGACTCCTTGATCCCTTCCTTGGTTTTCAAGCAAACTCCAAGAAACCTTCAAGAACCTTCTGGAACATTCCGAAACCTTCTAGAACCCTCATACAAATACTCCGGAACATTTCCTAACTCAGAAAATGATCCCCTATATATGAATCTTATTCTCCGGACAATTCCGGATCTCCTCGTGATGTCCCGGATCCATTCCGAGACTCCGAACAACATTCGGTCTCCAACGCACATTCCATATCTACTTAAAACAACTTCGAACCTTAAGTGTGTCACCCTACGGTTCGTGAATATGTAGACATGATAGAGACACATCTCCTATCAATAACCATCAGCGGGACCTGGAGATCCATAATGGCTCCCACATACTCAACGATGACTTCGTGATCGATTGAACCATTTACATACGAAACCAATTCCCTTTGTCACGCGATATTATACTTATCCGAGGTTTGATCATCAGCATCTCCATACCTAGTTCTACCTCGTTACTGATAAGTACTCTTTACTCGTTCCGTGATATGTCATCCCTTGTGACCCAGTCACATGCTTGCAAGCTAACTAGATGACATTCCACCGAGAGGGCCCAGAGCATATCTATCCGTCATATGGATGGACAAATCCCAATCTTGGTCCATGCGCTTCAACACATACTTTCAGAATACCCAATGACACCTTTATGACCACCCAGTTACGAAGCGGTGTTTGATGTCATCAAAGTACCCATCCGGTGATGGTGATTAACACAACCTCATGGTCGAAGGATTAGGTTACTATGCATTTAAAAGCTTACAGCAATACGAACTTAATGACTTGATCTTATGCTATGCTTACTATGGGTGTGTGTCCATCACATCATTCTCCTAATGACATAACCTTGTTATTAATCACATCCTAATGTCCATGATCAGGAAACCATGATCATCAATTAATCAACAAGCTAGTTTAACAAGAGGCTTACTAGGGACTCTCATATGTTTACAAAACACACATGTATTAGTGTTTTCTAATAATACAATTATAGCATGGGATGTAAACATTCATCATAAACACAAAGATATAATAATAATCACTTTTATTATTGCCTCTTGGGCATATCTCCAACAGTCTCCCACTTGCACTAGAGTCAATAATCTAGATTACATGGTAATATACCGAACACCCATGGCGTTCTGGTGTTGGTCATGCTTTGCCCTAGGGAGAGGTTTAGTCAACGGATCTGCCACATTCAGATCAGTGTGTACTTTGCAAATCTTTATGTCACCATCTCGGACATACTCGCGAATAGCGTGGAAACGTAGCTTGATGTGCTTCAGCTTGCTATGTGACCTTGGCTCCTGTGCATTAGCTATGGCACCTGTGTTGTCACAGTAGATGGCCATCGGGTCCAACGCACTGGGAACCACGCCAAGTTCAGTAATGAATTCCTTCATCCAAACGGCTTCTTGTGCAGCCTCCGAAGCAGCTATGTATTCCGATTCAGTTGAAGATTTTGCCACAACGCTTTGCTTCGCACTCCTCCAGCTCACTGCAGCACCATTCAAAATAAATACATATCTCGACTGTGACTTTGAGTCATCCGGATCGGTGTTCCAACTAGCATCGGTGTAACCGTTTACAACAAGCTGTTCATCACCTCCATAAGAAAGAACCATATCCTTAGTCCTATTTAGGTACTTTAGGATATTCTTGACCGCTGTCTAGTGCTCCATTCCAGGATCACTTTGATATCTGCTAGTCAAACTAACAGCATGTGCTATATCCGGTATTGTACACAGCATGGCATACATGATAGAACCTATGGCCAAGGCATAGGGAATATTATTCATTTTCTCTCTATCTTCTGCCGTAGCTGGACTTTGAGTTTTACCAGGCCTTATTTAGGTCTTATGTTCATGCTGTAAGTGTGGCATCCAAATTTTTGTCATCGCGGAGATGATTCGGGTGACCTAGGAGACACGGTCTTTTTGTGGGGAAATTATGAGGCGGAGTCGCCGAAGCATTCGAGTGTGGATGTTATCAACATAGTGTAATGTATAAGAAAATTTCATAGGGTGCACGGCCAGCGCTCCCTATGGGAGTAACCCCTGAGTGCCTATTCGAGTCGTAGACTCGAGTGGGGACTATAGTAATTTTGCGACTGTTGTCGTCTTTTTGCTTGTTTCAGTCGAATGTGCTTTCAGCGCTCCCTATTGGAGTAACCTGAAGTCCACAATCGAATCGTAGATTCGAGTGTGGGGTTTTCATGATGCTTGGATGTCTTTACAAAGTTCTTCGGGTGCGCGCGTCCAACGCTCCTGTTAGGAGTAGCTCCCGAGTGCTTGGTCGAGTTGAAGACTCGAGTAAGGACTAGAGTAATCAAAATGTGCTCCTGCTGGAGTTGATGACGTCAGTGCTGACGATGAGATGACCTCAGTTTCCCGCGTGAGTGGCTTTGACGGGACGTGACGAGCAGTGGGTCCCATTTTCTGACTTGGACTTGACCAGGCGTGCGTAATCTTCTGGTTTAACTGTGTCTCCTTGATTTTCACGCGTAATGGGAGAAGTGGGACGACGGTTCGTAGGTTACCCTTGCCACGCATTGACATTGATGTGTGCCACACGTTGTGCTGGTTTTCTCCTGGCCGTTGGATGACATCTGATGTGAGGTTAAGTAGAGGTTCACCGTGCGATAATTTCCCCACATCTTCTTCTCGTTCGCGCACCTCCGCCATTGCTGCTCTTGCTGTTCCATTGCCCGCATCTCCTTTGTGGCACTAGACCAACTCTGTACCTTCCCTAGCTACTTCCTGCGGTCGCACCGCCAGCGCAAGATGGGCAAGAAGAAGGGAGCTTCCGCCGTGGGATCTGCGGCTGCCACTGTTGCGGCTAAGAAGAATAGCGCCGCCACCACGGGTACCAGCGCCACCGGAGCTAGGAAGAAGAAGGGCGCGGGGACTCGCGTCACCAATGGGTCATGGCACCCATCCGTCATCAAGTCCTCTGAGTTGTTCACCTAGCGCCAGGATGAGGCGCTCTGTGCCACGGAGGACAACTCTCGCATTCCCGGCGATGAGGTAATCCCTAGTCCTCCTGTGGGTTTTCGAGTGATGTTCCTTGCGTTCATCATTCGCGGTCTTTCTCTCCCCCTTCATCCGTTTGTTAGGGGTCTTCTTTGTTTCTATGGGCTCCAGCTGCACCAGCTGACCCAAAACTCTATCCTCCACATCACCTGCTTCATCACTCTTTGTGAGTGCTATCTCGAAATCGAGCCACACTTTGGTCTCTTCAAAAAACTCTTTAAGCTCAAACGTCAGTTGGCGTCGGGTTCGGTAGTCTATGACACAGGAGGCTGCAGGATCCATGTCGACTCCAACGTCACCTACTTCGCCATCAATCTCACTTCGTCCGTCCAAGGATGGAGGGAGAAATGGTTCTACATCCGTGACCAGAAGGCCGATGGAGAGCACTACGGACTCGCACCCTTCGACCAGTGGCAGCCTACAAAAGGAGGAGGTCTTGGAAGAACGTTGTGATGCCCGCCAAAGTCAAGGAAACATAGACCCTATATCAGCATGTCTGTGACCTCGAACACCGCATAGGAAAAGAAGTAGGCAGCGCAGAGCTCATTCGCACTTGGATGCGTCGCAGAGTGCAGCCTCTGCAGGCCAGGGTACACCCATGTTCCGCTGGATTGGTACTAGTGATGTCACTCGTATCTCTGTAGAGGGCATTTCTTCTGGTGGGGTAGACAGGAGGTTGCGACTGCTCACCAAGTACACCACCAAGAAGGATCTCCCGGGTGACTCAGTCGTGACTCCATTCTGCGCCAGCAATCCTCCGCCTGAGGTGGATTTCTCTTTGAAGTGTTCTTGATTTTTCGATTGCATGTTAGGTGTTTTGTATACTGATGCTTCTTCTGATTGTAGGACTGGAACGTGGCCTCCAACTTGCCTCCTCAACCTGAAGGCAGAAGAAGAGGACAAGTCAGGCTCCACCGTCCTATTGGGGAGGAGAAGGAAGCCCCCGAGTCCAGCAATCACGGGACTCGCTAGCGCTCCCGCAGCAAGGATCCATATTCCTCCTCACCGTCGACGCCAGAGGGTCCTCCCGCTGCTGCAGAGGAGCCGATCCCCGCCGTGCCTGTGCGCACCATGACTCCTCCCTCAAGGAAAAAGCTGAGGTTGCCGAAGGAGTCGTCGGGAGATTCCTTTGATCTCGAGAATTTTGACGGATAAGTCTTTATATTTGTGAGTTCGTCTTGTTTTTCTCATAGTTTTCTCTTCTAAAGTGGTGCTGGGTGTTTTGCAGTCAAACGGCATCGTCGTCCTCTGACGACTGCAATTTGTTAAGGAGTTCGGAGTCGCAGACTCCAAGAACAAGGAGGTGGCAGTATGGTCTCCTTCTCCTCCGGTGGCGGCCCACTATGGCGCCAATTCTTCGAGTTCCCCCCACACTGGGGGGCACCAGATGGTTGCATGGACGTCGACTCGACAGGAACCTTCGAAGTGCCTAGAGGAACATGTAAGTGTCTCTTGCCGCTGGCAGTCGAATTTTTGCTTGATGCTGACGCTCTTTTTCTCTGATGTAGCCTATTTTGAAGAATTCTGCTTGACTCGCCGAGAAGATCGTTTCCTTGGGTCGATAGCATGCCATGCTCGATAACCACCATCGCACTTTCAAAGGTTGGCGTTATACTTGTCTCTCTGCTCCTCTTGTGTAGAGATTGGTCAACTCAGGTTTTGCCATGTGTTGTCCTTTGTAGGTGAGCATAATTAGATCCTTCGTCGCGTCACTTCCCTCGAGAAGGGACTTGCCGAAGCGGAGAAGAAACGCATAGAGGCAGTCGAGGCTCTGGAGGAGTCGCAGAAGCGTGAGAAAAATTTGCGCTCCTCCACTGCTGAGAGGGAGAAGCTGTTCGTAGAACAGCTCTTCGCTATTGCGAATGCTCTCTCAGGTATTTTGCCACTTCACTTGCATTTGTCAATGTGTTTTTCCTTCATGATGCTTTGCTGATATCTGTTTTATTTAGATGCCGCCGGCGTGACCTTTGATGCTCAGGATCTGGCTCCCACGGATGCCTTGGACGGCGCCGTGGCCGCAGTCGAGGATCGGAGCGTCTGCCACTGAGACGCACTTGGGAAGGCCAAGGGCATGCTGAGCCACCTTCAAGAGGATATGGTTCCCAAGGCTAGCTTAATCAAAAATCTTGATGGCCTAGTTGAATCCTTCGCAGAAGGCGTCCCAATGGACTTCAAGAATGCGCAGCGATCTGTTGGTGCAACAATGGCAATCATGATGGCGCAAGCCCATGGTGTGGAGCTGGACTCCAGCATGATCTTTGAGGCGATGCCGGTCAACACGGATGGCCAGCAGGCAGTGTTCCCTCCCTTCGCCGGTAGTTGCAGTAAGTATGGGCCTCAGCTCATTGAAACAGTCGCCAAATATTCAGTGGAGCTGCGGCGGGTGAAGGCGGCGAAGGCTGCGACATCTAGGGCTACAACTGGGAAATCTGTGGTGTCAGAGACTGCCACAGATTCGAGGAAGCCCCCGAAGTCGAAGTCAAAGTCGAAAAAGTAGGGTCTTCCTTAGCTGCCTTGTGTAATAGCTTGGCTTTTCCTTTTGCTGAACCGTATTTTGTGGGGGTGCCCCTCTTGATACTTTGCTGAATTTGAATGCACTCCGTCCTTTTATCAATGTATAGTTGGTCTTATTTGCCTCTTGTTTGGCTATAATAGGGTCCTTCGTGTGTTCCTTCTAACTCTCCTCCCACTGATGAAACTTTGGCATGACCGCATTCAAAAGTGGAGGAGTTGTCGCTGCTTGCGCGACTACGCGATTGCATAAAGCAGTTGGAGCGAGAGTTGCCCATAATCCGTGGTAACACAGACATGTGGATATCAAAGGCTAAGAAGTCTAGTGCTCGCGAGAAGTATCTCCTGGACGAAGTTGCATAGTTAGCGAGCAATTTAAGTGTTAGCTCTCTGTCTTCTTATCCTTTTCTTTGGCCATTCCCGGTGATGCCCTTTCTTATGCTGTGCTCTTGCTTCTTTGTAGTTGTTAGCGCTTGTCATCCGTAGGATGAGAGGGATCGGGTTGCCATTTGAATGAATGACTTGACCCAGGAGTAGCTACAGGCTAGTGGGTACTTCTAGGTGGATCATGATCGTGCAGTCGCACTGGCGACGCTGCTAGATCGTGCATCGCGGGTGCTCCAATGTTTGAAAAAGGCGCAACCGTTCCTTAGGAATATCTTTCAGGCGATGTTTCCCCTGGACGTGGTACCTTCAAGCTTGTTAGCTCTGCTGGGTTTCAAGATATCAGCGTGGTCCGCGAGTGCGTGCACCAATAGCTGGTCGCAGGTGCCAAGGCTGCGTTGGTGCTTGTTCGATTGCATCGGCCAGATGTGGATGTCACGGCTGTTGCCACTGGACCACCACCGCCGCTAGAAGGGATGACCTGGAACGTGGTGCCACACTACTAGGCGGTTGACTGGCCAGCCGAAGATATCATCGATTTCTTTGAAGATCAGACAAATGTTCTCCTTTTGCAGCAGTAGTGTAGTTTGTTCTCTGCACATAGATGTATAAGTGTTGTAAAATTCATACGATTGTGCTGGGTGTGTTTGATACCCGTTAATGTGTAAAGAGCTTGCTAGCTTGTATGTTTGATGAGTGTATTGTAATATGCAGCTCCTTTTTGTTAGCCTAGCGTATATTCATCTCAGCACCGTACCAACCTGACATGTGAGTTACAATTGGGTTGGTATTATCAAGGGTTTGATTGTTAGTGCATCAGCTACTCAGGATACTGCGTTGCTCGTGGAACGAGGTGTAAAGGGTGGCGCAGCCCCTGAGTGATATAATTGCAAGTAAAATAGAAACAACACAAGGTTTGGGGCACTTAGCTTTATTTATTCATAGAATATCACGAGGTACAATATGTGGCTAAGTAGCCTGGCTGAATATCCTTATTTGTCAAGTAAAAACATCTAAGGTAGAAACGGCGCAGCTGCGCGATGTTCTAGGGATTGGAGTATGCGACTCCACTCTCTAAGTCTTTAAGGCGATAGGCGGCACCTGAGATTACTTCGGAAATCACGTAAGGTCCTTCCCAAGGGGACTCGAGTTTGAGGTGCCCTTGCTGCTTCAGTCGCAGGACCAGGTCTTCTTCGACGAAGGATCTGGGGCATAGCCTTCTACTATGGTAGTTGCAGAGGTTCTACTGGTAGATCGTGGATCTCTCCGCTGCAATCTCACATGCCTCATCGAGGAGGTCGACGGAGTCTTCGAGTCTGAGAGTTGATTCTGTCTTGTTGTATGCTACCACCCGCGGGGCTTTGTAGCGCACTTCTGTGGGTAGTACCGTCTCGCCGCCGTGTACCATGAAGAATGGAGTGTAGCCCATTGCGCTGTTTGGAGTTATGCGCAGGCTCCATAATACTGATTGCAGCTTGTCTAGCCAACACCCGACAACTTTTTTGAGTGGCCGGAGGACCTTTTTCTTGATCCCGCCACAGACAAGGCTGTTGGCCTTTTCGACTTGACCGTTGGTCTGAGGATGCGCCATGGAGGCGTAGCTAATGTTTATTCCCAGGTTTTCGCAGAAATCCTGGAACTCCTTGGAGGTAAAGTTCGTCCCATTGTCCGTGATGATGCTATGTGGCACCCCGAAGCAGAAGACGATGGACTCGGAGAATTTGATAGCGCTGACTCCCGATTGGTTTGTCACCGGCATAGCCTCAATCCACTTGGTGAATTTGTCGACCGCGACTAGGAGGTAGACATATCCTCCTCGTGAAGATCTCTGGAGCTTACCGAGCATGTTGAGTCCCCATTGCGCGAAAGGCCAAGCCACGGGTATTTGCCTGAGCTCCGCGCCAGGTGCGTGGGGTTTGTCCGTGAATCGTTGGCACGCTTTGCAACACTGAACGATGTCCTTGGCATCGTGCATTGCCGTTGGCCAGTAGAATCCAGCTCGTAGAGCTTTGACGACGAGGGTGAAGGGAATATGCCCGAGAGGCAATAATAAAGTGGTTATTATCTTATTCCATGTTTATGATAAATGTTTATTTTGCATGCTATAATTGTATTAATTGGAAACGCTAATACATGTGTGTTTAATAAATAAAATACAAAGTTCCTAGTAATGCCTCTCATATAAACTAGCTCATTGATTAACAAGATGATCAAGGTTTCCTGATTATGGACATTGGATGGTGTTAATAACGAGGTCACAACATTGGTGGAATGATGTGATGAACATTCATCCGACGTATATCATTACGATCAAAGTCATTATTTTTATATTGCTATAACATCATACAAAGTAATCTTAGTCCTTAGACCATGAGATCATGTTAATTGCTAACATCGGAAGAGTAACTTGATAACGTCAAATGTCACATCGTAAAAGGGTGACTATAAAGGCGGGTCCAGATACTCCGAAGGTGTTATGTTGAGGCTCATGGATCAAGAGTGGAATTTTTCAATCCCGATGACGGATAGATATACCGTGGGCCCTCTCGGTGATATCACATTAAGATAGCTTGCAAGCAACTGATGTGATCACTAGAATGTTATATCACGGGAACGAGAAAAGAGTGCATGTCGGTAACGAGATCAAACTAGGTATTTGGATGTCGATGATCGAATATTGGACATGTAATATATCATGAGACAAAGGGATTAAGTTACTAGCGTTAAAGGTTCACACGATCACAAGAGTCATCATTGAATGTGTGGGAGTCAGTACGGATCTCCAGGTCCCGCTGCTGATTATTGATCGGAGAGGGGTCTTGATCATGTCTGCATTATTCGCGAACCGTAGGGTGACACACTTAAGGGATACCGACACCATTTGGAGCAAATATGTTTCATATAAAGATTTAAGAAAGCGCTGGAATCATTTCGATGGAAACCGAAATTGTTTCGGGTGAAATTGCAGAAACTGATTCTGCATGTGATATTGAAATGTTGCAGGGGGTTTTATGTGAATGTTTCTTAATTAATGTAATTAACAAAGTTCTGAATAAAATAAATAAAATATTTTTATTTAATGAGAGCTTGCATTAAATTTGGTGGAAATTGAATGCATGTGTGAGTGGAATTTTGAGTGGAGGCTTTTTATTGGAGTGGGAGCTCCACCCACATGAATGTGGAAGAGGTGGGGGCACCCACCATGGCTTCCACGCCATGGCCTTTGGCTTCCCCCCTCTCCCTATAAAAGGCCCCCCTCTCCTCCTCTCACAACACACCTCCTCGTGAAGGATCTCTCTCCCCCTCTAGTTATTCCCCATGGTCTCGGATTAGCGAGATACATGTTCCCGGTGGCTTTATCTGGAAAGGATTTGCTGCTTCCACTGCTTTGCTAGAGCAAGGGACAGAGGTTGTCGGGGTATCGGACGTGTGTGCAATCATGGATGCACCGCTAATTTGCGGTGCTGGACTTGGTGGTGCTGGACTTGCTGGAGCTGGATTTGATGGACGTGTTGGAGCCGGACCTGCTGGACTTCATCATGATCTTGAGATTGGCAAGTGTACGGCTACATCATCCACGAGTTCCAACTTGTTAACAAAGCTTTGTTGTCTTTGAGGGTAAGTTCTCTATGGATGTATATCCACTCGTTGCTTGTATCTAGTAGATAGATCTTGGCGTATAGTTCCCATCGTAGGAAATTTTTTGTTTTCTATGCTGTGAACCCAACAGAGGACACGACTGTCGGCGTGGTGCCCGCAAGTGCCTTCGTGTATGTCGAGGAGGATGGCTCTTCCATCCCTATTGGAGATGCACCGCTAAGGACTCCTGTGATGCTGCGCTTGTATAATTCACCATTGATAAGGGTGAATGCCTTGGATCATCGTGCTATATGACGCGCATCAGTCGGGTCATCTGGCAGCTATTTGCTGAGCAGGTATGTGATGTACGGTTGCTCCAGGATGGCTCGATCATCATGACCTCCATGGGGCCTTCGAGTCCTGTATTTGGCTCCATGTTGTCGAGTGCCATTGGCTCGTTGGGTGGCGCAGCCCCCGAGTCCTTTGTCATGCTAGCTTTATGCTCTGGAGCCTTTGGCTTGATGGAGCGCTCGCAGATGCACTCTAGAAACACTCCAGGTGGCACTTGGGCGCATGTGGATCCAATGTTGGCGAGTATGTCTGCTTCCTCGTTGCTCTCGCGGCCGATGTGTTGCAGCTCACAGCTGTTGAAATCCCCCTCGAGTGCATCGTAGAGGTCACGGTAGGCGATCATGTTGTCACTCAGAGCGTCGCACTGGTTCATTGTTTGGTTGACCACTAGTTTGGAGTCGCCGTAGATGAGGAGTCTCTTGGCTGCAGGCTTTTGCCATACGCATCCCATGGAGCAAGGCTTCATATTCAGCTTCATTGTTGGAGGCTGTGAACTACATTCGCAGAACGTACCTCATCTTGTCACCTTGAGGCGATGTCAGGATGACACCTGTGCCAACTCCTTCCTTACGCTTGGACCCATCAAAGTGCATTTTCCATAAGCAGGACATGTCTAGCTTGTCGGGGAGCTAGTTCTCCATCCAGTGTACGAGGAAGTCCGATAGAACTTGCGACTTGATCGTGTCGCGCTTCTCGTATGTGATGTCTCGTGGAGACAGTTCTATTCCCCAGAGCGCGACTCGGCCAATTGCGTCGGGATTGTTGAGTATGTGGCCAAGTGGGGCGTCGTTCACCACTACGATTGGGTGCTCCTAGAAGTAGTGGCGCAGTCGCCTGGCTGTCATGAAGACACCGTACACTAGCTTCTGATAATGCGGGTACCGCTGTTTTGTTGGCGTGAGCACCTCACTGAGGTAGTAGACTGGGCGTTGTACCCCGTGGACTTTATTTTCTTCGGCTCGCTCCACCACGAGCACAATGCTGACTACCTGATTGGTGGCGGAGATGTATAGCAACAACGACTCCTTTTCTCGAGGTGTTACCAACACTGGCGAGGTGGACAGTAGATGCTTGAGGTCTTCGAATGCTTCCTGTGCTTCGTCTATCCACTCGAATTTGTCAGCTTTGCGGATAAGTTGGTAGAAAGGCAGTGCCTTTTCGCCCATTCGACTGATGAATTGACTGAGCGCCGCGATTCGCCCATCCAACTATTGGATGCCTTTTACGTTCTCCGGCTTCTCCATGGCTAGTATGGCCTTTATTTTCTTTGGGTTGGGCTCGATCTCTCTCGCAGAGATGAGGTACCCTAGAAGCTGCGTAGAAGGTACACAGAAGGCGCATTTTTCTGGATTTAACTTGATCCGATAGTGGTCAAGGTTATCGAAGGTCTCGCGGAGATCATCGAGTAACAAGGCTTCCTCCTTGGTTTTGACGATGATGTCGTCGACGTAGACTTGGATGTTGCGATCAAGTTGGTTCTTGAGGCAGGCCTGCATGCACCACTGATAGGTGGCTCCTGCGTTTTCAGCCTGAAAGGCATCATTGTGTAGAAGAAGACACCGAAAGGCGTGACGAATGTCATTTTCTCCTGGTCCTCCTCCATTCGAATTTGATGATAGCCTGAGTAGGCGTCGAGGAAGCAGGGGCGCTCACATCCCGCAGTGGAGTCGATTATCTGATCGATCCGTGGCAACGGGAAGTGGTCCTTTGGATAATGCTTGTTCAGAGAGGTGAAGTCCACGCACATCCGCAGGGTATCCGTGTATTTTTTGGGAACGAGCACGGGGTTTTCAACTCATGTGCTTTCCTTGATCTCGCGTATGAAATTAGCATCGAGGAGTCTATTGACTTCCATCCTGACGGCTTTCCCCCTTGGTTCAGACAGTCGCCGTATTGTTTGTTTGACTGGCCTAGCTTCAGGATTCACGTTGAGTGCATGCTCGGCGAATTCCCTGGGAACTCTTGGCATATCCGCTGGACACCAGGCGAAGATTTCCCCAACGCTCACCGAGGAATTCGATGAGCGCGAGTTCCTATGTGGGACTCAAGTTGTTGGCAATCAGGGCCGTCTTGGTCGGGTCTATTGGGTGTTCCTGGACTCTCTTGGTGTGCACCGTTGTGTTGAAGGATTGGTTAGGTGAGCTCGGCCTGCTCAGGGGAGGCAGACTGTTGTCTGTAGACTCCTTTAACCTTGCCAGTTCCTCTTGCATTCCGAAAGACTGGGAAATTCTTTTAAATTCCCTATCGCAGCTGTTGGACCTCTCGAAGCTTCCGTTGATTGTGATGATGCCGTTTGGGCCCGACATCTTCATCTACAGATAGGCGTAGTGTGGTACTGCCATGAACCTCACGAACGCGACGCGTCCGAGGATGCAGTGGTACTGTGAAGGCCAGTCGACAACTTCAAAGTCGACGCGCTCTCACTGAAAGTTTTGCGGCATGCCGAAGATGACGTCGTGGTTGATCTTGCCCAGGGGGTACACGCCCTTCCCTAGGACGATGTCGTGGAACGCCGTGTCTGAGGGATCCTCATTGCGTGCAAGGTACTTGCGAACATGAGGTTGATGCCGCTTCCGCCGTCCATGAAGACGCGACTCATCTCAGAGCGTCCAATTTGTGCCTCGAGCGCCATGGGACAGTTGCCTGGGCGAGGAACTTGGCGCGGGTGATCGCTTTTGTCGAAGGTGAAGCAGGACTCGCTTCCACTAAGGTACTCAGGAGTGGAGGGTAGAGAGTTCATCGCCAGATTGACTTGGCGAGTGATTGATTTCTGCACTCGATTTGAAGGGTGACCCTTTTGTATCATCCCCATGTTCCCAAGTGGTCGGGGGAATGGCTCGCCTCCATGGTTCTGGACTGGTCCAACCGCAGGTGGTGGTGGCCCTGGTGGTGGTGGAGGAGCTCCACGTGCCACAGTGCCCGGGGCAACTCCATAGCCTTGGTTAATCATGTCGCGATTCATCTGGGCCAGGCCTTCGTGGAGTTTGAGGAACTCGCAACAGTCTTTTAGGAGGTGGCTAGACTTTTTCTTGCCGTCGTGCTTGTCGATGTAGAAGTGCACGTTGCACGGTCCGGACAGTTTATCCTGGATGGATGTTGTAGGTGCGTCATCGCGAGTGTGGCACTCCCACACTTGCGTGGTATTTCAGCTATCGCGGTATCCATCACTGCGGTATCCACTGTTGCGGTTGTTGTCGCGTTTGTCGGTGTAGCCAGCCACAACCATGTCGACCTCTTTGCGGTCCTCATAACCGCGCATTCGATGTTTTCCTCAACGATCGTGTCTGCGGCCGAGGTCGTCATCATCATCGGAGTGGACACGATTTTTACCGAGTCCTCTCCGTCGGCCCACCCATTCGTGATCTCCATCAGGTGGTCGATTGTCTTGGGCTTCAAGCGGCCCAGCTCCTCCTTGAGCTCTCTGCAGCGTACGCCGCCATTGAACGCGTCGATTGCGCGATCCTCAGAGATATCTTCCGCATAATTTTTTATGATGGACCATCTCTATATGTAGAAGCGCAGCGACTCTCCTGTCTTTTGGTAGCAGCCGTGCAACTCTTCAATTGATGTGGGCCTTTTGTAAGTGCCCTTGAAGTTGCGCACGAAGCTATAAACCAGCTCTTCCCAGCTGCAAATGGATCTGTGCATGATATTGTTGAGCCACGCACGGGCGGCACCCTGCAGCTGCAGCTAGAGGCATTGCATCGTCGTGCTCGTAGTTCCGCCGTGCAGCTTGACGGAGGATATGTGAACCTCCAACCAGATCTTTGGGTCCTGCAGGCCATCGAATTTTGGGTTCTCCGATGGGAGTTTGAACCCCTTAGGCATTCGCTTCTGCCGGATGGCTCTACTGAAGCAGCTGGCACCGCAGAGCTGGATCCCGTCGTCCTCCGAGTCAGTCGAATGGGCACGCGTCGCGTGCATCTTGTCGGCCTTACACTGCGTGATGTCATCACGTGCATCTTAGTCGCGGTCGTGCCGCCGTGAGCGGCGACGTTGACACAAGTCGTGGCTATCATCGCTGGAGGAGGGCGAAGAGTAGCGTTTGTCTAGAGCCTTGTTCTTCTTCGGCTCCGGTGTCGGATCCTTGATGAGGGCAGTGATTCGTTGCAAACGTATCTATAATTTTTGATGTTCCATGCTTGTTTTATATCTACTTTCTTATGTTTTGTCCACACTTTGGAGTATTTTTACACATTTTCTAGAACTAACCTATTAACAAGATGCCACAGTGTCAGTTGCCTGTTTTCTGATGTTTTTGGTTTCAAACAAGCTGGAAAAGAAATATTCTTGGAATTGGACCGGACAAAAGCCAAAGTCGATATTTTACCGGAATACTCACGGAGCTAGAAGACAAGACGACAAGGGGCCAAGGGCTGGCCACACCATAGGGTGGCGCGGGCCCCCTGGCCATGCCACCAGGTGGTGTGGGCCCCTCCGGCCTCCACCGATCTTGCCCTTTCGCCTATAAGAATCCTCCGATGAGAAAACCCTAAATCTAGCCTCTAGCCACAAAAAGTTCCACAGTGCCACCGCCACCGAAGGGGAGATTCAGGGGACAGAAAGTCTTTGTTCCGGCACCTTGCCGGGACGGGGAATTGCCCCCGGAGCCATCTCCACCACCATCTCCATCGCCGTTGCTGATTCTCATGATGAAGAGGGAGTAGTTCTTCCTCGAGGCTAAGGGTTCTACCGGTACCTATGTGTTCATCTCTCTCTATGCATGATTTTATGAGATCATGATGTTTGTAATCAAGTAGATCTACTTCGCTACTCAAGTGCTTTAATAGATCTCTGCTCTCCCCATGTGTGTGAAAGTGACATCGTGCACACCATGGTGGCACTTAAGCTAGATATTACAAATACTTGTTATGAGTTATATTTGGAGTTGGATGTCTCTATGAAATTTTGGTGTTTGTTGGAACCATCTAGCGCTCAAGGTGACAGTGTGGGGTTATCTAGATGGGGAAAGCGAACTTTGAGGAGTGCTGTTATAGCCATACCATGGATTAGAGTGTCCAACCGGACAGTAGTTCAGAGTAGTATCATAAAGAGAAGATATTTATATGAGAGTGTTCACTAGTGAAAGTATGATCCCTAGGCCTTGTTTTTAAGCATTGAAACACCGTTTGCAACTAGATCTGTTACATGTTTGCTTGCTTCCATCTTTATTTCAGTTTGCCTTTAGTCTCTTCCACGCCATCAAAGCTCTTTTCTGGCACCGTTACCACTTAGAATTATCCATACCACTTGTATTTCACTATCTCTTCGCCGAACTAGTGCACCTATACACCTGACAAGTGTATTGGGTGTGTTGGGGACACAAGAGACTTCTTGTATCTTGATTGTAGGGTTTCTTGAGAGGGATACCTTTGACCACTTCCTCCCTGAGTTCGATAAACCTTGGGTGATCCACTTAAGGGAAACTTGCTGCTATTCTACAAACCTCTGCACTTGGAGGCCCAACAAATGTCTACAAGAATAGAAGTGCGTAGACATGAGGCAGCTTCGACTAGCCCCAAGTCTGCGATCGTAGATCAGTGCATGGCAGCTCGTGGATCCCCAGCTGGAGGCTGGTTGTTGAGGAGGTACATGGTGGCTGCCGTCACCGCCGCCTGCGGTGTCTTCGGGAGCATGTTGCCCCACGTATCCATCGTCATAGACGAGAAGTCGAGGACTCGCGCGGCCTCTTCTCGCTCCTTGTCGGTGAGGTGGGCCAGTCGAGAGCGCCTCTTGGCGGCCACGTGGTCATTGCCCTTCGAGGAGGATCCTCCCATGGAAGAGAGCTGAGCCTGCCGAAGGCTCGACTCGTCCGCCACCTTTCTGCGCGCATCGAGCTGCGTGATTATTTGTTGTTGGTGCTTGTATTCTTCCTTGGGCAGCCAATGGTAACCCATCAGCATGTCTTGCGATGAGTTTGGGGGTAGAGGGTTACCCCACAGAGCTTCTCGACAGCGGGCCCACTCGTTGTCATTGAGCTTGATCAGCACACGCTCTTCGGTGCGCTCATTCGCCGTGAGATGCAGGTCTCCTTCCATCCCGTTGTTGGTGGGTGCACCGTTGGCGGGACCACCGTCCGCGATTGGGATGCCGCCGTTGGTCGGACCAGTGCTGGCGTTTTCGCGATTGATGATGGTGTCGCCTGCATTGATGATGGCACACATGTTGCTTCCGCATCTTTCAGATTTAGAGCCGTAGGCTCCATCTTCAGTGGTTAAATCGCCCAGATTGGATCCACAACAGCTGTCGCTGATCGCGTTCCTGACTGTTGTCGGGGCATCGAGTTTTCTTAGGGTGCCTATCGGCGGTGGAAACCACGATGTTGGAGCAATCGTGGAAACCGTGGGCTGGTCAGGGAGGCAAAGTGTGCCCAGCTGACCAACTTGGAAGCATAAGCTCTTGATCACTAGGCGGATTCCCTCGCCCACGGACTCGAAAGCCAGGCGAGTGGCTGGCGTGTGGACGGTGAAGTCGAAGACACCGAAGAGGAGGCGAATCTCTGCTGTTGCAAAGTTGTAGATCACGGTTGATAGGGCCAAAGAAGCCATGACATCAGCACTCCTAGTTCCCACAGACGGTGCCAATTGACGAGGGTTAAACTCATCAATGCCCATTGTTATGGACTTGGGTTTTAGAGAAGGAGGGAGCGATGGAGGCATCAACCAGCTAGCAAACAAGAACACAGGGATGCAAGGTTTACCCAAGTTCAGGCCTCGTAGAGGTCCCTACTCCTGCTTGTGTGCTCGATGGAGTCGAAAGTTACAGGGGATGCGCAGATGCAATCTGGCGAGGTTGTGGAAACTAGGGTTGTGATTATCCTCCTCGCTGCCCCCTCCTAGCCTTTATATAGATAGGCTAGGTCTCGGGTAGCAAGTTGAGTCGGTTACAAGTTAGGGTTTGTCCCTTTTAAACTTTCTATCTTAATCTTGTCTTGCACCGCAAGCAGTCGGAGTCTCCGTGGGTCACCCGGATCCTGGAATGGGCCCTGGTAACGCCATGGGCTTCTGCCAGACTGGACCATATATGCCAAGCTCAAGTACCTATATGGTATGCCCACATCACCTACTATATTAAATTTCCAAGGCTATGAGATAAATGGGAATACATTTTACACGATCGCCCAAGATAAAAAGAGCACCAACCAAAACAGTGGTGTCCGCTTTGATGCAACCGACGAGAATGGGAAAAAGTATACATACTATGGTTACATAGAGGAGATATGGGACCTTGACTATGGAGTTTATTTTAAGGTCCTTTGTTTCGGTGCAAATGGATCAACCTGAATGGAGAAGGGGTAAAGGTAGACCAGTTGTACCGAATGATGACAGTGGATCTCAACAATCTCTAGTGCAGCCGTCTCCGCCACAAGAGGCCCTTTCTCCAGCGAAGCCATCTTCGCCGCCGCGACAACCGTCTCAGCCCACTAAGGCTTAGGGTCAAAAGCGAAAGAGTAACCGATCACCGAAACATCGCTTGGAGTCCCTCCCAAAAGTACCAAAGGTTCCTCCCATGAGACCTTATGACTATATTGAAGAGGATAATATGGTGATCGCAAAGGCCTAAACGCAATAGTGGTTTGATAGCCTCAAGCGGCCGAAAGAGCTAGAGTTCCTCAGCCCCAAAGAAGAAAAAGCCAAAGTGTAGAAAATGTTGAAGACCCTTCATCAACCCGAGCCAAAGCGGTCGAAGAGCAGTAGTGCAAGCGGGAATTTAGTTCCCTAGCTCGGTTTACAGAAAAACCAATCGTGCGCCCCCGCTCAAGGTGATTTCCGATACCAGGGTGGAGTCGAGCAAAGGTGCGGACGAGAAGTATGATCTAGAAATTGTTGCACTGTACGGAGAAGCAGCAGCTGCTCATGGTTTGACTATTGCTTAGTACGTAGACCAGTTAGAGTTCCCCGTGGCTGAGGAAGCATACAAATACTAGTATAGAAAACCTCTCGTCAGACCTGAGGATGTCAACTATCTACCAACAAAAATGTGAAGATTGTATAATTGGTACATGAAAGCCACAAAGGGGCAAACTGGATAGTGCTAGGAGTTTGAAACGAGCATTACGGGTATGGAGATGCCCAGATACTGATTTAATTTTCTGAACTACATAAGTTTTATAATCAACACACCCTCGACAAATCGATCGCTAGTGCCTATTGTTTGTAAGTATTATTTCTGTAATTAAGTCTCTAGTTAGCTCACCCTCTTTATCGCATGTATAATCATACTCACTATATTATACAGACTGAAGATTCTCGAATGCAAAAGAGCACATGTCTATGACATTGGGTTCATTGACCCATATTGGGTTCATGAACTTACTGTGGAACTTAATCCCAAGGACATAGAGGATGAAATTGTAATGACGTTAATATTTTAAGAAATCAAAAGGGAAATACTATTACCTTACAACTTCGAGTGAGTGTTATTGTCTTGTACACATTCTATTTCGCTTACTCGATGTTAAGTGTATAATTGATGAGTTATGCATGTACAGTTTCCATTTTATTCTACTAATCATTCAACCTGACACTGAAGTAGTACAAGTCATGGACTCGAAACATAAACCCCTTGAAAAGTGGGCGAACATGCAAGAAATGTTCCAGCGGTAATTTCAGTCACTATAACACTACATCGACAACTTTCGTTCATTCACTGATATAGTAATTAATAACTCCTTTTATTTATTTTCTTTGCCGAGCAACGCTTGGAAATAGTTCACCAATAAGGCTAAGGATGCCTGAAAAGAGAGGAGCTTACATTTAAACCACTAAATGTAAGTAGTACTAGCTAGATCCGCACATCTCTTTGATTCTAGTTTCGATACTATTATCATGTTTAATTATTATTATTTTGATTAAACTTTGTTCTCGTAAAGTGTCTGAGGCAGGTGGAGGAAAATAATTTATGTGGATACTATGTTTGCGAGTTCATTCGTCAGACGACTTGTGAGACAGTTAGAAATTTAAAACAACTTCAAGCACGTAAACAATATTCAGAATTTTATTTTATTACCACCAATTGTGTTTAGTTTCATTCGTATATGTTGAATCATTTTTTAATTAGATCTAACGGTTGTGGAACCATCTTCTACCAAAGGATCATGTACAAATAATCTAAGAGGAAATTGCAGGATTTTTAGATGCAGAGGTCCTAGATCCGAAAGGAGAATACTATCGGAAGATAATGATAATGTAATAGGGATCGTAAAAGACATTATATTGTATATATGCATGAATGTAATATATTCGATACTTGCCGTGTAATATAATCAGGAGATATTGTGTAATATAATGGTTCCTTCATTGCTCAGTGCAAAACACAAAATAAAAAGAAAATAGATAAAGAGGAAATAAAATAAATAAAAATATACAAAATGAATCCTCTGTCGCCGGCACAAAAAGTGCCAAAAATCATGCCGCAATAGAGATTCCCTATCGCGGCACAAAAAGTGTCCAAAATGCTGTCGTGGCAGAGACACGTAGATCCCGGTTCATAGTACGAACTGGGACGAATGCCTCTTCCCTATGCCAGCCAGCGGCCACGTGGACTGCCCTTTCGTCCCGATTTGTAGCCCAACCGGGACAAAAGGGTTGGACCTTTAGTCCCGATTGCCCCGTTCCGGTTAGGCAATCGGGACTAAATCCCCTTATGAACTAGGACAAAATGCCCCGTTTCCACTAGTGCATTTTAGTTTGTCTGTAATCCATACCAAAATATCCAGAGCATCTTGTAATTCTGAATGAAAGGCGTAACATTCAAGTGTCAACATTGCAATCCCATGTTTTGAGTATTGCGGCATTTTTCAAGTCTTCCAAATAAAGTCTACTCATAACTTGGATTTCAAGAAACACGTGTATCTATGCCGAGATATTATATTTGCAATTCCTACAACCAATTCCACGGTGCTAATTTGAGAAGAAAACTAATTGTTCATGTTATAATGAGTTTTTTTGCATTCTGATATTCTTTATTTTTAACGACTACAAACCAGACCCTTTCGTTTGCTCCCGTGGGTGACCCAGAGGAGAAAACCTATAGTTGTTGCAGGAGGGTGCCACTAACTACAAGAGATCTGATATACCGTGACGAAAATCCTCATGACGGACACCGTAACATATTAGCACATTCCGTAACAGGATCAATAGCTTTGCTGACGAGTGTGGGTTTGTTACTAAAAATATTCAGTCAATGAAAAGCATTTCGAATCGAGGCCGATTCCTCCGATCATAGGAAAACCATGAGCCATCGGTAGCTGGCGAGGTGGCGCTGAAGCGCTATCGCACGCGGAGGCGAACGCGCAAATGTGTCCATGCTGGTGCAGCTAGTTTCTTCGGACCTACAAAGAAGGTTGGTAGTGGATTGCGGTGGTTGGTGGTTGTTGTCAATGGTTGTTGTTGCGTGGTAGCACGGTAGTCGGCCAAGTGGCGGCGTATAGCCACGATCTATTTGCTATGACGTCAACTGATGGCGGCGCATGAGTTTGGTAATAGGTGTCACAACTCTAGTTCTTGGGGGTTTGTCCGGACGCGGTGAACTTCTTGAAGTTTTTCAACTTCAAGGTCCAGGTTGTGGGAAGGGCGGCCCTCTGACGGAGACCGGCTGCTGCGCCATCTACCCACGGCCGACTTCGGCGATGCCACTGTTGGAGATCCCCGACATCGTCAAGCTATGGCAACGCTCGTATTTGTACGTGCGCAATGTCTCTGACGTCGACCTCATCAGGGTGCCGGTCTTCACCAACGTCCCTCCACCCGGAAGGCATGTAGCATCCAGAACCTAGGCGCCCAAGCTGACATGGAGCGGATGGCTGCCCACGTGGCTGTGCTGGTGGAGAAGGAGCGGCTGATTGCCCGAGACATCCTGCTGTCCTAGATGACGAGCCGTGTGCTTCCGCTGCAGCAGCGGTCGCATAAGATGTGCCACCTATCCGGCTCCCTGGACCCAGGCGGATGTCCCAGCTGGAGGTGTCGTATGGGGCCCTTCGAGAGTGGCTTGCCACTATCTCGAAGGAGACGCTGGCGGAGGACTGGACCTTCTCCTGCCGGTCGTACCACCGCAGCCGGCTGGCACCGAAGGTTAGCCCCTTTTCTTCTTCCTCTCCGGGTGAACTTGTCCCTAGGGATCTCTTCTTGTTTCCTATTTTCCCCCTGTTGAGTAGCTCTTTACGGCACAACTAGCAGACAACGACATGGGGGACGATGAGCTTCCCTCCTCGGCCGACTTCAAGTCGGCGAAGTACCCTCCGCAGGAGCCGGAGCGCTTCCCCACACAGCCTGACGAGGGCTCCGAGTTCCCACCCGGTGAGGATGCATTTCTTGTCTTCATCTGTTTTGCTCTGCTTTAGCCTTATGCTCAACGCTCTGCTTGTGCCTTGGGACAGCCGCACATGACATGGACGCGGACCAGGCCGAGGTCGCTGCCTCGCGGGCTAGGGGAAACGGGCCGCCTCGGCCAGCACTGGCCCAGCCGGGGGGATCGAAGAGGGCTTACCATACAAGGGCCGCGGCTGCCGCGACCAGCGTCACCGGGTACGCGCCCTTGCTCCTTTTTTTGTTTGTGGCTGTTGGCTTGCTCTTTATTTATCATGCTCTTCTCTTCTTGTGTGTAGTGAGGCGATGTCCTTGGCCGGCTCCGCGACCATCGCCACTGTGTCCGCCCTTCCCCGGTTCGGGGCTGAAGGCCTGCTGCACCGGCTGCAACCTCCGCTACCGTGCCGGCTGAGGCTACCGCGGATGCGGTGGAGCCAGTGACACTGGCTATGCCTATGAACTTGCACCGGGCCTCTGCCACCTCCAAGCTTTCCGAGGTGCTCCTGGTCAGGCGCGGTGGTGCGGCTTCTCCTTCCCTCAGGCTGACGGAAGGGGCAGAGATGGTCCTGAGCCAGGCTCAAACGGGTTTCGCCGCCTATACGGGGGAGGAGCTTGTGGAGGCGGCGCTGGAAGCTGCCGCGCAGCCGACCGCTGGAGACGGCGTATGAGAGGTGGCTCCCCGGCTCCGGTGGTGTTGGTGATGGGGCTCTGGAGGCGTCGCGTGCGGCTTTCGACGGTGATAACGACCTCCAGCTCACCGGCTGGCAGGCGGCCCCGCTTGCGCCGCTGCCAGACTCTGTCCTGGCGCAGCTCTCCGAGTCGGCGCCCGTCGCCCTTGGCCAGGCCCGCCACCTGGTCAAGCTAATGAAGCAGGGGCTTGGCAAGGCCAAGGCACTGGGGCCTCTCTTGAAGTGAGTATCTTCTTTGCCGTTTTCGCTGCCCTTCTTTTCTGATGTCCTCTTTGTTCTCTTTTTCACTGTGTCTTTTTTGTAGAAAGCTTTTGTTGAAGCCGCCAAGACCTCGTAGGACTTGGGGCATAAGATTGCTTGCTCTGCCATGTCCTCCTAGTTGCGCGAATTTTCGTGTTTCTTGTTGACCATTGGGTACCCTCCTGCGGCTCTGCTAGCGGACAGGGACAGGAGGTGGAGAGGCTGAAGGCGGAGGTGACCCGGCTAGAGGAATCCAGCCAGGCTCGCCAAGCCCAGATCAGTCAACTGGTGGAGCATCAGAAGCAGATGGAGGTTAAGGCTAGCCAGGCCAAGAAGGTCGCCGACACCCGGACTGAAGTGTTCAAGAATCTTGAGAAGCTCTACGCTCAGCAGGCAAAGACGTTGAAGGTTGCTCAGTCCAAGGAGAAGGCGGCGCTGGCGGAGATGTGCCAGATCGCCAAAATCATTGTTAGTAAGTGACTCCTTCTTTAGTGAACTTGTTCGTTGTGTCCCGCAATTTGACAGTTGTTTCTTTCCCGGGTGCAGCCTAGTATCCTGCGGTGACTGACCAGGCCCTGGCCCGCATTCCCGAGGCAAACGCCAGATGTGACCTCCATCCGGAGGAGCTGGTGGTGGTGGCGTGCGAGGAGGCCAAGCGGCTGTGTGATGCTGCCCTTGACGTTTATGACTATCCCTGGCCCGACACTAACCAACCAACTACGATGGTCGCGCTAGCTGAGAACTGTTCGTGGCTCCCAGCCCGATGGATGTGGCACGGGACTTGGAAGCGCGTGGTGGTGTGGAGATGGTACTGGCACTGCTGAAGTCCTGGTACCCCGACGTGGACCTGCAGAGTCTCTCCAGAGGGTTTCGGCAGGGGACCAGCTACGACCAGCTTTGCGCTGAAGTTCCTGACATCCGCTCCTATGGTGTCAAGATTGGGATCTTCGTCCAGCTGGACCGGGACTTCTGCGATCCGGCCGACATGGAGGGGTACCACTTCAGACCGCTTCTGGCTCCAGCGGATGCCAACGCCCCGATTGTAACAACCTCTACCTCTACCGACGCCGCCTCTAGCAGCCATGCTCCAACCGATGCCTCCAGTCCCTCTATTTAATCCCTAGAATGCCAGGTGTATTTGTGCTTGTTTTGGAAGTTGTCCTTGGTGGTACTGCCACATCCTTATGTGAATAATTTTCTTTTGTTCTGTATCGAACTCTGTCAGGAGCTTCGTCTCCCTTCGTGATGCTTTCTTGTGCCTTTCTTGCTTGCACTTTGCTATGTGTTACACTTGTTGTGTGCTTGTTTCTGTGTGGGGGCGTGCGAGCGCACCCACAGGATGTAGTCCCCAAGGTTCGGGCCGGCTGGAGAATTCAGCTAGGTCGAAGATCCTTTGTATTTTTGCTAGTTGCAGGTTTTCTGTGTAGGGGCGCGCGAGCGCACTCACAGGGTGTAGTCCTCGAGGTTCGGGTTGGCTGGAGAATTCAGTCGGGTCGAAGCTTCTTATCTGTTCTTCTGCTGTCTGGGAGGCGATTAGCATTTGGCTCTGGTACTTTGTCTCATGCAAAGATGAAACACAAGTAATAGTTTGTGCGTTAGATATGCATAAGATAAATAGTCTGCAGTTGTTCGTTTGGTTGAAAACTTTGTTGTTTCACGTGAAACTGATAACATAGTCCTTTTCTTAGTGAACATTGGCCGTTCGAGTTGTGCCCTTGCCAGCCGTTAGCCGGAATCAAAGGGTTAGCTTAGTTGGCATATTCCACAATACTTCGGATTTTGGCTATCGGCCTCGAGTGAGCTAGCACAACCGGAACGTCTAGACACTTTTGTCTTCCTTAGTACTTTTCCTGTATGGGTCTTCGAGTTTTCTGCTCTAGCTGTGTCTGTCAGACGGCTTGCGGTCTACAACTGGAATCAAAGAGGAAACTCTTAGAGCCGCATACAGTACTTCGTCTTCTAGAATGCGCGGCCATCTGGGCCATCCGGCGAGTCCCCAGGAAAAACTGCCGGAACCAGGGTTAGGGATAATGCAGCCGAAAAATATCAAGTTATGCAGCAGAAAATGCCAAATGATTACGGAGTCCCTGAGACTGTGTTGATGCTCCTAAACTTGTTCATTACATATAGGTAAGATACATGCGCCCTTTACTCAGGTGTAGAATGGGCAAACTAGGTTCGTGTTCCACGGGCATTCAGTTTCTTCATCGGAGCGGTCCATCTTGTTCTTTGCCGGATGGCGGGCGTCAGTGAGGTAGTATGAGTTGTTCTGCAGTGCTCTGCTGATGATGAATGGCCCCTCCCAAGGCGGAGACAACTTGTGCATCTCCTTGGTGTCTTGTACTAGCCGCAGGACTAGATCATCCTCTCGGAACGAGACGTTGTGGATCTAGCTAGTGTGGTAGCGGCGCAGGTTCTGCTGGTAGATGGCGGACCTCGACAAGGCCAACTCTCATGCTTCTATGAGGAGATCGACGCTATCCTCACGCTCTTTCTTGGCCTGCTGCTCAGTGTATAGCAGTTTGCAGGGTGCGTCGAACTCGATGTTAGTTGGCAGGACCGCCTCTGCTCCGTAGACAAGGAAGAATGGCGTGTAGCCACTGGAGCGGGTTGGCATGGTGCGCAAGCTCCACAGCACAGCCGACAGCTCTTCTATCCATCATCCGGGGATCTCATCAGTGGCTCGATTATCCAGGGCTTGATTCTGGCTAGGAGCAGACCATTTGCTCGCTCGCACTGCCCATTGGACCGGGGGTGCGCAACGGAGGCTAGGTCCAGGCGGATACCCTTGTCTCCATAGAAACGTGCGAAGGCCCCTTTGGCGAAGTTTGTGACGTTGTCAGCGATAATGCTATTGGGGTAGCCAAAGCACGTGATGATGTCAGTGAAGAACTTGACCACTGTCGGCCCATTCAGCTTCTTAATTGGCTTTGCCTCAATCCACTTGGTGAACTTGTCCATGGACACCAGCAGGTGCGTCATGCCAGATCGCGTTGTTTTGAAGGGCCCCACCATGTCCAAGCCCTAGACGGCAAATGACCAGGTGGTGGGGATTGTCTTGAGCGTCGACGATGGAGTGTGTTTCTGCTGGGCAAATCGCTGGCATCCATTGCATGCCTTTACCAGCTACTCGGCGTCCTCCAACGCCGTGGGCCAGTAAAACCCATTGCGGAATGCCTTTGCCACTATGGCACGTGATGAGGCGTGGTGACCGCATTCTCCTTGGTGGATGTCCACTAGCAGCTGGATTCCTTCTTCTTGGCTCACATAGCGTTGGAAGATTCCTCCGACATTACGCTTGTACAACTCGTTGTTGATGATAGTGTACGCGCTTTCCCTGCACTTTATTTGCCTTGCCTCAACCTCTTGGTCAGGCAACTACCCTTTAATAAGGAAGCTCGTGAATGGCTTGCCCCATGGAGGTGTTTCTCAGATGGCGCATTGATACGTCCAAAACGTATCTACTTTCCTGAACACTTTTGTTATTGTTTTTCCTCTAAACTTGTGTGATTTGGATACAACTAACACGGACTGACTCTATTTTCAGCAGAATTACCTTGGTGTCTAGTTTTTGTGCAGAAAATCAACTATCAGGAAAAATCTCGGAAAATATGCCAAAAATCCTATTTCACTAGAAGATTCACAGAGCCAGAAGGGGCCCACACCACCTGGTCGCGCGGGCCAGGCCAGGCCATGCCTGGGGGTGGTGTGGCCGCCTCGGTCACCCCCTCGACCTCCCTCTTCGCCTATAAGTTGCCTCTTGACCTAAAAACCAAGGGGGATTCGACATTTTTCCAGAAAAAGTTCCGCTACGCCGCCACCACCAGATTCCGCGAATCAGAACCAGAAACTCCGTTCTGGCACCCTGCCAGGACGGGGAATTGGAGGAGATCATCACCATCATCATCACCATCACTTCTCCATCGACCATCCATGTTTCCCCCATCCATGAGTGAGTAATCCCCCGTTGTAGGCTATAGGGATGGTAGGGATTGGATGAGATCGTTCATGTAATGGCATTAGATTGTTAGGGCATGGTGCCTAGTATCTATTATTAGTGCTTTTTGACTTTGTTGCAACTTGTTATGCTTAATGCTTGTCACTAGGGCCCGAGTGCCATGATTTCAGATCTGAACATGTTATTGATTCATTATGATAGTATTGTTTATGGTCTTACCTGCAAGTTGTATACACATATTGTTGTTCGGAACCAAAGGCCCCGAAGTGACAATAATCGGGATAACCGGAGGGAATGACTTTTATGTGAGGATCACATGTGTTCATGGAGTCTTAATGCTTTGCTCTGGTGATCTATTAAAAGGAGCACCTTAATTGCCAGTTGTTCCCTTGAGGCCCCACTACAAACGGGCTGGCAGGACAAAAGATGTTGTGCAAGTTTTCATTGTGAGCACGTATGACTATATATGGAACACATGCCTATGATTATTTAGTACTTGGATGCTTTATCTTATTTATCTGCAAATGCCCTATGTCTTGATTGCTATATGAATTTTATTGTCCATGCAATGCCCGTCCGTCCATCCCTATGCCTATCGCGCCTTAATCCTACTGTTTATTGCGATTGTTACTACTGTGTTTACTTTTACTACTGCTATTACTTTACTATTGCTACTACAAAACTATTGCTACTGATAAGCTGCTGTGAGCAAGATTGTTTCCAGGTGCAGCTGAATTGACAACTCAGTTGTTAAGGCTTATAAATATTCTTTGGCTCCCCTTGTGTTGAATCAATAAATTGGGTTTCACTTCCCTCAAAAATACTGCGATACACCCCCTATACTTGTGGGTCATCACGCACACGGTCTCCATAATCACCTTGACTTCCTTGATCCCGACCGGCTCGGGCTCGTCGGGTGGCCTATCGGGTGGAAGGACAGAGCCAGCAGTCCCCGGGCTACTGGAGCCGGCTGGGAGTGTCGTGACCTTCGAATCGATAGTCCCCGGGATGCAGGCGGCAGTCCACGGGTGTGGCATGGCAGTCTCCGGGATGCAGGCGGCAGTCCTCGGGTGTGGCGTGGCAGTCCCTGGGGCCTTGGCTGTAGCTTCAAGCTGCTTGGAGCCGGCAGTCCCCGAGTCCGCGTCCAACATGATGGAGTCGGATTCCAGAGATGGCGTGATGGAGGGCTTGCGCAGATGCTCGAGGGTGACCTAGGCGGAGTTGCCACTCTTGTTGACCCGACGCGGACGAATGCATCCAAGGCTTCATTGTTCGCTCGAGGCACATGTTCGAACTCACATCCTTCGAAACAGGCGCATAGCTGTTGCACGAAGACGCGATATAGTGCCATGGTTGCGTCATTGGTTTCCCAATCGCCTGATGATTGCTGCACCACCAGGTCTGAATCACCAAAGCATAGGATGCGCCTGATGCGTATTTCTTTTGCCATATTCAGGCCGTGGATGAGTGCTTCGTACTCGGCGACGTTGTTGGATGCGCGGAAGTGGATTTGTAGCACGTATTCCAGCCGGTCTCCTTTGGGAGAGGTGATGACGACTCCGGCTCTGAGTCCTCCGTACATCTTAGAGCCGTCGAAGTGTATCTTCCAGTGCGTGGAGTCAGGGCATGGAGGCAGGTACTGCATCTCTGCTCAGTCGACGAGGAAATCCGCCAGTGCTTGGGACTTGATTGCCATTCTTGGCTCATACCGGATGTAGTGTGCGGCGAGCTCTATGGCCCACTTCGCCACCCGGCCCATGGCGTCTCTATTGCCAATGATCTATGACAGGGGGGCTAGCGCCACTACACGGATGTAGCGTTCTTGGAAGTAGTGCTTCAGTTTCTTGGCGGCCATGTATACGCCATACCCTAGCTTATGGTAGTGAGGGTAGTTCTTCTTTGATAGCGAGAGTACCTCACTCAGGTAGTATACTGGGCACTGGACCAGCTGCGCCTTTCCTTCTTCTGGCCTTTCAACCACCAAGACGACGCTAACGACCCGGTTGGTAGATGCAATGTACATCAGCATTGGATCTTTTGCAGCGGGGGCTGCCAGTATTGGGGAGAGGTCAGCATGCACTTGAGGTCATGGAAGTCCTTGTCCGCCTACACCGTCCAGATGAACTTGTCTGTTTTCTTCAAGAGCTAGTACAGGGGAAGTGCCTTCTCCTCCAGGTGGCTGACGAATCGGCTGAGGAAGGCTAGGCATCCGGTGAACTTCTACATGTCGCGCAGGTTCTATGGTGGCTGCATGCGCTCGATTACGGCGATCTTCTCCGGGTTGGCCTCGATTCCACATTTTGAGACAAGGAAACCAAGGAGCTGGCCGGCTGGGATGCCGAACACGCACTTGTACGGGTTTAGCTTCATCTGGAACCGACGAAGGTTAGCGAATGTTTCCTTAAGGTCTTCGAGGAGTGTCCACCTCTCCTTTGTCTTGACCACCACGTCATCGACATAGGCGTGCATGTTTCTGCCGATCTGCGATTACAGGCATTTCTGCATGGAGCACTGGTACGTGGCACCTGCATTTTTCAGTCCAAATGGCATGGTGGTGTAGCAGTAAACCCCATACGGGTGATGAATGCCGTTGTCATCTGATCAGCGAGGTTCATCCGGATCTGGTGGTAGCCGGAGTACGTGTCTATAAACAACAACAACTCACAGTCGGCCATAGAGTTGATCACTTGGTCTATCCTTGGCAGGGCGAATGGATCCTTGGGGCATGCCTTGTTGAGGCTGGTGTAGTCAACACACATGCGCCAAGTTTTGTTCTTTTTTAGCACGAGCACTGGGTTTGCCAGCCATTTCGGGTGTAGAACCTCCACGGTGAATCTGGCTGCAAGCAGCCGGGTGATTTCTTCACCAATGGTTCTTCTCTTCTCCTCAACGAATCAGCATAGTGATTGTTTGACCGGCTTTGCATCCGTCCTGACATGTAAAGAGTGCTCGGCGAGCTTCCTCTTAACACCAGGCATGTCCTTGTGGGACCATGCGAAGATATCCCGATTCTCACGGAGGAAGTCCACGAGCGCGCTTTCCTATTTGCTGTCAAGGCCGTCTCTGACCAGGACGAACTTGTTCGGTTCAGCCTCATTGAGCATGATCTTCTTTGTGCCCTTTGATGGCTTGAACTGCGCCTCTCCTGCTAGCTTTGGATCGCCAGCCAACATGTCCGCCTGTAGGGCCGCCACGTTCGGCATGATGATGCGCTTCTCTTCTGCAATGATCATGGCCTCGGCTATCTTGGAGTCATCGGTGGCGCATTCCACCGACCGCCTATAGTCGCCAGCGATGGTGATTAATCCATTTGGCCCAGGGAGCTTAATCTTGAGGTACACATAGTGTGGCACCACCATGGACTTGGTGAGCGTTGGTCGTCCTAGGATGGTGTGGTAAGCACAACAGAGGTTGACTACCTCGAACCAGATGGGCTCGCGGCGGAATTTGTCCTCCGTGCCGAAGATGATGTCCAGCCGGATCCTGCCGATGGGCGAATGTGATGGACCCAGAACAACTCCATGGAAGGAGGTACTGGATGGCTTCAGCTAGGATTCGCTGATGCCGAGCTAGTCCAGAGAGCTGCGATACAGGAGGTTGATGCTGCTTCCTCCGTCGACAAGTACACGGGAGAACCTACATGAGTGCTTCTTGGATATGATGATGGGGTCTAGGAGCATGGCGTATGTGCCCGGATGTGGCAGCACGTCTGACTGGTCCTTTCGGCTCCACAAGACCTCTTGCTCAGACTAGTTCAGGTACTAAGGGACAGTGGGAACGATTGCGTTCACCTCCGCCTCGCGGCGCCTTTTGATGTGCTTCGTTTCATGCTCGGGGGTGAAGATGTGGTAATTCCCCACCCGACGAGGATAATCCCCTTTGTCCTTGTCCTGGCGGTTCTAGCACTCGCGGTTGTTGATATGTTGCAAACGTATCTATAATTTTTGATGTTCCATGCTTGGTTTATATCTACTTTCTTATGTTTTGTCCACACTTTGGAGTATTTTTATATACTTTCCAGGACTAACCTATTAACAAGATGCCACTGTGCCAGTTGCCTGTTTTCTACTGTTTTTGGTTCCAGAAAAGTCAGAAAATGAATATTCTCGGAATTGGACCGGACAAAAGCCAAAGTCGACATTTAACGGAAGACTCACGGAGCCAGAAGACGAGACGGAGAGGGGCCAGGGGCTGGCCACACCATGTGGTGGCGCGGGCTAGCTCTGGCTGCGCCACCAGGTGGTGTGGGCCCCTAGTCCACCCACCAACCTTGCCTCTTCGCCTATAAGAAGCCTCCCGATGCAAAAACCCTAAATCGTCTAGCCTCCATCCATGAAAAGTTCCGCAGCGCCACCGCCACCGAAGGGAAGATTCGGGGGACAGAAAGACTCTGTTTCGGCACCCTGCCGGGACGGGGAAGTTCCCCCGGATCCATCTCCATCGATCTCCACCGCCATCTCCATCGCCGTTGTTGATTCCCATGATGATGAGGGAGTAGTTCTTCCTCAAGGCTAAGGGTTCTACCGGTAGCTATGTGTTCATCTCTCTCTCTATGCATGATCATATTGTGATCATGAGCTTTGTAATCAAGTAGATCTACCTTGCTACTCAAGTGCTTTATTAGATCTCTGATCTCCCCATGTGTGTGAAAGAGACAGCATGCACACCATGGTGGCACTTAGGCTAGAGATTACAAATACTTGTTATGAGTTATATTTGGAGTTGGATGTCTCTATGAAATTGTGGTGTTTGTTGAACTATCTAGTGCTCAAGGTGACAGTGTGGGGTTATCTAGATGGGAAAGGCTTACTTTGAGGTGTGCTGTTATAGCCTTACCATGGATTAGAGTGTCCAACCGGAGAGTAGTTCAGCGTAGTATCATAAAGAGATGATATTTATATGAGAGTGTTCACTGGTGAAAGTATGATCCCTAGGACTTGTTTCTAAACATTGAAACACCGTTTGCAACTAGATCTGTTACATGTTTGCTTGCTTCCAAAATTTTTCCTTTAGTATTTTCCTCCCGTCAAGCTATTTTCTGGCACCGTTGTATTATATCCATACCACTTGTATTTCACTATCTCTTCGCTGAACTAGTGCACCTATACACCTGACAAGTGTATTGGGTGTGTTGGGGACACAAGAGACTTCTTGTATCTTGATTGCAGGGTCGCTTGAGAGGGGATACCTTTGACGACTTCCTCCCTGAGTTCGATAAACCTTGGGTGATCCACTTAAGGGAAAACTTGCTGCTGCTCTACAAACCTCTGCACTTGGAGGCCCAACAACTGTCTACAAGAATAGAAGTGCGTAGACATCAGTTGTCCTGCTGGCCGCCGGCTGGTAGAGGTGGGGGTGGCGGTGGTAGCCCACAAACCTCTGCCATCTTCTTTGTCCAGGTGAACAGGCAAGTTGTATGTGTGGTTGGCTTGTAGCCGCCACTGTGGAACTTGCATGGGCCATCAAGCATCGATTTGATGGTATACTTGGGCCAAGGAGGCCGGTAATCAGGCTTCTGTCTCTAGCTGTCGCATGCAATCGGGTCCTCTTGGACGGCTGCCACCTGCCTAGAGCCATATTGGTTATCTGGCTGGTCATCCTTCCTCCTGCCGTGGCGGTTGTCATGCGCCTAGAGTTGTGGTTGTTTCCGTCCGGTTGGCATTGGTCCGTGGTGACCTCCATGATGATCTACCCCTGGTTGTCTAGCCGGATGGATCTCTTTATCGCCACGTCGGCAATGGCATACTTACCCGTGATGGCCATGGTCTTGGACATGGTGTCGGGCGCCACCCAACGAAGCTTGTGCATGAGCATAGTGCTGTCTCTGCAGCCGTTGATGAAGAAGTCAACTGCTTGGTGCTCGTGCACCCCCTCACAGGAGTTGTGCATGCTTCTCCACCGACTGATGTAGGAGCGGTTGATCTCATCTTCGCCCTGGACGCAAAGAGCAAGCTCGCCAGGGCGACCCGTGTGCTTGTAGGTGCTGGTGAATTTGCGGACGAACGCCTGCTCGAAGTTAATCCAGGCATTGATGCTATTGTCGGGTAAACTATTGAGCCATGTTCTGGCTTGAGCCGAGGAGAATGAGGGGGCGTAGCACACGGCTACCCGACAGTTTCCGTTTGCGATGCCCACCGCAGTGGTGTAGTCCACCAGCCAGTCTTCTGGCTTGACGGTGCAGTTGTACTTCGGTGTGTCCCTTGGGAGCGAAAATCCATTTGGAAACGGTTTGTTCCAGATGCACGGTTCGTAACACCTTGGGCCAGCTGGACTCTCCTCCTCAGCACACGTGACTGAACCAACAGATCGATGCGTGCGTGATACATTGCAAATGTATCTATAATTTTTGATGTTCCATGCTTGGGTTTATCCACTTTCTTGTGTTTTGTCCACACTTTGGAGTACTTTTCATATGATTTCTTAGACTAACCTATTAACAAGAGCCATAGTGCCAGCTGCCTGTTTTCTGCTGTTTTTGGTTCCAGGAAAGTCAGAAAATGAATATTCTCGGAATTGGACGGGACAAAAGCCAAAGTGCCTATTTTTCCGGAAGTCATCAGATGCCAGAATACGAGACGGAGAAGGGCTGGGGGGCGGCCACACCACCTGGCCGCGCGGCCAGGCCTGGCCCATGCCAGGGGGTGATCTGGCCGACCCTAGCACCCCCTCGGCCTCTCCTTCCGCCTATAATATGCCCTCGGGACGAAAACCCTAAGGACCCGATCAAAAATCCATGAAAGAGTCTGTAGCCACCGTCATCTCCATCCCAAGATCGGGAGGGATCTGAAGCTCTTCCCGACACCCTGCCGGAGAGGGGAATTCACCCTGGAGGCCTTCTTCATCACCATGCAAGCGTCCGGTGTGATGTGTGAGTAGTTCATCCTTGGACTACGGATCCATGTAGTAGCTAGATGGCTGGTTCTCCTCCTGTGTGCTTTCATGTCTAGATCTTGTGAGCTCCGTTCATCATCAAGATCATCTATTTGTAATTCAGCATGTTGTGTTTGTGGGGATCCGATGGATATTGAGATACTATTTCACATTGATTATTGACTCTATCATGTCTTTGTTATTTGTGATCTTGCATGCTTTCCGTTGTTAGTAGCTATCTTGGCCAAGTAGATGCTAGCAACTGCAAGAGTTAGTGTTTATGCTCGATAGTGGGTTCATGCCTCTGGTAATCTGAGGAAGTGACAGAAATCTCTATGGTACTAGATGTGCTGTTGCTACTAGGGAGAACACAACAATCCTTTGTTCATAGAACAATCGTGTTGTTTACATTACACGCAATTCGTAAAGCAATAATCTGTTGCTTGCAACTTAATACTGGAGGGGGTTCGGATGATAACCTGAAGGTGGATTATTAGTCATAGATGCAGTTGGATGGCGGTCTATGTATAATGTTGTAATGCCCAATCAAGTTCCAAAGGAGTCAAGATGATTAGTATATGCATGTATTGCTTTCTCGATGTTTGTCAATTGCCCCGCTGTAATTTGTTCACCCAGCATGTTATCTATCTTAAGGAGAGCCACCTCTAGTGAACTATGGATCCCGGTCCTTTTCTTTTACATACAATCTATAAACTGTTTACTGCTTTGTGTTTACTTTCTGCAAACTATTACTTCCTTCCATTCGATACGTTTAATCCTTTGTTTTCAGCAAAACACGGTGAGATTGACAACCTCATCGCAAGTTGGGGACAGAGTTCTGTGGTTGTGTTGTGCAGGTCTCGATGTTGCTACTAGCAGCGGTAGTGCGCCCTGCCAAGGCTCAGCTAGCAACACCTTTGGGGTGTTTCCTTGCTCCTACTGGTTCGATTGAACCTTGGTTTCATAACTGATGGAAACTTGCTGCAGTGCTCATCATACCTTCCTCTTGGGGTTCCCCAATGAGCTCTACATCAATACTGAGCCATCAAGCATTTTTCTGGCACCGTTGCCGGTGAGTCAAGGACATCTTCACAAGGGGAGTTCCTCATAACCAATCTCTTTACTTTGTTATTTTTGTTTTACTTAGTTTCTTTTTGATTTGTTTGCTTGCTTTGTTATCAAAACACACAAAAAATAGTTTTACTAGTTTGCTTTCTTATTTGAAAACCCAAAAAAATGACTACTCTTGAAAACACTAAGTTGAGTGATAAGATTGATATTATTATGTCTATGCTTGTGAATGGGAAAGCCCATATTGATCCAAATAATGTTCCTTTGGCTTCTTTGGTTGCTCAAGAAGAGCAAGTTGATGTGAACTTCATAAGAAATAACAATTTTGGCAATAATGCTTATAGGAACAATTTTGGTAACAACAATTATAAGCCATATCCTCCCAACAATGGTAATGCTTATGGAAATTCTTACAACAATAATAGGAGTGCTCCCTCTGAACTTGAAGTTATGCTTAAAGAGTTTATTAGTAAACAAACTGCTTTCAATAAAACTATTGAGGAAAGACTCTCTAATGCTGAAAGGAATATAGCATCTTTGGCTGAAGCTCAATCTACTTTGAATAAAATGGCTGCTAAACCTGAAACTAATGATAATACCTTTTCAGCTACTAATGCTATACAAGTAAGAATTGATGAAAATGTTAGACTATTAGCTGAATTACATGCTAAGTGGGAAAGAGAAGATGAAATTGCTAGAAACATTAGTGTTTCTACTATTTCCACCACTAGTGTTGAGGCTAGTAATAGTTCTACTACTTTAGATGATAAAGTTGATTTTGATCTTGATGGTTGGAACATCTCTGAAGTTATTAAGTTCCTACAAAAGCTTGCTAAAAGTCCTAATGCTAGTGCTATGAACATGGCTTTTACAAAACACATTACTGATGCTCTCATAAAGATTAAAGAATAAAAGATGAAACATAAATCTTCTATTCCTATAAAACAACAAGATGGTTGGGAACCCATCATTAATATGAAAGTGAATGACTTTGATTTCAAAGCTTTATGTGATCTTGATAGTAGTGTTTCTATTATGCCTAGAAGGATTTATGATATGCTTGATTTGCCTCCACTTGAAGATTGTTATTTGAATGTCCCACTTGATGATAATGCTAAAAAGAAACTCATGGGGAGTCTTAATGATGTTCTTATTATGGTTAACAATGCCTATGTCCCCGTTGATTTCTATGTTTTGGATGTTGAATGCAATGCTTCTTGTCCTATTACTTTGGGAAGACCTTTTCTTAGAACTGTTGGTGCCATTATTGATATGAAAGAAGGCACCATTAAATATCAGCTCCCACTCAAGAAAGGTATAGAACACTTCCCTAAGAAGAGAGAGAAGATTTCTTTTGCTTCTCCTATGAAAACAAAATTTGGTCTTAATGCTTCTTCATTTGAGAACACTTGATTCTTTCTTGCTTCTTATGCCTAACTTAAAGGCGTTAAAGAAAAGTACTTATTGGGAGATAACCCAAAAGTTTTAGATGAGTCTTGGAAGTTATTACTTCAGTAATAAGCGCTCCTTATCCTTTTTATTTGCTTTTTGTGCCAAGAGTAACCTCTAATGAGAGAGAAGTAATGATTGGAAAAGTTGCTACCCCGAAACAGATTTCTGTGCTTCACCGTAAAAATTCGTGTAAAATCTCTGAACGTTCTTTTAAGGCGTGAATTTTTGTTCTTATGCCCCAGGTTGTTATCTAACTTTCGTTATTTCAACACTTTTTTATTTGAGCAACAGAAGGTCTTCGAAAAAACTCGTCTTTACCTGCTAATCTGTTTTGACAGATTTCTGCCATTTTCTGCATTTGCTTCTTGTTGGTTCCTTTTTGAGTTCTTTTAGGGAATTGAGCTTTTTGAGGGAAGTGCTACAGTAGCTAGTGTTCTAATGGAAGTTTATTTGGTGTTAGAACTGAACCTTAAGACCTATTATCTTGAGTGCACTAATGTTGCTAATAAATATTGTGTGAAGTTTTGTATGAAGGAAAAAATTTAGGTGTATGGAAGGAATGAGTAATGAGATGAAGGATGGACTAAATGTCAAGCTTGGGGATGCCACGCGTGTCACCCCAATAAATATCCAAGAAGTACAAGCGTCAAAGCTTGGGGATGCCCAATGCATCCCCTTCTTCATCAATAAAAATCCCAGGTTTCTTCCAAACGCTTCATTTTTATTGTTTCATGCACAGTTGTGTTGTTCTTGGAGCGTCTTCTTTTTCGTTTTTGTTTTGGTTTTTCATTTGCTTTTGTTTGCTTAGTTTTCTGTATAAATTGGTTGGACCCCCTCTTTTATACATTGGTTTGCAAATAGTTTGGTTTGGATTGGAAAAGAGTAGGAAAGTTCATTCTTATGTGGTAAAAATAGCTTGTTTTTGACTGTGGCCTATGCTCTGTCATGCCATGCTTGATATTGTTTTGGCTTTATGCTTAGTATTCTTTGATGTAGCATGACTTGTTATAAACAATTGAGATTGCTTAATGTGCCTTGGATGAATCATGCGTTGTTTTAGCATATTAAAGCATAGTATAGTGGTATTCTCGTTTGATGCTTTATTTGGGTTGACTTGGAGCATGCTCAAACCATGTTATGACTATCTCAAGTCACCATGGCCTTTATGATCCTTTAGTTTTCAACTTGTAGTATCACTTTATGCTTTGATCAATGATGTTTTGTCGCTCTGCATGATTATGGCCATTATTGCTCTCTTAGTTTGTCGCTCCCAGTCTTTTGCTAGCCTCTGAAACCAAGTATGAGTTCCTCTCATGCATCCAACTCCCTAAACCAAGTTATTCCAAAGAGTCCACCATACCTACCTACTAGCTTATACTATTCCAAGTATATTCATGCTTTTGTTTACCTTCCAAATTAAACTTGTTATGAGAAAACTAGTGATTCAAGCTCTCACGAACTTGATGGCACACTTTACTTTTTTTTGCATCTGATAAACTTGAACCATTGGGTCTGTCTTTGTTGCGTATATGCTTGCGCTTTATAAGTTGAAATTAGCAGAACCATGTATCATGGGGACCGCTTTCAACATACTTGTACTTTGTACCCCGTTGATATCATGTTCTTTTGCTTATGGATCCCGACGGTGTGAAATAAAAGTGGAACTTGTAAGATCATGGAGTTTGTATGTGTGTTAGAGAAACGCCTGGGCCGCTAGCCTAAGCCATGCCTAATCATGGTGGAAACTTGCAGCACACCATAATTAGCACTCTATGAAGCATCCTCAATAAAAAAACTATGCAAATAACAAATAAAAAGATCGCTGAGATCCTCATTGTCTACTTGCCTTGTCATTTTGATTATGGGATAGCTCCTGTATCATGTGCAAGGGGTACCCCGTTGGCGGTTCTTTATGATACACATGTACTTACGATGACAAGAGCTTACTTGTGACTAAAGTTGAGTAGCATGAGGTTCGGTCTTCGTAAGTAAGGGACATGAGATTTCGGTTTATAACTTGTCAAGCATATCCTCTTAGTTGTGTCACTTTAACCTTAATCACCTTCAAGATGCTTATGATAGGGGCAATGAGAGATGAAAGCTATAAGTACCATAATTTTTGGAAGCTCTTTATGATACTTGAATCCCTACTCCCTTCTATGAAGGCCTTTCTTCCACCATTATATTGAGCCTCCACCTTCTACCTTTATGCACCTACTTCGAGAGCATAGTGGCCATTCTTAGTTCTATGTGCATTGTCCCAAGACTAGTTGATTGATGCATATCTTGATATTGCTTGTTTTAAACTATTTGTATCTAGTCACTCTTATGAACTTTGAAGGTTTCCTATGCATTTCTGTTTTGCTACTCTATGAGGGACAAGCTGAATACTATTATGCTATGTTTTCTTTAGGCGAAACAAACAAACGTCTTGCAAAGCATTGTTATTCATGAATCTTTTGTTTGTGCCTTTTATTGTTGCATCATAGTTTCTTTGTCTTATTGCTAGAACTTTGTATTTCATGTTATGATTGAAATACTATGATCCCAGCTTTGAATGTTTTACAAATACTTTGATCAAGTATTTGATGGTGCATGTCACCTCAAAAATTATTCTTTCTTTTTATCACTTACCTACTCGAGGACGAGCAGGAGTTAAGCTTGGGGATGTTGATACATTGCAAATGTATCTATAATTTTTGATGTTCCATGCTTGGTTTTATCCACTTTCTTTTGTTTTTGTCCACACTTTGGAGTACTTTTCATATGATTTCTTGGACTAACCTATTAACAAGAGCCACAGTGCCATCTGCCCGTTTTCTGCTGTTTTTGGTTCCAGGAAAGTTAGAAAATGAATATTCTCAGAATTGGATGGGACAAAAGCCAAAGTGCCTATTTTTCCGTAAGTCATCAGATGCCAAAATACGAGACGGAGAAGGGCTGGGGGCCGGCCACACCACCTGGCCGCGCAGCCAGGCCTGGCCCGTGCCAGGGGGTGGTCTGGCCGACCCCAGCACCCCCTTGGCCTCTCCTTCCGCCTATAAGATGCCCTTAGGACGAAAACCCTAAGGACCTAATAAAAAATCCACGAAAGAGTCTGTAGCCACCGTCATCTCCATCCCTAGATCGGGAGGGATCTGAAGCTCTTCCCGGCACCCTGCCAGAGAGGGGAATTCACCCTGGAGGCCTTCTTCATCACCATCCAAGCCTTTGGTGTGATGCAATAATCTATTTCTTGCAAATTAATACTAGAGGGGGTTCGGATGATAACCTGAAGGTGGATCATTAGTCATAGAAGCAGTTGGATGGCGGTCTATGTATAATGTTGTAATGCCCAATCAAGTTCCAAAGGAGTCAAGATGATTAGTATATGCATGTATTGCTTTCTCGATGTTTTTCAATTGCCCCGCTGTAATTTGTTCACCCAACATGTTATCTATCTTAAGGAGAGCCACCTCTAGTGCACTATGGATACCTGTCTTTTTCTTTTACATACAATCTATAAACTGTTTACTGCTTTGTGTTTGCTTTCTGCAAACTATTACTTCCTTCCATTCGATACGTTTAATCCTTTGTTTCCAGCAAAACATGGTGAGATTGATAACCTCATCGCAAGTTGGGGACAGAGTTATGTGGTTGTGTTGTGTAGGTGTCCACGTTGCTACTAGCACCGGTAGTGCGCCCTGCCAAGGCTCAGCTAGCAACACCTTTGGGGTGTTTCCTTGCTCCTACTGCATCGATTAAACCTTGGTTTTATAACTGAGGGAAACTTGCTGCTGTGCTCATCATACCTTCCTCTTAGGGTTCCCCAACGAGCTCTACATCAATACTGAGCCATCAGTGCGCGCGCATCCCGTGGCTCCTCCGACTCTAGCAGGCCAAGCCATCCTGGAAGGCGGGACTTGGGTGGCATGTTGGTTCTTCTGGCTTTGTTAGCTGGATCGCGGTTTTTGCTAGTGACAACTATGGCTTCGCGTGGATTTTGCCCATGGCCATCTGATCCGCCACGCGGACGGCTGTTCTGCTTTGCAGCATTTGGAGAGAAGGCTTTGCTGCCTCCTGCAGTTGGATCACCCACCCGGTGAGGCTGCTGGCTCATGCTGTTTCCTCCGTGGCTCACGCCTGCCTCGGCCAACTGCTTGTTAGCCGTGGAAACAAGGAGCTGGACGCGCTCTGGCGATGCACCTCGTCACCCTCCAGGTGGCTAAGCTCAACGACAGCTGCTTCTGTGGCCCTCATGTTCTTGGCCAGAGTACTGCAAACTAACTGAGCCACGTGGACATGCAAGTTAGCAGCACGGTCCAACTCCGAGCCAAAGTTACGACCCTGGGGTGGAGCCTACCGGTTGGCACCAGGTAAGCGGGAGAAGCCGTGCATGGTGACTCACGCACGGTCGCGTCCAGGCGGCACGGGCAGGCAGTGACCTTGCTGGATTCCTCCAGGAGGTTCTGGTGCATGGCCTCCAGCGCACATGTGGTTGCCGCTGGGTCCACCTCGGGGGCGATGGGGATACGGAGGTTTTGGATGGAGGCCGCCAGGGGGTCTGCATCTTGCTCGCGCGGAGCGACATCGTTGGCGCCTACGTCGTTCTCCAGAGGTGGCGGCGGCCTTCGCCTGCGCCAGCCATCATGACCTCGACGCTTCCGCTGGCGAGACGCGGGGCAGAGAATCTAGGTGGTGCGCCGGAGATGGCGACATAGATGCGATGCTCGCCAAAGCTCATAATGGAGCCACCGCTTAGGAAGGTTTCCCCTTGAAGTAGGATGCATTATCGAGGACGCATTCGAAGGATATGAAAGTGAGTACGAGGCCAGAGGCGTTTTGCTCAACGCCGACGAGCAGAAGTCTCATGCGAAAGATGACCCCAGCCGAAGCATTGTGCCCCATGGTGGGCACCAACTGTCGTGTTTTGGAACACGGCAGTGCCATCAGGGATGGCATGAAGGGGACTGATACGTCCATTTTGCATCACTATTCTATATTATTATTCATTGATATATTTCATATTAAGAGACGATGCTTATGTTTTTTCATCTGTTTTGCATGGTTGATGACTTTTGGAGCATGGACCGCTGTAGTTAGGATTCTGATGGAAAAGGGTTTGTCTGGAGGCGAAATTCGCGAAGATCAGAAAATCCTAGAAAATACATGGAAAATCCTATTTTTCCAGAAGACAAAGGATGCCAGAAGGGGGAGTGGAGATGGGCCACAGGGGGCCCACACAACCGCCTGGTGCGGGCAGCCCTAGGCCACGCCATCAGGTGGTGTGGCCTCCCTGGCCCACTCTAGGCTCTCCCCTCTGGCGTATATTATCCCCACGGAAACCTAATACCAGGAGAGCAACCACAGAAATATTTCGCTGCCTCTGCGGGCAGAAAACACCGAGAGAGAAAGATCTCTCCGGCAGACAGCTGTCGGGGGAATTCCTTCCCGGAGAGGGGAGATCGTCGCCATCAACACCACCATCAAGCTGGACTTCATCGGGATCATCATCATCATCACCACCATCATCTCCACCAACACCATCATCACCACCATCATACCGCTGTAACAATTGGGTTGAATCTTGCATAGTTCTTAGGGGAAACTTTCCTGGTGTTGATTACTCCTTGTAGTTGATGCTATTGAGTGGAACCATTGAATTATTGTTATGTTCAGATCGTTACATACCATTATTTCATCTCTGGTCATGATCCATATGATGTCTTGTGAGTTGTTCGTTTAGTTCTTGAGGACATGGGAGAAGTCATATTGTTAGTAGTGGAATTGTGTTGAGAAAGATTCAATGGTTTGATATTTAAGTTGTGGTGTACTTCTTCTAGTGGTATCATGTGAACGTCGACTACATGACACTTCACCTATATGGGCCTAGGGGAATGCATTGTGTATTTGGCTACTAATCGTAGGGGTTGCCGAAGTGACAGAAACCCGAACCCCCGTTAGGAAACCTTTGCACAAGGGACGTCGGGGTCTTAGAGTTAAAGCTGTGGTTAGGTTTCTACCTTAATTACTTTCTTGTACTTGCGGATTCTTGCAAGGGGTATAATCACAAGTATGTATTAGTCCTAGGAAGGTCGGTACATTAGCACAGGTTCACCCACACAACACTTAGCAAACTAACAAAGATTAGTCAACTATATGAAGCGAAAACACTTGACGATATTCCCGTGTGTCTCGAGAATGTTTGGTCATCTTAAGTAATACAACCGGCTTGTCCTTTGCTAAAGAAAGGATTAGGCCACTTGCTGCATTTATTCTTATTGTCTTTTATTTACTCGTACTTTATTTATCTGCATTATCAAAAACCCTTAAAAATCCGTTTGCTAAGTATTTACAGAGAATTCTTGCTCCAAGCCACTAGCCAACACCTTCTGCTCCTTGTTGGGTTCGACACTCTTACTTATCGAAAATAGTGCGATACACCCCCTATACTTGTGGGTCATCAAGACTATTTTCTGGCGCCGTTGCCGGGGAGTGAAGCACTATTGGAGAGTGAAACTGGTAAAGGAAACTTCTACTGTGAGTATTGTTTATTTCTGTTAGTTACTTTATTTTCAATATGGATAATTCGCTGAGTTTCTTATTTCGTAATGCTACTACCACTGCTAAGGTAGTAGATGAACCACCACCTACTGAGAATGATACTTTTAAAATACCTACAAGAATTATTGATCATGTTATGGATAACTATTATGTTGGAAATGGAACTGTCCATCCCGATGATCATTTGCTCTTTATACATGAATCATGCGGGTTGTTTAAGTGTGTGCAGGCATTACAACAGATCAAGTAAAGAAGAAGATTCTCATTATCACTAAAAGGAAGAGCTGAAGAATGGTATAAGCTGCTGAAGAATGGTCAAGCTCTTGAATGGGAGGAAATAGTGCCTCTCTTTTATTCAAAATTTTATCCTCCTAGTGAGATTCATAAAGATCAGAATCAAATATACAGCTTTTGGCCTCTTGATGGAGAGAGTACAGCTCAAGCTTGGGGGAGATTGAAGTTACTAATGCTCAAATGTCCTATTCATGAGCTCCCCAACAATATTATTATCAATAACTTTTATGAAAGGCTTTCTCTTCATGATAAGGATCTATTGGATGCCTCTTGTGCTGGATCATTTACACGCATGGAAGAAGGAGCTAAATGGGATCTTCTAGACCGTATTCAAGACAATGCTAAAGCATGGGAGAATGATAAAGGAAGAAAGTCAGGTATAAATTATGATTATGAATGCATTGAATCTTTTATGGGAACTGATGACTTTCAGAATATTAGTAATGCTTATGGTCTAGACTCTCAAGCTATTGCAGCTTATTTTAAGGTCTTTGCTTCCTATATTGAAGTCCCTAAAAAGAAGTGGAATAAGTATCATGAACCTTATAAAGATATTGCTAATAGTGTTCCTGTAAGAATTACTGAAGTTTATACTGCTAATCATCTTTTACCCAAGCCTTATATTGAGAAAATGCCTTTCCCAGTAAAGGTAAAGGAAGATTCTATGATAGCTAGTATGGTTAATGAAAGTACAAATAAAGCTGTTGAACCTGATGAACAAGTAGCTGTTGAACCTATGATAACAATTGTGAAAGACTTTGTCACTAAATATGTAGAAGAGGGACACACTATCATTTGTAAGGATATCCCTAATATTGTTTCACAAAGTAGTGTTATGAGAGCTAGTGTCCCTGTGTTTTCTGTTAGGATAAGTGATCATTGCTACAATGGTTCTTGTGATAGTTACATAGTTAAATTTATGCATACTGAAGGTTATTATGAGAGAGGGAAGATAGTTCTTATGCATCTCAATAATATCAAGTTTCCTCGTTTTATGCTGAAAGTTTTTATGTTGCACTTCTTTTGCCTTCCTATGCTAGTAGCCTTAGGTTTGAACAATTTGTTTGCTTACAAAATTCCCTTGCATAGGAAGTGGGTTAAACTTAAACATGTGTTTTTTTTGCTTCCTGATGCTCTCTTTTACTTCAATTCATATTCTTATATGAGCATCATTGAAATTATCATGCCCATCTTAATGGCTATAAAGAAAGAGCTTTTTCGGAGACAACCCAATATATTTGTGCTTTCAGTTTGTTTTCATTTATTTGAGTCCTGGAAGTTATTACTTTGGTAATAACCTCTCCTCATCCTTTTTGTTTGGTTTTTGTGTCAAGATCAACCTCTAATGAGAGAGAAGTAAGATTTGGGGAAGTTGCTGTCCCGAAACAGATTTTTGTGCTTCACCATAAACATTCGTGAGAGATATCTGTACGTCGGATTGAGCTGTAATTTTTTGTGCTTCTGCCACAGGTTGTTATTCAACTTTCGTTAGTTTCGCACTTTTTTATTTGAGCAACGTAAGGTTTTCTAAAAAATTGAACTTTGGTTGCTGGTCTGTTTTAACAGTTTTCGACCACTCTTATATTTGCCTCTTAAATCAATTTCTTTTTTGAATTCTTTTGGATTTTCGGAAGGAGTTGTTATGGTAGCTTATGTTTTGATGGATTTAAGTTAAAATTGAACTTAAAAGGTTTATTACCTCGTATGCACTAATGTTGCTAATGAGAATTGTGTGAAGTTTTGTGTGAAAGAAATTTCCAGGTTAGTGGAGGAAATGGTGTAATAAGAAAGTGAAAGGTTTCATGAATCAAGCAATATGTGCATGAAGATGAAGATACTGATGTTATTCAAGTGGTAACTCCGGAAAAATTCATTAAAGACCAAGTTCAGAGGCCTGCAAAGTCCGTTTTTGAATAGGTAACAGTTCTAGTAAGAAAAGTTCCGCGAAAAATCTGTCTAGTTATATTTTTGCAGTTTTTATCCAACAAGGAAAGCAACGAAGCGAAAGATGGACGAAAACGGAGCCTAGGTGGCTCACACCAGCCTGTGGCGCGGGCCCACCCCTGGCCGCGCCACTAGGTGGTGTGGCCGCCCCGGACTCCGTCTTCGACCCGTTTTCTCCCAGTACCTTCCTTTTGTTGTAAAAACTCGTAATATATAATCCCTCGGATCCCCCGAGGTTCGTATATCGTGTTCTCATCGTGTTTTCGTTTCGATCTGTTTTTGCCAGGAACTATTCTCAAAGTTTAGAAGCACAATGGTCTCCGATAAGGATAAGGGAAAAGAGCCCGCGGAGGAGGATCCCCAAGACCCTGGGTAGGAGAAGGAGATCGAGAGTAAAGATGAAGAGGAGGCAAAGCATCTGCGCACATGCACTACCATTGCAAGCATTAGAGTGATAGCAAACCCTGCCAGGATCAGAAGGACTACACGGATGTCAACTGGAGGGAAGCCTCCGCGTCACTGTTTGGCTACACGGTCACCTTCTCCATGCACCAAGAATCCCTTCCATACCCTTATCCATGAGCATCAATTCTAGAATATGCCCAAGGAGAAACTACCCTCCAATTGGGGTATGCCTCGTTCTAACCATGCAGGAAAACAAGACTTCAAGGAGGAAGAGTGGGGAAAGAATCGCAAGAGCTGTGATTCACAACCTGACATGATCATGCACCGCATCGAGCACAACTCAGAGTTGATTCGTACTCTCACCTTCGAGATTGAGGATTTGAAGAAATTGATCGAAGGGCTCATCGAGAGAACACCACCACCACCGAAGGAGTAATTCGTCATCAGGTTTTGGCATCCCCTTGGTTTGTTCCAAGCTGGGGGGAGTGCCACGATATCACGTCACTATCTTCTATCTTTTTACCTTTTTAGTAGAGTTATATCATGAATAGAGAAGCTATCATGTAGGATGGTTTCCATTGTGGAAGTGTCCCCTCTCTCGTTAGATATGTATCCCTTGGTGTCATTTGCCGTTATGGAATATTAATGAGAAGTTCTATCATTTACTCTTTTCCATATCTTATATTAGTTTTCAATTGCTATTATATGATTGATCTTGTCGTTAGTATTGGTATCACTTTGGGATCATTGGGTAAATTTAGTTGGTTTTGGCAAACCTGGCTCGGTTAGTAGCAACGCTATTTTTGAGAATTGAATGAAAAAGATAAAAGTACTCTAAAGAAAGATAATGTCATCATCTTTCTTTCTTGATTTGCTCATAAGTTTAGTATTCTCTAGTTAAGATATTTTGTGCTTCCAAGGAAGATTGCATGTTTGTTTTTATCACCTGTATGTTTGTTTGTTTCCTTCAACTCTTATACTTGCTACCCAGCCTTGCTAGTCAAAAACCTGTACCGAGAGGAAATTCTTCTCGTGCATCCAATCCTTAAACCAAAACCTATGCCATTTCTGTCCACCATACCTACCTATTAGCATTATTTCTATTCCAAGTAAATTCATGTTTTTATCTACCTTCTGAATTAAACTTGTTATGTGAAAATTAGTGATTAAAGCTCTCACGAACTTGATGGCACACTTTACTTTCTCGCACTTAATAAACTTGAACCATTGTGCCCATCTATGTTGTGTATATGCTTGCGCTTTGTAAGTTGTGAATTAGCATAACCATGCTATCAGGGGGAACACTTTCAACATTGCACTAGTACATTGTACCTAGTTGATATCATGCTCTTTAGTCTATGGATGTCGTCGGTGTGAAATGAAAGGGGATCTTGTAAGTCCATGGAGTTATGTATGTGTGTTAGAGAAACGCCTGGGCCGCTGGTATAATCCATGCCTAATCATGGTGGAAACCTGCAGCGTAACCATAATGAGCATCTATGAAGCATTCTTCTTATAAAAAAAGAGATAGAGATTGTCAACACTCAGATTTTTAATCCCAGATGCTTGTTATGCCATACATCGCAATCCCAGGATTACCATTTTTGCGAGACATAACATATTGGATATCACAATACATCATCCATTACAAACCATAATAAGGTCTTACACAAATAAAGGATCTCAGAATCCAGTCTTAGTAAATATCATAGCGGTGGGCTCCATCTTTAGTGTCACAGGCAATGCTGACGATGGGAGATGATCCTAGTTGTCGTAGCCGTCCTGCTGTCCTTCTTCCGGATAGTCCTCCTCATAGTCTGGCCACAGGAATAGCCAGGGACAAACACATGAATACTCCTTAAGTACTCGCAAACTATCACTAACGAGTAAGGTAGTTCTAGTAGGAGTACTAACTCTAAGTTTAAATGTAAATTCTAGTTTGAAACCTAAGCTGAGTTTAGAAACAAAGAAAGATAAAATAAAGTTCTAAAATCACCTAAGTGGGAACTTAGTTTTCATAGTCACAACTCTGTTGTGGTCAAGTCATGTCACAATTCATTTCATAAGTCATTTGAAAACATCTGACAACGGAACATTATGGCCACTCCAACGGGCTTGTTCGTCTGCGGTACCAAAGTTTGTAGGCCAGCGCATGGCGGTACCTAAGATGCCTGAAATTACCACGTTTCGAAAAGTTGGGCCGCCAACTACTGAGAGAGGCAATTTCGAGGCAAACTCATCTCACCCCTGCCAAATTCAAACATTCCGTTAAACTGCCCCGTGAAGTAGATGGTCGGGACCCTCATGTCAGTCATCTGTCCGTGACGCGGGCGCCAATGCGGCAACCTCTTAGGAAAATCCAGCAGCTAAGTGGATTGGATGCGTTGACTAATTTCACAAATCCATTCCCAGCTTTCCCCTAGCACCTGCGGCGTCGGAATCCACCCTCCAGGCAGGACGATCCCTTCGGACATTTGACTTCCGGCGCCAAGTTGTTGTGCCCAGTTGCTGCGTCCAGTCGCTGATCCCGAGCTCCAATGGCGCATGCCGTATCCGCCATTGCAAGGCTCTAGCCCGCCTCCGCCGCCAACGAGCCGAGCAGCTCGGAGGATGGCAGATCCTACTATCAAGAAAGAAGAAGTTCTATCTACAAGCAGGTGATCTACCCTTCTCTTTGCTATTCGCACTAGTTACAACTGCTAGCTAGCTACTGAACCTCAGATTGTTTGTTAGCCCAACACTAACAAACATATTTTGTCCATAGTTTTCTGTCAAGTGGGATCTGTGTGGACCCCCTTACCTGGTTACGGTAGTCCTCTATAGGTACAACTCTAAGGGCAAGAGGTATGGACACCATTGTTTCACGATGGAAGAAGCGCCTGCGCAGATCTGCACTATATCTGGTATGGTTGCTGCTCTGCGTAATCATGTTGAATTATGGCCGAAGTAGACTGCAAAGTTCAGCTTCATGGATGAACGTGACATCATGGTTCCTATAACGTGTGACAGTCAGCTAATTGGGTTGATGAAAAGGTATGCTTCGGCTGCCATGTTTGAGCTGAAATGTGATGTACTAGATGTGGAAGCTACTGCAACTGGGAGTCACCCTTCTTCTATTCTTGGACAGGGTGGTTGCTCAAACCCAATTAGCTCCTGGTAAACAAAGGTCTCTTGGGGTTCGCATGTTTGTGCTGAATTGTAATTTTTGTTTTATTTACTCTGTAGATATTGGGCAGTTATGCAACAGTCTTGTTTCTTTGACAGGAAGCGCCGCAAGGTTAGAAACATGACTGCCGGGTCAGTCATTTTGCTGCCCGAAGAAATTAAAAACGAGTGGAAAGATGTCATTTTGCTGCCCGAAGAAATTAAAAACGAGTGGAAAGATGATGCTGGACACAATTCTGGTGCCCATTGTCCCGGCGATGCAGAGTACGTGAAGCTAAGAAAATTGGCACCGAGAAAGAGGAAGAAGGCAGGAAATGAAGAAGTCATTGGACGTGAAGGCTTGGCACCAAGGCTGCGGAAGAAGGCTGCTGGCAATGAAGATGCATAGTAATGTGTTGAACTTGAACCTATATATGTAATTCTGTTAAATTCTGATCGCTCTGTGTGTGGCACGTTGCTAGGCGAAACAATCTACCCATGTTCTCTGAGTAAAATGTACCGCGACTTAGGGTTTGGAAACGCCCGAGTCAGTAGTTGAATCCAAAATTGTGATTGTGCCACTTCTATCTGAAAACAAGGATCCACCGGTTCCACAATTGCTGAGGGGCAGGAGGTCTCCAAATACGACGGAATGTAAGTGGCACAGAAATAAATTATTTAAGCTGCCACACTCCACGAAGCAGCAACTTATTTCAGATGCTGCACAATATTGTGGCAACATAAACAACAATGTTCTCACCGATAATGCACAATATCTCACCGCCTCTCTGCTCCTGCATCCCATGCATTTGGCGAAGCTCCCGGATCTCCAGTAACCGGGTGTACGTGCTTCCACTTTATAAATTGTGGTTGTACCATTTGCATGTGGCACAATCCATGTAGATTACGTTTAAACAAACCACCAATGTCAGAATACACTAGTAGAAAAGGAGTCTTTGGTCCACGGTCACGTTCCCAATCCGGAACAGAGATCTAAATCAAGGCAGAAATTGATCTAAATCACAAATTCTTCCACAAATTAATCGAGTCAGAGATCTAAATCGAGGCATTTCATTGCTTCAACCACAAATTCTTCTAAATAAAGATGCAATTTCACATCCTACATTAATTCAACTACTAGTCAACAATTTCACTTCCGCTGCCATTGTCCTCCGAGCCGCCGGCTTCCTCGTCGCTGTCGAACGGAACCTCCACGATGTCCGCATTGTTCGCGAGATGGAGCACCTCTTCGTGTCGAGCGGCAGCGATGACGGTGTACTTGGTCCGTCCAGGGACGGACCGGAACCTGTCCCGCCCTTCTCGGTTGCGGAGATCCCGATGCACCATGCGCTCGTCAATGAGGCGGTTGCCAATCTTGGCCTTCCGCTCCTTCTTGAACAACGCCGGCCAGTACGGGCTGGCCGCCGCGTACCGGGGCAGCGCCCTCTTCCACACGGGCATCTGGCGGCGGCGCACCACGATTTCACTCTCCATCTTGGCTCGGCCAGGTAGCGGAGCCACCGACACCCCCGTAGAGCTGATTTGCGCCATCCGTGGGGCACCTTCATGGCTGGCGGCGCAAGGATGTTGAAGTTCGCGAACATCACCACCTCGTACAAGTTCAGATCGGGCATCTCCATGGTGGCACGGTGGAGATTGGAGAGGACGAGGGGATGGACGACGAAGCGACGTGCTGTGGCGCTTCCTATTTGTACACGAGGACGACGAAGCGACAGGAAGAATATCCAAGGGGCATTGGTCAGACAAAAGAAGTAATGTGGGGTCAGACAAAAGAAGTAATGCGGGGCAGAGCAATTTTTTTCCTCCCTGGAATCCGGGACAAATAGTTCAGACCGCTAGGTCAACAAGTACAAATACTACAACTTAAAAAGGCACGGAGCTTAAGCTAAATAGAACTAGTTATCACACATCTCCTTGATCTTCCTAATCTTGGCCCGATGTGCATCTTCCTGCGAGAGCAAGGATCGAATTGTCTTCTCCTTCCTTTTAGCATCTTCCTTGCACAGCTTCAATTGTTTCTCTGCATTTTTCCTCATGCACTTGTCAATACTCGTAGTTGTGTACTGCAGGACTTTGGCCTGGTGGAGATCATTCCTTGCTTGAGTCAGTTCTTGCTCTGCTTTAGCCTTCAGGGCCAACGTCGCGTCCCTCTCCTTCTCGACTTTGATAACCTTGTCTTGCACCCACCTGCGATCTCGCTTATGCTTGGTCGTGTCAACTGGTTCCCATAGCTTCGTCTCAACACTGTCAAGAAGTGAGCTGAATACAGATTCTTTCAAATCGACAGTCATTTCCCATAGTTTGTCCATCGTTTTCTGCATCGATTTGGGCCACTCTATATCTACCCATTTGACAACACCGCAACTTACACCTTGCATCATTGCACGATGTCCTTGACACCATAGAAACCTCCTGTCTACGTTTCGTCCTTCAAACGCTACAAATTTAGCGGGCACATATCCATGTTTACATAGCAGAGGACTGTCTTCATCCTCTAAACCATGATAGTCGGAGTCATACCTCGTCTGGTTGGCCTAACACATCATACGTGCATGAGTAAACATATTAGATCTAGCTCAAAAAATAGATAACTAGCCACATATGATAGAAATAGAGATGAGACGACTCACATCGAAATCACCATCCCTGTCGTCACGACGTGTTTCCTCGCCGTCTCCCCTTGAACCCCTGGCGAGAGGGGAGGGGGGGGGGGTGGCTGCCGGAGAGGGGATTGGGATGGAGGCGTCGTCGGCTTGCGGCTACGGCAGGATGGGAGTGAAGTGGGGAAAGTGGCTTCGAGGGTAAGGAAGAGAAGTACGGGGAGGAAGAGAAGTAATTGTGACATGACACTGGGATGTGGCCCACTGAACTCGTGAGACGTGACACTCACAATAGGGGAGCGCCCGGTGTTGCCAGTTTGTCCAGAGCAAGCGTGGCCAATCATGCCGCAGAACACCCTACTCGCGGATCGCTCTCACGAAGACCATCCCAATCGTCCAAGCGCCCCAATCGAACGGTATGTAACAATCGTCAAGCAGAACAACTATGTTAGGGTGAGCCTTCTAGAAGACTCGGTCTAACGACTGAGAGGCTACCCATGCAATGACACTGGTGTATCCATGTGTGGTTTGTGAAAAGAACAGATATGCAATCACACTAGGTGGATCCATATGTGGTTGATGGAAGTAACAGATATGCAATGACTCTAGCTGTGATTCATGAAAAGAACAGACATGCAATGACACTGGTGGATCCATGTGTGGTTCATGAGAAGAACACACATCCAATGACACTGGTGGACTCTAGCTGTGGTTCATGAAAAGAATAGACATGCAATGACACTGCTGGATCCATATGTGGTTTGTCAGGAGAGCACACATGCAATGACACTGGGTGTGGTTCATGAAAAGAACAGACATGCAATGACTCTGGTGGATCCTTATGTGGTATGCGAGAAGAACATACATGCAATGACACTGGTAGATCCTTATGTGGTTCATGAAAAGAACTGACATGCAATGACACTGCGTGTGGTTCATGAAAAGAACTGACATGCAATGAAACTAGGTGTGGTTCATGAAAAGAACAGACATGCAATGCCATCGGTGCATCCATGTGTGGTTTATGGAAGTAACAGACATGCAATGACTCTAGCTATGGTTCATGAAAAGAACAAACATGCAATGACACCGGGTGTGGTTCATGAAAAGAACAGACATGCAATGACACTGGGTGTGGTTCATGAAAAGAATAGACATGCAATGACTCTAGCTGCGGTTCATGAAAATAACACACATGCAATGACACTGGGTGTGGTTCATGGAAAGAACAGACATGCAATGACACTGGTGGATCCTTATGTGTGGTTCATGAAAATAACAGACATGCAATGACACTGGTGGATCCTTATGTGGTTTGTTTAGAGGAACAAACATGCAATGACACCGGTGGATCCGTGTATGGTTCATGAGAAGAACACACATCCAATGACACTGGTGGATCCTTATGTGGTTTGTTTAGAGGAACACACATGCAATGACACCGGTGGATGCTTATGTGGTCTGTCTAGATGAACACACATGCAATGACACCGGGTGTGGTTCATGAAAAGAATAGACATGCAATGACTTATGTGGTTTGTTTAGAAGAACACACATGCAATGACACTGGGTGTGGTTCATGAAAATAATAGACAGGCAATGACACTGGTGGATCCTTATGTGGTTTGTTTAGAAGAACACACATGCAATGACACTGGGTGTGGTTCATGAAAAGAACAGACAAGCAATGACACTGGTGGATCCTTATGTGGTTTGTTTAGAGGAACAAACATGCAATGACACTGGTGGATCCACATGTGGTTCATTAGAAGAACACACATCCAATGACACTTGTAGATCCTTATGTGGTTCATGCAAAGATCAGACATGTAGTGACACTGGGTGTGGTTCATGAAAAGAACAGACATGCAATGACACTAGGTGTGGTTCATGAAAAGAACATACATGTAATAACATTGGTGGATCCTTATGTGGTTCATGAAAAGAACAGACATGCAATGACACTGGTGGATCCTTATGTGGTTCATGAAAAGAACAGACATGCAATGACACTGGTGGATCCGTATGTGGTTTGCTTAGAAGAACCCACATGCAATGACACTGGTGTGGTTCATGAAAAGAACAGACATGCAATGACACTGGTGGATCCTTATGTGGTTTGTTTAGAGGAACAGACATGCAATCACACCGGTGGATCCACGTGTGGTTCATGAGAAGAACACACATCCAATGACACTGATAGATCCTTATGTGGTTCATGAGAAGAACACCCATCCAATGACACTGGTAGATCCTTGTGTGGTTCATGAAAAGAACAAACTTGCAATGACACTAGTGGATCCTTATGGGGTTTGTTTAGAAGAACACACATGCAATGACACTTGGTGTGGTTCATGAAAAGAACAGACATGCAATGACACTGGTGGATCCTTATGTGGTTTGTTTAGAGGAACATACATGCAATGTCACCGGTGGATCCATGTGTGAATCATGAGAAGAACACACATCCAATGACAGTGGTGGATCCTTATGTGGTTTGTTTAGAAGAACAGACATGCAATGACAGCGGTGGATCCTTACGTGGTCTGTCTAGAGGAACACACATGCAATGACACCGGAAGTGGTTCATGAAAATAACACACATGCAATGACTTATGTGGTTTGTTTAGAAGAACACACATGCAATGACACTAGGTGTGGTTCATGAAAAGAACATACATACAATGACACTAGTGGATCCTTATGTGGTTTGTTTAGAAGAACACACATGCAATGACACTAGGTGTGGTTCATGAAAAGAATAGACACGCAATGACACTGGTGGATCCTTATGTGGTTTGTTTAGAGGAATAGACATGCAATGACACCGGTGGATCCACGTGTGGTTCATGAGAAGAACACACATCCAATGACACTGGTAGATCCATATGTGGTTCATGAAAAGAACAGACATGTAGTGACACTGGGTGTGGTTCATGAAAAGAACAGACATGCAATGCCACTGGGTGTGGTTCATGAAAAGAACAGACATGCAATGACACTGGTGGATCCTTATGTGGTTCATGAAAAGAACAGACATGCAATGACACTGGTGGATCCTTATGTATCTATAATTTTTGATGTTCCATGCTTGGTTTTATCCACTTTCTTGTGTTTTGTTCCAACTTTGGAGTACTTTTATTATGATTTCTTGGACTAACCTATTAACAAGAGCCACAGTGTTTGCTGCCTGTTTTTTGTTGTTTTTGGGTTCAAAAAAGTCAGAAAATGAATATTCTCGGAATCGGACGGGACAAAAGCCAAAGTGCCTATTTTTCCGGAAGGGATCAAGTGCCAGAATACGAGACGGAGAAGGGCTGGGGGCCGGCCACACCACCTGGCCGCGCGACCAGGCCTGGCCCGCGCCAGGAGGTGGTCTGGCCGCCTCCAGCACCCCCTCGGCCTCTCCTTCCGCCTATAAGTTGCCCTCGGGACAAAAACCCTAGGGACCCGATCAAAAATCCACGAAAGAGTCTGTAGCCGCCGTCGTCTCTGTCCCTAGATCGGGGGGGGGGGGGGGATCTGAAGCTTTTCCTGGCACCCTACCGGAGAGGGGAATTCACCCTGGAGGCCTTCTTCATCACCATGCAAGCCTCCGGTGTGATGCGTGAGTAGTTCATCCTTGGACTACGGATCCATGTAGTAGCTAGATGGTTGGTTTCTCCTCCTTTGTGCTTTCATGTTTAGATCTTGTGAGCTCCGTTCATGATCAAGATCATCTATTTGTAATTCATACATGTTGTGTTTGCGGGGATCCGATGGATATTGAGATGCTATTTCAGATTGATTATTGATTCTATCATGTATTTGTTATTTGAGATCTTGCATGCTTTCCGTTGTTAGTAGCTATCTTGGCCAAGTAGATGCTAGCAACTCCAAGAGTTAGTATTTATGCTCGATAGTGGGTTCATGCCTTTGGTAATCTGGGGAAGTGACATAAATCTCTAAGGTACTAGATGTGCTGTTGCTACTAGGGAGAAAACATCAATCGTTTGTTCATAGAGCAATCGTATTGTTTACTTTACACGCAGTTCGTAAAGCAATAATCTTTTGCTTGCAACTTAATATTGGAGGGGGTTCGGATGATAACCTGAAGGTGGATTATTAGTCATACATGCAGTTGGATGGCGGTCTATGTATTATGTTGTAATGCCCAATCAAGTCTCAAAGGAGTCAAGATGATTAGTAGATGCATGTATTGCTTTCTCGGTGTTTGTCAATTGCCCCGCTGTAATTTGTTCACCGAGCATGTTATCTATCTAAGGAGAGCCACCTCTAGTGAACTATGGATCCCGGTCCCTTTTCTTTACATACAATCTATAAACTGGGTGTGGTTCATGAAAAGAACACACATGCAATGACACTGGGTGTGGTTCTTGAAAAGAACAGACATGCAATGACACTGGTGGATCCTTATGTGGTTTGTTTAGAAGAACAGACATGCAATGGCACTAGGTGTGGTTCTTGAAAAGAACAGACATGCAATGACATTGGTGCATCCTTATGTGCTTTGTTTACAGGAACAGACATGCAATGAAACCGGTGGATCCACGTGTGGTTCATGAGAAGAACACACATCCAATGACACTGATAGATCCTTATGTGGTTCATGAGAAGAACACCCATCCAATGACACTGGTAGATCCTTGTGTGGTTCATGAAAAGAACAAACTTGCAATGACACTAGTGGATCCTTATGGGGTTTGTTTAGAAGAACACACATGCAATGACACTTGGTGTGGTTCATGAAAAGAACAGACATGCAATGACACTGGTGGATCCTTATGTGGTTTCTTTAGAGGAACATACATGCAATGTCACCGGTGGATCCATGTGTGAATCATGAGAAGAACACACATCCAATGACAGTGGTGGATCCTTATGTGGTTTGTTTAGAAGAACATACATGCAATGACAGCGGTGGATCCTTACGTGGTCTGTCTAGAGGAACACACATGCAATGACACCGGAAGTGGTTCATGAAAATAACACACATGCAATGACTTATGTGGTTTGTTTAGAAGAACACACATGCAATGACACTAGGTGTGGTTCATGAAAAGAACAGACATGCAATGACACTGGTGGATCCTTATGTGGTTTGTTTAGAAGAACACACATGCAAGGACACTGGGTGTGGTTCATGAAAATAAAAGACACGCAATGACACTGGTGGATCCTTATGTGGTTTGTTTAGAGGAACATACATGCAATGACACCGGTGGATCCACGTGTGGTTCATGAGAAGAACACACATCCAATGACACTGGTAGATCCATATGTGGTTCATGAAAAGAACAAACATGCAGTGACACTGTGTGTGGTTCATGAAGAGAACAGACATGCAATGAAACTAGTGGATCCTTATGTGGTTCATGAAAAGAACAGACATGCAATGACACTGGTGGATCCTTATGTGGTTTTTTTAGAAGAACACACATGCAATGACACTGGGTGTGGTTCATGAAAAGAACAGACATGCAATGACACTGGTGGATGCTTATGTGGTTTGTTTAGAGGAACATACGGGCAATGACACCGGTGGATCCACGTGTGGTTCATGAGAAGAACACACATCCAATGACACTGGTAGATCCTTACGTGGTTCATGAGAAGAACACACATCCAATGACACTAGTAGATCCTTGTGTGGTTTATGAAAAGAACAGACATGCAATGACACTGGTGGATCTGTATGTGATTTGTTTAGATGAACACACATGCAGTGACACTGAGTGTTGTTCATGAAAAGAACAGACATGCAATGACACTGGTGGATCCTTATGTGGTTTGTTTAGAGGAACAGACATGCAATGACACCGGTGGATCCATGAGAAGAACACACATCCAATGACACTGGTGGATCCTTATGTGGTTTGTTTAGAGGAACATACATACAATGGCACCGGTGGATCCTTATGTGGTCTGTTTATAGGAACACACATGCAATGACACCGGAAGTGGTTCATGAAAAGAACATACATGCAATGACTTATGTGGTTTGTGTAGAAGAACACACATGCAATGACACTAGGTGTGGTTCATGAAAAGAACAGACAGGTAATGACACTGGTGGATCCTTATGTGGTTTGTTTAGAAGAACACACATGCAATGACACTGGGTGTGGTTCATGAAAAGAACAGACACGCAATGACACTAGTGGATCCTTATGTGGTTTGTTTAGATGAACATACATGCAAAGACACTGATGGATCCACGTGTGGTTCATGAGAATAACACACATCAAATGACACTGGTGGATACTTATGTGGTTCATGAAAAGAACAGACATGCAGTGACACTGGGTGTGGTTCATGATAAGAACAGACATGCGATGACACTGGGTGTGGTTCATGAAAAGAACAAACATGCAATGACTCTAGCTGTGGTTCATGAAATGAACACACATGCAATGACACTGGTTGTGGTTCATGAAAAGAAAAGACATGCAATGCCACTGGTGGATCCTTATGTGGTTCATGAAAAGAACAGACATGCAATGACACTGGTGGATCCTTATGTGTGGTTCATGAAAAGAAAGACGTGCAATGACACTGGTGGATCCTTATGTGGTTTGTTTAGAAGAACACACATGCAATGACACTGGGTGTGGTTCATGAAAAGAACAGACATGCAATGGCACTGGTGGATGCTTATGTGGTTTGTTTAGAGGAACAAACATGCAATGACACCGGTGGATCCACGTGTGGTTCATGAGAAGAACACACATCGAATGACACTGGTGGATCCTTATGTGGTTCATGAAAAAAACTAACATGCAGTGACACTACGTGTGGTTCATGAAAAGAACAGACATGCAATGACATTGGGTGTGGTTCATGAAAACAATAAACATGCAATAACTCTAGCTATGGTTCATGAAAAGAACACACATGCAATGACACTAGGTGTGGTTCATCAAAAGAACAGACATATGCAATGACACAGGTGGATCCTTATGTGGTTTGTTTAGAAGAACATACATGCAATGACAGTTGGTGTGGTTCATGAAAAGAACAGACATGCAATGACACTGGTGGATCCTTATGTGGTTTGTTTAGAGGAACAGACATGCAATGGCACCGGTGGCTCCATGTGTGGTTCATGAGAAGAACACACATCCAATGACTTTGGTGGATCCTTATGTGGTTCATGAAAAGAACTGACATGCAGTGACTGGGTGTGGTTCATGAATAGAACAGACATGCAATGACACTGGGTGTGGCTCATGAAAAGAAGATACATGCAATGACACTGGGTGTGGTTCATGAAAAGAACAGACATGCAATGACACTGATGGATCCTTATGTGGTTCATGAAAATAACAGACATGCAATGACACTGGTGGATTCTTATGTGGTTTGTTTAGAAGAACACACATGCAATGCCACTAGGTGTGGTTCATGAAAAGGACAAACATGCAATGACACTACTGGATCCTTATGTGGTTGGTTTAGAGGAACAGACATGTAATGACACCGGTGGATCCATGTGTGGTTCATGAGAATAACAGACATCCAATGACACTGGTGGATCCTAATGTGGTTCATGAAAAGAACTGACATGTAGTGACACTAGGTGTGGTTCATGAAAAGAATAGACATGCAAGGACACAGGGTGTGGTTCATGAAAAGAACAGGCATCCAATGACTCTAGGTGTGGTTCATGAAAAGAACACACATGCATTGACATTGGGTGTGGTTCATGAAAAGAACAGACATGCAATGACACTGGTGGATCCTTATGTGGTTTGTTTACAGGAACAGACATGCAATGACACCGGTGGATCGACGTGTGGTTCATGAGAAGAACAAACATCTAAGGACACTGGTGGATCCTTATGTGGTTCATGAAAAGAACTGACATGCAGTGACACTAGGTGTGATTCATGAAAAGAATAGACATGCAATGACACTAGGTGTGGTTCATGAAAATAATAGACATGCAATGACTCTAGCTGTGGTTCATGAAAAGAACACACATGCAATGACACTGGGTGTGGTTCATGAAAAGAACAGACATGCAATGACACTATTGGATCCTTATGTGGTTTGTTTAGAGGAACAGACATGCAATGACACTTGTGGATCCACGTGTGGTTCATGAGAAGAACACACATCCAATGGCACAGGTAGATCCTTATGTGGTTCATGAGAAGAACACACATCCAATGACACTGGTAGATCCTTGTGTGGTTCATGAAAAGAACAGACATGCAATGATACTGGTGGATCCTTATGTGGTTTGTTTAGAAGAACACACATGCAATGACACTGGGTGTGGTTCATGAAAAGAACAAACATGCAATGACACTGGTGGATCCTTATGTGGTTTTTTAGAGGAACAGCCATGCAATGACACCGGTGGATCCACGTGTGGTTCATGAGAAGAACACACATCCAATGACTTTGGTGGATCCTTATGTGGTTCATGGAAAGAACTGACATGCAGTGACATTGTGTGTGGTTCATGAAAAGAACAGACATGCAATGACACTGGGCGTGGTTCATGAAAAGAATTGACATGCAATGACACTGGGTGTGGTTCATGAAAAGAACAGACATGCAATGACACTGATGGATCCTTTTGTGGTTCATCAAAAGAACAGACATGCAATGATACGGGTGGATCCTTATATGGTTTGTTTCAAAGAACACACATGCAATGACACTGGGTGTGGTTCATGAAAAGGACCGACATGCAATGACACTGGTGGATCCTTATGTGGTTTGTTTAGAGGAACAGACATGCAATGACACCGGTGGATCCATGTGTGGTTCATGAGAAGAACAGACATCCAATGACACTGGTGGATCCTTATGTGGTTTGTTTAGAGGAACAAACATGCAATGACACCGGTGGATCCTTATGTGGTCTGTCTAGAGGAACACACATGCAATGACACCAGGTGTGGTTCTTGAAAAGAACAGACATGCAATGACTTATGTGGTTTGTTTAGAAGAACACACATGCAATGACACTGGGTGTGGTTCATGAAAAGAACACACAGGCAATGACACTGGTGGATCCTTATGTGGTTCATGAAAAGAACAGACATGCAAACACACTGGTGGATCCGTATGTGTGGTTCATGAAAAGAACAGACATGCAATGGCACTGGTGGATCCTTATGTGGTTTTTTTAGAAGAACACACATGCAATGACACTGGGTGTGGTTCATGAAAATAACAAGCATGCAATGACACTAGTGGATCCTTATGTGGTTTGTTTAGAGGAACAGACATGCAATGACACCGGTGGATCCACGTGTGGTTCATGAGAAGAACACACATCCAATGACACTAGTGGATCCTTATATGGTTAATGAAAAGAACTGACATGCAGTGACACTGGGTGTGGTTGATGAAAAGAACAGACATGCAATGACATTGGGTGTGGTTCATGAAAAGAATAGACATGCAATGACTCTAGCTGTGGTTCATGAAAAGAACACACATGCAATGACATTGGGTGTGGTTCATGAAAAGAACAGACATGCAATGACACTGGTGGATCCTTATGTGGTTTGTTTAGAAGAACATACATGCAATGACACTTGGTGTGGTTCATGAAAAGAACAGACATGGAATGACACTGGTGGATCCTTATGTGGTTTGTTTAGAGGAACAGACATGCAATGACACCGGTGGATCCATGTGTGGTTCATGAGAAGAACACACATCCAATGACACTAGTGGATCTTTATGTGGTTCATGAAAAGAACTGACATGCAGTGACACTGGGTGTGGTTCATGAAAAGAATAGACATGCATTGACACTGGGTGTGGTTCATGAAAATAACAGACATGCAATGACTCTAGCTATGGTTCATGAAAAGAACACACATGCATTGACATTGGGTGTGGTTCATGAAAAGAACATACATGCAATGACACTGGTGGATCCTTATGTGGTTTGTTTAGAGGAACAGACATGCAATGACACAGGTGGATCTACGTGTGGTTCATGAGAAGAACACACATCCAAGGACACTGGTGGATCCTTATGTGGTTCATGAAAAGAACTGACATACAGTGACACTGGGTGTGGTTCATGAAAAGAACAGACATACAATGACACTAGGTGTGGTACATGAAAAGAACAGACATGCAATGATTCTAGCTATGGTTCATGAAAATAACACACATGCAATGACACTCGGTGTGGTTCATGAAAAGAACAGACATGCAATGACACTGATGGATCCTTATGTGGTTTGTTTAGAAGAACAGACATGCAATGACACTGGGTGTGGTTCATGAAAAGAACAGACATGCAATGACACTGGTGGATCCTTATGTGGTTTGTTTAGCGGAACACACATGCAATTTCACCGGTGGATCCAGGTGTGGTTCATGAGAAGAACACACATCCAATGACTTTGGTGGATCCTTATGTGGTTCATGGAAAGAACTGACATGCAGTGACACTGTGCGTGGTTCATGAAAAGAACAGACATGCAATGACACTGGGTGTGGTTCATGAAAAGAATAGACATGCAATGACACTGCGTGTGGTTCATGAAAATAACAGACATGCAATGCCACTGATGGATCCTTATGTGGTTCATCAAAAGAACCGACATGCAATGACACTGGTGGATCCTTATGTGGTTTGTTTATAAGAACACACATGCAATGACACTGGGTGTGGTTCATGAAAAGGACCGACATGCAATGACACTGGTTGATCCTTATGTGGTTTGTTTAGAGGAACAGACATGCAATGACATCGGTGGATCCGTGTGTGATTCATGAGAAGAACACACATCCAATGACACTGGTGGATCCTTATGTGGTTTGGTTAGAGGAACAAACATGCAATTACACCGGTGGATCCTTATGTGTCTGTCTAGTGGGGCACCAGCTGGACCGCGGTTTGCGTCTGAGAAAAAGGAGGGGTTTTACTGCAAATCTTCCAGAGCGGCTGGCAATGTGGGGGACACTGGGAGCGCGGGTTGCGAGAATTAAAAAGGTGGGGGCTTTTTGCAATTTAACCACGGCCCGGTTTACTGTTTATCTTCTCCTCGCGTCTGACGCGAATCTGGCCGCATGGCGCGGGGGTGGGGGTTCGATCCGGGGACGTGTGCGTGCGCGCTGGGTGGCTAACCAGTGCGGCGTGCTAGGGGAGCTGACAGGGAGGGGGCGCGGGCTAGATAGGGGCGAGCGTGGCGCGGGAAAGCTGCAGACGCCAGCGAGCTCTGGCGCGCGGAGGCTGCTCGACGAAACGCACGGCGAGGCTATAGTGGTACGGTTAGGCGGAGGTTGTTAGGGAGAGGGAGATGCTCACCGCGAGTTGCCTGTGTGTTTGGATTCGGCGCGAGGGCTGCGGAACGGCAAGGATGCAGACGCAAGCCCGCGGCTAGGGTTTTCGGGGACGGCGGTACTGCGACGCGGTGGAGCTTCTCGTCCCACGTCTGCGTGCACGGGGCGTCGCAGGGGGCCGTGCTCGGTCTTCTTCGCCACTTCACGGTCGCGCTGCACGGCTGGTTCGTCGGGCGGGGTGGTACCTGGCGGCGACGGCGGCGGCTGCTGGTGGACGGAGAGGAAGAAGGGGAAGGAGGAGCGTCTCGGCCAGAGAGGCGTGGAGACGAAGAAAAATGGGAGAGAGAGGGAGGAAAAGAGGGCGGGGCACGACAGGGATAAGGGCTAGGGCTTTGCCCTTTCTCCTCGAGCACGTGCTCGGCCAGGCTGGGGCTTGTCCTAGAGTGGACGGCGCGGCAGGGAGGCTGCAGGTGGGGTAGGCGATGGTGGTGCGGCTAGGCCCGCACGGCAGAGAGAGAAGGAGAGAAGGGGCTCGGGTGAGCTCGGTTTAGCTAGGGCATGGCTATGGTTAGGTTAGGCTTAGCTAGGTTAGAGAGAGGAGAGGCTGGGGTGGTGGGTCGGTAGAGAGAGGGTGGCCAGGTGGTACCCATGTTAGAGAGGAAGGGTGTAGAGAGAGAAGTGAGTTAGGGTTTAGTAGATTTTGAGAGAGAGATAGGACTTAGCTAGTCAGGTTTTAATTAGATATTTAGATTTTAATTTTTGATTTATGAGGCCAAAACAAGAAGACACAAGGGCTTGATCTTGCATGGGCTAATGTAGAGAAGAAATAGAAAGAAAGAGAAGAAAGAATTAGGTGGAATAAGGCTCATGTGACCTTCTATGTAGATAAAGAAAAAAATAAGATAAATAATGTGGTAAGATCATCTCAAGTGGAACATGGTGAGTGCTAGATTGACATGAGGTGGAGGTGAAAGGAAATCCAAGAAAAAGGAAAAGAAAAGAATTATGGGCTAAGCCTCATATGGTTCATGCATGAGAGAAAAATAAAATAAAAGAAATAGATATAGATGAGGATTTTGGAATGGTGGAAGGAAAAGAGATGACCCATGAAGAAAGATCCACTTAAAATAAAGGAAAACCAAGGAGCAAAAAGGTGGTGGGAGAGATGTGCATGGCCCATGCAAAAATAATAATGCCATTATTTATTTTGTGACAACAATAATAATATGATGGCATTATTCTTATGCATTTCCAAGAAGTGGAATAAAGCCAAGCAAAGAATTGGAAAGGTTTGATCCACCCCAACCCACATGAGCTAGAACAAAAATAGCAAAAGAAAGATAAACAAGCTCATGGTTAATGGGATGGTGGGATTATAAAGTGGTGAGAGAGAAAGGTGGTGTAATGGGAATAAAAGATATGCCCCCAACTCAACTTGGGCATTTGAACAATATATCAAAAGCCAAATACAATATCAAGAGGCAAATACAATTAATAATGCATGTGAGAGAAGAACCAAAAGAAAAGGAGTTTTTATATGATGCTCAAATGCAAGGTGGCATGATGACATGAGCATGATATAATTATGATGCAACAATAATATCTATGAAGTAGCCAATATCTTACTAGGACAAGTAGCATTACAATTGTTAGACAATTTGGGATGCTACAACTCTCCCCCACTAAACAGGAATCTTGCCCCGAGATTCTAGGAAGAAGAAGACTCAAAGAGGGTAGGATACTTGGCACGGAGCTCATCTTCACGTTCCCAGGTGGCTTCATCAACGGAATGGTGCGACCACTGCACCTTGCAGAACTTGATGGACTTGTTGCGAGTCCTTCTTTCTGCGACTTCAAGAATTTTTGTGGGGTGTTCTTGATAAGATAGATCTTCTTGGAGATTGATGAGTTCATGGTCCACGGTCCTGCCGGGATCCTTGAAGCACTTCTTGAGTTGAGAGATGTGAAAAACATCATGGACTTTGAGTTGTTCGGGGAGCTCAAGAGCATAAGCAACTCTCCTCTTCTTCCACGAATTTTGAAAGGACCGATGTATCTAGGAGCCAGCTTTCCTTTGATACCAAAGCGGTGCGTACCTCTCATGGGAGTGACACGAAGGTAAACGAGATCACCAGGGACATACTCCATGTCCGTGTGCTTCCTATCATAATTGCTCTTCTGGCGACTTTGAGCAATCTTCAGATTTTCAAGAATGATGTGAACTTTCTCCTCCGCTTGAGTTACAATGTCGGGGCCAAACAATATTCTTTCACCTGCGCCCGACCAACCAATCGGAGTTCTGCACTTGCGACCATAGAGAGCCTCAAATGGTGCCATCTTTAGACTTTTCTGGAAACTGTTGTTGTAAGAGAATTCAGCATAAGGAAGACATTCTTCCCACTTCATGCCGAAAGAGATAACGCAAGCACGAAGCATATCTTCTAGAATCTGATTGATCCTTTCAACTTGTCCTTGCGACTGAGGGTGGTAAGCTGTGCTGAAGTTTAACTTTGTTCCCAAAGCATTTTGGAAACTTCCCCAGAACTTGGAAGTGAAGATGCTTCCACGGTCTGAACTGATTTCAAGAGGAACTCCATACAGAGAGACAATTCTGTTGATATAGAGCTCAGCCAACTGAATTGCAGAAATTGTTTCCTTGACTGGAAAGAAGTGAGCTACTTTGGAAAGCCTGTCAATGACAACAAAGATTGCATTGTTGCCCTTCTGCGACCTTGGAAAACCAGTGATGAAGTCCATCTCTACTTTCTCCCATTTCCATTCCGGAGGCTTCAATGGCTGTAGAAGACCGGAAGGTTTCTGATGAACAGCTTTAACTCTGCGACAAACATCACACTCCGAGACATACTTGGCACAATATCGTTTCAAACCAGGCCACCAATATTGTGTTTTTAAGTCCATGTACATCTTAGTGCTTCCAGGGTGAATAGAAAGAACAGAATCATGCGCCTCCTTGAGAACTTGCTCTCTTAAACCTGGGTAGTTCGGAACAAACATCCGGTGTTCAAAGAAAAGAGAGCCTTGGTCATCTACGTGAAAAGACTCATACTTCAGAAGTTGAATGTTGGAGATGATCTTTTTAGTGTAAGGATCACCAAGATGAATGGAACGGACCTTTTCTTCCAAGAGAGGTGTTGCTAGAAGGTTCAGAAGATAACCTTGATCCACAATTTCAAGGTTGAGCTTGCGGAATTCCTCGCACAAGAGAGGTTGTTGTTCTTCCAACATGAGGTTGTTGACATAAGCTTTTCGGCTAAGAGCATCTGCCATGACCTTGGCTTTGCCCGGGGTGTAGTTGATGGTCAAATCGAAATCATTGATTGTTTCAATCCACCTCCTCTGACGAAGGTTGAGATCAGGCTGTGTGAAGATATACTTCAGACTCTTGTGATCAGAAAAGATCTCACAACGGTTGCCAAGCAAGTAATGCCTCCATACTTTCAAAGCAAAGACAACTGCTGCGTGTTCGAGGTCATGTGTAGGATAATTGATCTCATGCGTCTTCAACTGACGAGATGCGTAAGCAACAACTTGCTTTTCTTGCATAAGGACCGCACCCAATCCTTGCAATGAAGCATCACAGAAAATCTGGAAAGGCTTTGATGTATCTGGAGGAACCAAGACTGGTGTGGAAGTGAGCTTCTCTTTGAGTGTTTCAAAGCTTGCTTGACATGCAAGAGTCCAAAGATATTTCTTGCCTTTCAAGATTAAAGAATGCAATTCACTGAGATGATATGAAAATATCAACAAAGTTCAAGGCAACTATCAGATATTAAGCATAACACACACGACTGAACAAGGAGTGTGGTACACAACTAACAAAGAAAAAATTTCCGCAAATTTCGGCATTAAAATACCACTATATGCGCAAAACCACTTAACGAATTAAGATTAGTAACTCTACTAGTTCAATATACAAAAGCAAATGACAAAAGTAGTGGTATGGTCGCGACTCCATCCCGCACTCAAATCATTACTCTGCACATGAATCAGTAAAACACATATCCCAACAACTTCTCCTTAATATGAACCTAAAGATTGGTAGCTACGGAAAAGAACACCCCAACAATATACGTCGGATAACAAAGAGTAAGATAGATCGCATCGGTGTACAACGAATCAGAATATATCGCGTCGGTTTACAAAGGACTATTGGTAGGGAATGTACCAACAGTTGATAACCAAAAGGCAGATAGTGACAACATTTGGATGCAACAGATAGACAAGGAATTCACACACACACACAAACACAAACACAACCTATGGTACTATGGAACCCAAAACACGTGAATCCTAGTTTGAAGTTTAGAAGAGGATTGAAAACATTACACTTCCTTACCAGAAAAGGGTGGGTGGGTGGTAAGAAGAAAAATGGAAGCAGTCCTACTCTCACGTTTGTTTTTCCCTAATATACATAACTACCAAAATATTTGCTAGACTGACAACGACCATTTTGGCTGAGACCCTGAAGGGCGGGATGGCTCTGATACCAATTGTAACTACCTCGGTGAATTACGCTCTTAGTTAATGCCTGGATGAACGAAAGTGGTTAAAATAGTACGGTGGGGCCCAGGGCCACTCACGGTAGACCTTTCGGCCGTCCTAACCACTTTCAGACAACGGGACAAGAACGAGCGGCGTAATCGGCAGGCGAAGGGATCAACTACATACACAAATGAGTATGTATGCAAGCCACATACAACAGTCCTCAGAGCCCTTCCATCTAAAAAGAAATAGAAATATTGCAACGCCATACGGCAAGATCCAAATGTCCTAGATAGATATAATAATTTAGGATAGCTCCTCATACATCACACATCAGAGTATCAGGCGGAAGCGGAAAACAAGATCCGAGTACGGATAACAAGCAAATTGGCATAAGATGCCCCATAAAGAAACACATCCCGCCCACAGATCACACAGATCCCTGTTCCCGGAATCTCTACACCGAATGATCGTTGCCAACATCATCTGTCTCTTCCACCCAGTATCCATCTTGCGGGTACACCTGTTCATCTGAATCAAACAATTTATCGTGTGAGACCCTAGGGGTACTCAGCAAGTCTTTATGCCACTAAAGGGGACACAACCTGGGGTGACGCAATTGCAGCAAAAGATAATGCCTAACAATTCTACAGATACTCGCTAACCCTCCGCCTAACCAATGATAGACGGAAGTCCGTGAATTAAGAACAATAGTTATAACAGTATAATTAACAGATCCATCCTCCTCCTCGCTTACCAACGAGGAAGCGGACGAACATCCCCATCATCCGTTGGCAGTTTTATTAACCATTCCATGAGTATTGTACTATTTACTAGTCCAGTTATTAGTCAATTTAAAAGCGGTACTTTAGTTATACTTGTCTATGATCGAGAAACTGTGCTCCAAGTCGTCCATAACCGCGGACACGGCTATCAGAAAGATTTACCCTGCAGGGGTGCACGAATAGCAACACACACTCGATCAACCTCCGAAAAACCAAATCAAAACCCAACGAGGCATTCACGACAAAGCAATCACAGAATTCAGAAATATTTCAGGGGGCCACCCCATTAAGCTACCCGCAATGAAGTTGGTCGGCTCCGAGACGGGCCCAAGGTTTGTGTCAATGGCTGTAAACGACTGGGAACCCGAAAGTGTGACTGGGCTTGTCGATACCGCGAAAACATTCCACGATCCAAAACAGTACAGGTGCTCCTCGCACAATCTTAATTAAAGCAGTAACATGGCATAAGTACAGGATAGTAATAAAGCCCCAAACTAATTGTGGCCCCAAGAAATAAGAATGAATCAAGCTCTGGCTCAGGGGGGTCCATAAGGCCTCCCGGATGTGGATAGTGCGAATAGTCAAGGAACAGGAATCAAGTACTAGGGTCCTACGAGACACAAGTGAGCATGAAAAACCAAATAGCAGATATTGCTCACCGGTGCCTCTTTCATTAGTTATCCCATTACTACTCAGGTTATGTTGTTTAGGTACCTCATTATCCATCAGACACTCACATACCCTACTCATGCTTTTCTACGACTCGCATGGCTCAAACAACTCCTGTAGTAATGGCTCATGGGACCAGAACAGGCTTGGTGTGGTTTAAAAGTAAAGGCTATGCAGTACTTGGGATTCAATTTAATGTAATCGTGACTCAATGATGCAAGAATAAGATAGAGGCAATAGGTACTGTATGTATGCAAGCATGTGGTAGTGCTTGCCTGGCAGTTCAGTTGAAGCGAGAGATGGATCTGGGTAATACTCCTGTGATTCCTAGTAATTCTCCTGCTGGGCGTCTATTCGAAGAAGAACCAAACAAACAAGGGCCAACATAAATAAAGTGCACAAGCATATGAATTAAAATGCAACAAGCAACCAAGCATGCCATGATGAATGATGCACAATTACATGGTATTAAAGTAGCATGGCAGAGGTGAGGTGTGGATACAGGAAATAAAGCCTTTTATTATTTATTTAACCAAGTTTTATTGTCATAAACGGTTCAGATTTTAAATGACAACATGATGCATGCTTCAATTCAGAACAAGGATTGCATAAATAGAACGGGCTCGTCGCGCTGATCGATTTAGACATATCATATGTCAAATTTGGAGTTATACAACAAAAGTTATTAATTAAATAAGGAAAAGGGCATTTTTATTGTAATTTTAATCATCTCGAAAATTAAAGTGTTCAAAATATATTTTGAAGTGCATATTTGGATTCCTCACATTTTTCTGATTCCAAAACATATATTATTTGTATTATTTGGATTTGTATTTTAAAAATTATTTGAATCTGAAAAGAATTTGAATTTAAATAAATTTGGAAAAGATTTGAATAAAAACAGACTCAGGGAAAAACTTTTTACACCGCAGGCAAACTACCCACAGTCACAGACAAGTGGGGCCGGCACTGACTGGGGCCACGCGCGCGCAAAACACTTTTGTGACGCGGGGCTGGGCTAGCCCATAGCGGCTGACAGGCGGGCCAGCAGCGGAAGGGGCCACGTGCCAGTGGGAAAGACCCCTAGCGGCTGACTGGTGGGGCACCAGCTGGACCGCGGTTTGCGTCTGAGAAAACGGAGGGGTTTTACTGCAAATCTTCTAGAGCGGCTGGCATGTGGGGACACTGGGAGCGCGGGTTGCGAGAATTAAAAAGGGTGGGGGCTTTTTGCAATTTAACCACGGCCCGGTTTACTGTTTATCTTCTCCTCGCGTCTGACGCGAATCTGGCGCATGGCGCGGGGTGGGGGTTCGATCCGGGGACGTGTGCGTGTGCGCTGGGGTGGCTAACCAGTGCGGCGTGCTAGGGGAGCTGACAGGGAGGTGGGCGCGGGCTAGATAGGGCGAGCGTGGCGCGGGAAAGCTGCAGACGCCAGCGAGCTCTGGCGCGCGGAGGCTGCTCGACGAAACGCACGGCGAGGCTATAGTGGTACGGTTAGGCAGGAGGTTGTTAGGGAGAGGGAGATGCTCACCGCGAGTTGCCTGGTGGTGTTGGATCGGCGCGAGGGGCTGCGGAACGGCAAGGATGCAGACGCACCGGCGGCTAGGGTTTCGGGGACGGCGAGGTACTGGCGACGCGGTGGAGCTTCTCGTCCACGTCTGCGTGCACGGGGCGTCGCAGGGGGCCGTGCTCGGTCTTCTCCGCCACTTCACGGTCGCGCTGCACGGCTGGTTCGTCGGGGTGGGGTGGTACCTGGCGGCGACCGGCGGCGGCTGCTGGTGGACGGAGAGGAAGAAGGGGAAGGAGGAGGGCGTCTCGGCCAGATCCAGGGAGGCCAGAGAGGCGTGGAGACGAAGAAAAAGTGGGAGAGAGAGGGAGGAAAGGAGGGCGGGGCACGACAGGGATAAGGGGCTAGGGCTTTGCCCTTTCTCCCTCGAGCACGTGCTCGGCCAGGCTGGGGCTTGTCCTGGAGCTGGACGGCGCGGCAGGGAGGCTGCAGGTGGGGTAGGCGATGGTGGTGCGGCTAGGCCCGCACGACAGAGAGAGAAGGAGAGAAGGGGCTCGGGTGAGCTCGGTTTAGCTAGGGCATGGCTATGGTTAGGGTTAGGCTTAGCTAGGTTAGAGAGAGGAGAGGCTGGGGTGGTGGTCAGGTAGAGAGAGGGTGGCCAGGTGGTACCCATGTTAGAGAGGAAGGGTGTAGAGAGAGAAGTGAGTTAGGGTTTAGTAGATTTTGAGAGAGAGATAGACTTAGCTAGTCTAGGTTTTAATTAGATATTTAGATTTTAATTTTTGATTATGAGGCCAAAACAAGAAGACACAAGGGCTTGATCTTGCATGGGCTAATGTAGAGAAGAAACTAGAAAGAAAGAAGAAGAAAAGAATTAGGTGGAATAAGGCTCATGTGATCTTATATGTAGATAAAGAAAAAAATAAGATAAAAGAATGTGGTAAGATCATCTCAAGTGGAACATGGTGAGTGCTAGAATTGACATGAGGTGGAGGTGAAAGGAAATCCAATAAAAAGGAAAAGAAAAGAATTATGGGCTAAGCCTCATATGGTTCATCCATGAGAGAAAAATAAAATAAAATAAATAGATACAGATGAGGATTTGGAATGGTGGAAGGAAAAGAGATGACCCATGAAGTAAAGATCCACTTAAAATAAAGGAAAACCAAAGGAGCAAAAAGGTGGTGGAGAGATGTGCATGGCCCATGCAAAAATAATAATGCCATTATTTATTTTGTGACAACAATAATAATATGATGGCATTATTCTTATGCATTTCCAAGAAGTGGAATAAATCCAAGCAAAGAATTGGAAAGGTTTGATCCACCCCAACCCACATGAGCTAGAACAAAAATAGCAAAAGAAAGATAAACAAGCTCATGGTTAATGGGATGGTGGGATTATAAAGTGGTGAGAGAGAAAGGTGGTGTAATGGGAATAAAAGATATGCCCCCAACTCAACTTGGGCATTTGAACAATATATCAAAAGCCAAATACAATATCAAGAGGCAAATACAATTAATAATGCATGTGAGAGAAGAACCAAAAGAAAAGGAGTTTTTATATGATGCTCAAATGCAAGGTGGCATGATGACATGAGCATGATATAATTATGATGCAACAATAATATCTATGAAGTAGCCAATATCTTACTAGGACAAGTAGCATTACAATTGTTAGACAATTTGGGATGCTACAACTCTCCCCCACTAAACAGGAATCTTGCCCCGAGATTCTAGGAAGAAGAAGACTCAAAGAGGGTAGGATACTTGGCACGGAGCTCATCTTCACGTTCCCAGGTGGCTTCATCAACGGAATGGTGCGACCACTGCACCTTGCAGAACTTGATGGACTTGTTGCGAGTCCTTCTTTCTGCGACTTCAAGAATTTTTGTGGGGTGTTCTTGATAAGATAGATCTTCTTGGAGATTGATGAGTTCATGGTCCACGGTCCTGCCGGGATCCTTGAAGCACTTCTTGAGTTGAGAGATGTGAAAAACATCATGGACTTTGAGTTGTTCGGGGAGCTCAAGAGCATAAGCAACTTCTCCTCTTCTTCCACGAATTTTGAAAGGACCGATGTATCTAGGAGCCAGCTTTCCTTTGATACCAAAGCGGTGCGTACCTCTCATGGGAGTGACACGAAGGTAAACGAGATCACCAGGGACATACTCCATGTCCGTGTGCTTCCTATCATAATTGCTCTTCTGGCGACTTTGAGCAATCTTCAGATTTTCAAGAATGATGTGAACTTTCTCCTCCGCTTGAGTTACAATGTCGGGGCCAAACAATATTCTTTCACCTGCGCCCGACCAACCAATCGGAGTTCTGCACTTGCGACCATAGAGAGCCTCAAATGGTGCCATCTTTAGACTTTTCTGGAAACTGTTGTTGTAAGAGAATTCAGCATAAGGAAGACATTCTTCCCACTTCATGCCGAAAGAGATAACGCAAGCACGAAGCATATCTTCTAGAATCTGATTGATCCTTTCAACTTGTCCTTGCGACTGAGGGTGGTAAGCTGTGCTGAAGTTTAACTTTGTTCCCAAAGCATTTTGGAAACTTCCCCAGAACTTGGAAGTGAAGATGCTTCCACGGTCTGAACTGATTTCAAGAGGAACTCCATACAGAGAGACAATTCTGTTGATATAGAGCTCAGCCAACTGAATTGCAGAAATTGTTTCCTTGACTGGAAAGAAGTGAGCTACTTTGGAAAGCCTGTCAATGACAACAAAGATTGCATTGTTGCCCTTCTGCGACCTTGGAAAACCAGTGATGAAGTCCATCTCTACTTTCTCCCATTTCCATTCCGGAGGCTTCAATGGCTGTAGAAGACCGGAAGGTTTCTGATGAACAGCTTTAACTCTGCGACAAACATCACACTCCGAGACATACTTGGCACAATATCGTTTCAAACCAGGCCACCAATATTGTGTTTTTAAGTCCATGTACATCTTAGTGCTTCCAGGGTGAATAGAAAGAACAGAATCATGCGCCTCCTTGAGAACTTGCTCTCTTAAACCTGGGTAGTTCGGAACAAACATCCGGTGTTCAAAGAAAAGAGAGCCTTGGTCATCTACGTGAAAAGACTCATACTTCAGAAGTTGAATGTTGGAGATGATCTTTTTAGTGTAAGGATCACCAAGATGAATGGAACGGACCTTTTCTTCCAAGAGAGGTGTTGCTAGAAGGTTCAGAAGATAACCTTGATCCACAATTTCAAGGTTGAGCTTGCGGAATTCCTCGCACAAGAGAGGTTGTTGTTCTTCCAACATGAGGTTGTTGACATAAGCTTTTCGGCTAAGAGCATCTGCCATGACCTTGGCTTTGCCCGGGGTGTAGTTGATGGTCAAATCGAAATCATTGATTGTTTCAATCCACCTCCTCTGACGAAGGTTGAGATCAGGCTGTGTGAAGATATACTTCAGACTCTTGTGATCAGAAAAGATCTCACAACGGTTGCCAAGCAAGTAATGCCTCCATACTTTCAAAGCAAAGACAACTGCTGCGTGTTCGAGGTCATGTGTAGGATAATTGATCTCATGCGTCTTCAACTGACGAGATGCGTAAGCAACAACTTGCTTTTCTTGCATAAGGACCGCACCCAATCCTTGCAATGAAGCATCACAGAAAATCTGGAAAGGCTTTGATGTATCTGGAGGAACCAAGACTGGTGTGGAAGTGAGCTTCTCTTTGAGTGTTTCAAAGCTTGCTTGACATGCAAGAGTCCAAAGATATTTCTTGCCTTTCAAGATTAAAGAATGCAATTCACTGAGATGATATGAAAATATCAACAAAGTTCAAGGCAACTATCAGATATTAAGCATAACACACACGACTGAACAAGGAGTGTGGTACACAACTAACAAAGAAAAAATTTCCGCAAATTTCGGCATTAAAATACCACTATATGCGCAAAACCACTTAACGAATTAAGATTAGTAACTCTACTAGTTCAATATACAAAAGCAAATGACAAAAGTAGTGGTATGGTCGCGACTCCATCCCGCACTCAAATCATTACTCTGCACATGAATCAGTAAAACACATATCCCAACAACTTCTCCTTAATATGAACCTAAAGATTGGTAGCTACGGAAAAGAACACCCCAACAATATACGTCGGATAACAAAGAGTAAGATAGATCGCATCGGTGTACAACGAATCAGAATATATCGCGTCGGTTTACAAAGGACTATTGGTAGGGAATGTACCAACAGTTGATAACCAAAAGGCAGATAGTGACAACATTTGGATGCAACAGATAGACAAGGAATTCACACACACACACAAACACAAACACAACCTATGGTACTATGGAACCCAAAACACGTGAATCCTAGTTTGAAGTTTAGAAGAGGATTGAAAACATTACACTTCCTTACCAGAAAAGGGTGGGTGGGTGGTAAGAAGAAAAATGGAAGCAGTCCTACTCTCACGTTTGTTTTTCCCTAATATACATAACTACCAAAATATTTGCTAGACTGACAACGACCATTTTGGCTGAGACCCTGAAGGGCGGGATGGCTCTGATACCAATTGTAACTACCTCGGTGAATTACGCTCTTAGTTAATGCCTGGATGAACGAAAGTGGTTAAAATAGTACGGTGGGGCCCAGGGCCACTCACGGTAGACCTTTCGGCCGTCCTAACCACTTTCAGACAACGGGACAAGAACGAGCGGCATAATCGGTAGGCGAAGGGATCAACTACATACACAAATGAGTATGTATGCAAGCCACATACAACAGTCCTCAGAGCCCTTCCATCTAAAAAGAAATAGAAATATTGCAACGCCATACGGCAAGATCCAAATGTCCTAGATAGATATAATAATTTAGGATAGCTCCTCATACATCACACATCAGAGTATCAGGCGGAAGCGGAAAACAAGATCCGAGTACGGATAAGAAGCAAATTGGCATAAGATGCCCCATAAAGAAACACATCCCGCCCACAGATCACACGGATCCCCGTTCCCGGAATCTCTACACCGAATGATTGTTGCCAACATCATCTGTCTCTTCCACCCAGTATCTATCTTGCGGGTACACCTGTTCATCTGAATCAAACAATTTATCGTGTGAGACCCTAGGGGTACTCAGCAAGTCTTTATGCCACTAAAGGGGACACAACCTGGGGTGACGCAATTGCAGCAAAAGATAATGCCTAACAATTCTACAGATACTCGCTAACCCTCCACCTAACCAATGATAGACGGAAGTCCGTGAATTAAGAACAACAGTTATAACAGTATAATTAACAGATCCATCCTCCTCCTCGCTTACCAACGAGGAAGCGGACGAACATCCCCCATCATCCGTTGGCAGTTTTATTAACCATTCCATGAGTATTGTACTATTTACTAGTCCAGTTCTTAGTCAATTTAAAAGCGGTACTTTAGTTATACTTGTCTATGATCGAGAAACTGTGCTCCAAGTCGTCCATAACCGCCGACACGGCTTTCAGAAAGATTTACCCTGCAGGGGTGCACGAATAGCAACACACACTCGATCAACCTCAGAAAAACCAAATCAAAACCCAACGAGGCATTCACGACAAAGCAATCACAGAATTCAGAAATATTTCAGGGGGCCACCCCATTAAGCTACCCGCAACGAAGTTGGCCGGCTCCGAGACGGACCCAAGGTTTGTGTCAATGGCTGTAAACGACTGGGAACCCAAAGTGTGACTGGGCTTGTCGATACCGCGAAAACATTCCACGATCCAAAACAGTACAGGTGCTCCTCGCACAATCTTAAATAAAGCAGTAACATGGCATCAGTACAGGATAGTAATAAAGCCCCAAACTAATTGTGGCCCCAAGAAATAAGAATGAATCAAGCTCTGGCTCAGGGGGGTCCATAAGGCCTCCCGGATGTGGATAGTGCGAATAGTCAAGGAACAGGAATCAAGTACTAGGGTCCTACGGGACACAAGTGAGCATGAAAAACCAAATAGCAGATATTGCTCACCGGTGCCTCTTTCATTAGTTATCCCATTACTACTCAGGTTATGTTGTTTAGGCACCTCATTATCCATCAGACACTCACATACCCTACTCATGCTTTTCTACGACTCGCATGGCTCAAACAACTCCTGTAGTAATGGCTCATGGGACCAGAACAGGCTTGGTGTGGTTTAAAAGTAAAGGCTATGCAGTACTTGGGATTCAATTTAATGTAATCATGACTCAATGATGCAAGAATAAGATAGAGGCAATAGGTACTGTATGTATGCAAGCATGTGGTAGTGCTTGCCTGGCAGTTCAGTTGAAGCGAGAGATGGATCTGGGTAATACTCCTGTGATTCCTAGTAATTCTCCTGCTGGGCGTCTATTCGAAGAAGAACCAAACAAACAAGGGCCAACATAAATAAAGTGCACAAGCATATGAATTAAAAGGCAACAAGCAACCAAGCATGCCATGATGAATGATGCACAATTACATGGTATTAAAGTAGCATGGCAGAGGTGAGGTGTGGATACAGGAAATAAAGCCTTTTATTATTTATTTAACCAAGTTTTATTGTCATAAACGGTTCAGATTTTAAATGACAACATGATGCATGCTTCAATTCAGAACAAGGATTGCATAAATAGAACGGGCTCGTCGCGCTGATCGATTTAGACATATCATATGTCAAATTTGGAGTTATACAACAAAAGTTATTAATTAAATAAGGAAAAGGGCATTTTTATTGTAATTTTAATCATCTCGAAAATTAAAGTGTTCAAACTATATTTTGAAGTGCATATTTGGATTCCTCACATTTTTCTGATTCCAAAACATATATTATTTGTATTATTTGGATTTGTATTTTAAAAATTATTTGAATCTGAAAAGAATTTGAATTTAAATAAATTTGGAAAAGATTTGAATAAAAACAGACTCAGGGAAAAACTTTTTACACCGCAGGCAAACTACCCACAGTCACAGACAAGTGGGGCCGGCACTGACTGGGGCCACGCGCGCGCAAAACACTTTTGTGACGCGGGGCTGGGCTAGCCCATAGCGGCTGACAGGCGGGCCAGCAGCGGAAGGGGCCACGTGCCAGTGGGAAAGACCCCAGCGGCTGACTGCTGGGGCACCAGCTGGACCGCGGTTTGCGTCTGAGAAAACGGAGGGGTTTTACTGCAAATCTTCCAGAGCGGCTGGCATGTGGGGACACTGGGAGCGCGGGTTGCGAGAATTAAAAAGGGTGGGGGCTTTTTGCAATTTAACCACGGCCCGGTTTACTGTTTATCTTCTCCTCACGTCTGACGCGAATCTGGCGCACGGCGCGGGGTGGGGGTTCGATCCGGGGACGTGTGCGTGCGCGCTGGGGTGGCTAACCAGTGCGGCGTGCTAGGGGAGCTGACAGGGAGGTGGGCGCGGGCTAGATAGGGCGAGCGTGGCGCGGGAAAGCTGCAGACGCCAGCGAGCTCTGGCGCGCGGAGGCTGCTCGACGAAACGCACGGCGAGGCTATAGCGGTACGGTTAGGCAGAGGTTGTTAGGGAGAGGGAGATGCTCACCGCGAGTTGCCTGGTGGTGTTGGATCGGCGCGAGGGGCTGCGGAACGGCAAGGATGCAGATGCACCGGCGGCTAGGGTTTCGGGGATGGCGAGGTACTGGCGACGCGGTGGAGCTTCTCGTCCACGTCTGCGTGCACGGGGCGTCGCAGGGGGCCGTGCTCGGTCTTCTCCGCCACTTCACGGTCGCGCTGCACGGCTGGTTCGTCGGGGCAGGGTGGTACCTGGCGGCGACCGGCGGCGGCTGCTGGTGGACGGAGAGGAAGAAGGGGAAGGAGGAGGGCGTCTCGGCCAGATCCAGGGAGGCCAGAGAGGCGTGGAGAGGAAGAAAAAGTGGGAGAGAGAGGGAGGAAAAGAGGGCGGGGCACGACAGGGATAAGGGGCTAGGGCTTTGCCCTTTCTCCCTCGAGCACGTGCTCGGCCAGGCTGGGGCTTGTCCTGGAGCTGGACGGCGCGGCAGGGATGCTGCAGGTGGGGTAGGCGATGGTGGTGCGGCTAGGCCCGCACGGCAGAGAGAGAAGGAGAGAAGGGGCTCGGGTGAGCTCGGTTTAGCTAGGGCATGGCTATGGTTAGGGTTAGGCTTAGCTAGGTTAGAGAGAGGAGAGGCTGGGGTGGTGGTCAGGTAGAGAGAGGGTGGCCAGGTGGTACCCATGTTAGAGAGGAAGGGTGTAGAGAGAGAAGTGAGTTAGGGTTTAGTAGATTTTGAGAGAGAGATAGACTTAGCTAGGTTAGGTTTTAATTAGATATTTAGATTTTAATTTTTGATTATGAGGCCAAAACAAGAAGACACAAGGGCTTGATCTTGCATGGGCTAATGTAGAGAAGAAACTAGAAAGAAAGAAGAAGAAAAGAATTATGTGGAATAAGGCTCATGTGATCTTATATGTAGATAAAGAAAAAAATAAGATAAAAGAATGTGGTAAGATCATCTCAAGTGGAACATGGTGAGTGCTAGAATTGACATGAGGTGGAGGTGAAAGGAAATCCAAGAAAAAGGAAAAGAAAAGAATTATGGGCTAAGCCTCATATGGTTCATGCATGAGAGAAAAATAAAATAAAATAAATAGATATAGATGAGGATTTGGAATGGTGGAAGGAAAAGAGATGACCCATGAAGTAAAGATCCACTTAAAATAAAGGAAAACCAAAGGAGCAAAAAGGTGGTGGAGAGACGTGCATGGCCCATGCAAAAATAATAATGCCATTATTTATTTTGTGACAACAATAATAATATGATGGCATTATTCTTATGCATTTCCAAGAAGTGGAATAAAGCCAAGCAAAGAATTGGAAAGGTTTGATCCACCCCAACCCACATGAGCTAGAACAAAAATAGCAAAAGAAAGATAAACAAGCTCATGGTTAATGGGATGGTGGGATTATAAAGTGGTGAGAGAGAAAGGTGGTGTAATGGGAATAAAATATATGCCCCCAACTCAACTTGGGCATTTGAACAATATATCAAAAGCCAAATACAATATCAAGAGGCAAATACAATTAATAATGCATGTGAGAGAAGAACCAAAAGAAAAGGAGTTTTTATATGATGCTCAAATGCAAGGTGGCATAATGACATGAGCATGATATAATTATGATGCAACAATAATATCTATGAAGTAGCCAATATCTTACTAGTACAAGTAGCATTACAATTGTTAGCCAATTGGGATGCTACAAATGAGGCCCTAATTTTTTCTCTCATATGAAACCTAAATATATAATCTTTGTATTGTTTCTGATCTATGAATGGTTGTATGATGGATTTTTATATCCCTGAATATTGTTTTGTACGATTACGTTTCAATTTCTTATTGTGGCCAATGATTCAAATTTGCCCCAAAGAGAGGCAGACACATTGGTGTCAAATTTTTTCAGGGATGAGTGAGCGAACCTGGGGCCATGTACAAGATCAATATAAGCTGTGCAATTGTTACTTGGTTCGCTTACGCCATCTCTGTAGAAACTTATGAGGCTGCAATCTTTATTCTACATTCATAGAACTATGATATTTGAATTATCTATTCCATGTATTCATAGTGTATAAGAATTACATTTTAGTTTGTCACCGAGGCCGATGATTGAAATTTGGCCCAAAAGAGTTCAAGGGGAGACACGTATGATGGTGTCGTGTTTTAGGGATGGGTTGGTGAACCTGACGCAGCAATGCACACAAACAATATAGGTTGTACTGTTGGTACTTTGGTTCTCCAACTCCATCTTTGAAACAAATTATGAGGCCCTTGATTTATTCTCATATGGAACTACATATATGATCCTTGAATTGTTTCTGATTTTTTAATGATTGGTATGATGCATATGTATATGAATGGTTTTGATCATAAGTATTTTTAACATCTACCTGAAGATTAATTGTTTGGTTTTTTTTATTTATAATTACAATATTTAGGCTTGTTTTTGTACCTGACTATGTATATCCCTGAATAATGATTTGTACGATTACATTTCAATTTCTTATTGTGGCCAATGATTCAAATTTGCCCCAAAGAGAGGCAGACACATTGGTGTCAGATTTTTTCAGGGCCGAGTTAGTGAACCTGGGGCGATGTACAAGAACAATACAGGCTGTGCAATTGTTACTTGGTTCGCTCACGCCATCCCTGAATAAACTTATGAGGCCGCAATCTTTATTCTACATTCATAGAACTATGATATTCAAATTATCTATTCCATGTATTCATAGTGTATAAGAATTACATTTTAGTTTGTCACCGAGGCCGATGATTGAAATTTGCCCCAAAAGAGTTCAAGGGGAGACACGTATGATGGTGTCATGTTTTAGGGATGGGTTGGTGAACCTGAGGCAGCAATGCACACAAACAATACAGGTTGTGCTGTTGGTACTTTGGTTCTCCAACTCCATCTCAGAAACAAATTATGAGGCCCTTGATTTATTCTCATATGGAACTACATATATGATGCTTGAATTGTTTCTGATCTTTTAATGATTGGTATGATGCATATGTATATGAATGGTTTTGATCATAAGTATTTTTAACATGTACCTGAAGATTAATTGTTTGGTTTTTATTTATAATTACAATAGTTAGGCTTCTTTTTGTACCTGACTATGTATATCCCTGAATAATGTTTTGTACGATTACATTTCAGTTTCTTATTGTGGCCAATGATTCAAATTTGCCCCAAAGAGAGGCAGACACATTGGTGTCAGATTTTTTCAGGGACGAGTTAGTGAACCTGGGGCGATGTACAAGAACAATATAGGCTGTGCAATTGTTACTTGGTTCACTTACGCCGTCCCTGTAGAAACTTATGAGGCCTTAATCTTTATTCTACATTCATAGAACTATGATATTCGAATTACCTATTCCATGCATTCAGTGTATAAGAGTTACATTTTAGTTTGTCACCGAGGCCGATGATTGTAATTTTCCCCAAAAGAGTTCAAAGGGAGACACATGATGGTGTCGTGTTTTAGGGATGGGTTGGTGAACCTGAGGCAGCAATGCACACAAACAATATAGGTTGTGTTGTTGGTACTTTGGTTCACCAACTCCATCTCTGAAACAAATTATGAGGCCCTAGATTTATTCTCATATGGAACTACATATATGATCCTTGAATTGTTTCTGATCTTTTAATGATTGGTATGATGCATATGTATATGAATGGTTTTGATCATAAGTATTTTTAACATGCACCTGAAGATTAATTGTTTGGTTTTTTATTTATAATTACAATATTTAGGCTTGTTTTTGTACCTGACTATGTATATCCCTGAATAATGTTTTGTACAATTACATTTCAATTTCTTATTGTGGCCAATGATTCAAATTTGTCCCAAAAGAGAAGCAGACACATTGGTGTCAGATTTTTTCAGGGATGAGTTAGTGAACCTAGGGCGATGTACAACAACATTATCGGTTGTGCAATTGTTACTTGGTTCGCTGACTCCATCCCTGAAGAAACTTATGAGGCTGCAATCTTTATCCTACATTCAGTCTGATGCAATTATTTGTCATTGTGTTGAGATGAAATGATATATGAACCGGTCAAACTATTGCTGAGATGCTTTATCTTTGATATCCACGGATATATTGTATTACATATACATGTTGTGAATTCTTGAGTTGTAATACAATTCAATCATATGTATGAGTTCTAAGTTATGTTCTTAAAAATCAACAGGAGAATGATGATGAAGTGGACGATAGCAAGGTATCCAGGGACAACAAGAGCCGCTACGTGCTGAGGCGGTTACGGTGTGGGCTAATCCGTTTCCATCATAGGTGGTGACTGTTTTTCCCATTCTGTGGCAGAGTAATCAACGTGGACCTCAACAGCATGATCTAGCACGCGGAGGGCGTTGGCAAAGGCGGAGGCAGAAGCCATAGGCCGATTACCTTGGCGCAGCACGCAGCCTATGGCAAATTCCTCTGGGAGTATGTCAGGACTGGCCTGTATCCCATCAACTAGGCTGTCGCTGCCTCCTGCTGATAAACCCCTGCCCTGGTAGGCGTCTCCGTGTCCCGGCCTCCTGCTGCAGCCCCAGCTTTTATTTCGTTCTAGTTAATTATTACCTGTGTGTGGCATGTAAGACAATATATCCGTGGTGTATCTGGTGAACCTTCTATATTAATCTACTCCTTTATATGGAGTGCCTTAAAGTTTCTAGTGTTCAATTATATTTACTGATCATGCTCATGCACACTACAAAATATTTCTAGTGCTCGATTATATTATAATTGTCAAGAAATACATCAACAAGTTAAATTGGTCGAAATTTTGTATTGAAGTAACTAAATGTATCACACACATAATAAACTAGAAACTAAAATCTAGTTCAAACACATAATGTATCACCACCACTTGTTGTCGTCCTTGACTTGCTTCCCCTTCAACTGCTTGATGTCGCCACCGTCCCAAGATCCCTGCTCGTCCTGAAACCGCTTTCTGTCCTCCTCGCACTTCTTCTCCTGGGCTAGCTTGCAACCACGGCATAGCTCTCTCGCGAAAACCCCCGCCTTAACCATCCCATCTTTCATGGTAATGAGCTTACTGTACAACTCGTACGCCATGTAGGCGTCTCTAGTTGCATACTCGAGGCGCACCTGGCTCATCGGCTTCCACTCCTAGTAGTCCTGATCGAGTCGCTTCAATTTCTTTAGTTTTTCATAGGATTTATCGATGATTTCCGCTACGAGATCACCCATGCCATCCTTCGCTGGGTATGATTTGATCTTGTACATATTTTGGATGTCGATGTGGTGCCTCTCTGGGATTTTTATCAATGCACGAGAAAGCATAATTGTGTCATTTGTGATATCCACGCTAGTGAAAGTTATCCCCTTTCCTACACAAGAACTCGACCAGAGCCGGACAACGCATCTCAGTTGGTTTACTCCTGCACTTAGATGGTTCTAGGGATGTAAGGGAACAAGGGATGCAGAAGTGGTGATCTCAAATTTAAATTTCACATACCTGCAGAAGTGGTAAACGAGGACCTCCTCATATATGGCGATTTGCACGACAGCGATCTCTTGTGGAGGATTTTTTCGCTTATTTGCACGGGTGTACACCAAGTCTAGCCCCACAAACTTGTGCTTCTCTTTCTCAAGCAATTGCTCAAACCTGGCGAGAGTTGTCTCCACAGTCGCTTCATCATTTGTGTACAGCACTATCAAAGTCGTGGTGCCATGGGCAGGGACCAAGTGGGTCTCTGTTGTGCATTTCCCATCGTCCATGCCTGCAAGGAAATGGCTAAAAGGAAATGCCTGCAAGGAACTGCCTGCGAGAGGAAGAAGAAAATGAATCGACGGTTCCAGAACAGAGGAAGAAGAAGCGCCCAGGAAAAACTACAGAGGAATGACTGAGGAAGAGGAATGACTGCAGAAGAAACGTGGTAACTGCAACTTTCGGTTCGAGAACTCACCGTGGTTACGTGGAGATCGTGGCAGTGCCGCCGGTTAAACAAGTGGGGCTAGTTCCCGCGAGAATATGAAATTAGCTGTGCATTTTTCTATGCGAGAAATTGAGAGAAGTCAATTATATTTTGTCTTTCATAAGTAAACACAATGAAGTTGGTACAGCCCAAGAGATTTGAACAAAATAGATTTGCTAGTTTAACATACAACAACACTTACAGGCCCAACATGGCAGAACTTGGAGAGCCCTCAGCTACCACAGAGACCTCGGCAGAGGTGGTAGAATTGGTGCGGGTGTAACCACGGCGACAGTGAGCTTGGATTCTAGAGGAGGAAAACAGAACCGAGCATGGTCGACAAGGTGATAGATCTCACCAGGAACCAATTCTCGTCCCCAACCGTGCCATGGGTGCGTCCACGGTGAGGGCGAGCTCTGACTCGGGATGGGGAGGAGAGCGGGGTCGAGCAGCTTTGTCACTTGCCAGCTCTGCGCCATGGCCGCGACCACAGATTGCCGCTCCTGGGAAGAAGACACGTAATGGATGCAGGCGCCAACGCTGCAATCCTACAAGGAGGAGAGCTGGGCCGAGCAGGTTCGTCCACGTCCCAGCTCCGCGCCATGGCTACGACGCCCCACAGATTGCCACTCCGGGGAAGAAGAAGACGCGTAATGGATGCAGGCGCCAACGCTGCAAGCCTAATTGACACCTAAGCGACGGGAGCGACATAACGGCGAGAACTGACAGGGGGCCCAACTTGACGGCCGTTAGCCCGATTTTTTGTATTGAAACGTAAAGTTGAATTCGTGCCGAAAAAGACCCTCTAAGTATTTGGCACACCAACTATAGTCACCGCGGATGATTTCAAGGAACTTGGGTACCACGTTGCCTGGACACCCCAACTTTCGGGCCGCAAAATGATATTCTCCACTCTAACTATCCATAACCGCGGACGCGGCTATTCGCATAGTTTGACACTCTGCAGAGGTGGTACACTTTCACCACAAAATTCGATACATCCCTCAGGGATAACCCTGAATCATCATACTTGGTATGCATATAATCAAACATAACCTTTCCTTTACACACTCTAGTACAAGCACCTCTCCTATGAGCTTGGCCTCCCAACCATGGCCCTCTGCCATCCTGGGCACTTTATAGGTGGACAACATTGAGAGGTAGCCTAAACTCAAACCTCTCCCGTGAGGGAACCCATACTAATGCATATAAACTTCCGGCTAAGCCTTACCCAATTCAGGTATTGTGGTTGTATGGTAAAATTGGAATGGTATCGCATCCGAACCCAACCATCAATTTCTATAAAGGGCTAAGGCTCATGCCTCAACATTTTCATCATCATAAACCATTTGTGTTTCTCAACACATGTCAAAACATCTCAATAGAATGACTCATCATTCCAAGGTTTTCATAATCATGTTCACCAAGTATTCCCATCTAAAGTGATCCAGTTTTGGTTTAGCTCTAACTACTAAGTTAAGAGTGTTCACTAAGGTGGAATGCCATAGAATGACATCTAAGTCTAACTAGATAGGCCAAGTTTTATACTCTTTATGCTATCTATAAATAAAGTAAAGAACTTTGGTAAAGTAAAAGAAGGTAAAGCTTGCAAGTAAAACTTGGGATAGGTATAAATCAAAAAGGGTGTAACCAAAGCATGCTTAATGCATCTTACTTAGGTTAACTTGCTTAATTCTAGTTTTCTAACAATAGCTTGCTCAGTTTACTTGAAGTGCTAGGCTTGCATTGTTAATGATGGCCTGCCTTGGTTGGTGCAGTGGTTGAAATTCTCCTCTTCTTCCTCGGGGTAGAATTCCTCCTCTTCGTAGACTTGGTCGGTACTATCGTCTATAAATACATACAGAATACACAATCACCAAACAATACTTAACTAGTCTATTTAGTACACCAATGCACACACTTGATGATCTAGCATCATCACATTCATCACAAGATTTAATGAGCTAGTTTCATTTATTTTCTTTGAGAAAAGTAATTTCTACTCATTGAAATTAACTAAGATTTAATATTCTCCAATTAAAATATGGGATCATGTGGACACATGTCATCACCACATATTCGAATGCATGGGAATGTGATTTAAATGTTTGCTCACATTTCAATAAGTTTAGGTTTATTATTTAAAGGATTTAAAGTGACTAGAAATGCCTATATAGTATTATTTTTGTACTAGTCCAAAGTCACTCCATGCAAACCTAAATATTTTTACATATTCAGAGAGATATATTCAAATGTGATTTTTGAGAGTTGGAATCAACTCAAAAGCTATTATGGTTGATTTTTGAAAAATGTTTGAATGTAGAAAAGTCTCTGTCTTGTTATTTTTGCTAAGTGAGATCTCTAACTCCAATTTATTTAAATCCAACGGGCTTGAATAGAGATTTAATTATCTTTCCAACAAAATTTGAATCATTCAATTTAGTTTAGTAAAACTCTCTGAATTGATTTTTAAACTAGTGGACAGAATTGGGTTTAAGTCTAAATAGAAAAATCTAAATTTGAATTCTAGGGCCAGCGCGGGAACACTAACGGGCCTGCCCAGTTACACTCAGCGGCGCCGTGGGCAGCTGACAAGCAGGGTCCACATGTCAGCGACACAACTCAAAGCGAAGCGGTACGGGGCGATGTGGGCCGTGCGATTAGAACCTAGATCGACGGTGGTGGTTCATCATCGACGACGAACTAGTCGCCGGCAAGAGGGAACCCTAGCGGCTCGGTGGGGGGTGCAATGGTGGCTTACCGGGGCTCTAGCTAACATGGCGATGGGGGCGATCGAACAAGGAGACGACGGCGGACTCAGGCGAGGTCGCGGCGGCTCGTGGGGTGGTCGCAATCGACTCCCCTTCCTCCTCTGTTGCGGCGGCTCCGGTGGAAATTCCGGCGAACGGCTGCTCGAGTGGCTCCAGGGATGGTGTGAGGTGGTTCTGAGAGAGAGGGGACTGAGGTAGTGTGGCAATGGAGGCTGGGGGAGGGCTCCTTATATAGGGTTGACGAGGGGACCATGCGGCACGACGGCGAGCTCGTCGGTGACGTTGATACAGGGGTCTAAAGGCATGGCGGAGTAGGCAGACGGTGGCTTGCCTCCTGGTAGTCAGCTACGATGTAATGGCGACGCTAGGGGCGGTGGCGTTTGGTCGGGAAAGGGCGATGCTCTGCGCGGCAGAAGCGGTGCTCGACGCGGTTCACGGCAGCTATTGGTCGCACAGCGGGGAGAGGGGTTGTCTGGGAGTGAGCTGGGGTTAAGGCGATGCTGCACGCGCAAGCTGGGATCGAGGCGCGGCTTGTGCGGGCCTGTCAGGGATGATGCTCTGGCGTGGTCCGTTCATGGCGCAGAGGCTCGATGCGCGGGAGATTTGTGGTCGTCCAGGGGATCGCACGGCTCGGGGAAGGGACCAAGGGCGGCGGTGTGATCACGCCTACCTCCCTGGTGCAGCGGAAAAGGGTGGGGCGTGCTCCTGCGACATGGGCATGGTCGGCCGGCGATCATGGCGTCAGGGTGGCGCGACACTGTCTGGGGTCTAAATGGTAGCTTGTTTATCGTCTGGTTAGAGCTAGGGGAGACAAGGGAACAAGATTGAGCCTAATTGGCTCGATAAAGCATTGATTCAAATAGTGTTAGTTAGACAGATTTATTTTTGCCTACCAAGTGTTCGACAAAATGGCCGCAAGAAACTTTTAGTTGAATTTTTAAAAGATTTTTGGTGGGTGTGTTGATCTTATGCTTGAGCATCTGTGGTTGCTTGGGATTGTCAAGATGAACTCATTTGAGTGGTTTTTGAAAAAGTGGGATCTATGCACATACACTTGATTCCATTTTCAAATGCCATTTAAAAATTAGTGTTCAAATGTTTTTGTAATATTTCAAAGTGGGCCTTGATAGATCTTTACTTCTACTAGCAAGGGGTGCAAAGGGTTAGAATTGTTTCTATTTGAATTTGAGTTCTAGGAACACCTAAAGTGACCTAGTGGATTAAAATGGCAAAAGTGACCATTTGCCTTTATTAAGTCCATTTTATTTTTTTTCTTTGGATTTGCTTGGGAATGATCTAGATGATGTGGAATTCATCTTTGACTCATTTTACAACCATTAGAACAATCAAACATGGCAATTCCAAACAATTCTATCTTAATGCAACCCACATATGCATTCTTAATTATTTTAATGATAAAAAGTTTTTGTTAACCCTAAATTGGGTGATTTGGATCTTGATAACCTTGATTAAAGATTTGGGATGTTATAGACATTGAGGAAAAAAGAAAAATAAAAAAAGGAGATGAGAAAAGAGGAAAGAGAGAAAAAAGCACCATATTCCCATGGTAAATAAGAAGATTGCTGAGATGCTCGTTGTCTGCTTGCCTTGTCATTTTGATATGGGGATTCTTCCGTATCATCGGGTAAGGGGTACCCCGTTGGTGGTTCTCTATGATACACATATACTTACTATGACAAGAACTTACAAGTGACTAAACTAGAGTAGCATGAGGAGCGACCCTCGTATTCAAGGGTCATGAGATTTTCAACTTACAACTTGTCAAGCATATCCTCATATTTGATCACTTTAACCTTAATCACCTAAAGATGCATATGATAGGGGCAATGAGAGCTCAAAACTAATAAGTACCATAATTTTTGGAAGCTCTTTATGAAACTTGAAATCCCTGCTTCCCTCTGCAAAGGGCCTTTCTTTTTACTTCTTAAGTTGAGTCAGTAAACCTATTGCCTTCCATCTCAGCAAGTATTTTGAGTTGTTGTGTTTCATTCATTCATATGATGTTTTATTCAATCATGTTTCTTATGTTCCTTGTTTTACACTTTTCTCTTATCTTGTGGATTACTACATTGAAAGCTGTCATTTGAAAACCATTATGTTTGAACCCCTCAAATTGTCAACTATTCTTCGACCAAGAGCTAAGTTTGCCATTACCAATTATGATTTACTTTATGTATCTTATTTGTGTTTCCTTTACCTATTGCAAGTTAAGTTATATAATGGTGAGTTGTCTTCTATTATGATTTATGTATTGATGAATGTGATGCTTCTTGTCCGTATTCTTTTATCGACTCTTCACTCCATAAACCGGAGGTCATGTTTATTGAGCTCAGTTTCGCTTGGGGCAAGTGAAGTCTAAGCTTGGGGGGAGTTGATACGTCCATTTTGCATCACTATTCTATATCATAATTTACTGTTATTCATTGATATATTTCATATTAAGAGATGATACTTATGTTATTTCATCTGTTTTTGCATGGTTGATGACTTTTAGAACATGGACCGTTGCAGTTAGGATTCTGATGGAAAAGGGGCTGTTTGGAGGCAAAATTCACGATGATCAGAAAATCCCAAAAATACATGGAAAATCCTATTTTTCCAGAAGACGAAGATGCCAGAAGGGGGAGTGGAGATGGGCCACAGGGGGCCCACACTACCCCCTAGCGCGGGCAGCCCTAGGCCGCACCACCAGCTGGTGTGGCCGCCCTGGCCCACTCTAGGCTCTCCCCTCTGGCGTATATTATCCCCACGGAAACCTAATACCAGGAGAGCGACCATAGAAATATTCCGCCGCATTTGCGGGGCGTAAAACACCGAGAGAGAAAGATCTCTCCGGCAGAAAGAATTCTGGCAGGGGAATTCCTTCCCGGAGAGGGGAGATCGTCGCCATCAACACCACCATCAAGCTGGACTTCATCGGGATGATCATGATCATCATCACCATCATCTCCACCAGCACCATCATCACCACCATCATACCGCTGTAACAATTGGGTTGAACCTTGCATAGTTCTTAGGGGAAACTTTCCCGGTGTTGATTACTCCTTATAGTTGATGCTATTGAGTGGAACCATTAAATTATTGTTATGTTCAGATTGTTACATACCATTATTTCATCTCTGATCTTGATCCATATGATGTCTTGTGAGTAGTTTTTTTAGTTCTTGAGGACATGGAAGACGGCATGTTGTTAGTAGTGGAATTATATTGAGAATGATTCAATGGTTTGATATTTAAGTTGTGGTGTACTTCTTCTAGTGGTGTCATGTGAACGTCGACTACATGACATTTCACCTATATGGGTATAATCACAAGTATGTATTAGTCCTAGGAAGGTCGGTACATTAGCACAGGTTCACCCACATAACACTTAGCAAACTAACGAAGATTAATCAACTATATGAAGCGAAAACACTTGACGATATTCCTGTGTGTCCTCGAGAACGTTTGATCATCTTAAGTAATACAACCGGCTTGTCCTTTGCTAAAGAAAGGATTGGGCCACTTCCTGCATTTATTCTTATTGTCTTTTATTTACTCGTACTTTATTTATCTGCATTATCAAAAACTCCTAAAAATCCGTTTGCTAAGTATTGACAGAGAATTCCTGTTCCAAGCCACTAGCCAACACCTTCTGCTCCTCGTTGGGTTCAACACTCTTACTTATCGAAAATACTGCGATACACCCCCTATACTTGTGGGTCATCAGGGACAATCATGATGCTATCGGTGGCTACTCACAACTGGTTGGTCACAGATACTGCAAACACAACGATGTACCCAGGTTGAGAGCCCTCTGGATGAGGTAAAACTCCTACTCCTGCATGGATCTACTATATGGGGAGCAAACGCTCAGTACAAGTGCTCATTGAGCTGTTTCCCTAGCTGCTATAGAGAGCTAGAGGAAGATGAACTACTGAACTTGTGGAATATAGAGAACTTGTAACTTGTAACAATGCTACTTAACTTCACTTAGTAGTTGAACTCGGAGAGACAGAGAGATTGCTCTCTCATACTTGCCAATTCCAAGGCAAGTTATTAAAGCCACTTTGCCGCCTACTGCTACTAACTCGTCACCTCCCCACGTTAAGCTAGTACTTGTTGTTGCACCAGGAGCTCCGAAGAGGAAGGTTTGGATCTTTCAATCTTAGCTAGGCAGAATTAGGAAGCATCAGCCCGGAATGACCCCAAGACTTATTTGCAGGAATCATAGCCAGCCAATAGAATTACTCTATGAATATAGCCTCCACACGCTCAAACAATCTGACTGAACAATCAGAGAATGGCTGCCTCTACCGCGCTTTCCCGACCAGCTGCGTCCATTTTCTCCAAAGTTCCGTATCACCTTTGTTACGAGAAAGTACTAACGCTTTGTTACGCGAAAGCCGTTCCGATATATAATGCGTCGACTAACCTCCTAATTCTAGATGATAATTGTATACCACTGATAGGTGAATTAAGTGACGTCCTCCTGGATATCTTTTTTCAATATCAATTTTGGCACCGAAACCATTAAGAGAACGCCCAATAACTTATTGGGTACCGTACGGAGTATTTGAAACACGGGAAAGAAGTACCACTCATGTAATATTTCCAGAGTGCAGAAAGGATGGCTTCACGCAAGAATCTTGATGAACCAGGTATGTCTTCTACTAACAGATATGCTATTTGCAATTCCATTGATTCTTCTAGTCTAGTAAAATCTGCTGTAGATAGTGGTCTAGTGTTGGGTAGTACACAGGAAGGAGAAAGGATCCACCAAAAGAGAGAAATGAAAGTTGTTCCTCCCGCAAGTGAGGTATTTATACCGAAGCTTACAAGAAGCAAAGTGGAAACGGGAGCTTTCCCACCACAGGTTCTAGTATATCAGGTTGTATTATTCCATCTTGTTGCATGTTTTCGCATGTTCTGCACTATTTCGAAAATGGGGTGGGCCTCACCCTCATAGATACATGGAGGTTGCTCATGAAACCACGGGATATCATTAACTCTTGCAAAAACAAGGATTGGAGTAGTAAGCGGCATCCCCTCTGAGTTGTGATGAGTAAGCGGAAGCATTCCGTTTTTGTTCTTCTCCAGATTTTGGCCCACTTAGTTTAGTTGGAATGGAAAGAGAACTTCCTTCAGCCTTTTTGTTGCCTGGTTCGGTCTCTCTAAGTGGAATAAGTGGGTCCTTCTTCTTTTTCCTGACCGATGAAGGTGATAAGGCAAGAAAGCTAGTAGATACCCTGCCCTCGCATTAAAGCATCTATCTAGTCCTCTATTAGATATGAATTTCCCGTTGGAAATCGAGGTACATACTCCATACCCACATTCATTCATTGTTCTGCTATGGATTCGAACCACTAGCACAAATTGGATTTCGAGTCAAGGGCGCTAAACAAGGATTTCCAGTCCTTTTACCTTTCAGAACCTCTCTTTCTAAGTTATGTTTTTTTATTGTTGTCAATTTCCATTCGTTTAGTACGAGATTGTCTACCTAGAACCCTAACACTAACCCCTTATATACTGGTTAGGAGAGGTAGGTTACAATGTGGGCTCTAGGGTTTACTATTTGGGCCTTGGGTTACAAAGCGGGCCGCTTGGCCGGGTCCAGCCGGTGGGCCAGGACCCGGTCAAGATTCCAGTACAGGTGGGGGCAGTGATGCAGCGTCCTAGCGCCGTTGCTTTGGGCGTCACCCAGTGTTTTACTCATCATCTTGGCGCTTTACTCGTCGGCCGGAGCTTTACTCGTCAGCGCGAGCTTTACCCGTCAGCTTCCAGCCTTGGCGGTTTGGCACCTTCCTCTTTTAGCGTCGTCAGAACGGCGCGTCTGCCTGTCCGGTCAGGGGTGCGCTCAGCAAGGAGCGTCCCCCCATACCTTTGGCCAACGGATCTGAGGCGGCCGGGTAGAAGTGGCCACCCATCCGGCTCTTCTGATCACCCGGCTAGACGGGCCAGCCGGGAAATCTTAAGGGCGGACCGGCTGAAGCGGTCCACCCAGTTGTGATTCTTTGTCTTGCGGCCAACCGGCCAGGCCTCCCTGGAGCTGGCCAGATTAGTCTGGCTTGGCCTACCCGGGGGGTCATCCCCCCGACAACAGTTTGGACTAACAGCCGGTACGGCTCGCATCTGAGCAGAATTTCTATCTTGCGTGTGTGACGAAGTAAGGGTACACGACATCAGCCTGTTTTGAGTCGTACTTGATGATAGTATTTATATTTATTTATGTTTTCCCTTATTTATTTTTTCTTGTATCCATGACGACATTCAGTTTTGGACGTTTCGCTGCCCAACAATTTCTGGCAAATGGCTTTAGATAAATGCTCTCGATTTTCATAATACCAGATCCACACGGCTTTGAACGTTTATGTACTTTTGGGCCGTATTTCTCCATGATCCGTGTGTTTATTTGTTTGTTTCATTTTGCTTAGCCTGTACCTTTATACTCGACTTTATAACGAACGTTTAGTTGTACAACGATTTCAATTCTCAAAAGTGTTAACAAAAAATGCTTGTACCCATAGGTCATCAACTTGTAGTCTAATACATGACCACATCCGGTTGTCAAGATCTCGCAATACGACAGGTTCAATTTTTAACTAGATCCACATGAACGTGCACGGTTTTCGGACCAGCAAACTCGTGTGTTTCTAATGTTTTGCTGCACAAACCCGAAGAATGTATTTTTTCTAACTGTATTTATTCCCTAGTCCCCTTCTCTAGTCGGACTTCTCCATAGTATGCATTTTCTTTTTTCCGTTCGGTTAGGCCGGAGTTTTTTTACTCGAGTTCATGACAATACTCAGTTTTCAACGCTTAGTTGTGCAACGCACTCGGTTTTCATTGGAGTCAACAGAAAAGATTGTCCTTTTCGAGTGATACTTTTTGATGTTTACTTACTTTTCTTAGATCATAAATTTGTACTCGAAACCATGGTTATGTTCGTATTCGAACGTTTGGCTGAATAACCTGTTCGATTTCTTAACGGCTTAACGAAGACGTATTCGTTTTTCATCCCGACAAAGTCAAGCGTTTCTAAACGATTCATTGTACAATGGTTTGATTGTCAACGGGCGTGCACAAAGTTTTATATTTTCATGCTGATAAACTCATACGCTTCTAAATATTTCGATGTACAATGGTACTACCCTCTGAGGGCCTGAAAATGGGTAAACCTCGCCTTCTCCATTGTTTGTTGCCGATGAATCTACCAACGCGCCACTTTTCCTAAACCCAAGTCCATCATTCGTGGGCATTGTCGTGGATACCCAGTGTCATTGGTCACTTCCCTATGCATATCTTGTTTAACCCCGACGCTTCCCGCCTCTAACCGTACAACAATGCAGTGGATCCAACTACCATCCTGCAGTGCGGGATATGCAGATCGAGTCCCAGCCTCGTCTGAATCTTCCCTTTTTTGATATTTTCCTCTATCGAAGAAGGTTCAGACAACACTTGACAGTTTCAGAGTTTCAAATAGCGGCTGACACTTTCGTGAAAACCCCCGGCCTTTCCATTGCTTAGCCCAGCGTCCATTTTCCTCTAGAAAAATCTCCATAGCCCCTGGCTCTTCTGACTATCAACCCGTAGTGTGTTTTACTTTTCAAAATTGCTCCCAGGTCCTTCTCTCTCGGACTAGCCCTTGAAAGTATTCAAAATTCAGTCAAAATCATTCAAATTTGAATTTAAACATGGACCAATGCGTATGAAGGCCTAAATATTTGAATTTTATAAAATTTCAAACATCAAAACTAATTAAATTATTTTAATCTTTAACAATATTTGTTTTGTTTTACTAATAATTATTAAATAAATATATTTTGGATTTTTCCCTATATGAAATAATTCATACCTTTTAATCCATAATTTAGAATTCTACAAAGAATATGTCTAAATTGATCAGAAAAACGAGAGGAACCCAAATATTACATCCATATTATTAATTGCATCATGAATCCTATATTTTTTATATTATCTATCAAGGTTTATGCAACTAAAATATGACAAATAAAATTTGTGTTTAATTATTATTGTGCATGCAATCCTTCACCAATGTTGTACCACCTTTATGCCTTGCATCTAGCATCATATCATCATGGAATTCCTTGATTGCTAGCTTGCATCTATCCGCTATTGTTTGCACACTTTATTTATATGGACCCATGTTTGTTTGGTTCTTTTCGGATAGATGTTGAGCAAGGAGGCTATCAAGAAGGATCTGAGTTTTACCCTTACCTGGAATAGTTCTATTACACCCCTGAGTTCCTAGGCAAGCATTCCTATGCTTGCATATATATTAATAGTATCTATGTCTCTATCTTACTTTTGCACTAGTTGTCTCATTATGTTTATCGAGTTTGCGATCCCAAGTACTGCACATGTTCTAATTTTAAGACACACTATAAAGTTTGTTCCCTCTACCCATTAGACATTACTATATGAGTTGTGTGAATTCATGCAAGTCGTAGAATTACATGTGTAAGTTTTGTGGAGTATGTAGTATAGCTTCAGTTGGAAAGATGTGGACAATGTGGTACCTTAAACAATTTAATCTGGCTTAGTAATGGGATCACTAAATAAAAGACGCAGCGGTGAGACATGCTGAGATTTTGTTTTGTCTACTCACTTGTGTCCCGTAGGATCCGAGTACTTGATACATGTTCCTTGTGAAGGGTTCCATAGCAGAAAACAAAAAAAATTTATAACTATATGAACACTAATACCAGGATCTATACTATGTAGACATAAGTAACGGAAGAGAGAGACGATATTCATACCTCTGAAGACCGAGGCACGCCTTACGCAGGAAGGCATATATTGATGAAGACAAGCAGCACCTCAAGTGTGGTGCCTCCGAAGTTCGTCACACGTCCAGTGTAGGTGATGTCTCCTGGACTCCGATCTAGCCGAGCAGCGGAAGAAGTAGATGCCGGATCGCTAATCACACGACGGTAGTGTGAAGGTGGAGAACTCATGATCAACGAGGTCCTCTCCAATATTCCAGAGAAGTCCTCAGTGGATGAGAGAGAGAGAATGGGAGAGAATGGGATGACTCCAAAGTGGGAGGGAGACCCCTATATATAGTGGGAGGGGGCGCACCACCCAGGGGCCAAGCGGTGTGGGACTAATCCCCACACCCGCCGGCCACCTAGGGGCAGTCGCCGGCCCTAGGTGGGCCCCACTGAGGCCAGGCCGGCCGGCCCCCCTTTCCCTAGGCGTCTTGCCTCTTGGGCATCCCCTTTGGGTGAGACCCATTAGCATTGGGATGCCTTTAATAATAAATTAAAAAATATATTTAATATTAATTTTCCAATTAACATTCAAATACACATATTATCTTATTCCTTCACTCTGGAACACCTTCTGGACCCCTTCCGATCTACATCGGATGTTACCCGGAACTATTCTGGTTTCTCTCTCTATTTCTCCTACGATACCTCATCTACCCTAAGCATCCCCACCCTTAAGCGTGACATCCTTCGGTTCGGAAACACTCCGGACATGATCGAGACTATTCTCACATGAATGATCAACAGAGGGACCTGGATGGCCATGTGACCCCCGTGCGTTTCACGAATATAATCGCTCGAACCGTGAGATAGTCGTTTCCTATTCCCTTTATCATTTGATACCCAATTCATCTGAGACTTGATCTTCGGTATCCCCATACCTTAGTTCGATCTCGTTACCGATGAACTTGTTTACTCATTCCCATGTCGTCGCATTCTGTGACCAAGTCACATGCTTGCAAGCTTCATAAATGCAACGTCACCGAGATGGCCACATGTATCTATCTGTTACATGAATTAGACAAATCGTGGTCTTAATATGTACTCCTCTATGCATCCCTTTGGAAAACCTGAGTGGCACCTTTTTGATCACCCTTTTACGAGATAATACTTGATAACCATCTAAGATTCCTCCAGAACGGTGATTTGCATTACCTCACAGTCACAGGATCAGGTTGCAAGGTTCTTTGTGTTTGTCATCAATGGTGAACTTTGTAACTAGATCTCATTAAGATATAACTATCGGATGCTTGTCTATCATATCATTCAACTAATGATATGTCCTTATTGTCAATTGGCACAAATTCCCATGATCTTGAAACCCAGATCATCCTCATGACCAATGAACTAGTTCACTAGAGATAACTAGAGACACGGTTTGTTTACATACCACACGTGTATTAACGTTTCATATTAACACAGTTATAGCACGGTATAAAACATATTATGAACAATAGGAGATATATCAAATAATACACTTTATTATTTGCCTGTAGGGTTGTGACATCCCAAAAGTTTATTCAAAGTTAATCAAGATCCAAATCACCCAATTTAGGGTTAACAAAAACTTTCCCACTAAAAGAAATAAGAATGCATATGTGTGTTGCATTAAAATTGCAATTGATGGGAATTGCCATGTTTGTTTGTTCTAATGGTTGTAAAATGATTCTAAGATGAATTCCACATCATCTAGATCATTCCTAAGCAGAAACCAAAGAAAAAGAAATCAAATACAATTAATAAATGGAAATGGTCACTTTGACCATTTTAATCCACTAGCCCACTTTGGGTGTTCCTATAACTCAATTGCAAACAGAAACAATTATGGATCTTTGCACCCCTTGCGAGTACAAGTAGTGATGTACCAAGGCCCACTTTGTGATCTTCCAAAAACATTCAAACTCAAAATTTAAAAGACATTTGAAAATGGAATCAAGTGTATGTACCTAGATCCCACTTTTTCAAAAACCATGCAAATGAATTCAATTTGACAAATCCTAGCAACCACAGATACTTAAGCATGTGACTAACAACTCCACCAAAATTCTTTTCAAAATTTAAAAGTTGAATTCATGCGGCCATTGTGTCGAACACTTTGTGAGCAGAATCAAACCTGCCTAACTAATACTGTTTTGATCAAATTTTGTCGAGCCATTTGATCACCATTAACCTTCCTTGTCTCCCCTAGTCCCAACCAGGCCATAAACCAGCCACTCCCTAGTCCCTAGCCATAGTGCAGCGCCACCCCGACGCCATGCCCGCCGGTCGAGCACGGGCAGCTCACAGCAGACATCCTCACCCTCTTCCATCGCTCCAGGGAGGTAGGCATGGTAGCACCACCGCCCACGGTCCCTTCCCCAAGCACAGACAGCCCCTGGACCACCTCCAATTGCTCGCGCCCACTGCCATTGCGCCATGCGCAGCGCACGCCAGAGCGTCGTACCCGATAGAGCTCCACAAACCGCCCCTTGACCACAACCCATGCGCGCCGCTCCCCATTGACCCCAGCACCCCGCCAGACATGCCCTTCTCCCGCCGCGCGACCCACGGCCACCGTGAACCGCGTCGAGCACCGCCTCTGCCGCGCAGAGCGCCAGACGCTCCCTACCGCAATCCACCGCCCCTAGCACCGCCTTTAAGCCGTAGCTGACTGCCAGGGAACCACCCACCGTCCGCCTACCTTGCCCATGCCGATAGCACCCTGTGCCATCGTCACCGATGAGCTCCGCCCATGCCTCTCTGCCGCCTCAGCGAGCCTATATAAGGGAGCCTCCCCAGCACCATTTCTTCACACCACCCAGCTCCCCTCTCACCACTGGTACTCCCCCACCTCTCACCATAACAGCTCGAGCAGCCCTCCGCCGGAATTTCACCGGAGATAGCCGCGACAGAGGAGGAGACGCCCTCGTCGATTTCGTCCACCCCCAGAGCTGCCGCGATCTCGCCTGAGCCCGCCGTCATCCCCTTGTTCAAACGCCCCCATTGCCGCACTAGCTGGAGCCCTGGTATGCCCTCACTGCACCCCCACAGTGCCGCTAGATTTCCGCCTCGCCGGCGACGTGTCCGCCGTCGACAATGAACGTGAGCCGTAGATCCTAGTTCTAATCCTACGGTCCACGTTGCCCCGTACCGCTTCGCGTTTAAAGAGCCACTGACATGTGGGACCCTCCCTGTAAGCAGTCCTCAGCGCCACGGAGTGAGACTGGGCCGGCCCATTAGTGTTCCCGCCTTAGCCCGTAGATTCAAATTAAGATTTTTTTCCTTTTTTAACTAAATTCAGATTCTGTCCCTTAGTTTGAAATTCAATTCAGAGAGTTTTAAAACTCCAAATTGAGTGATTCCAATTTTATTGGAAAGGTAATGAAAATATCTATCCAAGCCCGTTGGATTTAAATTAATTAGAGTTAGAGATCTCTCCTAGCATAAATAACAAGACATAAGCGTTTTCACACTCAAACATTTTTCTAAAATCAACCATAATAGCTTTTGAGTTGATTCCAACTCTCAAAAATCACATTTAACCATACCTATCTGAATATGTAATAATATTAAGGTTTGCATGCAATGACCTTGGACTAGTACCAAAATAAGGCTATATAGGCATTTCTAGTCACTTTAAATCATTAAATATCAAACTTAAACTTATTAAAATGAGATCCAACCTTTAAATCACATTCCCATGTGTTAGAATATGTGGTGATGACATGTGTCCATATGATTCCATATTTTAATTGGAGAATATTAAATCTTAGTTATTTTCAATGAGTGGAAATTACTTTTCTCAAATAAAATAAATGAAACTAGTTCATTAAAACCTTGTGATGTATGTGATGATACTAGATCATCAAATGTGTGCCTTAGTATGCTAAATAGACTACTTAAGTATTGTTTGGTGATTCTGTATTCTGTATGTATTTATAGACGATAGTACCAAACAAGTCTTCGAGGAGGAGAAGTTCTACCAAGAAGAGGAGAAAGAGAATTTCAACCACTTCACCAACCAAGGTAGGCTATTGTTAGCAATCTAGAATTACACAAGATGACCTAAGCAAGATGCATTAGGCCTGCTTGGTTATACATGTTGACTTATACCTACTCCAAGTTTTACTTACAAGCTTTACATTCTTTCCTTTACCCAAAGTTCTTTACTTTGTTGCAGGTAGCATAAAGAGTATAAAACTTGGCCTATCTAGTTAGACTTAGATGTCATTCTATGGCATGAGATTGAGATTAGCACCCCACATTAGTGAACACTCTTAACTTAGTAGTTAGAGTTAAACCAAAAACTTGATCACTTTAGACGGGAGTACTTGGTGAAAATGACTTGGGAAAACCTTGAAATGATGAGTCATTCTATTGAGATGTTTTGACATGTGTTGAGAAACATAAATGGTTTATGATGATGAAAATGTTGAGGCATGAGCCTTAGCCCTTTTATAAAAACTAATGGTTGGGTTCGGATGCGATACCATTCCAAAATTACCGTACAACCACAATACCTGAATTGGGTAAGGCTTAGCCGGAAGTTTATATGTATTAGTTCCCTCGCGGGAGAGGTTTGAGATGAGGCTACCTCTCAATGTTGTCCACCTATGCAGCGCCCAGGATGGCAGATGGCCATGGCTGGGAGGCCAAGCTCATAGGAGAGGTGCTTATACTAGAGTGTGTAAAGGAAAGGTTATGTTTGATTATCTGCATACTAAGTATGATGAGTCAGGGTTATCCCTGACAGATGTATCGAATTTTGTGGTGAAAGTGTACCCCCTCTATAGAGTGTCAAACTATTCGAATAGCCGCGTCCGTGGTTATGGACAGTTGGAGTGGCCATACTGTTCCGTTGTCAGATATTTTCAAAATGACTTATGAAATGAATTATGACATGACTTGACCACAACATGGTTATCACTATGATAACTAAGTTCCCACTTAGATGCTTTTCAACTTTATTTTATCTTTCTTTGTTTCTGAACTCAACTTAGGTTTCAAACTTAACTTTACAAATAAACTTAGAGTTAGCATTACTACTAGAACTACCTTACTTGTTAGTGATAGTTTACGAGTACTTAAAGAGTACTCATGGCTTTGTCCCTGGCTATTCCCGTGGCCAGACTATGAGGAGGACTACCCTGAAGGAGGACCGCAGGATGGCTACAACAACTAGGATCATCTCCCATCGTCATCATTGCCTGTGACACTAAAGATGGACCCCACCGCTATGCTATTTATTCCGCTACTTGTTTGTATTAAGAATGGATCATGAGATCCTTTATTTGTGTAAGACATTATTATGGTTTGTAATGGATGATGTACTGTGATATCCAATCTGTTATGTCTCGCAAAAATGGTAATCCTAGGATTGCGATGTATGGCATAACAGGCATCTGGGATTAAAAATCCGGGTGTTGACAAGGGCATAACTCCTTCACCTTGACTATCGTGCTAACCACTCGCGGGATACTTTATGAGACCCCCTCGACATGACCTTGATTTGAAGTTTGTCTCGGGGGCCACAATTAGTTTGACGAGCTGTTACTATCTTATACTTACGCCACACGTTACCTACTGTTGCTTTACTTACTATTACTCAAGGAGCGTTTAATATTCTGTCCTATTTTGGATGCAGAATGTTTATGCTGTTTGCACATGCCTAGTCATACTTTCGGGTCTTTAAGCTTTTTCAGCCATTGACGCAAACATTTGGTCCCGTCATCGGAGTACGACTGACTTCGTAACGGTTAGCTTCGAGGGGTGGCCCCCTAAAACACTCTCTAGTTTTTGGAATTGCTCTACCATGATATCTCGTTGCTTTTTGGCTTACTTTGATTTTTCCGAGGTTAATCGTGTGTGTATGGGTAATTTGGTGCATCCTTGCAGGGTAAATCTTTTCGAAAAATCGTGTCCGCAGTTATCGACTACTTGGAGCATAGTTTCTCGACTATAGACAACTTAAACTAAAGTTGCACTATAAATTTGACTCAACTTGACTAGTAAATAGTGCAACTACAATGGAATGGCTAACTAACAGTTAGTTTTGCCCTAGTTGCTTTCTCGTTTGGTAAGCGAGTTGGTAATGTCGGGTTTGTTATTTCAATTACGTGTTGGTTACCGTCTTATGCGCTCTCTCTTCTATATCTGTTTAGACGCAAGTTGTAGCATGTCTCTATAGAACTGTTATAGATGTTGTATCTTTTAGCACTGTCATGTCAAACCCCAAGTTTTCCTTTAATTGCATAAATACTTGCTGAGTACCTTTGGGCCCCACGTAGTGGATCTTTTCCCTTTGAAGGCTACTACGTGGATGAAGCTGATAATGAAGACACCGACCCACTCACGTAGGTTCCCGGGAAAAGATCTTGAGATCTGTTGGAAGGGATATTCACTTTGTTCTAGGCATCTTATACCACATTAGTATCTTGATCCGTACTCGGATTTAAACTATTCTCTTCCGCTTGATGATTGGTTTATGTGGATATGTGTGTTATAATATGATTATGTATTTTGGATCTTGCCTATCGGCTTTGCAATATATTTCTATTTCGTCATAGATAAATGTGTTCTGAAGTACCCTTTATGTTTGTACTTCGTACACGCCCACTTGTGTACATCGAACCATAATTACGGGATATATTTTTCTCACTTGTTGTTACAACTCCGTGGTGGGATTGAAATCACCATATGGTTGTACTGACATGTGTCTAGAACATATTGTCTAGGGTTAACACAACAACAGGTGCAATCTGCCTAGATCAGCCTGCATGCCCAGATCAGACACGTCGCCGCTGTCCGAGTACGGGAGAGTGTCGACCCAGGCCCCTCCACCACCGTGCGCCACTCGCCTTCGTGCTTGGCCGTCACCAATCTGGATCACGCTGCCACTACATCACTCTCTCGAAACGGCCCCGATGCGTCATTGCAGGCACCACGTCGCACGGGGGCAGTGCACGCCCTTGCCGTCACCACACCACTGCCAGTCAAGTTTGTCACCACTCCCGAGCCACACAGCCGCCACCCAGAACTCCCGCCAGATCAAGGTGCGTCGAGTAAAGGTGGGCCCGCCACCCGAACCACATGGCCTTTACCCTGTGGCGGCCGCTGGGAGGGTGGATGCGGTGCCGGCGGTTAGTGCGCTGCCCTGGTCGCCCGTGCACGCGGGACAAGAGGGGGGAGGGGTCAGACACTCCGGTCCCAAACCCTCTTGAACTCCTTTTTATGTGTGGCCAATAATGCTTTTTTTTACTAGCCTATACTTTTATATGAGTGACAGACTATGAAAGAAATTTATTGATATATGCATCTTGATGCAGAGACCGATGATAATGAAAATCTTCCATTTTCTGAATAAATAGATAAATATCTGCAGCCGTTTTATTTCCATACGAAACTACAACAAGTGCCACTGCCGACCTGTCCTAGTCTAGTCAGCCCCTCAACTTTACACCTCTCGCTGGGGTCACCTGGGATGGGGAACATGATCTTTTGACAGTACTTGTGGATAGATCACAGTTTATCAGATTTCCCTCCCTCCAACTAGAACACAAGCATCCAAGCTGAGGACATCATCAGCAGTTTTCAGATTTCCTGAAAATTCATACTCTTCTCACCAACAGGAGGATGCCCCAACCCAAAAGTCATACACTCAAATCACAAATCTAGCGACCCCATAAAAGCACTTCCATTCAGGGGACTGGGACACATTTGCAATCTATTCCAAGTTTCTCCATTTTGTCCTCCAGCTCTCCTTATCTGCAACTCTCTCAAGTCGCCATTAGACGTTTCATGAGCTGCAGGAAACCAAATGTAGCCATGGAATGAGCTTGAGGCATTTATTATGGTTGATGGAATGATGGTTGAGCAGCAGCTCATGCAACTGTACGCGTGATTGGAATTGTCTTGAGAGCTTTGCATGGGCACTGTTGTTGGATCATTTTTGGTGGTGCTGAACTATTGATACCAACCTGTGCCCTAGGCGTGGGGTTTCTCCCAGCTGGATTTCCTGAACCAAAATTCTGGTCAGGTTGCCTGTGCTGTCAGGATCATCGGGGGCCATTCCTTTACTGCTTGCCGGTCGCCACTTCCCCGGTTGTGGATGTCAGGGTCACCAATTGGGGTTTTGTTATAGGGGTCAAACAATGTTCTTGGATTAGACTCGGATAACTCATTGGTTTGTCATTTTCGTCGAGCTCATGGTATGACCTCCCTGTTATGAAGTTCTTTTTGCCAACCTGATGGGCTGTGTGGATATCAGGTCACCGAAAAATGATTTTGCTTGCGTGTTCTGCTGGCACCGGAAAATAAGTGGATGTTCTGTGATCTGTGACCAAGTATGTATCAAGTTGGTTGCCATTGGAATCTCAGGGTAACACGACGCTTCAAATTTGTACTACAGCCATGCACAGCACAACTTGTGAGATAGGATACAAGGATTTGCATGTGTATGAGGGCAGCCAGAAAATTCTGGATTTGATCTGAATCTGTGCAGCAAGTTGAGGCGTGCCTTGTGAATCTCAGACAAGTGGTTTAATTAAGAACATTCTCTTGGTACATGTTGTTTTGAAGTAGTAGTAGTACAAAAATTGCATTAACTTGCAATTCGGCAGTCATAATTATTGCATTCAGAAGTTTAGCAATCTGGCTAGAGAAAAAAATCTAAGCATATGGGCCTATTGCCCTGCTAGACAGATTCGGCAGCCTGGCAGTTGTTAGCTGTCCCTGCAGTTTGCAGCTTTCCTCTGTAGTATTCACTTAAAAGAAGGCCAAGTGTGAAACTGAAAAGCTTAGCCTGAACAGCTGCGTGGAAGTTACTTAACCTAAAAGATGAGTAAAAAAAATCAAATGTGTTTCTCCCATAACAAAAGTAAAATAGTGCTATTTCTGGCATCCCAAATTTGCAGAATAAAATGAGGTAAGCATGCAAGCTGCGGGAGATGAGGCATTATTGTTCTAAGAAAGAAAGTTAGGCACACAAATTGTCACCAAGAAAATAATGTTATCTGTGGAGCTCTGATGCATGTTTGAACAAGGAAAATGCCAAGAAAAAAAGGTATTGAAAACAAGAGAGTGAACTGTGGAAGATAGCCATTCAGAGATTCTATGGCCAAAAACCTCGAGGTGACATCACCGCGACAGCCAACATGCTAGGTAGCCTTTCAGAAAACAACAAGATCAGGTTAAACCATGACGTCGCGGAAACAATGGATCGGCAATGTTCCGGTCTTACCTTACTTTTTTCACGAAAAAAAATGGATCCTTGTCATAGCACAAGTCGCACCAGGATGAAGACAGGTAGGTCGCAAGATGTAACGTTCAGAAACACAATTATGTTCATGCTAACTTATTAGCACCGAAAACCTTATGACTCTTTTACCAAGAATAGTATTCTGCACCACGCTTATCACACACACAATCTTAAATACTAGATGAGGACTTGACGCTCGTGCGTCTTGTAGCTCCCTTGTCGTATCGAACTGAAAGTCTGAAAGGACGAAGAAATGTAAAGCGAATGGTTCTGGGAACAGGTTAGCAGACAGCAATGGTTTTCTGAATATATACGAGACGTTGCTAGCTTAGGGTTCTTGTCGTTGAAGAAAATAAAATATTTTCTCGCAGTATAGACGAATCGCGATCTGAAGGAACTTTTGTTGAAAACTAGAAAAACCTACAAGCCATCGGTAATGATGGGTACAAGGAATCTTTTACTTTCTCGATCTGATTGTGTGATGACACGTGCTGAGGAGCTGTATTTGCCCCAAGCTGGTGCCAATTATGATGGGTAAAGTGGCACAAGATGGCGTCGACGATCACGCAGAAGAAAGAAAATACTCTAACATCCTGCTTCCTTGGTTGGATTAATTTCCGTATTCATGCCCTAATCATAACTTGTGTGCTTGTGTTCCCATACAAAAGTAGCTCGACAAGAGCTTCAACTGAGAAAGATGGGCGGCACTGGCACTTGAGCAGTCTAGTCATATTTTGTTATCATTAGCTGAACTTCACATTTTTGATCCGATGTTGCAAAGCTGAGCTTTCTTAGTGGCCAAGATACTTCAGGTCTAGAAAAGCATACGAGCTTTCTAAAATGTTACTTGGTATCTTGGCGAGAACTTTCTTGCCACGTTATTCTGTTCCTCTATGTGCAATGGTTGGTTGGTTGGTAGTACTGTACAGTCTTTTAGAGTAACTAAACGGAAATGTGTTGGTGCAGCCTTTTCTCTTCTTTCAGAGGACTTTTATGGTACAAATCGTTGTGACTAGTTTGCTTTGGTGGATCCGAATGAACATGCTAATTTACACTGGTGGTTAAAATCAAAGTAGCAGAACAATCACTAGTGTTTTGTGGGGCAAGATTGAAGGACACTTCTATAGCTTATGCTGCATAATATTGATCTTTTAGTTTTTTTACCGAGCATTGTTTTTTACTATGATAGAATATACAAAACATATAAACCCAGATGAAATAAAAGCGTCTGATAAATTAGAAAACTTATGTTTGCTTCGGGAGATGTCTCTTGTACTAGTACTACAATATCAGTCATGTACAAAAATATGACTAAGAACCGATTATGTAAACAAGTACTCCTCTTCTTTCAAGAGCACTGCATCATTTTCTTCAAACAGAACTTCTGTCCTTTCGTAGGCTACGTTTCTTTTTTCAAACAACAAACAAATCATAATCTAGCTGGTCTGGAGTTTGGGCGGGCCTTCCGACATGGACGAGAAATTTGGCACCCAACATTGGACCCAAGGGCAGAGTTGTCTTAGTTTATACCTGCTGTTCATGGATCAGTATCAGCAGAAGCCTTTTTGCTTTTGAAAAGGCCAAAGGCCCAGCCTTATAGAAAGCTAAAAGGCTCTTGTTGGGAGACCAGCTACACGTGTACTCCTATTTGACACTTCAGCCGTGCACCAAATAAAACTACTTGCCGCTCAATGTGGCGCAAGTAGGCCGCACCGCACACCTCCCTCACGAGCTGTTTTTGCCTAGCACGTTGTTCATGGGCTAGGCACAATTCGACGAGATTTTGTTTTTTGTTTTCGGTTTTTCCTTTTCTCATCTTTTTCTTTTAATAATTAATGTTGTGTTTTCATGTCTCTTCTTTTACTTATTTTTATGTTTTTTTTTATCTTTTTGGTTCCTTTTTCCTTTTTTTTTGATTTTCTTTTGTTTAGAAAAAAGCAGATTTGGAACGTGTTTTTCAGTTTTGCAAATGTTCAGATTTTAAATTTGTACATTATTTTGAATTTTTGTTTTTTATTCTTGAAATTATTGTTCATAGTTTTTAAAATTCGGTTCTTCATTTAAAAACATTGGTCATTTTATTTTGAAAATTTCTTCATGATTTTTCGAAAAACTATTCATGCTTTGAATTTCCATTCATTTTTTCCAAAAGTTGTTCATGGATAATGAAACATTGATGGGTTTTTAAAGGTTCATATTTTAAAAAATATCATGATTTTGAAATGTTCTGTATATAAACTAAAAAGGAAAACAAAAAGGCGAAAAAAGCGTAACAAAAAACAACAGAAAAGTGAAACAATGAAAAAAAAGGAGAACTCATTACTAGGTCACGACCAAACAATGGATTCTGGGGGGGGGGGGGGGGGGAGAAAGGGGTTCCGTCAGCGCATAGCATTTTCGCGTTCCCTTTCTATGCACTCTTTCTAACGATGTTTTTCCTGCTCGATCGTTTGCTGATCGTTTATTAGTAGCAGTGACGGAGTCAAAAATTAAACTAAGCCGGGTCAGAAAAATAAGCTCTAACTTTTTTACTGAAAAGCAAGTGTATTCGACAATAAAAAGTCCAACCCGATTTAATTTTAATATTTCATCAAGTACAACTATAAAATGACTACAAAGAACAATAAGAACATACAAAATAGAGCTACATTTTGATAAGATCGTATGATATCATTAAGTTGTATCCATATTTTCTTGTCGAAAATGTCAAGGAAGATGACCTCTATAGTTACTTAGGAATGAAAACGTAGCATAATATTATTGTTATTAATTTTTGCAAATATTTCTTTCTCAACATAGCAAATCTCAAATATATCATTGAGCCAATCATTCACTATCTTGTTTCGAAGATCTAAATTTATAATATTCATCGTCGAGAAAACCCTCTCAACTGATGTTGATGCTACTGTTAATATCAGAGAAAGTATAATAAGGTGATAGATCAATGGAAATATCAAATGCTGTCTCTTTTGAGCCAACTTGAGAGCAAGATCACTCAGACTGTCACAAGCTATGAATTCAGAACTTCTCTTAATCACATCAAGATATATGTTTAGTTTGTCAACCATTAGACAACAATCATATGAAGAGAAATCACCAGAGTATATAGTTGAAAGCTCAACTAGCTTACCATTATCAAAATTGTTGAATAAGTCTATAGTATTAAGACATGCAGTGCACAATGGAAACATCATATCCAAAATGGAAACTATTGCTTGAAGATTTGAAAAGAAAATAATAGAAACAGTATGCACATCCTTCTCCACGCTATACTCTACCCAATCATATTTGGTATACCATGCATCTAGAAATGATCGCCAAACCGATCCAAATTTTTCTTTGGAAAATTATGACCAATTAAACGGTACGGCATCTCGACAAATATGCCCATCTCATTTTACGTCTGGTTTTAGGGGTACCATATTCCTCAATTGACCTCCGAACTCCAGGATCGGCAACGACATTTGCTAGATCAAATATTTCAATAACTCCTTCCTACAACATTGAAAACAAAATCAATCTTTATGCAATCTTAACATTACTAGTCACTAGAAAACTAGACCTCAAAAATAGAAATGAAATCTGAAGTCTCAAAGTGGAAATTAACCTGCTGATGGCATGCCCTCTTGAGATTTCTTAAAATTGATGCCTCTTCTTCGTGAGCTAGAGCTAGCTCCGTGGTTGTTTCCTCCTCCTCGGCATGTATCCACTTGGCCTCCTTGTCAGCGTCCATCATAGCGGGGATGCCTGTGTGTGGCGCTGGTAACAGGGCAATACCTTGCGGGCAGTGGTAGGGCAGGGCACAGCCTGTGCGATGACTGCTGCTGATGCGCACTAGCACTGCGGGCTGCGGGCGTGGCATCGGCCGGTGGGAGAGGACGCGCTGGTGGACAAGTGGAGCATGGCGGTGGCCGGCGGAAGAGGAGTATGTGGCTAGGGATTTGGGGTCGCTGACTCGCGACGGACATGATCGGGTCGGGAGTCGGGCTCATTCCTCTATTTTTCTACCGCCAATTTTTTTGTAGCTCTAGATTTTTTCCGCCTCAATGTGAGCTCGTCGGTCGCCCCCCTAGATCCCCAACTGGCTCCTCCTGTGACTAGTAGGAAGAATGCTTACTCAACTTTTGGGCAAACCACTTCCTTTTCTTTAGCTGCCGCCTCCACCAAAAACACTAGCAGCCACAATTCCATCTCCTTCATCGATCGGTACACCCTCCTTCAGCCGGTCTTCACGGTGTCGGGAGAGGCAGAGAACCTGATCTATGGGTGCAGTTTTCGATAAAATAAAGTTTTTCACCAATTTAGTGATTGATTTGGTGGTCTTCTTCTTCTTGGCTTTCATTTGGACAACAACTTGTTCAATAAGTGTTCTTGGACCCTTCATTCGACGACATGAGTTCCTTTCCGATATCAGTGATGTTGTTCGAAGATCAAATTTCTTTTGTTACTATCTTTCTGATCTTGCTTCGCCATATCGATCTTGGATGGTTTTTATTGGTTATCGCAAGGAGGTTTGTCCTCAATATCTATCCCGACTGCTACCTCCCCTACAATGGTGATGTGTACTCTCTGCCCCTAGCGACGTCGATCAATATGTTCGGTTTGTTTTCCCAGAAATATTGGTGTTAGTACTCTTTTGATGTTGGTTGATCACTCTAATGGCTACGGTGTGCATGTAGTCTTGGCACTGCGGTTCAAGTTAGAATTATGGAAGAACACTCATTGGTATTTTTAGTTCCGTGTTTTGGTAACTATATCGCTTTTATGTGGCTGCCCTAAAAAGTGCAAGATTGTATCGAGAAAGAAGAAAGAGTTTGAAGATTTGATAGTTTCTTTTAGACTTCATTTTATAATTACTGAAGACATGTATCTTACCATGTACTATTGCTATTATAAATATATATGATATTGATGGTAAAAAAGTAAGATTATATTTCTAAATTCAAGCGTGTTTTTTCTAAAGAAAATTCATCTATCCATTTATAATCGTCAACAATAGTACAATTAGCTCTAAAAGTAACAAAAATTATAAATAAGTTCTTGGACCACCTAGCGACGACTGCGGACACTTGCACGAGCCGAATGCACGTTGTTGCCCTCGCCACTCATCAGCAAAATCAACAGAGCTTCTCGTAGTACAACTTATTGTAGTAGACAAATATGAAACCATCATGCTAAGTCCCAAAGTAGCACCACAACCATCACCAATAATGACAACCATATATCGCAGGAGATAGATCTGAAAACACGTAAGCGAACACGAAAAGCGGTCGGATCTTAGAAGATCCGCCGTACACACGACTTCACGTGCCTTCGGACGGCGCTACACATCATTGAGCAAGGATATGACGGGAAGGATCTTACTCTGACTTTCGGATATAACCGCTTCCTCACACCATTCTGAAGAAGGTACCTAAAAACTGAAAATCTGATTCGGCTTACGGGTACAAAAGATTTGAAAACATATGCTCTGATCTCTTGGAAATTTTCCTAGGGAAAGAAAACACACCGTGCGCCAAAAGCGGCCGCGCAAGGACCCGCTCAGCACAAAAGAAAAACGAGCCTCGTTTGTATAGTAGTACTAGTACTAGTACACGAGGACAAAATTAAAAGAGAAAGGCGACGGCTGATTGGGCAAACTGCGGCTGTTATCAATGGCTAGTTCTTTGTTATGCCTGCACATAACTAGTTAGATACAAATCTGATTTGTGCGTAACGTGATTGTATCACTCACATTTTTCAAGTCAGATTAGTAGGTTTGAATGTTGTCATGCATGCTGCCCTAGGATTGGGGAACTCGACCTTTTGAAAATTAAAGTATTTTATGTTTTTTCCTATCCTACAATCCAAATGGCTACTGTGAGAAAGATAGACTAGGAGAATTGCCACCCTTAGAATTTTTTCATTGCATGTATATATAGACAAATTATAATCTGAACCATAAATGGGGGATCACAAATATTACTTTTCACGATCCAGGGAATTGGGGTGTTATCTAACACTCTCTCACAGTCACAACGGGAGGAGGACGGGCGTTGAGACTGGACCGGACCAAAAATCCAGAAACAACAGTGACGGAAGTCCCTTTGTCAAGATGTCGGCAAACTGTCGTGACGAGGGAATATGCAGTACTCAGACATGGCCTATGACAACATGATCACGAATGAAGTAAAGGTCAATCTCGATGTGTTTGGTGCGCTGATGCTGGACGAGGTTCGTGGAGATGTAGACGGCGCTAACATTATCACAGAACACAACCGTAGCTGGAGTGGATGGTCGATGAAGCTCGTGGAGAAGTTGGCGAATCCAACTAACCTCAGCAACGGCGTTAGCCACCGCACAGTACTCGGCTTTGGCGCTGGAGCAGGAGACCGTGTGTTGCCGCTTCGAAGACTATGAGACGAGGTTGTCACCGAGGTAGACGCAGAAGCCAGACGTAGAATGGCAAGTATCAGGGCAGCCGGCCTAGTCGGCGTTGGTGTAGGTGACCATGGAGTCCAACGAGGACGAGTGAAGATGGAGGCCATGAGAGAGCGTGCCCTTGACGTAGCGCAAGATGCGCTTGATGGCCGCCAGGTGCTGCTCACGAGGATCGTGCATGTGGAGGCACACCTGCTGGACACCGTACGCGATGTCGGGTCGCGTGAAGGTGAGATATTAGAGCGCACCGACAAGGCTCCGGTACTCAGTCAGGTCATCGACAGGAGGCCTAACGGTGGCGGCGACATGTCAACCGGTGTCGTCGCGGACTTGCAGGCAGTCATGCTGGCTTTGTCCAGAATATTTGTGGCGTACTTGGCTTGCGAGAGGTGCATGCAGTTGGAGTCGCGGGTGACCGTGATGGCTCTGAAATATAGCTATCTACGTCCATATTTAAATTAGATATTATTCATATTTTTGATAAAATATCTCTCTAAACCCTGTCACTAATGCCTAATGATCAAAGGGGTATGTAATCCTTTCTTTCTATTATTCCCTACGCAGATAATGATGTTTGATGATGAGAATCACTACATTAAAGTCAAAGATACGAGATTTGCAACAACCCGAAGAGACAAGAGTTGTGAAGTAGAGACAGACGCTTTAACGACCAACTATATGGCAGAAATAAAATTTTGGCCGTATATTTCCGGTTGTATAGTTGCCATCGACACCGCTAGGTTAAACAGAACAACTTTCATGAAGGGACCCCTATATAAAGATGAAGAAAATATGCCCTGAGAGGCAATAATAAAGTTGTTATTATATATTCCTTATATATGATAGATGTTTATTTTACATGCTAGAATTGTATTGATCGGAAACATCAATACATGTGTGTTTAATAAACAAAAAGGGTTTCTAGTTATGCCTCTCTTATAGACTAGCTTGTTGATTAGCAAGATGATCAAGGTTTCCTGATCATGGACATTGGATGTTGTTAATAACAAGGTCACACCATTGGTGGTATGATGTGATGAACATTCATCCGAAGTATAGCATTACGATCAAGTCATTATGTTTATATTGCTATAACATCATACGAAGTAATCTTTATCCTTAGACCATGAGATCATGTTAATTGCTAACACCGGAAGAGTATCTTGATAACATCAAACGTCACACCGTAACAGGGTGACTATAAAGATGGGTTCAGTACTACGAAGGTGTTATGTTGACGCTCATGGATCAAGAGTGGAATTTTTCAATCCATATGACGGATAGATATACTCTAGGCCCTCTCGGTGATATCACATTAAGATAGCTTGCAAGCAAGTGATGTGATCACTAGAATGTTATATCACGGGAACGAGAAAAGAGTGCATGTCGGTAACGAGATCAAACTATGTATGGAGATACCGATGATCGAATCTCGGACATGTAATATATCGATAGAAAAAGGGATTTAGTTATAAGCGTTAAAGGTTCTCACGATCACAGAAGTCATCGTTGAATGTGTAGGAGTCAGTACGGATCTCCAGGTCCCGCTGCTGATTATTGATCGGAGAAGGGTCTCGATCATGTCTGCATTATTCGCGAACCGTAGGGTGGCACACTAAAGAGTTACTAGACACCATTTTGGAGGACATATGTTTCAGACGAAAGAATTGCAAAGCGTAGGAATTGTTTCAATAGAAACCGAAAATTGTTTCGGGTGGAATTTTAGAAAGTGGTTCTGCATGTGATATTGAAATATTGCAAGGGGCTATATGTGAATGTTTGTTAATTAAAGTAATTAACAAAATTCTGAATAAATTTAATAAAAAGAGTTTTATTAAATGAGAGAGCATTAAATTTGGAGAAATTTAATGCATTTAAAGTGGAGACTTTAAAAGGGAATGTGAAGAGACATTTTAATGTGGAGGGGTTACCACCACATGAATGGGGGAGGTGAGGGGTCACCCCCCATGCGCCAGCCATGGAGAGAGGGGGCACCCCCCTCCTCCTATAAAAGGCCACCCATTCTCTCCTTCATCCACACACCTTCTTGTGAAGGATCTCTCTCCCCCTCTAGAATTATTCCCCCATGGTCTCGGATTAGCGAGATACATGTTCCCGTTGGCATTTTGTCTGGAAGGAGTTGTTGCTTCTGCTGGATCGCTGGAGCAAGGAGGTGGAGGTTGTCCGGTGGCTTGAACATGTGTGCGAGTGCGGATGCGCTGCTGAGTTGCGGCGCTCGGATTTCCTCACGAACTTGAGATCGACAAGTGTACGACTACATCAACCACGAGTTCCTACTCGTTAACAAAACTCGTTGTCTTCGAGGGTAAGTTCTCGTTGGATGTATGTCCACCCGTTGCTTTGTACCTAGTAGATAGATCTTGGCGTGTAGTTCACACCGTAGGAATTTTTTTGTTTTCTATGCTGCGGACCTAGCAGTGGTATCAGAGCCTGATCTATGCGTAGGTGCTTTGCACGGGTAGTACACATATGTTTATATGTGGGAGATGATGATCATGTTATTGCATCTTCTATGTATTTTGGATATTGGTGGCATAGTGGGATGAAGCGGCCCAGACCAACCTTACATGTCATCGTACATGAGACCCGTTCCACGACTGACATGCAACTTGTTTTGCATAAGTGGCTGGCGAGTGTCTGTCTCTCCTACTATAGTCAATATCTGATTTACAACGAGTTGCTAATAACTTAGTTATCCTCGTTGTGGTTCATGTTCATACGTAAGACCGGTTCCATCTCCGAAAGCCCTAAGCCACGTAAAATTTGCAATGGATAAATTAGAGGCATCTAGTTTAGATCGTTGCTGGGCTAGTGTCATGATATGGTAATGTTGTAAGTAGATGTATGATAGTACTCTTACAACACACCTAACATGTAAGTTCCATAGACCTTGGCCTTACAAACAAAGGAATGATAGAGATCATACCATGATACATATGATAGAGATCAAATGCATGGACCATATCATCTCACTTTACACATTAGATGTTAGCATCTTATACTGCTAGTTTGGCGCTTTTGGTAGCATTATAAGATGATCCCTCATTTAGATATCAAGATAAAAATGTGTTCTTCCTTAAGTATGCACCGTTCTGTGGATCGTGTTTCGAGACATCATGTGATGATCGGGTGTACTCGAATCTACGCTTTCATAGGAACGGGTGTAAGAGATAGTTTTACACACGCGAATACTAAGGTTCTTACTTGGCGAGCCTAGCATGTACAGACATGGCCTCGGAACACGGACCGAAAGGTTAAGCATGAGTCATATAGTTGATATGATGCCCATATAGATGCTCGCCTTTGAAGCTACATCAACTCACGTGATGATCCGACTTGGTGTAGTGGATTTGGTTCATGTAATCACCAAAAAGACACGAGGGATGTCGTTTTTGAGTGTGAGTTCATTAGTAATTTGGATTAGTTGAACTCAATCTATCATAAACTTAGTCTAAATAAACTTTACAAATTCTGTTGTAGATGGCACCACCTGCTTTTAATTTCAATGTGTTCATGGAGAAAGAGAAAATTGCTGCGAATGGTAGCAACTTCACGAACTGGACTATGAATTTGAGGATTCTCCTCACTGCCGCACAAAAGCAATATGTGCTAGATGCGCTGCTAGGCCCCCCACCAGCTCCTGATGCCCCTGACAAGGAAAATAATGTCTATGTGACTCGTCAGGAGGACCACAACTTAGTTCATTGCGGCATACAGTATGGGCTAGAGCTAGAACTTCGAAAGCGTTTCGAAAATGGCAATGCCTTTGATACCATGGGAGAATTGAAAATGATTTTCGATACCCATGCTGCCATAGAGAGTTATAATGCTATAGAAAAGTTCTTTAGCTGCAAGATGGAGGAAAACAGCTCCGCTAGTGAGCACGTACTCAAAATGTCTGGGTATGCCGATAAGCTTGTGTCCTTGGGAATAACGATTCCCATTGACTTAGGCATACATCGTGTTCTCCAATCTCTGCCACCTAGCTACAAGAGCATCGTGATGAACTATAATATGCAGGGCATGAAGAAGTCTCTTCCCGAGCTTCTGTCAATGCTTAAGACTGTAGAAGTGGAGATTAGGAAGGAACATCAAGTGTTGATGATCAATAGGACCACCGGTTTCAAGAAAGACAAGAAAGGCAAGCACAAGGGAAAGAAGGGTGGCAAGTATGTTGCCACGCCTGAAAAGAAACCCCGAGCTGGCCCTAAGTCTGACACCGAGTGCTACTATTGTAAGGGGACTGGCCATTGGAAGCGCAACTGCCCCAAGTATTTGGCGGACAAGAAGTCCGGCAAGGCAAACAAAGTGGTCATTCCTTTAAATCTGAAAACAATGGTTGTTCGATTTATAAGAATGATACCTTTTATGGTCATGCACCTATGTTGAATGGTTTATTTCTGTTGGATCTCGATAGTAATATTACACACATTCATAATGTTAATGCTAAAAAAAGATTAAACTTGATGATGATATGTCTACATATATGTGGCACTGCCGTCTAGGTCATATTGGCGTTAAACGCATGAAGAAACTCCATTCTGATGGACTTTTGGAATCACTTGATTTTGAATCATTTGATACATGTGAGCCATGCCTTATGGGCAAGATGACTAGAATGCCGTTTTCCGGTTCTCTGGAACGGGTGACAGATCTATTGGAAATCATACATACTGATGTGTGTGGACCAATGAGTGTGTCGGCGCGAGGTGGATATCGTTATTTTGTTACTTTCACGGATGATTTGAGTAGATATGGGTATATCTATTTGATGAAACACAAGTCTGAAACTTTTGAAAAGTTCAAGGAATTTCAGAATGAAGTGGAAAATCATCGTAATAGAAAGATCAAATTTCTACGATCTGACCGTGGAGGAGAGTATCTAAGTTACGAGTTTAGCACACACATGAAAGAGTGTGGAATAGTTTCACAACCCACGCCTGCCGGAACACCACAACGTAATGGTGTGTCGGAACGTCGTAATCGTACCTTATTGGATATGGTTCGATCTATGATGTCTCTGACTGACTTGCCACTGTCATTTTGGGGTTATGCACTGGAAACAGCTGCATTCACTTTAAATCGGGCACCATCTAAATCCGTTGAAACGACACCGTATGAATTATGGTTTGGAAACAAACCTAAGCTGTCATTTCTTAAAGTTTGGAGATGCGATGTTTATGTGAAGAAACTTCAACCGGATAAACTCGAACCCAAAGCGGAAAAATGCGTCTTCATAGGATACCCTAAGGAAACAATTGGGTATACCTTCTATCACAGATTCGAGGGCAAGGTTTTTTGTTGCCAAGAATGGATCCTTTCTTGAGAAGAAGTTTCTCGCGAAAGGTGTGAGTAGTCGGAAGGTAGAACTCGAAGAGGTTACTGAACCTTCTCTTCATGGAATGGCGAGTGGCGCAGCACCGGAAGTTGTTTCGGAGTTGACTTCACCTGATGAAGACAGAGCTAATGATAATGATCATGAAACTCCGAAAGAGGACACTACCGAACCTCGCAGGTCAAGCAGGACACGTGCAGCTCCTAAACTGTACGGCAATCCTGTTGTGAATTTCATGGTTGATGAAATGCATGACCCTGCGACGTATGAATAAGCGATGATGAGCCCGTATTCCAACAAATGGCTAGAAGCCATGAAATCCGAGATGGAATCCATGTACGAGAACCAAGTTTGGAACTTGGTGGACTTACCTCACGACCGAAAGGCCGTTGAGAATAAATGGATTTTCAAAAGAAAAATCGATGCTGATGGTAATGTGACCATCTATAAGGCTCGACTTGTCGCAAAGGGGTTTCGAAAAATTCAAGGAGTTGACTACGATGAGACATTCTCTCCCGTAGCGATGCTTAAGTCGGTTAGGATTATGTTAGCAATTGCTACATATTTCGATTATGAAATATGGCAGATGGATGTCAAAACTGCGTTCCTCAATGGTAATATTGAAGAAGAGTTGTATATGATACAACCTAAGGGTTTTTTTCGATCCTAAGGATGCTAATAAGGTATGCAAACTTCAGCGATCCATCTATGGACTGAAGCAAGCATCCCGGAGTTGGAATCTCCGCTTTGATGAGGTGATGAAAGAGTTTGGATTTGTCCAAACTTATGGAGAGGCTTGTATTTACAAGAAAGTGAGTGGGAGCAATGTGGCATTTCTGATATTATATGTGGATGACATATTATTGATTGGAAATGATATAGATCTTTTAAACAGTGTTAAAAGTTATCTAAACAGCAAATTTTCGATGAAAGACCTTGGTGAAGCATCATATATATTAGGCATTAAAATCTATAGAGATAGATCAAGGCGCCTAATTGGGCTATCGCAGAGTACATACCTTGATAAGATATTAAAGAAGTTTAATATGGACGAAAGTAAGAAGGGGTTCTTACCTATGTTGCAAGGCAAGACATTGAGTAAGACTCAAAGTCCGGCTACGACGGAAGAAAGAGAGATGATGGATAAGATCCCCTATGCCTCGGCCATAGGCTCTATTTTGTATGCCATGCTATGTACAAGACGGATGTGGCACATGCTATTAGTTTGACTAGTAGGTACCAATCTGATCCAGGTTCGGAACACTGGATAGCGGTAAGAACATCCTCAAGTACTTGAGAAGAACTAAGGATATGTTTCTTATATACGGAGGTGAAGAAGAGCTAGTCGCTAAGTGTTATGTCGATGCTAGCTTTGACACCGATCCGGATGACTCTAAGTCTCAATCCGGATACGAATTTATCTTGAACGGAGCAACAGTTAGTTGGAGGAGTTCCAAACAACCTGTGGTGGCTGGATCAACGACGGAGGCGGAATATGTTGCTGCTTCAGAAGCGGCACATGAGGCGGTTTGGATGAAAGAGTTCATTACGGCACTAGGTGTGGTTCCCAGTGCGTTGGACCCAATGGTGATCTATTGTAACAATAATGGAGCCATAGCCAACGCAAAGGAACCGAGGTCTCACAAGAATTCCAAGCACATTAAGCGCTGTTTTCACTCCATCCGCGAGCATGTCAAGGATGGAGATATAAAGATTTTTAAAGTACACACGGACCTAAATGTAGCGGATCCATTGACTAAAGTTTTCCCTAGGGCAAAACATGATCAACACCAGAACTCCATGGGTGTTAGATTTATCACTATGTGAACTAGATTATTGTCTCTAGTGCAAGTGGGAGACTGAAGGAAATATGCCCTGAGAGGCAATAATAAAGTTGTTATTATATATTCCTTATATATGATAGATGTTTATTTTACATGCTAGAATTGTATTGATCGGAAACATCAATACATGTGTGTTTAATAAATAAAAAGGGTTCCTAGTTATGCTTCTCTTATAGACTAGCTTGTTGATTAGCAAGATGATCAAGGTTTCCTGATCATGGACATTGGATGTTGTTAATAACAAGGTCACACCATTGATGGAATGATGTGATGAACATTCATCCAAAGTATAGCATTACGATCAAGTCATTATGTTTATATTTCTATAACATCATACGAAGTAATCTTTATCCTTAGACCATGAGATCATGTTAATTGCTAACACCGGAAGAGTATCTTGATAACATCAAACGTCCCACCGTAACAGGGTGACTATAAAGATGGGTTCAGTACTACGAAGGTGTTAAGTTGAGGCTCATGGTTCAAGAGTGGAATTTGTCAATCCAGATGACGGATATATATACTCTGGGCCCTCTCGGTGATATCACATTAAGATAGCTTGCAAGCAAGTGATGTGATCACTAGAATGTTATATCACACGAACGAGAAAAGAGTGCATGTCGGTAACGAGATCAAACTAGGTATGGAGATACCAATGATCGAATATCGGACATGTAATATATCGAGAGACAAAGGGATTGAGTTACAAGCGTTAAAGGTTCTCACGATCACAAAAGTCATCGTTGAATGTGTAGGAGTCAGTACGGATCTCCAGGTCCCGCTGATTATTGATCGGAGAAGGGTCTCGATCATGTCTGCATTATTCGCGAACCGTAGGGTGGCACACTTAAGAGTTACCGGACACCATTTTGGAGCACATATGTTTCAGACGAAAGAATTGCAAAGCGCAGGAATTGTTTCAATAGAAACTGGAAATTGTTTCGGGTGAAATTGCAGAAAGTGGTTCTGCATGTGATATTGAAATATAGCAAGGGGCTATATGTGAATGTTTGTTAATTAAAGTAATTAAAAAAATTCTGAATAAATTTAATAAAATAGTTTTATTAAATGAGAGAGCATTAAACTTGGAGAATTTTAATGCATTTAAAGTGGAGACTTTAAAAGGGAATATGAAGAGGCATTTTAATGTGGAGGGGTTACCGCCACATGAATGGGGGAGGTGAGGGGTCACCCCCCATGCACCGTCCATGGATAGAGGGGGGACCCCCTCCTCCTATAAAAGGCCACCCATTCCCTCCTTCATCCTCACACCTCCTTGTGAAGGATCTCTCTCCCCTCTAGAATTATTCCCCCATGGTCTCGGATTAGCGAGATAGATGTTCCCGGTGGCATTTCATCTGGAAGGAGTTGATGCTTCCGCTGGATCGCTGGAGCGAGGAGGTGGAGGTTGTCCGGTTGCTTGAACGTGTGTGCGAGTGCGGATGCGCTGCTGAGTTGCGGCGCTCAAACTTCCTCAAGATCTTGAGATCGGCAAGTGTACGACTACATCAACCACGAGTTCCTACTCGTTAACAAAACTCGTTGTCTTCGAGGGTAAGTTCTCGTTGGATGTATGTCCATCCGTTGCTTCGAGGGTAAGTCTCTTGTGTCCCCAACACACCCAATACACTTGTTAGGTGTATATGTGCACTAGTTTAGCGAAGAGATAGTGAAATACAAGTAGTATGGATGAGTATAAGTGGTAATTACAATCTGAAATAAGAGTGGCAGCAAGCAAACATGTAATAAAACTAATTGTAAAAAAGGTGTTCAATGCTTAGAAACAAGGCCTAGGGATTATACTTTCACTACTGGACACTCTCATATAAATATCTTCTCTTCATGATGCTACCCTGAACTACTCTCTAGTTGGACGATGTAGGGATATAACAGCACACCTTAAAGTTCGCATTCCCCATTTAGATAACCCCTCACTGTCACCTTGAGCGCTAGATGGTTCCAACAAATACCACAATCTCATAGAGACATCCAACTCAAATTATACTCATGATAATTATTTATGTAACCTTAGCCAAAGTGACACACAGTGTGCACACTATCAACTTCACACACGTGGGGATAAGTAGAGATTCATTAAAGCACTTGAGTAGTAGAATAGATCTATAGATTACAAAGCTCATGATCTCAATAAGATCATGCATAGAGAGAGATATGAACACATAGGTAATAGTGGAGCCCTTAGCCTCGAGAGGGAACTACTCACTCCTCATCATGGGGGTCAGCAACGACGATGGAGATGGTGGTGGAATCGATGGAGATGGATCCGGGGGCCCTTCCCCGTCCCGGCAGGGTAGCGGAACAAAGACTTATGTCCCCTGAATCTCCTCTTCAGTGGCGGCGGTGCTGTGGAACTTTTCGTGGAAATCTGATCTTTTTCTAGGATTTTCGTCCCGTGAGGCTTTTATAAGCGAAGAGGCAAGGTCGATGGGTGCCCGAGGGGTCCATACCACTCCCTGGCGCAACCTGGGCTGGCCCGCGCCACCAGGTGGTGTGGCCACCTCGTGGACCCTCTCCATCTCGTCTTTTGGCTCCGTGAGTCTTCTGGTAAAATATTGACTTTGGCTTTTGTCCGGTCCAATTCCGAGAATATTTCTTTTCCAGCTTTTCTGAAACCAAAAAGCGCAGAAAATATGCAACTGGCACTATGGCATCTTGTTAATAGGTTAGTTCTAAAAAATGTATAAAAATACCTCAAAGTATGAACAAAACATAAGAAAGTAGATACTAAACAAGCATGGAACATCAAAACTTGTAGATACGTTTACGACGTATCAACATCCCCAAGCTTAACTCCTACTCGTCCTCGAGTAGGTAAGTGATAAAAAGAATAACTTTTGAGGTGACATGTACCATCATAATCTTGATCAAAGTATTTGTAAAATATTGATAGCTGGGATCATAGTATGCTAACATAGACATGAAAGATATAGTTCTAACAATAAGACATAGCAACTATGTTGTAACATGAAAAGGTACAAACAAAAGATTCATGAATAACAATGCTTTGAAAGATTTTTGTTTGTTTCACATATAGAATACATAATGAGAATGTTATTCAGCTTGTCCCTCATGGTGTAGCAAAACATAAATGCATAGGACACCTTCAAAGTTCATAAGGTGACTAGATACAAATAATTTAAGAACAAGAAATATTAAAGTTATGAATAAATCAACAAGTTTTGGGACAATGCACATTAAACTAAGAATGACCACTATGCTCTCTTAATAGGTGCATAAAGGTAGAAGATGGAGACTCAACATAAAAGTAAAAGAAAGGCCCTTCATAGAAGGAAGCAGGGATTCAAGTCTCATAAAGAGCTTCCAAAAATTATGGTACTTATTAGCTTTCAACTCTCATTGCCCTTATCATAAGCATCTTTAGGTGGTTAAGGTGAAAGTGAGCAAATATGAGGATATACCTGACAAGTTATAAGCTGAAAATCTCATGCCCCATACTTACGAGTACCGAACCTCATGCTACTCAACTTTAGTCACATGTAAGTTCTTGTCATTGTAAGTACATGTGTATCATAGAGAACCACCAACGGGTTACCCCTTGCCCGATGATACATAAGCTTTCCCATATCAAAATGACAAGGCAAGCAGCCAATAAGCATCTCAGTGATCCTTTTATTTCCTATTTGCGTAGGCTTTTTTTCTTTCCTATTTGCATAGGTTTTTTATTTCCTATTTGCATAGGGTTTTTTATTAAGGATGCCACACAGATTGCTCACTATGGTTATGCTGCACGTTTCCACCATGATTAGGCATGGCTTAGACTAGCTGCCCAGGCGTTTCTATAACACATATACGAACTCCATGAGCCTTACAAGCTCCCCTTTCATTTCACACCGCCGTGATCCATAAGAAAAAGAACATGATATCAACTAAATAAAGTGCAATGTTGAAAGCGTTCCCCATGGTAACATTGTTCTGCTAATTCACAACTTACAAAACGCAAGCATATACGCTACATAGATGGGTACAATGGTTCAAGTTTATTAAGTGTAACAAAGTAAAGTGTGCCATCAAGTTCGTGAGAGCTTTAATCCCTAATTTTCACATAACAAGTTTAATTCGGAAGGTAGATAAAAACATGAATATACTTGGAATAGTAATAATGCTAATAGGTAGGTATGGTGGAATCTTTGGAATAACTTGGTTTTATTTGGAGTTGGATGCATGAGTGGAACTCATACTTGGTACATGTGGAGGCTAGAAAAAGACTGGGAGTGACCAACTAAGAGAGCAATAATGGCCATAATTATGCAAAGAGACAAAACATTATTAATTAAAGCATAAAGTGATATTACAAGTCCAAAATTAAATGATCATAGAGGTTATGGTGACTTGGTATAGTCTTAACATGGTGTGAGCATGCGCCAAGTCAACCCAAATAAAGCATCAAAGAAGAATACCACAATATTATGATTTTATATGCTAAAACAACGCATGATTCTTTCGAGGCACATTAAGCAATCTCAATTGTTTGTAACAAGTCATGCTGCAGCAATAATCACTAAGCATAAAGTCAAAGAAATATCAAACAAGACATGATAAAGTCTAGGCCACAGTCTAAACAAGATCCTTTTGTAGCACTTATAAGTATGAAACTTCCTATTCTTTTCCAACACCAATCGAAAACTAAAGCTAAACGCAGTGCTAGCAAAGGAGAACACTCACAGAACAGTAAGAGTGAAAACTAGAGTATTCTAGGCAATGAATAACGGGGTGTGTCTCTCTCCAAAGTAAGTGTGTTGGGATCCAACCAACTTACTTAAGCAAACCAAACAAAATACAACTAAAAACAAATACGCTCCAAGAACAACATAATTGTGCATGAAACAATAAAAATGAAGTGTTTGGAAGAAACCTCGGATTTTTATTGATGAAGAAGGGGATGCCTTGGGCATCCCCAAGCTTTGATGCTTTTACTTCTTGAATATTTCTTAGGGTGACACGGGTGGCATCCCCAAGCTTGAGCTTTTGTCCATACTTCATCTTATCACATTGTTCTTCCCCACACTTTAAAATTTCCTTCATACAAAACTTCACACAATTTTCATTAGCAACATTAGTGCACTTAAGATAATAAGTCTTTAGGTTCAGTTTCAACACAAGTAAAACTCTATTAAAACACAAGATACTGTAGCAATTCCTTTTAAAAGTTCAAATGATCAAGGAGAACTCAAAGAGAAAGAGATTAAGAGGCAAATGCAAATAATGGCAGAAATCTGTCAAAACAGACCAGCAGGTAAAGACCGATTTTTTTGAAAATCTTCTGTTGCTCAAATCGAAAGGTGCAAAACTACCGTAAGTTGGTTAATAACCTGGGGCAGAAGCACAAAAAATTACAGCTCAATCCGACGTACAGAGATTTTTCACGAATATTTTTAGTGGAGCACAAAAATCTGTTTCGGGAGAGAAACTTTCCCAATCATTATTTATCTCTTATTAGAGGTTATTCTTGGCACAAAAAACACACAAAAAATGATAAGGAGAGGTTATTACTAAGTCGATAACTTCCATGACTCAAACAAAAGAAAAATTTATTGACTAAAAATTTGGGTTATATCTGATACATTGCTAACGTATCCATAATTTTTGATGTTCCATGCTTGGTTTTATCTACTTTCTTATGTTTTGTCCACACTTTGGAGTACTTTTCATATGATTTCTTGGACTAACCTATTAAAAAGAGCCACAGTGCCAGCTGCCTGTTTTCTGCTATTTTTGGTTACAGGAAAGTCAGAAAATAAATATTCTCGGAATTGGACGGGACAAAAGCCAAAGTCAGTTTTCACCAAGGGACACCTAGAGCCAGAATACGAGACGGAGAGGGGCTGGGGCCCGGCCACACCACATGGCCGCGCGACCAGGCTTAGCCCGCGCCAGGGGGTGGTCTGGCCGCCCCAGGCACCCTCTTGGCCTCTCCTTCCGCCTATAAGTTGCCTCCGGTACACAAACCCTAAGTACCCGATCAAAAATCCATGAAAGAGTCTATAGCCACCATCATCTCCATCCCTAGATCGGGAGGGATCTGAAGCTCTTCCCGTCACCTTGCCGGAGAGGGGAATTCACCCTGGAGGCCTTCTTCATCATCAAGCAAGCCTCCAGTGTGATGCGTGAGTAGTTCATCTCTGGACTACGGGTCCATGTAGTAGCTAGATGGCTGGTTCTCCTCCTTTGTGCTATCATGTTTACATCTTGTGATCTCCATTCATGATCAAGATCATATATTTGTAATTCATACATGTTGTGTTTGCGGGGATCCAATGGATATTGAGATGCTATTTCAGATTGATTATTGATTCTATCATGTCTTTGTTATTTGTGATCTTGCATGCTTTCCGCTGTTAGTAGCTATCTTGGCCAAGTAGATGCTAGCAACTCCAAGAGTTAGTATTTATGCTCGATAGTGGGTGCATGCCTCTAGTAATCTGGGGAAGTGACAGAAATCTCTAAGGTACTAGATGTGCTGTTGCTACTAGGGAGAAAACAACAATCCTTTGTTCATAGAACAATCGTATTGTTTACTTTACACGCAATTCATAATGCAATTATCCGTTGCTTGCAACTTAATACTAGAGGGGGTTCGGATGATAACCTGAAGGTGGATTATTAGTCATAGATGCAGTGGGATGGCGGTCTATGTATAATGTTGTAATGCCCAATCAAGTCTCAAAGGAGTCAAGATGAGTAGTATATGCTTGTATGCTTTCTCCATGTTTGTCAATTGCCCCGCTGTAATTTGTTCACCCAACATGTCATCTATCTTAAGGAGAGCCACCTCTAGTGAACTATGGAACCCGGTCCTTTCTTTTACCATCAACCTACAATTGTTTACTGCTTTGTGTTTACTTTCTGCAAACTATTACTTTCTTCCACTTGGTACGTTTAATTCTTTGTTTTCAGCAAAACCGGTGAGATTGACAACCTCATCGCAAGTTGGGGACATAGTTCTGTGGTTGTGTTGTGCAGGTCTCCACGTTGCTGCTGGCACCGGTAGTGCGCCCTGCCAAAGTTCAGCTAGCAACACCTTTGAGGTGTTTCCTTGCTCCTACTGGATTGATAACCTTGGTTTCATAACTAAGGGAAACTTATTGCTGTGCTCATCATGCCTTCCTCTTGGGGTTCCCCAACGAGCTCGTTAGTACATGAGTCAGCAAGTAATTTTCTAGCGCCGTTGCCGGGGAGTCAAGGACATCTTCACAAGGGGAGTCCCTCATAACCAATCTCTTTACTTTGTTATTTTTGTTTTGCTTAGTTTACCTTTTGCTTGGTTTGCTTGTTTCTTTATCAAAAACACAAAAACAATTAGTTTTACTAGTTTGCTTTCTTTATTAAAAATACAAAAAATGACTACTCTTGAAAACACTAAGTCGTGTGACTTCACTAGCACCAACAACAATGATTTTATGAGCACACCTTTTGCTCCACCTATTCCTGAAGCTACTTTCTTTGAAATAAAACCTACTTTACTCAATCTTGTTATGAGAGAACAATTTTCTAGTATTGGTAATAAAGATGCTGCTGCTCATCTAAATAACTTTGTTGAACTTTGTGAGATGCAAAAGCATAGGTATATAGATGGGGATATTATTAAGCTTAATTTTTTTCCTTTCTCTTTGAGAGGAAAATCTAAAGAATGGTTGAATTCCTTAACTAGGAATAGTATTGATTCTTGGACTAAATGCAAAGATGCTTTCATTGGAAAATACTATCCTCCTTCTAAGATTATATCTATGAGAATTGAAATAATAAAGTTTAAACAATCTGATAATGAACATGTTGCTCAAGCTTGGGAAAGAATGAAATCTTTAGTAAAGAATTGTCCCACTCATGGACTGACTACTTGGATGACCATCCAAACCTTTTATGCCGGATTGAACTATTCTTCAAGAAATCTATTGGATTCTGCTGCTGGAGGTACCTTTATGACCATTACTTTGGGTGCTGCAACAAAGCTTCTAGATAATATGATGGTTAACTATTCTGAATGGCATACTGAGAGAGCTCCACAAGGTAAGAAGGTAAATTCTGTTGAAGAAACCTCCTCCTTGAGTGATAAAATTGATGTTATTATGTCTATGCTTTTTAATGGGAAAGCCCATATTGATCCAAATAATGTTCCTTTAGCCTCTTTGGTTGCTCAAGAAGAGCAAGTTGATGTGAACTTTATATGAAATAACAATTTTAGCAACAATGCCTACAGGAATAATTTTGGTAACAACAATTATAAGGCATATCCTCCCAACAATGGTAATGCTTATGGAAATTCCTACAACAATAATAGGAGTGTTTCCTCTGAACTTGAAGTTATGCTTAAAGACTTTATTAGTAAACAAACCGCTTTCAATAAAACTATTGAGGAAAAACTTTCTAATGCTGAAAGAAATATAGCATCTTTAGCTGAAGCTCAATCTTCTTTGAATAAAATGGCTGCTAAACCCGAAACTAATGATAATCCCTTTACTGCTACTAATGCCATACAAGTAAGAATTGATGAAAATGTTAGACTATTAGCTGAATTGCATGCTAAGTGGGAAAGAGAAGATGAAATTGCTAGAAACATAAGTGTTTCTACTATCACTACCACTAGTGTTGAGGCTAGTAGTAGCTCTACTACCTTAGATGATAATTATGATTTTGATCTTGATGGTTGCAATATTTCTAAAGTTATTAAGTTCCTACAAAAGCTTGCTAAAATTCCTAATGCTAGTGCTATGAATATGGCCTTTACAAAACACATTACTGATGCTCTCATAAAGGTTAAAGAAGAAAAGATGAAACATAAAGCTTCTATTCCTATAAAACAAGAAGATGGTTGGGAACCCATCATCAATATGAAAGTGAATGATTTTGATTTCAAAGCTTTATGTGATCTTGATAGTAGTGTTTCCATTATGCCTATAAAGATTTATGATATGCTTGATTTGCCACCACTTGAAGATTGTTATTTGAATGTCCCACTTGATGATAATGCTAAAAAGAAACTCATGGGGAGCATTAATGATGTTCTTATTATGGTTAACAATGCCTATGTCCCCGTTGATTTCTATGTTTTGGATGTTGAATGCAATGCTTCTTGTCCTATTACTTTGGGAAGACCTTTTCTTAGAACCGTTGGTGCCATTATTGATATGAAAGAAGGCACAATTAAATATCAACTCCCACTCAAGAAAGGTATATAACACTTCCCTAAGAAGAGAGAATATTTCTTTTGCATCTCCTATGAAAACAAAATTTGCTCTTAATGCTTCTTCATTTGAGAACACTTGATCCTTTTTCTTGTTTCTGATGCCTAACTTAAAGGCGTTAAAGAAAAGTACTTATTGGGAGATAACCCAAAAGTTTTAGATAAGTCTTGGAAGTTATTACTTCAGTAATAACCGCTCCTTACCCTTTTTATTTGCTTTTTGTGCCAAGAGTAACCTCTAATGAGAGAGAAGTAATGATTGGGAAAGTTGCTGTCCCAAAACAGATTTCTGTGCTTCATCGTAAAAATTCGTGTAAACTCTCTTTACGTCCTTTTGAGGCATGAATTTTTGTGATTCTGCCCCAGGTTGTTATCTAACTTTCACTAGTTCAACACTTTTCGATTTGAGCAACAGAAGGTCTTCGAACAAATTCGTCTTTACCTGCTAGTCTATTTTGATATATTTTATGCCATTATTTGCGTTTGCTTCTTGTTGGTTCCTTTTTGAGTTCTTTTGGGGAATTGAGCTTTTTTAGGGAAGTGCTACAGTAGCTAGTGTTTTAATGGAAGTTTTATTGGTGTTGGAACTGAACCTAAATACCTATTATCTTGAGTGCACTAATGTTGCTAATAAAGGTTGTGTGAAGTTTTGTATGACGGAAAAAATTTCATGTGTATGGAAGGAATGAGTAATGAGATGAAGGATGGACTAAAGCTCAAGCTTGGGGATGCCAAGTATGTCACCCCAAGAAATATCCAAGAAGTACAAGCATCAAAGCTTGGAGATGCCCAAGGCATCCCCTTCTTCATCAATAAAAATCCCAGGTTCCTTCCAAACACTTCATTTTTATTGTTTCATGCACAGTCGTGTTGTTCTTGGAGCATCTCCTTTTTCTTTTTTGTTTTGGTTTTTCGATTGCTTTGTTTCCTTAGTTTTCTAAATAAATTGGTTGGACCCCCTCTTTCATACATTGGTTTTCAAATAGTTTGGTTTGGATTGGAAAAGAGTAGGAAAGTTCATGCTTAAGTGGTAAAGAGAGCTTGTTTTTGACTGTGGCGTATGCTTTGTCATGCCATGCTTGATATTGTTTTGGTTTATGCTTAGTATTGTTTTCTGTAGCATGACATGTTATAAACAATTGAGATTGCTTAATGTGCCTTGGAAGAATCATGCGTTGTTTTAGCATATTAAAGCATAGTATTGTGGTATTCTCCTTTGATGCTTTATTTGTGTTGACTTGGCACATGCTCACACCATGTTATGACTATCCCATGTCACCATATCCTTTATGATCCTTTAGTTTTCAACTTGTAGTATCACTTTATGCTTTGATCAATGATGTTTTGTCGCTCTGCATGATTATGGCCATTATTGCTCGCTTAGTTGGTCGCTCCCAGTCTTTTACTAGCCTCCGCAACCAAGTATGAGTTCCACTCATGCATCCAATTCCTAAAACCAGGTTATTCCAAAGAGGCCACCATACCTACCTATTAGCATATGCTATTCCAAGTATATTCATGTTTTTGTCTACCTTCCAAATTAAACTTGTTATGAGAAAACTAGTGATTAAAGCTCTCACGAACTTGATGGCACACTTTACTTTTTTGCATTTAATAAACTTGAACCATTGGGTCCATATTTGTTGCATAAATGCTTGCGCTTTATAAGTTGAAGTTAGCAGAACTATGTATCATGGGGAACGCTTTCAACATTGCACTTGTACTTTGTACCCCATTGATATCATCTTCTTTTGCTTATGGATCTCGGCGGTGTGAAATAAAAGGGGAACTTGTAAGATCACGAAGTTTGTATTTGTGTTAGAGAAACGCCTGGGCGGCTAGCATAAGCCATGCCTAATCATGGTGGAAACTTGCAGCATAACCATAATGAGCACTCTATGAAGCCTCCTAAATAAAAACCTATGCAAATAGCAAATAAAAAAGATCACTGAGATGCTCATTATCTGCTTGCCTTGTCATTTTGATTTTGGGATAGCTCCTGTATCATGTGGAAGGGGTACCCATTGGTGGTTCTCTATGATACATATGTACTTACAATTACAAGAGCTTACTTGTGACTAAAGTTGAGTAGCATGAGGTTCGGTCTTCGTAAGTAAGGGGCATGAGATTTCGGCTTATAACTTGTCAAGCATATCCTCTTAGTGGTGTCAATTTAACCTTAATCACCTTCAAGATGCTTATGATAGGGGCAACGAGAGCTGAAAGCTAATACGTACCATAATTTTTGGAAGCTCTTTATGAGACTTGAATCCCTACTTCCTTCTATGAATGCCCTTCTTTTACTTTTATGTTGATTCTCCACCGTCTATCTTTATGCACCTACTTTGAGAGCACAGTGGCCATTCTTAGTTCTATGTGCATTGTCCCAAGACTTGTTCATTGATGCATAGCTTTGATATTGTCAACACTCGGATTTTTAATCCCAGATGCTTGTGATGCCATACATCGCAATCCCATGATTACCATTTTTGCGAGACATAACAGATTGGATATCACAGTACATCATCCATTACAAACCATAATATGGTCTTACACAAATAAAGGATCTCATGATCCAGTCTTAGTACAAACGAGTAGCAGAATAAATAGCGTAGCGGTGGGCTCCATCTTCAGTGTCACAGGCAATGCTGACGAAGGGAGATGATCCTAGTTGTCGTAGCTGTCCTGCTGTCCTCCTTCAGGGTAGTCCTCCTCATAGTCTGGCCACGGGAATAGCTAGGGACAAAGCCATGAGTACTCTTTAAGTACTCACAAACTATCACTAACAATTAAGGTAGTTCTAGTAGGAATGCTAAACTCTAAGTTTATTTGTAAAGTTTAGTTTGAAACCTAAGATGAGTTCAGAAACAAAGAAGATAAAATAAAGTTCTAAATCAACTAAGTGGGAACTTAGCTATCATAGTCACAACTCTGTTGTGGTCAAGTCATGTCACAATTCATTTCATAAGTCATTTTGAAAACATCTGACAATGGAACAGTATGGCCACTCCAACTGTCCATAACCACGGACGCGACTATTCGAATAGTTTGACACTCTGCAAAGGTGGTACACTTTCACCACAAAATTCAATACAGCTGTCAAGGATAACCCTGAATCATCATACTCAGTATGCAGATAATCAAATACAATCTTTCCTTTACACACCCTAGTATAAGAACCTCTCATGAGCTTGGCCTCCCAGCCATGGCCATCTGCTATCCTAGGAACTGCATAGGTGGACAACATTGAGAGGTAGCCTCAGCTCAAACCTCTCCTGCGAGGGAACTTATACTAATGCACATAAACTTCCGGCTAAGCCCTACCCAATTCAGGTATTGTGGTTGTACGGTAAAATTGGAATGGTATCGCATCCAAACCCAACCATCAGTTTTTTATAAAAAAGGGGCTAAGGCTCATGCCTCAACATTTTCATCATCATAAACCATTTGTGTTTCTCAACACATGTCAAAACATCTCAATAGAATGACTCATCATTCCAAGGTTTTCACAAGTCATTTTCACCAAGTATTCCCATCTAAAGTGATCAAGTATTTGGTTTAGCTCTAATCACTAAGTTAAGAGTGTTCACTAATGTGGGGTGCTAATATCAATCTCATGCCATAGAATGACATCTAATTCTAACTAGATAGGTCAAGTTTTATACTCTTTATGCTATCTATAAACCAAGTAAAGAACTTTGGTAAAGTAAAAGAAAGTAAAGCTTATAAATAAAACTTGGAGTAGGTATAAGTCAAAAGGGTATAACCAAAGCATGCCTAATGCATCTTGCGTAGGTTATCTTGCTTAATTCTAGCTTGCTAACAATACCTTGGCAATAATAGCTTGCCTTGGTTGGTGCAGTGGTTGAAATTCTCCTCTTCTTCTTCGGGGTAGAACTCCTCCTCCTCGTAGACTTGGTCGGTACTATCGTCTATAAATACATACGGAATACATAATCACCAAGCAATACTTAACTAGTCTATTTAGCACACTAAGGCACACATTTGATGATCTAGTATCATCAGAAACATCACAAGGTTTAATGAACTAGTTTCATTTACTTTATTTGAGAAAAGTAATTTCTACTCATTGAAATTAACTAAGATTTAATATTCTCCAATTAAAATATGGGATCATGTGGACACATGTCATCACCACATATTCTAATGCATGGGAATGTGATTTAAATGTTGGATCACATTTTAATAAGTTTAAGATTAATATTTATTGATTTAAAGTGACTAGAAATGCCTATATAGCATTATTCTGGGTACTAGTCCAAAGTCACTGCATGCAAACCTTAATATTATTACATATTCAGATAGGTATAATCAAATGTGATCTTTGAGAGGTGGAATCAATTCAAAAACTATTATGGTTGATTTTATACACATATTTGAATGTGAAAAAGCTTTTGTCTTGTTATTATTTTATAGATTATCTATAGCTCTAATTGATTTAAATCCAACGGGCTTGGATAGAGATTTAAATTATCTTTCCAACAAAATTGGAATCACTCAATTTGGTTCAGTAGATCTTTCTGAATTGATTTTTAAACTGCAGGATAGAAACTAGTTTACTTCTAAAAAGAAAAGGATTCATTTGAATCTGCTGGGTTACGCGGGAACACTAATGGGCCGGCCTGGTTTCACTCCGCGGCACTGAGGACAGCTGACAGGGGGGTCCCACATGTCAGTGGCTCTTTAAACGCGGAGTGGTACGGGGCAACATGGACCGTAGGATTAGAACTAAGATCTACGGATGGGGCTTATCGTCGACGACGGACCTGTCGCCGGCGAGGTGGAACCCTAGCAGCTTGGTGGGGGTGCAGTGGGGGCATACGAGGGCTCCAGCGAGGGCGGCGATGGGGGCGATCGAACGAGATGACAACGGCGGACTCAAGCAAGGTCGTGGCAGCTCTGGGGGTGGACGGAATCGACGGGGGCGTCTCCTACTCTACTGCGGCTAACTCCGGTGTAATTCTGGCGGCTGGCTACTCGAGCGGCTCCTGCGAGAGAGGGGAAATGATCAGTGGTGAGAGGGGAGTGTGGGAGTGTGGCAAATGAGGCTGGGGGTGGCCTCCTTATATAGGCTCGATGAGGGGACCAAGAGGGCGACAGCGAGCTCGTCGGTGACAACGGCACAGGGCTCTATCGGCATGGGCTGGGTAGGCGGACGGTGGGCAGTTCCCTGGCGGTCAGCTATGGCTTAATGGCGATGCTAGGGGCGGTGGCTAACGGTCAGGAGCGTCTCGCGCTCTGAGCGGTAGAGGCGATGCTCGACACGGCTCACGGCGCCTGTGGGTCGCGCGGCAGAATGGGGCATGTCTGGTAGGGTTCTAGGGTCAAGGCAGAGCGGCGCATGTGAGCTGTGGTCGAGGGGAGACGCGTGCTGCCTTGTCGGGCGTGACGCACTGGTGTGTTCTTGGCATGGCACAGAGGCGGAGAGCGTGGGCGAGGTGAGGTGGTCCAGGGGCTTGCTGGGCTTGAAGAGCGGATAGGGGGCGGTGGTGCTACCACGCCTACCTCCTAGACATGGCGAGAGAGAGGGGCGTGCTCCTATGGCTTGGGCACGGTCGGCCGGTGATCATGGCGTCGGGGTGGCACTACACTGTGGCTAGGGACTAGGGAGTGGCTGGTTTATGGCCTGGTTAGAACAAGGGGAGACAGAGGGAGTGAAATGGGGTTAATTACTCGACAATGCATTGATCACTAAATAGTGTTAGTTAGGCAGAAAATTTGTGCATGCCGCCTGTTCGACACAATGGCCACATGAAACAAACTTTTGAATTTTGAACTGAATTTTGGTGGAGTGGTTGGTCTTAAGCTTGAGCATCTCTGGTTGCTGGGATTTGTCAAGTTGAAGTCATTTGAGTGGTTTTTGGAAAAGTGGGATCTAGATACATACACTTGATTCCATTTTCAAATGTCGTTTAAAAGTAGAGTTGAATGTTTTTGTAAGATCACAAGGTGGGCCTTGGTACATCTTTACTTGTACTATCAAGGGGTGCAAATATCCATAATTGTTTCTGTTTGAATTTGAGTGCTAGGAACACCTAAAGTGATTTGGATCTTGATATATATTGGATTCAAATTTTGGGATGTTACAGATATTGCTTGTTTCAAACTATTTGTATCTAATCACTCTTATGAAATTTGAAGGTGTCCTATGCATTTATGTTTGCTACTCTATGAGGGACAAGCTGAATGCCACTATGCTATGTTTTCTTTATGTGAAACAAACAAACGTCTTGCAAAGCATTGTTATTCATGAATCTTTTGTTTATGCCTTTTCATGTTGCAACATAGTTGATTTGTCTTATTGCTAGAACTTTGTCTTTCATGTTATGATTGAAGTACTATGATCCCAACTATCAATGTTTTACAAATACTTTGATCAAGTTTATGATGGTGCATGTCACCTCAAAAATTATTCTTTCTTTTTATCACTTACCTACTCGAGGACGAGCAGGAGTTAAGCTTGGGGATGTTGATACGTTGCTAACGTATCCATATTTTTTCATGTTACATGCTTGGTTTTATCTACTTTCTTATGTTTTGTCCACACTTTGGAGTACTTTTCATATGATTTCTTGGACTAACCTATTAACAAGAGCCACAGTGCTAGCTGCCTGTTTTCTGCTGTTTTTGGTTCTAGGAAAGTCAGAAAATGAATATTCTCGGAATTGGACGGGACAAAAGCCAAAGTCAGTTTTTCACCGAGGGACACCTGGAGCCAGAATAGGAGACGGAGAGGGGCTAGGGCCCGACCACACCACCTAGCCGCACGGCCAGGCTTGACCTGCGCCAGGGGGTGGTCTAGCTGCCCTAGGCACCCCCTCGGCCTCTCCTTCCGCCTATAAGTTGCCTCCGATACAAAAACCCTAAGTACCCGATCAAAAATCCACGAAAGAGTCTGTAGCCGCCGTCATCTCCATTCCTAGATCGGGAGGGATCTGAAGCTCTTCCCGGCACCCTGCTGGAGAAGGGAATTCACCCTGGAGGCCTTCTTCATCATCATGCAAGCCTCCGGTGTGATGCGTGAGTAGTTCATCTCTGGACTACGGGTCCATGTAGTAGCTAGATGGCTGGTTCTCCTCCTTTGTGCTATCATGTTTACATCTTGTGATCTCCGTTCATGATCAAGATCATCTATTTGTAATTCATATATGTTGTGTTTGCAGGGATCCGATGGATATTGAGATGCTATTTCAGATTGATTATTGATTCTATCATGTCTTTGTTATTTGTGATCTTGCATGCTTTCCGTTGTTAGTGGCTATCTTGGCCAAGTAGATGCTACAACTCCAAGAGTTAGTATTTATGCTCGATAGTGGGTTCATGTATCTAGTAATCTGGGGAAGTGACAGAAATCTCTAAGGTACTAGATGTGTTGTTGCTCCTAGGGCGAAAACAACAATCCTTTGTTCATAGAACAATCGTATTGTTTACTTTACACGCAATTCGTAATGCAATTATCTGTTGCTTGCAACTTAATACTGGAGGGGGTTCGGATGATAACCTGAAGGTGGATTATTAGTCATAGATGCAGTTGGATGGCGGTCTATGTATAATGTTGTAATGCCCAATCAAATCTCAAAGGAGTCAAGATGAGTAGTATATGCTTGTATGCTTTCTCCATGTTTGTCAATTGCCCCGCTGTAATTTGTTCACCCAACATGTCAGCTATCTTAAGGAGGGCCACCTCTAGTGAACTATGGACCCCGGTCCTTTCTTTTACCATCAATCTACAACTGTTTACTGCTTTGTGTTTACTTTCTGCAAACTATTACTTTCTTCCACTCAGTATGTTTAATCCTTTGTTTTCAGCAAAACCGGGGAGATTGACAACCTCATCGCTAGTTGGGGACAGAGTTCTGTGGTTGTGTTGGGTAGGTCTCCACGTTGCTGCTGGCACCGGTAGTGCGCCCTGCCAAAGTTCAGCTAGCAACACCTTTGAGGTGTTTCCTTGCTCCTACTGGATTGATAACCTTGGTTTCATAACTGAGGGAAACTTACTGCTGTGCTCATCATACCTTCCTCTTGGGGTTCCCCAACGAGCTCGTTAGTACACGAGTCAGCAATCTCCCAATAAGTGCTTTTCTTTAACGCCTTTGAGCTAGGCATGCTAATTTCGATGATGCTCACATAAGAAGTATGAATTTAAGTAAAAGAGAGCATCAAGAAGAAAATATGGAACAAATTTACATAGCAATCAGAACATAGGGCAATTGCAGATAAATAAGATAAAGCATCCAAGTACTAGATAATCCTAGGCATGTGTTCCATATATAGTCATACGTGCTCGCAATGAGAACTTGCACAACATCTTTTGTCCTGCCAGCCCGTTTGCAGCGGGGCCTCAAGGGAACTACTGGCAATTAAGGTGCTCCTTTTAATAGAGCACCGGAGCAAAGCATTAACACTCCGTGAACACATGTGATCCTCACATCAAATCCATTCCCTCCGGTTATCCCGATTTCTGTCACTTCGGGGCCATTGGTTCCGGACAACAACGTGCGTATACAACTTGCAGATAAGACCATAAACAATACTCTCATAATGAATCAATAACATGTTCAGATCTGAAATCATGGCACTCGGGCCCTAGTGACAAGCATTAAGCACAACAAGTCGCAACAAAGTCATAAAGCACTAATAAAAGATACTAGGCACTATGCCCTAACAATCTGATGCCATTACATGAACGATCTCATCCAATCCCTACCATCCCCATTGCCTATAGCGGGGGATTACTCACTCATAGATGGGGGAAACATGGATGGTCGATGGAGAAGCGATGGTGATGATGGCGATGATCTCCTCCAATTCCCTGTCCTGACAGGGTGCCAGAACGGAGTTTCTTGTGCTGTTTTGTGGAATTTGGTGGTGGCGGCGGAGCGGAACTCCTTCTGGAAAAACGTTGACCCCCCTGAGTTTTTAGGTTAGAAGGCAACTTATAGGCGAAGAGGGAGACCGAGGGGGAGTCTGGGCGGCCAGACCACCCCCTGGCGCGGCTAGGCCCAGCCCGCGTGGCCAGGTGGTGTGGCTAGGCCCCAGCCCCGCTCCGTCTCATATTCTGGCTCCGGGAGTCTTCTGGTGAAATAGGATTTTTGGCTTTTATCCCGTCCAATTCCGAGAATATTCATTTTTTGACTTTCCTGGAACCAAAAACAGCAGAAAACAGGCAGCTGGCACTATGGCTCTTGTTAATAGGTTAGTCCAAGAAATCATATGAAAAGTACTCCAAAGTGTGGACAAAACACAAGAAAGTGGATAAAACCAAGCATGGAACATCAAAAATTATAGATACATTTGCAATATATCACCCATGCCTACCTTCTAATGAGAGTAACTCTTTATTCCTTACCTTATTTGATTGTCCCCCATGCTTACGAAAGGAGGATGAATGTTATGTTCATGTGGATTCTTCTGAAAAATTTATTATGGGTAAAACTTGTGATAATAATTATGCTCCCGTTATCTATGATAATCCTTTATTACTGCCTAACTTCGAAATGCATGGTACTAAAGAGCGTTGCTTAGAAAATGTTTATGATAAAGCTCTAGATGATGGTCCTATATTGGTTGATAATATTAATTGTACTAGTATTAAAAATAAGATTGGAGGGGTCTGGACCTTATCATGGGACTCCATACCTCTTGAGAATGATCAGTCACCTTGTTGTAAATTTGTTAAAAGTGGGTTTGAAGTTTTTAATCCCATTATTTTTGAGCTTGATAAAAATTATGTGTTTGTAGATCATGAAAAGCATGCTTTATGGGATAGCTATATTGTTGAGTTTATTCATGAGGCTACTGAAAATTATTATGAGAGAGAAAAATATGGTTGTAGAAGTTTTCATGGTACTAAAACACCTCTCTATATGCTGAAAGTTTTGAAGTTACTCTTGTTTTATCTTCCTATGCCTGTCACTTTGTTCTTTGTGAATTTATCTGCATACAAGATTCCTATGCATAGGAAGTGGGTTAGACTTAAATGTGTTTTGAAGTTTCTTCTTGATTCTCTCTTTTACTTCAATTCATATATCTTATGTGAGCATCCTCTCAAACTATCATGCCTAACTTAAAGGCGTTAAATAAAAGTACTTATTGGGTGATAACCCAAAAGTTTTAGTTGAGTCTTGGAAGTTATTTCTTCATTAATAACCTCTCATTATTATTTTTGTGTGGTTTTTGTGCCAAGAGTAACCTCCAATGAGAGAGAAGTAATGTTTGGGAAAGTTGTTGTCCCGAAATAGATTTTTGTGCTTCGCTGAAAACATTCGTGTAAAATCTCTGTATGTCGGTTTGAGCTTTAATTTTTTGTGCTTCTGCCCCAGGTTGTTATACAACTTTTGTTAGTTCAACACTTTTTGATTTGAGAAACAAAAGGTCTCGAAAAAATCGGTTTCTATCTGCTGGTCTATTTTGACAGATTTCTGCCATTATTTGCATTTGCTTCTTGTTGATTCCTTTTTGGGTTCTCTTTTGGGTAATTGAGCTTTTTGAAGGAAGTGCTACAGTATCTTGTGTTTTAATGGAAGTTTTACTTGTGTTGGAACTGCCCAAAGACTTATTATCTTGAGTACACTAATATTGCTTATGAAGATTGTGTGAAGTTTTGTATGAAGGAAAAAATTTAGGTGTAAGGAAAGAATGATGTTGTTGGGTTCGTAGCATAGAAAACAAAAAATTTCCTACGATGCGAACTATACGCCAAGATCTATCTACTAGATACAAGCAACGGGTGGATATGCATCCGTAGAGAACTTACCCTCGAAGACAACAAAGCTTTGTTAATGAGTTGGAACTCGTGGATGATGTAGTCGTACACTTGCCGATCTCAAGATCGTGATGAAGTCCAACAGGTCTGGCTCAAGCACGTCCATCAGATCCAGCTCCAGCAAGTCCAGCACCGCAAAGCAGCGGTGCATCCGTGATCGCACACACGTCCGGTACCCCAACAACCTCCGTCCCTCGCTCCAACAAAGCAGCGGAAGCAACAACTCCTTTCCAGATAAAGCCACCGGGAACATGTATCTCGCTAATCCGAGACCATGGGGGAATAATACTAGAGGGGGAGAGAGATCCTTCACGAGGAGGTGTGAGGAAGAAGGGGTGTGAGGGGGGCCTTTTATAGGAGGAGGGGGTGCCCCTCCCCATGGCCGGCGCCCAAGAGGTGACCCCTCACCTCCTCATTCATGTGGTGGTAACTCCCTCCACATAAATTTGCCCCTTCACATTCTCTTTTAAAGTCCCCACTTTAAATGCATTAAATTTCTCCAAATTTAATGCTCTCTCATTTAATAAAACTCTTTTATTAATTTTATTCAGAATTTTATTAATTACTTTAATTAACAAACATTCACATAAAACCCCCTGCAACATTTCAATATTACATGCAGAACCAATTTCAGCAATTTCACCCGAAACAGTTTCGGTGTCTATTGAAATAATTCCAGCGCTTTCTTCAATCTTTATCTGAAACATATTTGCTCCAAATGGTGTCGGTATCCCTTAAGTGTGTCACCCTACGGTTCGCAAATAATGCAGACATGACCGAGACCCCTCTCAGATCAATAATCAGAAGAGGGACCTAGAGATCCATACTGACTCCTACACATTCAACGATGACTTCTGTGATCGTGAGAACCTTTAACACTAGTAACTAAATCCCGTTGTCTCATGATATATTACATGTCCGAGATTCGATCATCAGTATCTCAATACCTAGTTTGATCTCGTTGCCGACATGCACTCTTTTCTCGTTCCCGTGATATAACATTCTAGTGATCACATCACTTGCTTGCAAGCTATCTTAATGTGATATCACCGAGAGGGCCCAGAGTATATCTATCCATCATCGGGATGGAAAAATACCACTCTTGATCCATGAGCCTCAACATAACACCTTCGTAGTACTAAACCCACCTTTATAGTCACCCTGTTACGGTGTGACGTTTGATGTTATCAAGATACTCTTCCGCTGTTAGCAATTAACATGATCTCATGGTATAAGGACTAAGATTACTTCGTATGATGTTATAGCAATATAAACATAATGACTTTGATCGTAATGCTATACTTCGGATGAATGTTCATCACATCATTCCACCAATGTTGTGACCTCGTTATTAACAACATCCAATGTCCATGATCAGGAAACCTTGATCATCTTGTTAATCAACAAGCTAGTTTACATGAGAGGCAATACTACGAACTTTGTATTTTGTTTATTAAACACACACGTATTAATGTTTTCAATTAATACAATTGTAGCATGCAAAATAAACATTTATCATAAACATGGAATAAGATAATAACCACATTATTATTGCCTCTCGGGCATATTCCCTTCAGTCTCCCACTTGCACTAGAGTCAATAATCTAGTTTGTAAACTTGTATATACAACACCTAGGTGTTGAATATATGCGTTTTCTAGTGGTTAACATAATCTCCGGATCTGGCACTTTCAGGTCCGTGTGTATTTGCATGTCTTTGCGTCTCTACGCATCACTCATTCTCAAATGAGATGGCATTGTATAAATTTGGTCCTTTGGTGAGACCTTTAGTTTGTTCGGGTTAAAATATGTTGATATTATTGTCATACAATATATCTTCATAGTATTAGCCCACTTTGAACCACACCTAGTTTGATAACAAACTTCTTAACACAAATGCCCTCCTTTGCTGCTACTATAGTAATCATATACTTAGCCTTTTGTTGTAGTATCCGTCACAATGTTTCAACTTTGGAACTTATCCAAATCTATCATGGAACATCCTTTCCATTACATTGTGCCACCCATAGTCTAAATTGAGATAAATTTAATTTGTATCTTGTGACAAAACTAGTATCAATGTAACAGTTTACAATGAACTCCCTTTAACTATTTGTCACTTATACATGATATATTCTTAGTTCTTCCAAAGCTCATAAGAATATCTTTACTATTGTCCAATGATCATCTTATGAATCATTCTAGTATGTGCTCATAACATTTAGAGCATAGGACATTCTGGATATATACATATCATGGTATAATCGATCAAAATCTTCATGTGATTTTACTCACCAAGTGTTGAAACACTTGCATCTTGATACAATCCTTTCCATGCAGCAAGAACCTTTCTTGTTGTTTCCATATTGAACCCTTTCAATATCTCATATATGTATGTCTGGCACAACCATATTAGCGCCTCAATCTATCCATATAGATATTGAAGCCAAATATTCTGGGTTTCCCAAAGTCTTTCATCAAAATCTTATTTTAATGAAATTCTTAACTTGTGTCAATACAAGATACATCATTTCCAATCAACAATATGTTCTCTACATAATGTATTAGAAATATGTCTCAGAGCTCCCACTTAATTTCTTGCAAATGCAAGCATCTTCAACATCTCCGATGAATTTAAACTCTTTTAACATTTTCATCATGGTGAAGATTCCAACTCCGCTATGCTCACTTTAACTATTGAAGTTTGCATGCCCTTTTAGCACCCTTTGAATTAACAAAACCCTTCGAACCATGTCATGTACACGTCCTAGGTAACAATTCTATTAGAAGAACCTTGTTTTGTTTATTCAACTACCATATACCAAATTATATGTAGTGGAAGCTACATTAATCCGTCAAGACTAAATATCGCTATGAAAGATCAAATCTTGTCATAGTCAACTCCTTGAACATTGCCGTAAACTTCTTTCCGACATGTCGACTATTTCATAGATGTTAAACATCCATGTCTATTTCTTTATAGATCCAAACACGACCGATAGGCTTCACGCCTTTCTGGAGGGTCTTCCAAGTTCAGAAACTTGATTTCTCATGTATGGATACTATCACGGATTCTATGACTTCTAGTCATTTTATGGAGTCAGGGCCCATCAATGCTTCTTTGCATGTAGTCGGTTCATCATTGTCAAAACAATAATGACTTGCTTATCAAATCACACTATTTGATTCTTACCGACCCACATGGTTCAATAGGAACTCTAATCTCCGAGATCACAACCTTTGTAATCACGGGAGCCATGGGCATTGTGGCCTCCACCGGGACACTTTCCGGCGCTGCGCTACTTAGCACATATAGCTAAGGTTCAACAACCTTATCAAAGTTCTATTGTCCTCCCACTTAACTTTTTGCGAAAAATTCCTTCTCAAGAAACTTGACATTCCAAGTAACAAACTCTTTTGTCCTTGGTCTTATGGAGAAATTCCCAACAAATTCTTTGGGATAACCTACAAAGACGTGCTTATCCAACTTTGGTTGTAAACATTTTACTTATGCATAGCATACCAAAATTTAAGAAAAGACAATTCGGGTTTTATCCCAAACCATAACTTATATGGTGTCATTTCAACGGATCACGATGGTGCTCTTTTCGGTGTAAAAGCGGTAGTCTCTAAAGCTTCAATCCTTAAAACATAATGGCAGTTTTATAAATGACACCTTTGATCTTACCATGTCAAACATGGTTTGATTTCATTTCTCGAATATGCCATACTCCTATGGTTTATCGGGAAACACAAATCATGGAACAATTCCTCAAATCTTAGGTGTTTTTCCTAAACATGTAACTCAAATATCTTCCTTTATGATCGAATCATAAACTCTTTATTTTCTTGTTACAATGATTTTCCACTTCATCTTGAAAGTCTTTGAACAATTTTCAAATGTTTCATACTTCTTCCTTATTAAGTAAATATATAGATATATTCACTTAAATTTCTGGAGAAAGCATATGAAGCAAAAATATCCATCGCATATGGCTACATATAATGGACTATATACATCAATTTGTATAATATCCAATAAGTTAGTCATCCGTTTCTCTTTGGCCTATGGACGGAGTTTCAATTATCTCGAGGAAATTCTCACAAGCGTCAATTGATCAAAATCAAAGACTCCAAAAATCCATCAACATGGAGTTTCTTCATATTTTCTTTCCAATATAATTTAAATAGCGATGTCACTTCATAAGTGATCTTTCAATCATTTGTCTTGCGACATTTTAGCAATAGTGTTTATGGATGTGATCTCTCCAACTAGACTTGTAAAAGTTCATTCATCTTTTATGGAATACGGTAATTATTTGAACAACCATTGTTCTCGTAATACCGGAACAAAATAACAATTATTAAAACAAATCTTGAAGGCTAGGTTTGACGACAACGAAAAACACAATAACACTTTATTTGTTTTCGATGAACATCATCACTTATTCTTTTGCCAGTTACTTAGGCCGTTGCAGTTCATGAATTGTGTTGTTCTGTATGACACTTCACACCAACCAATTCGGTATCCAATACCGGTATCCAATACCTCAGAACCACATTGTTTAACAAGCAAGCAATACATCCATAACATGTATATCTTCTATATACCTAAGTTGGACATCTCCAACCTTTTCTTTTCTGCCAAATATTTTGTAGATTCTCTTTCAACAATTCCTTTTCTTTTAAAAGAATCTATCAACATCAATAGTGGTGTCATTCACATGACACATAGTACAAAGTGTCTATAGTCAAATACTAATACCTTTGGACTTGCACTTTGAAGTGGATCACCATCATCAAATGTTTGGTGTTCTTTCAAAAATCCTTTAGTAATCTATTAGTGTAGTAAACATTTTACTTACATCTTCTATTCATCCTTATCATGACAACTTTCATGATCAAGATACTATAGCCTGTAAGGAAGAATCACGAGTATAATGTTAGTTCCCAAAACCTTTTTGGGAGATCCGGATGCTTAGCATCTCCATCCTTCACAAATTCTCATACAATATGAGAAAATGTATTTTGCTAAATTATACTCTATCATAATGCAACCATAAACATTGTTTCAGATATCACAATATCTTTCACACATGATGGTTTCTGAAACAATTTTCAGCTCCTATATAATCTTGATATTAAAACAACTTTTGAATATCAATAATCTTGGAGGCAAACATGATACTTTAGATACTAACATTGGAATTCTTACTCTTGATTTAATACTACATATTAAACTTCATGGACTAAATAGAGTTTGCTGAAAGTTTGCAATAGGACTTATAAACTTTAAATTGACATTCAAAACAATACGATACCAGTTCGTAAAGTAAATATCCAGAATTCTATAGTTCTATTATCTCAATTAAAACTAAGCATAAGGTAGTGAACAAATGCCAATGACTACAACAAATTATGCAAATTCACTTCGATTTAGTTTATGACAAATTGAGTTCCACTAATCGAAATTAGAAATGAACTCCCACTCAAAAACGACATCCCTCGTACCTTTTTGGTGATTACATGAACCAAATCCACTACACCAAGTCCGATCATCACGTGAGTCGGTGTAGCTTCAAAGGCGAGCATCAATATGGGCATCACATCAACTATATGACTCATGCTTAACCTTTCGGTCCGTGTTCTGAGGCCATGTCTGTACATGCTAGGTTCGCCAAGTAAGAACCTTGGTACTCGCGTATGTAAAACTGTCTTACACCCGTTGTATGAAAGCGTGGAGTCGAGTACACCCGATCATCACGTGATGTCTCGAAACACGATCCATACAACGGTGAATACTTAAGGAAGAACACATTTTTATCTTGATATTTAAATGATGGATGATCTTATAATGCTACTAAAACGCCAAACTAGCAATATATGATGCAAACATCTAATGTGTAAAGTGAGATGATATGGTCCATGCATTTGATCTCTATCATACGCATCATGGTATGATCTCTATCATTCCTTTGTTTGTAAGGCCAAGGTCTATGGAACTTACATGTTAGGTGTGTTGTAAGAGTATCTATCATACATCTACTTACAACATTACCATATCATGACACTAGCCCAGCAACGACCTAAACTAGATGCCTCTAATTTATCCATTGCAAATTTTACGTGGCTTAGGGCTTTCGGAGATGGAACCGGTCTTACCTACGAACATGGAATCACAACAAGGATAACCAAGTTATTAGCAACTTGTTGTAAATCAGATATTGACTATAGTAGGAGAGACAGACACCCACCAGCCACTTATGCAAAACTAGTTGCATGTCAGTCGTGGAACCGGTCTCATGTACGATGACATGTAAGGTTGGTCCGGGCCGCTTCATCCCACTATGCCACCAATATCCAAAATACATGAAAGAAGCTATAATATGATCATCATCGTCCACATATAAACATATGTGTACTACCCATGCAAAGCACCTACGCATAGATCAGGCTCTGATACCACCGATGGGGTTCGTAGCATAGAAAACAAAAAAATTCCTACGAGGGGAACTATACGCCAAGATCTATCTACTAGATACAAGCAATGGGTGGATATACATCCATAGAGAACTTACCCTCGAAGACAACAAAGCTTAGTTAACGAGTTGGAACTCGTGGATGATGTAGTCGTACACTTGCTGATCTCAAGATCGTGATGAAGTCCAGCAGGTCTGGCTCCAGCACGTCCATCAGATCCAGCTCCAGCAAGTCCAGCACCGCAAAGCAGCGATGCATCCGTGATCGCACACACATCCGGTACCCCGACAACCTCCGTCCCTCGCTCCAGCAAAGCAGCGGAAGCAGCAACTCCTTTCCAGATAAAGCCACTGGGAACATGTATCTCGCTAATCCGAGACCATGGGGGAATAATACTAAGGGGGAGAGAGATCCTTCACGAGGAGGTGTGAGGAAGAAGGTGTGTAAGGGGGGCCTTTTATAGGAGGAGGGGTGAGCCCTTCCCATGGCCGGAGCCCAAGGGGTGACCCCTCACCTCCTCATTCATGTGGTGGTAACTCCCTCCACATAAATTTGCCCCTTCACATTATCTTTTACAGTCCCCACTTTAAATGCATTAAATTTCTCCAAATTTAATGCTCTCTCATTTAATAAAACTCTTTTATTAATTTTATTCAGAATTTTATTAATTACTTTAATTAACAAACATTCACATAAAACCCCCTGCAACATTTCAATATTACATGCAGAACCAATTTCAGCAATTTCACCCGAAACAGTTTCGGTGTCTATGGAAATAATTCCAGCGCTTTCTTAAATCTTTATCTGAAATATATTGTTCCAAATGGTGTCAGTATCCCTTAAGTGTGCCACCCTACGGTTCGCAAATAATGCATACATGACCGAGACCCCTCTCAGATCAATAATCAGAAGCGGGACCTGGAGATCCATACTGACTCCTACACATTCAACGATGACTTCTGTGATCGTGAGAACCTTTAACGCTAGTAACTAAATCCCTTTGTCTCGCGATACATGTCCGAGATTCAATCATCGGTATCTCCATACCTAGTTTGATCTCGTTGCCGACATGCACTCTTTTCTCGTTCCCGTGATATAACATTCTAGTGATCACATCACTTGCTTGCAAGCTATCTTAATGTGATATCACTAAGAGGGCCCAAAGTATATCTATCTATCATCGAGATGGACAAATCCCACTCTTGATCCATGAGCCTCAACATAACACCTTCGTAGTACTGAACCCACATTTATAGTCACCCTGTTACGGTGTGACGTTTGATGTTACCAAGATACTCTTCCGGTGCTAGCGATTAACATGATCTCATGGTCTAAGGACTAAGATTACTTCGTATGATGTTATAGCAATATAAACATAATGACTTTGATTGTAATGCTATACTTCGGATGAATGTTCATCACATCATTCCACCAATGTTGTGACCTCGTTATTAACAACATCCAATGTCCATGATCAGGAAACCTTGATCATCTTGTTAATCAACAAGCTAGTTTATATAAGAGGCAATACTACAAACTTTGTATTTTGTTTATTAAACACACACCTATTAACGTTTCCAATTAATACAATTATAGCATGCAAAATAAACATTTATCATAAACATGGAATAAGATAATAACCACATTATTATTGCCTCTCGGGCATATTCCCTTCAGATGTAATGAGATGAAGAGTAGACTAAAGCTCAAGCTTGGGGATGCCACTCGTGTCACCCCAAGAAATATCCAAGATGTACAAGCATCAAAGCTTGGGGATGCCCAAGGCATCCCCTTCTTCATCAATAAAAATCTCAGGTTTCTTCCAAACACTTCATTTTTATTGTTTCATGCACAGTTGTGTTGTTCTTGGAGCATCTTCATTTTCGTTTCCTTGGTTTGCTTAGTTTTCATGAATAAATTGGTTGTACCCCTCATTCATACATTAGTTTTCAAATAAGATTGGTTTGGATTGGAAAAGAGTAGGAAAAGTTCATGCTTAAGTGGTAAAAAGAGCTTGTTTTTGACTGTGGCCTATGCTTTGTCATGTCATGTTGGATATTGTTTTCGCTTTATGCTTAGTGATTTTTGCTGTAGCATGACATGTTATAAAAAATTGAGATTGCTTAATGTGCCTTGAATGAATCATGCGTTGTTTTAGCATATTAAAGCATAGTATTGTGGTATTCTCCTTTGATGCTTTATTTGGGTTGACTTGGCACATGCTCACACCATGTTATGACTATCCCAAGTCACCATAGCCTCTATGAACCTTTAGTTTTCAACTTGTAATATCACTTTATGCTTTAATTAATGATGTTTTGTCGCTTTGCATGATTATGGCCATTATTGCTCTCTTAGTTTGTCGCTCCTAGTCTTTTGCTAGCCTCCATAATAAAGTTTGAGTTCCACTCATGCATCCAACTCCAAATAAAACCAAGTTATTCCAAAGAGTCCACCATACCTACCTATTAGGATTCTCTATTCCAAGTTTATTCATGTTTTATCTACCTTTTGAATTAAACTTGTTATGAGAAAACTAGTGATTAAAGCTCTCACGAACTTGATGGCACACTTTACTTTCTTGCACTTAATAATCTTGAACCATTGTGTCCATCTTTGTTGCGTATATGCTTGCACTTTATAAGTTGAAGTTAGCATAACCATGTATCATGGGGAACGCTTTCAACATTGCACTTTTTATTTCGTTGATATCATGATTCTTTTGCTTATGGATCCCGGTGGTGTGAAATAAAAGGGGAACTTGTAAGATCATGGAGGTTGTATGTGTGTTAGAGAAATGCCTGGGCCGTAGCCTAATCCATGCCTAGTCATGGTGGAAACTTGCAGCATAACCACAATGAGCACTCAATGAAGCATCCTCAATAAAAAACCTATGCAAATAGCAAATAAAAAGATCGCTGATATGCTCATTGTCTGCTTGCCTTGTCATTTTGATTATGGGATAGCTCCTGTATCATGTAGAAGGGGTACCTCGTTGGCGGTTCTCTATGATACATATGTACTTACAATGATAAGAGCTTACTTGTGACTGAAGTTGAGTAGCATGAGGATCGGTCTTCGTAAGTAAGGGGCATGAGACTTCGATTTATAACTTGTCAAGCATATCCTCTTAGTTGTGTCACTTTAACCTTAACCATTTAAAGATGCTTATGATAGGGGCAATGAGAGCTGAAAGCTAATAAGTACCATAATTTTTGGAAGCTCTTTATGAGACTTGAATCCCTTCTTCCTTCTATGAAGGCCTTTCTTTTACTTTTATGTTGAGTCTCCATCTTCTATCTTTATGCACCTATTGAGAGAGCTTAGTGGCCATTCGTAGTTTAATGTGCATTGTCCCAAGACTTGTTTATTGATGCATAACTTTGATATTTCTTATTCTTAAACTATTTGTATCTAGTCACCCTTATGAACTTTGAAGGTGTCCTATGAATTTATGTTTTGCTACTCTATGAGGGACAAGCTGAATACCATTCTCATTATGTTTTCTTTATGTGAAAAAAACAAACATCTTGCAAAGCATTGTTATTCATGAATCTTTTGTTTGTGCCTTTTAATGTTACAACATAGTTGCTATGTCTTATTGTTAGCACTATATCGTTCATGCTATGTTGAAGTACTATGATCCTAGCTATCAATGTTTTAAAAATAAGTAGATCTAGTTTATGATGGTGCATGTCACCTCAAAAATTATTATTTCTTTTTATCACTTACCTACTCGATGACGAGCAGGAGTTAAGCTTGGGGATGTTGATACGTTGCAAATGTATCTATAATTTTTGATGTTCCATGCTTGTTTTATATCTACTTTCTTATGTTTTGTCCATACTTTGGAATATTTTTATACACTTTCTTGGACTAACCTATTAACAAGATGCCACTGTGCCAGCTGCCTGTTTTCTGCTGTTTTTGGTTTCAGGAAAGTCAGAAAATGAATATTCTCGGAATTGGACTAGACAAAAGCCAAAGTCAATATTTCACCGAGGGGGACATGGAGCCAGAAGACGAGACGGAGAGAGGCCAGAGGTCGGCCACATCACCTGGCCGCGCAGCCAGGCCTAGCCCGCGCTAGGGGTGGTGTGGCCGCCTAGGGCACCCCCTCGGCCTCCCCTTTTGCCTATAAGATGCCTCCGATACAGAAACCCTAAGTACACGATAAAAATTCCACGAAAGAGTCTGTAGCCACCGTCATCTCCATCCCTAGATCGGGAGGGATCTGAAGCTCTTCCCGGCACCCTACCAGAGGGGAGAATTCACCCTGGAGGCCTTCTTCATCACCATGCCTGCCTCCGGTGTGATGCATGAGTAGTTCATCCCTGTACTACGGATCCATGTAGTAGCTATATGGTTGGTTCTTCTCCTTTGTGCTACCATGTTTAGATCTTGTGAGCTCCGTTCATGATCAAGATCATCTACTTGTAATCTTACATGTTGTGTTTGCGAGGATCCGATGGATATTCAGATGCTATTTCAGATTGATTATTGGTTTTATCACGTCTTTGTTATTTGTGATCTTGCATGCTCTCCATTGTTAATAGCTATCTTGGCCGAGTAGATGCTACCAACTCCAAGAGGGAGTATTTATGCTCGATAGTGGGTTCATGCCTCTAGTAATCTGGGGAAGTGACAAAAACCTCTAAGGTACTAGATGTGCTGTTGCTACTAGGGAGAAAACAACAATCCTTTGTTCATAGAACAATCGTATTGTTTACTTTACACACAATGCTTAATGCAATTATCTGTTGCTTGCAAGTTAATACTGGAGGGGTTTCGGATGATAACCTAAAGGTGGATTATTAGTCATAGATGAAGTTGGATTACGGTCTTTGTATAATGTTGTAATGCCCAATCAAATCTCATAGGAGTCAAGATGATTAGTATGTGCATTTATGCTTTTTCGGTGCTTGTCAATTTCCCCACTATAATTTGTTCACACAACATGTCATCTATCTTAAGGAGAATCGCCACTAGTGAACTATGGACCCCGGTCCTTTATTTTACTATCAATCTACAATCTATTTACTGTTTTCTGTTTACTTTCTGCAAGCTATTACCATCTTCCACACAATACGTTTAATCCTTTGTTTTCAGGAAAACCGGTGAGATTGACAACCTCACTGTAAGTTGGGGTCAAAGTTCTGTGGTTGTGTTGTGCAGGATTCCAAGTTGGAAACAACACCTTGGAGGTGTTTGCTTGATCCTACTGGTTCGATAACCTTGGTTTCATAACTGAGGGAAAACTTGCTGCTGTGCTCATCATACCTTCCTCTTGGGGTTCCCCAACGAGCTCGGTCATCAGAGAACTAGTCCCTCCTCATCATGGGAGTCAGCAACGACGATGGATCCGGGGGCACTTCCCTGTCCCGGCAGGGTGCCGGAACAGAGACTTCTGTCCCCCGAATCTCCTCTTCGGTGGCGGCGGTGCTGCGGAAGTTTTCATGGAAATCTGATCTTTTTTCTAGGGTTTTCGTCCCGGGAGGCTTTTATAGGCAAAGAGGCAAGGTCGATGGTTGCCCGAGGGGCCCACCCCACCCCCTGGCACGGCCTGGGCTGGCCGGCGCCACTAGGTGGTGTGGCCACCTCGTGGCCCCTCTCCGTCTCGTCTTCTGGCTCCGTGAGTCTTCTGGTAAAATATTGACTTTGGCTTTTTTCCGGTCCAATTCCGAGAATATTTCTTTTCCAGCTTTTGTAAAACCAAAAACAGCAAAAAACATGAAACTGGCACTTTGGCATCTTGTTAATAGGTTAGTTCCACAAAATGTATAAAAATACCTCAAAGTATGAACAAAACATAAGAAAGTAGATACTAAACAAGCATGGAACATCAAAAATTATAGATACGTTTACGATGTATCAGGCCGCTCGGGAGACCATCAGCCGCCTCCAGATCTCCATCCACAACACCAAAGAGCCGCCAGAGGAATAGACTTAGATCTAATCTCTCCACCACCATAGCCATATTCCACTACTTGTAATAGTAGATCTCTTCTTTGATTGGCGACATTGTAAGACTATTTGCTATCAATCTCATGATTTCCACTACAATGTTTATGATCTTTGATCTCATCTCTATGTGTGAGTAATTCTCCTTGGGCTAAGGGATTCGCCCTAGCCATGTAGTTTTTGTGCATGTTATTTATCATAAATGGGATCATGTATTAGTTTGTATGACATGATGATTACTGTATCCTCTCTTGCCTCAATCTAGGGACTTGCCAGGTACCCAAGACCCCAAGGATTGAGCCAGGTATAGGGAGTATGCGTAATGACTAATCTGCAAGTTGGGAACCCTAGTGACAGAAGGGGTAGTACGGCTGTATGTGCGGGATTTACTTGGGATTAACTGTGACGTCACTATGCATATCATTGGTTCTCTTTCTTCTATGGATGAGACTAGTAGTTATTGCTATAAGCGGTTGCGGAGGCAATAGCAATTATGGATGCACTGTCCACATATAATTTATCTTTCTCTAACAATTATATGCATACTTTATTTTTATCTTTTCTTCCCATCAGATGTTTTGCACAGCTACTGGTGAAACCGAACGCCCTAGGCCCTCTCTCTCCATCATCAGCAACAACAAAAAGACGCAAACTCTTGGTTCGGTAGAAACACAAAAGGAATTCTAAAACTCCCGAAGGTCCGTTAAAGTAACTTCACTATGCTTCTGCTTCCCGAGGATTCGATAAAGCTAGGTCTACTAGGGAAAAATAGCTATACTACATCTATAATCCGGATCGAATGTATCAACCCTTTTTCTAGCGCCGTTGCCGTGGAAGCAATAGCTACCCTGGTGAGGTTAGTAGGAACCTTGCTAGTTTTAATTCTTTTTTTTAATTTTGTTAGTATGCTTTCAGTATTTATTTGAAAATCCAAAAAAATAGTTAGTATTTAAATTCTTGTTTTTATTATTATCATAAGTCTCTGTTTAAGAAAACCCCAAAACATAGGAAATATGGCTGAAAAGAAGCTTGGGGAGTTTGCAACTCCCAATAATGATTATTTGCGTACTCCTATTACTCAGCCAACAATTGACGCTGATGACTATGAAATTAAGCCCCATTATTTAAGTTTGGTTCAACATAATCAATTTGGAGGCTCTGTTGTTGAGGATGCAGGTATGCACTTGAATACTTTCAGTGAAATATGTGGCATGATGTACATAAAGGATGTTGACCCTGATGCGGTCAAATTGCGCTTATTTCCTTTCTCTCTTACAGGAAGAGCAAAAGAATGGTTGCTAGCTTTGCCTAAAAATACTATTACATCATGGGTGGGATGTACTTATTTATTTATGACTAAAGTTTTCCCACCAGCAAAGACTATGCAACTAAGATCTAATATTACTGGTTTTAGACAAGAAGAGGGTGAGCCACTAGCGCTTGCATGGGAGAGGATGAAAGAGTGCTTGAGAAACTGTCCCAACCATGGGATGGAAGATTAGTTAATCCTCCATTTATTTTATAATGCTCTTAATCCCGTGTCTAAGTTTATGCTTGATACTGGAGCTGGAGGAACATTTATGGGTAAACATATTACTGAAGCAAAGCAACTGCTAGACAATATGCAAGACAACCATGCCCAATGGCATGTGGAAAGATCAAACACGAAGAAGGTGAACTCTGTCTCACCAAAATAAAATGAAGAACTCAATGCTAAGATGGATGAGCTCATATTAGCCGTAAAAGGTAAGGAAACCTAGGTAAGAGCTATCCCAGAAACTAATATTAAAGAAGCAGACTTCATAGCTCGTAATGATTATAACCCTGCTTGGAACAAGAATTATATTCCTAATTTTCAAAAACACTATTCTAGTCGTGCAGGTAACTCTAATAATAATATGGGATCAAGTAACGATAGTCTCCAGGAAACACTTAAATCTTTCATAGACTCACAAAATGAGCAAAACAATATCCTTGTTAAAATAACGGAGAACCATGATGCTATGCTTGGTAAATTATATAACCAAGTTGTAAGTTTGATGAATGATTTGCAGGCCCTCCAAGAAAGAACAAGGATTGTTCAGGCACAACTAGGTAAGATAACCGAGATTCAACTCTAATTCTAGCTAAATTTGCAGGTAAAGCTGGGCCCAATCCCATTGAAGACCTCAAAATGATGAGAATCCAAAGGGAGGAGCCTAAAGAACTTGATTACAGTAACGCTCCCTCACCAAGTTACACCATTCAAGATCTTGTAAAAATGATCAACATCTAGATTCCGGCAAGTGAAGGAAATGATGAAGCCATGTATCAACACTTTGTTAATCAGGTAGTAATAAAGGTACGTGAGCTTGAAGAAGAATATAAGAAAATTGCTAAAAAATTACCTGTTAAGATTAATGGTATATTTGAGCCTACTATTAAGATTAAAATTGTGACCAATGAGATAGTTGTACTTTGTGATCTAGGTGCAAGCGTTTCAACAATTCCAAAGAGTGTTTTTAATAAGTTAAATCTTGGCTCTTTTGAAATCACCGAGTTAAAACTACATCTTATAGATTCCACCTACAAACAAGATGTAGGAATTAACGAGAATACTTTAGTATACATTAAAGGTTGTCCTGCTCTTATTGATTTTGTTATTGTTGACATGCCTAAAGATGCTACTGCTCCTATTATATTAGGTCGTCCTTTCTTAAGAACTATTAAGGCCTTGATTAATCTACATGAAGGGAACGTGAAGCTTCAATTGCCTTCACGTGATCCTTTTGTTATTCATTTTCCCAAGAAGAAGAAAGCCAAGCATGATGAAAAGGAGGCCATCACTTTGAAGGACAACTATTTTGGAGTGGGTGTTCCACTCATCTGGCCTAAGTGAGCACCATCAAGGTCAAGCTATTGACCATAAAAGAGTGCTCCATGGGAGGCAACCCATGTGAAATAAAGGTTTGAGTAAAGTTTTTATGTTTTGGTTTAAGTTTATGTTTAATAAAGAGTGCTAGAAAACTCCAGTTGAGGAGAAGAAGTTCGGTAGTACTAAAAATCCTGATATATACATGTTGTTGTTGGTCGACAATTTTAACTGTCAACTATCTGTAAAAAACAAGGTATTTCTATAAGTTTCATAATAAGAAGTAATTCTCAAAGAAACGGATTTTTTTATGGCTATAGAGAGTTTAACGACCAACTATACAACAGGAACAAAAATTCTGGCCATATAGTTCTGGCCGTATAGATACTTTTGCCATCAAAAAAATTTCTTTCAAAAGTACTGATGGTTTAATGACCAACTATACGGCATGAATAAAAATTCCGGCCGTATAGCTCCGATCGTATAGATATCGATGCTTTCGTACAATATCTTTCCTAGGTACAAACGGCTTGACGACTAACTATACGGCGAGAATTGTTGGGTCCGCATCATAGAAAACAAAAAATTTCCTACGGTGTGAACTACACGCCAAGATCTATCTACTAGGTACAAAGCAACGGGTGGACATACATCCAACAAGAACTTACCCTCGAAGACAATGAGTTTTGTTAATGAGTAGGAACTCGTGTTTGATGTAGTCGTACACTTGCCAATCTCAAGATCGTGAGGAAGTCCGAGCGCGGCAACTCAGCAGCGCATCCGCACTCGCACACACGTTCAAGCCACCAGACAACCTCCACCTCCTCGCTCCAGTGATCTAGCGGAAGCAGCAACTCCCTCCAGACGAAATGCCACCGGGAACATGTATCTCGCTAATCCAAGACCATGGGGGAATAATTCTAGAGGGGGAGAGAGATCCTTCACAAGGAGGTGTCATCGGATTGAGGACAAGTACGCCATGAGGGGGTCCTCGAGGCGTGCAGAAGAGAAGGGTGTGAGACGTACGGTATTCTGGGACGGTGAGCACACAAGTTTACCCAGGTTCAAATCCACCGGCTTTGGACGGATCCTACCCCTGCTAGCAATCTAGTAGTACGGCAGAGCCGGAATATGGGTTACAAGGGTTTCGCCTGTGCGAGTTGGGATTGTAGACTATTGAGGTGCCCTAAAGGCTCTCCCTAGGACGGCTTATATAGATATCCGGCCTAGGGTTTACAGGAGATATCAATCCGGCTACGACTAAGAGTTGGTTACAAAGTATATCTTGAACTACAAATAACATTATGGGCCTAAGTTGGTAAGTCTTCTGGGCCTTCCCGTAGCCGGATTGGACTCCGTCTTTCTCCCTGACTGGGCCGCTTGTGAAGCAAAGCTCTAACCCAAAGTGGGCCACCCTGGTCAGTGAGGAACTGTGAGGATACCCGGAAAGTATATCCCCAACAACAGCCCCCAGAGGACTCCAAGATCCAAAGTCAGATTTTATCATCGTCTAGCTTGATCTTCGGCTTGCAGAATCTTGAAGGGTTCCTGAAACTTCACAACAAAAAATACGATCCGGGTATTAAAAATAAGTCGGACCTATCAACAGGTTACTCGGATTTTCCAGTTTGATTTCAAACTAAGCCGGAACTTGGTTTCTAACGCCACCTGACACAAGTCATGGTCAAGTCATGTCATCTGACAAGCGTGCCGTCAGCACGACCGTTGGTGGGTCCGTGGCTTGCGGAACCGAGGCGCCGTTTCAATGCGTGCGTGAAGATCGAGGAGACGCAATCATCGCATGGGTCCTTCCCAGTTCTTTCCACGACGCGTGGCGGTTACACTGTAGCGTTTGCACGAATCTTGGCGCAGTTAGGTGGATATAAGGGGTTTGGATTTCTCCTTCTCCTTTCCACCAGTTCCTTGCCGTTTCCTTTCCTCCCAATCCTCTTGCGCACACAGAGCCTCCTCGTCCTTCCTCCACAAAACTCCCAGCGCCGCCCCTTTTAGGTCAATCTCTTGCCGGAGAAATGGCTTCATCTTCTTCCTCTGGCTTGGCGGCAACGGCGGCGGCGACGACGGCGGAAGCAGCAGCGGAGAAAGTGAGCTTCCGGGGAATCTGGATCCCCTGCGCTCTCAATGATGAGGGCCTCAAGAACGTGGAGAAGGAGGGGCTTCTCGTCGCCGGCGACTGGCGGAGCGGCTCCGGAGAGACCGTCCCCAACCCGCGCGACGGCGAGCGGGTCCACTTCGGCACCCACCTCGATAGAGGTCTATCTTTTCCTCCCTCGAAGTTCTTCTCCGAGGTGATAGATCATTTCGGAGTTCCACTCCATAATCTTCCTCCCAACTCTCTTTTAGAGATGAGTGCGTATGCTTCGCTTTGAGAGGGCTTTCTCGGCATTAGGCCGAGTTTGACTCTCTTCCGGTATTATTTCCATGTCCGGAGAAATTCCATCACTGCCCGTGTTCCTTACATCACCGGCACTATCAGCTTTTCACTTAGACGAGACCAGGCTTATCCCAAAATTTTAGCTAGTGACTCGGTCAAACAATGGCCAGCCACATTTTTCTATCATAGGGATATTTTGGCTCCCGGCAAATCTACTGCTTTGCCAACTTTTGTCGACGGAGCCGCTACGGCCCAGCCTTCCTGGGACGAGGCTGCTCTGGCCTCACCGATGATCTGATCCTCGCAAAGAGGCGGATCGAATATTTGATCAAGCACAAGGCTCTAAAGTGATCCGACTTGGTCTAGTGCTGGGTTTCTCGTCGGATCCCGCCCCTTTAGTACCACGGGGATCGACTGATGCACTCCATCATGTCATCCAAAAAAGACTCCCTCTGCATCAACCCCAAAGCATACACCACTCAAGGCTACATAAGCCAAATCAAGTGGCTGATCAAGGAGCGGATCGAGAGGAGAATTCTGGAGATTTCTCTGGACATAAACACGGCGGAACACCCCATAGTGCCGGTAAGTTTACATTAGTATTTATGTGTTTCAATCTTTGAGTTATATTGCAATACTAATATGTTTTCTTGTTTTCAGCTTGCCAACCTCCCCGAGTCAGAGCTTGCTCCGCTCGAAGGATATCCTCCTGAGTTTTCTCAGGAGACAGAAGTGGTCCCATTGATGGACCTTGCGCTCAAGAATCGCAAAGCTCCGACAGTGGCCATTGGCACAAAGGAGGTGCCTGTTGTGAAGAGGTAATTTTCAGTCACAATTTCTGCCTTTGTACCTTTCTCGAATTTCTTTCTGAGATGTAATGTTTCTAACTTTACTTCATTCTCAGAGCAAAGCCTCTCATCAAGGGCAAGGGGAAAGGGATTCCTTCGAAGCCCCTATGACAGACGAAGCTCACCATAGCTTCCCCTGCCATAGCTCCTCCGACTCCTGCCCCTCAACCTTCTGCAACTCCGGCGATCATTCCTTCTCTGGTGGTTGCAGAAGATCCGGCTCCTTCAACGGAGCAAGCGATCCTTGGGTCGCAAACTGATGTTACGATGGGTGTGTCAGATCAAGATAAGGGTGAACCCTCTTCGGGTAATAATCCCTTGGCTGAAACCTTCGCCGAAAACCTCATCAGCAATCCGGGACTTGCCACGTTTGGCCTGTCTCGGAAATCTGCAGAAGAGATCCAGCGGCTAGCTAGGCAAGTCCTGGAGAAAAGCCACTTATCCCCCGAAGAAGAAGCGCAAGAAGCAGAGGACGTCAAGTTCTCTGACCTCCTCGCTCAAGTCCGCCTTCACGACGAGAGGATTAGGACTGGCGAGCTTCCAACAGCTCCAGTGATCCCTCTTACTCTTGCCGAGAAGGTGGCCGCTGAAGTAACGCGGGTTTAGATAAACTCACCCGCGAGCAATATGTAAGTCGGAATTCCAACTCTTGTTTTTCCATTATGTTATATCATATCCTGTAGCCCCCAAGCATGAAGTAGGATATATAATCCGGGTTTATGCTTCATTAGGATGCCAAAAAACGAACTAGTCTAGCCCCCAAGGCTCGTGCTGATATTTAGCAAAAAATATTAGCCAGAGTCTTAAGTAGCTTTCTGACTTTGGGTATTCTGACTTACAGAAAGTATGTTCCTATAACCAGGAATTACTGACCAATGTCTGCGATAAGCGGAGAGAGATCAAAGCTCTTCGGCTTAAAAATGCTGAACTTAAAGTTGCCAAGGATGAGGCCGAAGGTAAACATTCTGAGACTCAAACCTTGTCTTTGTTATTTTCAATGTCGAATTTTTCTGAACTGTTGTTTTTTTGACTTACAGCGCTGGTGAAATAATCCTGCGCCATGATCGAAGAGGCCGAGAATCTCAAGACCTTGGTGGTGGAAAACAAGGAGCTTCGCCAAGAGCTGGACCAGCTCAAGGCAAATCATGAAAAGAGCATTGCTCAAATCCTTGAATCCTCCTCCATGGCCACTAATGAGCATGATCACAAGATCGCTGCTCAAGATAAAACAATCTCGGACCTTAAGAATGAGCTTAGCAGAGACAGGGACCTTTCCTAGGCGCTCCGGGACAAACTCCAGAGTCTCCGAGAGGAGAAGACCAAAATTGACGACGTCATTTTCGGTACGTTCCATCTGTCTGACTTATCTTTTTCTTCGACTTTCTTCAATGTCGGATATTTCTTAAAGTAGCCAAGGATGAAGCCGAAGGTAAACATTCCGAGATTCAAACCTTGTCTTTTGCTTTTTCAATGTTGATTTTTTCCTGAACTTCTGTTCTTTTTGACTTACAGCGCTGGTGAAGCAATCCATCGCTATGATTGAAGAGGCCGAGAACCTCAAGACCCTGGTGGTGGAGAACAAGGGACTTCACCAAGAGCTGGATAAGCTCAAGGCGGATCATGAAAGGAGCATAGCTCAAGTCCTGGAATCCTCCTCCATGGCCACTGAAGAGCGTGATCGCAAGATTGCTGATCAAGATAAAATTATCTCGGACCTCAAGAATGAGCTTGGCAGAGAGAAGGACATCTCCCAGGCGCTCCGGGCTGAACTCCAGAGTCTCCGGGAGGAGAAGACCAAGATTGACGACGTCATTCTCGGTACGTTCCATCTGTCTGACTTATCTTTTTCTTCGACTTCTATCAATGTCAGATTTTTCTTAACTTGTTTTGTGTATAGGTCCTCTAAACTTGACGGACTCTTCCTCCTCCGAGCCCCGCACCCACCGGCTTACCCAAGTCGGTGACCTACTTCATGACTTCCGCCAGTCCCTTGAGGACATTGGCGAAGCTCTCAAGATTCCGGACATGCCAAAAATGTCGGATTTTCAGGTGCGGGACAAGGCCAAGGAGATGCCGCAGCTTGTTTGGGACTGGAATAGGTCCTACGTGCGGACTGCTGCGCAGAACGCTCTCACCATGGTCTGAGCCACCATGGAAACATGGAGATATGGAAAGTGACCAGAGAGTACTGCAAGGTAGACGAAGACGACCAGGAGCAGGACCTTCAAGCTATCATGCACTCCTGCGCCGGATACGGGTGCCACCTGGCTGATCTGACCAGCTACGATATCCCCTTCTTCACCCGCATAGCTACTCCACCTCCTCCTCTAGAAGAAAATGAAGAAATTTCTGACGATGAACACACCACATCAGATGCAGACATCTCGGAACGATATCAAGGCGAAGTAACCAGCGAGCCGGCAGCTCCTTCATCTCCTCCTGCATCATAGACCAGAAACTTATGTATTATTCCGGAAAAAACATGATACGTTTGTAAATATTAAGTACTATTTATTTTTCTAGTGCTAAGCTTGTGATCTATTCAGCACTTTTGGCTTTGATTTTTTTTGTGTGCCTAAAATATTTTCATAAGCACTTGAATTTTTTCATCTCTACTTATCGTTTATCTGGCTTTCCGCCTCGTCCCTTTCGTGAGCCAGCTAAACCTTTAGCCGGAAACTTTGCCGAGCAACGGAGCTCACTTGCTAAACTAGTTTAAACTTGGAAACAAAGCCGGCTTCCAGTACCAACAATTCACTACTCGGAAAATACCTGCATTCAGCAATCAGACAAATGTGCAAAGTAAAGACTAGAAATTTTAGAGTTATACCCGAAGGTAGCAATTTTAGAATCGGAAATCTAAACCAGAACGAACATGAGCATAAAGTACTTTCAAGCATTCTGGGATTTTTGACTATGACATGATCATTTGGAAATAGGATGGTAAAAACTTCTCAGAAAAAACTTGAGGCAACCAAAACTTTTATTTCTCAAAGAACATGTACATATGTATGATTACAAAGAAGGATAAACTAAGAATAAAAGGGATGTAGCTGAGCAATATTCCACGGTCTATCTAACTCATCCGGATTTGTACTGCCCCTAGCTCTCTTTCTCTTCTTACTGCAGGTCTTTTTTCACTGGCCTCATGTCAGTTAAGTAGTACGATCCATTGTGCAATACTCGACTAACTAAAAAGGGCCCTTCCCATACTGGGGAAAGTTTGTGCTTTCTTTGTTGCACAAGCCGGAGAACCAAATCACCTTTATTGAAAGATCTATTTCGGACTCTCTTGCTATGATACTTGCGTAACTTCTGCTGATAGGCTGTAGATCTCATTTCAGCAACGACGCGAACTTCTTCGACTAAGTCGAGATCATTTTGTCGAGAAATCTCGGCATCCTCTTCGATATACGCGGCCACTCTAGGAGAAGTATGAATTAAATCACTAGGAAGAACTGCTTCTGTGCCATAGACCAAGAAGAAATGTGTGTATCCTGTTGACCTGTTCGGAGTTGTTCGTAAACTCCAAATTACAGAGGGTAATTCCTCTACCCAAACCCCCGTAGCACGTCGTAGTGGTGCTTCGAGTCTCGGTTTCAGGCCTTGTAAGATTAAACCATTTTCCCTTTCGACTTGTCCGTTAGCCTGTGGATGTGCAACTGACGCAATGTCAAGCCGGATATTTTGCTCATCGCAGAATTCAGCCAGTTCTCCCATAGAAAAGTTACTCCCGTTGTCCGTGATAATGCTATGCGGATAACCATACCGGATTATAACATCCTCGACAAATCTTTTGGCTGTTGCTCTATCACAACTAGTGACAGGTTTAGCCTCAAACCATTTTGTGAATTTATCCACCATCACTAAGAGGTGAGTAAATCCACTTGGAGCTCGTTTAAATGGTCCTACCATATCAAGCCCCCAGACCGCAAAGGGCAATGTTATAGGTATTGTTCGCAGCTTATCAGCCGGAACATGAGCTTGCTTGGCGTACTTTTGGCAGCCTTTGCATGTCTTGACTAATCGTTCGGCATCTACCTGAGCTGTAAGCTAGAAAAATCCGTGTCTAAAAGCTTTTGCCACTAAATATTTGGCTACAGCGTGGTGACCACACTCGCCTTTGTGGATTTCCCTTAAGATTTCCGCTCCTTCTTCCGGAGATACACAGCGCTGAAAAACCCCAGAAACACTCCGTTTATGGAGCCCACCTTTAACCATAGTATAGGCTTTTGCTCGTCGGATAATCTGCCGGCTTAGCACCTCGTCTTCGGGTAATTTGCCATCTACCAAATAATCGAGGTAGGGTTGAGTCTAGCTGGGAATTATAGCCAGAACTGCTATCAAAGGTGAGTCGGATTTGGTCGGATATTCCTCTTCTACTCCTTTATTGAGGGAACTTTGAGGTGCTCTAAAAAAGCGCCATCCGGGACTTCTTTCCACGCAGAGCCTATCTGAGATAGTGCGTCTGCTTCCTTATTTTCTGCCCAAGGGATGTGTTGAACTTCAAACCCTTCGAATGATTTAGATAGATCATCCATGACAACTTTATATGCTGCCATGTGTTTATTTGCATTACAAATATCCAACACTTGTTGAGCAACAAGATCCGAATCTCCATAACACATCAAACGTCGGATGCCAATATCCTTAGCAATCTGGATTACATGCAACAGTGCTTCATCCTCGGCAATGTTGTTTGTCGCTATGAAGTGGATCTGCAACACGTACAAAAGTTTATCTGCTTGGGGTGATTTGAGCACCACGCCAGCCCCCGAGCCCCCTCGAGCCTTAGACCCATCGAAAAAGAGGGTCCAATATTCTGACTCAGGGAGGATCATGTTCTCCTTCGTCTCTGTCCAGTCAGCGACAAAGTCAGCAAGGATCTGGGATTTGATTGCTGTCCAAGGTTTATACTCAATATCGAAAGATGAAAGCTCTATTCCCCATTTGGCGACGCGTCCTGTGGCGTCACTATTGTTGATTATGTCTCTCATGGGAGCTTTGCTCACCACGGTAATTGGCTGCTCCTGAAAATAATGTCGTAGCTTACGAGATGCTAGAAAAACACCGTAAGCCAACTTTTGATAATGCGGATACCGCTGTTTGGACTCTGCCAGGACCTCGCTAACAAAGTAAGTCGGACGCTGCACTAGGTGTTACTGATTTTCCTCTGGTCTCTCCACCACCATGACGATACTGACAACCTTATTTGTCGTGGCAATGTAAAGCAACATCGGTTCCCGAGGCTCCGGTGCTGCAAGGATAGGAGCAGATGAGAGTACTCTTTTCAGATCTTGTAGTGCAGCTTAGGCTTCATCTGTCCAGACAAAATCCTTGGTATTTTTCAGGAGTTTATATAATGGTGCGGCTCTTTCACCAAGCCGGCTTACAAATCGACTGACCGCAGCAATGCAGCAAGTTAATCTTTGTACGTCCTTCAGGCGAGTTGGCCTGGAAATATTGAGTATAGCCTTTATTTTGTCTCGGTTCACCTCTATGCCTCTTTGAGACACGATGAAACCTAACAATTTCCGGCTCGTATTCCAAAGAAGCATTTCTTCGGGTTAAGCATGATGTTTTATTTTCGTAGATTGGCGAACGTCTCCTCCAGGTCGGAAATCAGCGTTTCCTTCTTTTTGGACATCACCGCGATATCATCCACGTATGCATGCATATTGCGTCCGAGTTGGTCATGGAGGCAATGCTCCATCGTGCGCTGGTACGTAGATCCTGCGTTCTTCAGCCCAAATGGCATCGTAACAAAATAGAAGGTTCCAAAAGGGGTTATGAATGAAGTTTTGACTTTGTTAGAATCCTTCATCTGGATTTGGTGATAACCGGAATATGCGTCGAGAAAATAGAGGAGTTCCGAGCCTGCCGTAGAATCGATGACTTGATCAATTCTAGGTAGAGCGAACGGATATTTTGGACAAGCCTTGTTCAAGGTAGTATAATCAACACACATCCTTAAATCAGTGGTGTCCTTTTTAGGGACCATTACAGGATTGGCCGACCACTTAGTGTGGATGACCTCTTCTATGAATCCGGCTAACTCGAGCCGTGCTAGTTCCTTAGCTATTGCCTTACGCTTTTCATCGCCAAACCATCGTAAGGACTGTTTGACGGGTTTAGCGTTTGGGTTTACATTTAGAGAGTGCTCGGCAAGTTCCCTAGGTACTCCGGTCTTGTCAGATGGCTGCCATGCGAAGATATCTTGATTTGCTTGGAGGAACTTGACGAGCGCGCTTTCCTATGCGCTACTTAGGCCTACGCCTATCTGGGTCACCTTGGAGGGGTCATCATCCTTCAACGGTGTCGTCTTCGTCTCCTCTGATGCCTTGAACTCCGGATTTGGCTTTGTCACCTCCTTCTTCGTTGCGGGCATCTCGGACGGATCTATGCTCTTCTTGATCTCTTGGTACTCCTGGGCATACAACACGGCTTCGGCAAAGGCTTCATTTCCATCCTCGCACTCTCGCGCTTTCTTCGGGTCTCCCCTGATGGTGATCACGCTGTTGGGACCTGGAATTTTCATCATATTGTAAATGTAACATGGACGAGCCATAAAAGCCCAGTAAGTCGGATGTCCGAATATAGCGTGGTATGCACTCTTGAACGGGACCACTTCGAAGGAAAGTGCCTCCGTCTGATAATTCTTTGGAGTTCCAAAGGTAACATCCAAAGTAATCTCTCCCAGGGAATTAGCTTGTCTTCCTGGGACAACTCCGAGAAAGATCACAGAGCTATGGTTCAGCTGTGTTTTCGAGATCTTCATCCGGCATAGCGTTTCGACATAGAGAATATTGATACTGCTACCACCGTCCATGAGGGTCTTGGAGAAACCCTAACCGTCAATAAGTGGGTTGATGATTAAGGCGTATTTTCCTCGCATGTGCAACTTAGGCGGATGATCAGCGCGGTCAAATGTGATTGCCACTTCCGACCAGTCCAGATATTGGGGGACAGCCGGAACTGTTGCATTGAGCTCGTGGAGAACTGCTTTCTTGACCTTTGCTGGTTGAGATCCGAGGAAGATGACGTAAGTGTCTTTTTTGGTGGGAAAAGTCTTCTTCCCTTCCGGCTTGGGATTTGAAGCATCAGCTTCCTCCATGTCGGAATCTTCCTTGGTCTCTTTGTCCTTTTCGGGATTTTTATTTCCCTTCTTCCGCTCAGCTTTGTAGCCCACGATATCATCTCTTTTGATGTCGTCATTAAAACGACACTCAGCGTTGGTGTGGGACGAGCCCCCATTGGTGTCTAGGTGATGCACACATGGGTTATTGGCAATGTCGGCCCAAGTGTAGGTTTTGCCTGGTTGCTTCTCTCCTCTACCTTGGACCCTTGATGTCCCACGGCCACGCCCGCGGCCTCCGCCACGTCCTCCTCGTCCTCCAGACCCGGAAACAGTAGTGACCACCACTCTTTCCGCATTAGGATTTTCTTCCGAGGTATTTTTGCGCTTCTGAGCTTGTTGCTTTGGTTGTCTTGCCGACTGAGGCATAGCTAGGACGTTAAGTAATCCCTCTGTGTCATCGTCAGCATCCGCATACTTGCTCGCTGTTTCTATCATCTCTCCTTGATCAGTGACCTTATCACACTTCAAGCGGTGACGTAGTAGACCAATTGGGAGTCCTGCGATGAAGGCTTCAATCGCGGTTTGATCGTTTACTCCTTCACAGGAGTTTTTGGTGTCGACCCATCGTCCGAGGTAATCCCAGCAAGTTTCTTCGGCTTTCTGGGTGCAACGCTGTAGGTCTCCAACCGTACAGGGCCTCCGATATGTGCCTTGGAAATTCCGAAAGAACGCACTTTGCATGTCATACCAGTTGTGGATGGTGTTCTCCGGAAGTTCATTGAGCCATGATCACGCCGTCTTCCGCAACATAAGTGGTAGATATCGGGTTGCGACTAGGCTGTTTCCGCCTTTGGCGATGCAGCAAGCTTGGAAAAAATCCTATAACCAGGTATCTGGCCGAGCAATGCCATCGTAGGCTTGGATGTGCCTTGAGATAGCAAATCCTTCCGGGAATCTTGTAGCTCTGACGCGTGGTCCAAAACACTTTGGGCCCACGTAGAAATCGTCGTTTTCGTAGCGCCGCGCCTCTATATTGGAGTTGATCATGTGTCTTGCGTCGTTCGGGGATAGAGATCCTCCTGAATGTCGGCTGTGGCTGCGGTGCCTTGGAGCCGGACTTCGGCTTCTGCCACCACCTCCCTCGACATGTCCGCCTTGCCCTCCTTGGGGGCCATTGTGATAATTGCCTGGTGGAGGGGGTAGGGTAGCTGAATTGTTTTCGGCTGATCGCCGGCCTCCGTCCGGAGCGTTATTATTCTGGTTCCGGGGAGGTTCTTGACTACGACGAGCCCCCTGCCGGCTTGTCCCAACATGGTTTCTATCGTTCATTCGTCCATCGTTCCCACCATGGTGAGGCTCAGCTGGACGGTTTTCATGTCTAGGAGGTGCCATTCTCTGACGATTCTCCTCCCGACGGTTCTCTTTATCTTCTCCCCTTCGATTGTTAGACTCTCGTTGGGGAGGGTTCCTCAGATTCAGTGCAGCGATGGCGTCTTTCTCGGCCGCTAGGGCGACATTGCTCCAGTTATGCATAGTTCTGCGATGCTATCCCGACGATCTGGTTCTTGAGTAATTATCTTCCCTGCGTTTGGGGTGATGATACTGCGCCCGAACGTAATGGGATCTTACGTCAGCCCAGGCCGGATCCGTGCGACATTGGTCAGAATCCAAAATCAGTTTTTGACTTCCGGACAGGGCGACCTTTTGCTGCTCCAGTCCCTTGTTGAGTAGCTTAATATCCAAACGGATTTCCTCTGGTCCTGAATTAGCCGATAAAATTTCTCGGGCTGCCACGGTATTCTGTACTAGGGTTGGGTATACCCAATCTCCCTTGTTGTCTTTCCGTGGCTTCCCCATCTCATCTCCAAAAAGGACAGCACGGACAAGTGGGAATTGGTCATCATTGGTGTGATGCTTCCGTGTCTTCTGATGCAACCGAGACATGTAGTCCTTAGTTGACATGCATTTCTTCTCCACCTCAATGTTTTTGGCTTCATCGAGGAGTTGTTGATGACGCGCTTCTAGGGCTTGCGCCCTTTCGTCCAGCTCATCCGCAGTAAGTTCTGCAGCTGTAGGGATAGGTGTGGTTAATGCGGCATCGATGAGTTTACACGCACCTTCGGTGATCACATGTCCATCCACCGATGCTTCTTTTTTTGGCTCTTCTGGGATAAGTGCTCCATCCGAGTCTTCCTCGTATTCTTCGGCGATCACCTCCTCTGTGGGAGGGTCTTTTTCCGTTGTCTTGTTCTTCTTCTTTGCCTTCTTGGCAGCGCCGGTAGCAAAGACGGCTTTGGGTCCGTTTCCTGGAGTCAAGCTCTGATCGGTACTTTCGGACATCTGGACTTCGGGATTATCTTCGACGTCCATGTCATCCTGCGCTTTGGGAGAGTATTCCCCGAATCCTTCATCCATGGCTTCTCCTTCTTCTGCAGCTTTGGAGTTGTACTCCTCTTCATATTCTGTGGAGAATTTTCGGAAATCCGCTGACGTCATCGATTCATCCTAAGGATGCGGGTACGTCGACGTTTGTTCCGATCGCCTCCAGCACAGAGTCGGTGTTTTCTCCAGCATCGGCAGAGCCGGATCCGGATCCTACGTATCCGATGAAGTGCGTCGCGTGCTTCCTGAGGTACCTGTGGCTTTCGCGATCAACCATGTCAAAACTTTTGATGGTTTTGAGGATTGCATTTGTGCTTTCTCCTTGCAGTATCATACATCTTAGTGTGTACCTTAGGAAAGGCCTATCCGTCCCGACGTCGTCAGAGCCGGAATCAGTGTCGTTGATATGCTCTTCCTGGATTTTGACTTTCACGGGTGGGTCGATCTGGGATCCGGCTTCTCCAGGGAGATCCACTCCATATTCAACTTGGTCCGCTAGGTCTTCCTCAGGCTCAGATTTCTCCACTATCTCCGGAACTGGTGCGGGCTAGGTGGGATTAGGGTTTTCCGAGATCCGGAACTCTGCCGCCTCCGCGGACAAAGGGGAACCAGAAAAAATCTTCTGCCTCTATCATCACCGCTGGGGTGGGTTGGGCAGGTTCAGCAAAACCGATGTAAACATCGATCTCACCAAAAGACATGATTGTGTAGGCAGCCACTGGCTCCTTAGCCGGAATCCAAGTCTCGTCGAGATCGATGAGAGGGACGTCGCTGGAGTAGAGGATGCGACCGACGGCGATGGTTTCGCCGATTCCGATTTTCGCAGATTCCCCTCGGAACGCAGATCGGTAGCTCACTTGCCCCATGGTAGGCGCCAACTGTCGTCGGATTGAGGACAAGTACGCCATGAGGGGGTCCTCGAGGCGTGCGGAAGAGAGGGGTGTGAGATGTACGGTATCCCGGCATGGTGAGCACACAAGTTTACCTAGGTTCGAATACGCCAGCTTTGGACGGATCCTACTCCTGCTAGCAATCCAGTAGTACGGCAGAGCCGGAATATGGGTTACAAGGGTTTCGCCTGTGCGAGTTGAGAATGTAGACTATTGAGGTGCCCTAAAGGCTCTCCCTAGGACGGCTTATATAGATATTCGGCCTAGGGTTTACAGGAGAGATCAATCCGGCTACGACTAAGAGTTGGTTACAAAGTATTTCTTGAACTACAAATAACATTATGGGCCTAAGTCGGTAAGTCTTCTGGGCCTTCCCATAGCCGGATGGGAATCCGTCTTTCTCCCTGACTGGGCCGCCCGTGAAGCAAAGCTCTAACCCGAACTGGTCCACCCTGGTCAGTGAGGAACTGTGAGGATACCCGGAAAGTATATCCCCAACAGGAGGTGTGAGGATGAAGGAGGGAATGGGTGGCCTTTTATAGGAGGAGGGATTGCCCCCTCTCTCCATGGTCGGCGCATGGGGGGTGACCCCTCACCTCCCCCATTCATGTGGTGGTAACCCCTCCACATGAAAATGCCTCTTCACATTCCCTTTTAAAGTCTCCACTTTAAATGCATTAAAATTCTCCAAGTTTAATGCTCTCTCATTTAATAAAACTATTTTATTAAATTTATTCAGAATTTTGTTAATTACTTTAATTAACAAACATTCACATATAGCCCCTTGCTATATTTCAATATCACATGCAGAACCACTTTCTACAATTTCACCCGAAACAATTTCCGGTTTCTATTGAAACAATTCCTGTGCTTTGCAATTCTTTCATCTGAAACATATGTGCTCGAAAATGGTGTCCGGTAACTCTTAAGTGTGCCACCCTATGGTTTGCGAATAATGCAGACATGATCGAGACCCTTCTCCGATCAATAATCAGCAGCGGGACCTGGAGATCCGTACTGACTCCTACACATTCAACGATGACTTCTGTGATCGTGAGAACCTTTAACACTTGTAACTAAATCCCTTTGTCTCTCGATATATTACATGTCCGAGATTCGATCATCGGTATCTCCATACCTAGTTTGATCTCGTTGCCGACATGCACTCTTTTCCCGTTCCCGTGATATAACATTCTAGTGATCACATCACTTGCTTGCAAGCTATCTCAATGTGATATCACCGAGAGGGCCCAGAGTATATCTATCCGTCATCGGGATTGAAAAATTCCACTCTTGATCCATGAGCCTCAACATAACACCTTCGTAGTACTGAACCCATCTTTATAGTCACCCTGTTACAGTGTGACGTTTGATGTTATCAAGATACTCTTCCAGTGTTAGCAATTAACATGATCTCATGGTCTAAGGATAAAGATTACTTCGTATGATGTTATAGCAATATAAACATAATGACTTGATCGTAATGCTATACTTCGGACACATGTTCATCACATCATTCCACCAATGGTGTGACCTTGTTATTAACAACATCCAATGTCCATGATCAGGAAACCTTGATCATCTTGTTAATCAACAAGCTAGTCTATAAGAGAGGCATAACTAGTAACCCTTTCTGTTTATTAAACACATATGTATTGATGTTTCCGATCAATACAATTCTAGCATGTAAAATAAACATCTATCATATATAAGGAATACATAATAACAACTTTATTATTGCCTCTCAGGGCATATTTCCTTCAGTCTCCCACTTGCACTAGAGACAATAATCTAGTTCACATAGTGATAAATCTAACACCCATGGAGTTCTGGTGTTGATCATGTTTTGCCCTAGGGAGAACTTTAGTCAACGGATCTGCTACATTTAGGTCCGTGTGTACTTTACAAATCTTTATATCTCCATCCTTGACATGCTCGCGGATGGAGTGAAACCGGCGCTTAATATGCTTGGAATTCTTGTGAGACCTCGGTTCCTTTTCGTTGGCTATGGCTCCATTGTTGTCACAATAGATCACCATTGGGTCCAACGCACTGGGAACCACGCCTAGTTCCGTAATGAACTCTTTCATCCAAACCGCTTCCTGTGCCGCTTCTGAAGCAACAACATATTCCGCCTCCGTCGTTGATCCAGCCACCACAGGTTGTTTGGAACTCCTCCAACTAACTGTTGCTCCGTTCAAGAGAAATACGTATCCGGATTGAGACTTAGAGTCATCTGGATCGGTGTCAAAGCTAGCATCGACATAACACTTAGCGACTAGCTCTTCTTCACCTCCGTATATAAGAAACATATCCTTAGTTCTTCTCAAGTACTTGCGGATGTTCTTTATCGCTATCCAGTGTTCTGAACCTGGATCGGATTGGTACCTACTAGTCAAACTAATAGCATGTGCCACATCTGGTCTTGTACATAGCATGGCATAGATAATAGAGCCTATGGCCGAGGCATAGGGGATCTTATCCATCATCTCTCTTTCTTCCGCCGTAGCCGGACTTTGAGTCTTACTCAATGTCTTGCCTTGCAACATAGGTAAGAACCCCTTCTTACTTTCGTCCATATTAAACTTCTTTAATATCTTATCAAGGTATGTACTCTGCAATAGCCCAATTAGGCGCCTTGATCTATCTCTATAGATTTTAATGCCTAATATATATGACGCTTCACCAAGGTCTTTCATTGAAAATTTGCTGTTTAGATAACTTTTAACACTGTTTAAAAGATCTATATCATTTCAAAGCAATAATATGTCATCCACATATAATATCAGAAATGCCACATTGATCCCACTCACTTTCTTGTAAATACAAGCCTCTCCATAAGTTTGGACAAATCCAAACTCTTTGATCACCTCATCAAAGTGGAGATTCCAACTCCGGGATGCTTGCTCCAGTCCATAGATGGATCGCTGAAGTTTGCATACCTTATTAACATCCTTAGGATCGACAAAACCCTTAGGTTGTATCATATACAACTCTTCTTCAATATTACCATTGAGGAACACAGTTTTGACATCCATCTGCCATATTTCATAATCGAAATATGCAGCAATTGCTAACATAATCCTAACCGACTTAAGCATCGCTACGGAAGAGAATGTCTCATCATAGTCAACTCCTTGAATTTGTCGAAACCCCTTTGCGACAAGTCGGGCCTTATAGATGGTCACATTACCATCAGCATCGGTTTTTCTTTTGAAAATCCATTTATTCTCAACGGCCTTTCGATCGTGAGGTAAGTCCACCAAGTTCCAAACTTGGTTCTCGTACATGGATTCCATCTCGGATTTCATGGCTTCCAGCCATTTGTTGGAATCCGGGCTCATCATCGCTTCTTCATACGTCGCAGGGTCATCCATTTCATCAACCATGAAATTCACAACAGGATTGCTGTACAGTTCAGGAGCTGCACGTGTCCTGCTTGACCTACGAGGTTCAGTAGTGTCCTCTTTCGGAGTTTCATGATCATTATCATTAGCTCTCTCTTCATCAGGTGAAGTCAACTCCGAAACAACTTCCGGTGCTGCGGCACTCACCATTTCATGAAGAGAAGGTTCAATAACCTCTTCGAGTTCTACCTTCTGACTACTCACACCTTTCGCGAGAAACTCCTTCTCAAGAAAGGATCCATTCTTCGCAACAAAAACTTTGCCTTTGGATCTGTGATAGCAGGTATACCCAATCGTTTCCTTAGGGTATCCTATGAAGACGCATTTTTCCGCTTTAGGTTCGAGTTTATCTGGTTGAAGTTTCTTCACATAAACATCCATCCCCAAACTTTTAGAAATGACAACTTTGGTTTGTTTCCAAACCACAATTCATATGGTGTCGTTTCAACGGATTTAGATGGTGCCCGATTTAACGTGAATGCAGCTGTTTCTAGTGCATAACCCCAAAATGACAGTGGCAAGTCAGTCAGAGACATCATAGATCGAACCATATCCAATAAGGTACGATTACGATGTTCCGACACACCATTACGCTATGGTGTTCCGGCAGGCGTGAGTTGTGAAACTATTCCACACTCTTTCATGTGTGTGCTAAACTTGTAACTTAGATACTCTCCTCCACGGTCAAACCGTAGAAATTTGATCTTTCTATTACGATGATTTTCCACTTGATTCTAAAATTCCTTGAACTTTTCAAAAGTTTCAGACTTGTGTTTCATCAAATAGATATACCCGTATCTACTCAAATCATCCGTGAGAGTAACAAAATAACGATATCCACCTCGCGCTGACACACTCATTGGTCCGCACACATCAGTATGTATGATTTCCAATAAATCTGTCACCCGTTCCATTGAACCGGAAAACGGCGTTCTAGTTATCTTGCCCATAAGGCATGTCTCACATGTATCAAATGATTCAAAATCAAGTGATTCCAAAATTCCATCGGAATGGAGTTTCTTCATGCGTTTAATGCCAATATGACCTAGACGGCAGTGCCACATATATGCAGATATATCATCATCAAGTTTAATCTTTTTAGCATTAAAATTGTGAATGTGCGTAATATTACTATCGAGATCCATCAGAAATAAACCATTCAACACAGGTGCATTACCATAAAAGATATTATCCATATAAATCGAACAACCATTGTTTTCAGATTTAAACGAATAACCACTATGCATCAAACATGATCCGGATACAATGTTCATGCTAAGTGCAGGCACCAAATAACAATTATTCAGGTTTATAACTAATCCCGATGGCATATGGAGATGCAGCGTTCCGACAGCGATCACATCAACTCTTGATCCATTTCCGACCCGCATTGTGACCTCATCCCTTACTAGTTGTCGCTTGTTCCGCAGTACCTAAATCGAGTTACATATATTAGCAACTGATCCCGTATCAAATACCCAGGTGCTACTGCGAGTACTAGTCAAGTACACATCAATAACATGTATATCACATATACCTTTGTTTGCCTTGCCAGACTTCTTGTCCGCCAAATATTTGGGGCAGTTGCGCTTCCAATGGCCAGTCCCCTTGCAATAGTAGCACTCGGTATCAGACTTAGGGCCAGCTCAGGGTTTCTTTTCAGGCGCGGCCACAGATTTGCCACCCTTCTTTCCCTTGTGCTTGCCTTTCTTGTCTTTCTTGAAACCGGTGGTTCTATTGATCATCAACACTTGATGTTCTTTCCTAATCTCCACTTCTACAGTCTTAAGCATTGATAGAAGCTCGGGAAGAGTCTTCTTCATGCCCTGCATATTATAGTTCATCACGAAGCTCTTGTAGCTAGTTGGCAGATATTGGAGAACACGATGTATGCCTAAGTCATGGGGAATCATTATTCCCAAGGACACAAGCTTATCTGCGTACCCAGACATTTTGAGTACGTGCTCACTAACAGAGCTGTTTTCCTCCATTTTGCAACTGAAGAACTTTTCAGAGGCATTATAACTCTCTACGGCAGCATGGGTATCGAAAATCATTTTCAATTCTCCCATGGTATCAAAGGCATTGCCATTTTTGAAACGCTTTCGAAGTTCCAGCTCTAGCTCAGTATGCCGCAATGAACAAGGTTGTGGTCCTTCTGACGAGTCACATAGACATTCTTTTCCTCGTCAAGGGCATTAGGAGCTGGTGGGTGGCCTAACGGCGCATCTAGCACATATTTCTTTTGTGCAGCAGTGAGGAGAATCCTCAAATTCATAGCCTAGTTGGTGAAGTTGCTACCATTCGCAGCAAGTTTCTCTTTGTCCATGAACACATTGAAATTAAAAGCAGGTGGTGCCATCTACAACACAATTTGTAAAGTTTATTTAGACTAAGTTTATCATAGATTGAGTTCATCTAATCCAAATTACTAATGAACTCCCACTCAAAAACGACATCCCTCGTGCCTTTTTGGTGATTACATGAACCAAATCCACTACACCAAGTCCGATCATCACGTGAGTCGGTGTAGCTTCAAAGGCAGGCATCTATATGGGCATCATATCAACCATATGACTCATGCTTAACCTTTCGGTCCATGTTCCGAGGCCATGTCTGTACATGCTAGGCTCGCCAAGTAAGAACCTTAGTACTCGCGTGTGTAAAACTGTCTTACACCCGTTGTATGAAAGCGTAGAGTCGAGTACACCCGATCATCATGTGATGTCTCAAAACACGATCCATACTCAAGGAAGAACACATTTTATCTTGATATCTAAATGAGGGATCATCTTACAATGCTACCAAAAGCGCCAAACTAGCAGTATAAGATGCTAACATCTAATGTGTAAAGTGAGATGATATGGTCCATGCATTTGATCTCTATCATATGTATCATGGTATGATCTCTATCATTCCTTTGTTTGTAAGGCCAAGGTCTATGGAACTTACATGTTAGGTGTGTTGTAAGAGTACTATCATACATCTACTTACAACATTACCATATCATGACACTAGCCCAGCAACGATCTAAACTAGATGCCTCTAATTTATCCATTGCAAATTTTACGTGGCTTAGGGCTTTCGGAGATGGAACCGGTCTTACGTATGAACATGAACCACAACGAGGATAACTAAGTTATTAGCAACTCATTGTAAATCAGATATTGACTATAGTAGGAGAGACAGACACTCGCCAGCCACTTATGCAAAACAAGTTGCATGTCAGTCGTGGAACGGGTCTCATGTACGATGACATGTAAGGTTGGTCTGGGCCGCTTCATCCCACTATGCCACCAATATCCAAAATACATAGAAGATGCAATAACATGATCATCATCTCCCACATATAAACATATGTGTACTACCCGTGCAAAGCACCTACGCATAGATCAGGCTCTGATACCACTGCTGGGTCCGCAGCATAGAAAACAAAAAAATTCCTACAGTGTGAACTACACGCCAAGATCTATCTACTAGGTACAAAGCAACGGGTGGACATACATCCAACGAGAACTTACCCTCGAAGACAACGAGTTTTGTTAACGAGTAGGAACTCGTGGTTGATGTAGTCGTACACTTGTCGATCTCAAGTTCGTGAGGAAATCCGAGCGCCGCAACTCAGCAGCGCATCCGCACTCGCACACATGTTCAAGCCACCGGACAACCTCCACCTCCTTGCTCCAGCGATCCAGCAGAAGCAACAACTCCTTCCAGACAAAATGCCAACGGGAACATGTATCTCGCTAATCCGAGACCATGGGGGAATAATTCTAGAGGGGGAGAGAGATCCTTCACAAGAAGGTGTGTGGATGAAGGAGAGAATGGGTGGCCTTTTATAGGAGGAGGGGGGTGCCCCCTCTCTCTATGGCCGGCGCATGGGGGGTGACCCCTCACCTCCCCCATTCATGTGGTGGTAACCCCTCCACATTAAAATGTCTCTTCACATTCCCTTTTAAAGTCTCCACTTTAAATGCATTAAATTTCTCCAAATTTAATGCTCTCTCATTTAATAAAACTCTTTTTATTAAATTTATTCAGAATTTTGTTAATTACTTTAATTAACAAACATTCACATATAGCCCCTTGCAATATTTCAATATCACATGCAGAACCACTTTCTGAAATTCCACCCGAAACAATTTTCGGTTTCTATTGAAACAATTCCTACGCTTTGCAATTCTTTCGTCTGAAACATATGTCCTCCAAAATGGTGTCTAGTAACTCTTTAGTGTGCCACCCTACGGTTCGCGAATAATGCAGCCATGATCGAGACCCTTCTCCGATCAATAATCAGCAGCGGGACCTGGAGATCCGTACTGACTCCTACACATTCAACGATGACTTCTGTGATCGTGAGAACCTTTAACGCTTATAACTAAATCCCTTTTTCTATCGATATATTACATGTCCGAGATTCGATCATCGGTATCTCCATACATAGTTTGATCTCGTTACCGACATGCACTCTTTTCTCGTTCCCGTGATATAACATTCTAGTGATCACATCACTTGCTTGCAAGCTATCTTAATGTGATATCACCGAGAGGGCCTAGAGTATATCTATCCGTCATATGGATTGAAAAATTCCACTCTTGATCCATGAGCGTCAACATAACACCTTCGTAGTACTGAACCCATCTTTATAGTCACCCTGTTACGGTGTGACGTTTGATGTTATCAAGATACTCTTCCGGTGTTAGCAATTAACATGATCTCATGGTCTAAGGATAAAGATTACTTCGTATGATGTTATAGCAATATAAACATAATGACTTGATCGTAATGCTATACTTCGGATGAATGTTCATCACATCATACCACCAATGGTGTGACCTTGTTATTAACAACATCCAATGTCCATGATCAGGAAACCTTGATCATCTTGCTAATCAACAAGCTAGTCTATAAGAGAGGCATAACTAGAAACCCTTTCTGTTTATTAAACACACATGTGTTGATGTTTCTGATCAATACAATTCTAGCATGTAAAATAAACATCTATCATATATAAGGAATACATAATAACAACTTTATTATTGCCTCTCAGGGCATATTTCCTTCAAGAACACATTGTGACAGTCGTATAGTTCTGGCCGTATAGCTGCGCCACCAGGTGGAAACCCTAAAATTTTGATAGCAGGCCAACTAACGGTGGGAACATATTGTTTCGGCCATATAGTTTGCCCGTATAGTTGCATCCGACTAAAAAAAACGCCACGGGAGGTACCTCCAACCCCAAAACTTCAATCATTTTTCTTTCTTCTACCTCCAAACTCTCTCGAAACCTCAAGAGATCTTCATCTCTACTCAACTTCGTTCAATTTCCTCGCACACAAGTGATCTATGGTATGTTTCTCCTCCGATCCTCCAGTTACTTTTTGCAAATTCATCTTCGATCTATCGTCATTATCAATCTAGAGTGAGACCTACTATGAACTAATTGCCATGATTCTCTTGCCTAGATTATTATTTTGAGGGGATTCTTTAGTGTGCTATGATGAGGAATATGTTATGCTTATTATTTTTGAACCAAAAAGTTTTATTTTTATCCTTCCTTGTTATTTTTAGATGATGAACACAAGGAGCCAAACTCATGCTCGTGCCACCTCTAGCGCTTCTCGGGATGTCGCTCAAGAACGCATGGGGATACGGTTCAGGAATGAGCTCCAATATGATCGCTTCGACGGGATCAAGAACCGAGAAGTGAAGGTAACCAAGTGGGCTTGCTCCATTATACTGAACCAACTCGGCATTTCAAATTACTTCAATTTACTTTGCAATAGGGTAGGCCTACAAAACTTTGTATTCAATGATGTGCCTACCTATCACCGGTTAACCATTGAATTTTTAAGTTCTTTGCAAAGCACCGTTAAACTATGGCATGGAGAGGACCAGATTTCTTTCCGGCTCATGAACAACAATTACACTTTATCACTAGATGAATAGTGCGCATGCTTTAATTTGCAAAACAATAATTATAATAACTTGCATGCATCCTTTACTGGCTTAGACCCTTCCCCGGAACAATATTATAATAGAATGAGCTTCACTTTTAGAGTGAGCAAGGGGAAGAATATTCAACATCCTGCAATTCGCTACTCATTCTATGTTATTGCTAACACCTTGCATGCACGTAATGAGTTCACAAGACTCAATGAGGAGGACATCTTAGTCCTCGCAAAGGCTGCTTTCAATAACTACAACTGGTCACTCAACTTGGGCGCAATCCTTGTGCGCTATCTGGAGCACTAATCCTCCCAAAGCCAAGGACCAATCACAGGTGGAGGCATCATCACCGTGCTTGCCAGTTCCCTAGGCATCAATCTAGGTGAGTGGCAACATGTGCTAGGTGAGCGACGTGTTGGTTTCTATACTTTAAAAGCTTGTGGAATGCTCACTAGGAGAGGTGGTGTTTATTACCTGCATATTACTGGAGCTAGGCGTAGCTACCCCACTCCTTTGCCTAATGGTTTTTTCTCTATCGAGGAAGGGCGTTTTTATATGACTTGCAGGTTGAGCAACACCAACCCGAGCAGGAGATTCCAGACGAGGATGAGGACCAAGAAGTTCCTTGTCAAGAGGAGCAGCCATCAACCCGGTACGCTACATACCAAGACTTCCAAGAACTTGGAGGGACTGTGGAGAGGATGCATAGCCTCTCTTTGAACCTCCGAGAATCAACTAATAATTTATCAACTCAATTTGCAAACTGGAGTTCCAACTATTTCCTGCCACCACAATGACTTGAAGGGCTTGCAAAAGCCTAAGCTTGGGGAAGTTTCCTCATTTACCTTTATTTGGCATTCATTTGCTTTTATTTATTTTCGAGGTTATAATTTGAGTTTATAAGCACTCGTGTTGGTCTCCCCAACACTTTATCTTTAGTTATTTCTATTTGTTTTCGAGATTTTCTAGCCGAGCTTTGTCGCCAATTTTCTATTCTTTAATTCCCTCTCTTAAAAACAACAAAAAGATTTCTCCATTTATCTTTATTTTCCCTCTTCTTTCTTTTATTTTCGCCTCGAGGTTCTCATGTATTTGCAGGAAGAGTGATTGACTCTGAGTTTCCACGAAACGAATCAAAAAGGGAGAGAGAAGTGGAACCAAACATGATATGTATGCCTTATGACTCCCCACTTTTGAAGTTTGAGAAACCCATGCTAGTTAGTAGTAAATGTTGAGATATTATATTGGTGGAGTGAGTCTTTGTACTGTAGTAAAATTTTGTTTACATGGGTATGTGTTGTTCCAGCTCTTGTAGTTAACCAAGTCTTGCCTAAAAATTTGCTAAACAATTGTAATAAGAAAAAGTCTCACAATTGAAGGCTTGGGTGTTGTAGTGTTTAGTCTTCAAGGCTTATTTCTAGAGACACTCAACACCACGGAATATAATGATTGACTTGATAGCTCTCTTTAAAAGGATTTGTTCGATTGAATTAATGTTTAGGTTTTTCTGAGCATACCAAAGTTTGACTTGTGAATCATAAGAATGATATAGCTTTATGCGTGTCAAACTTCATGGGATGCCAACAACTCCGCTAGCCTACAAACGATCTTCATGGAGGAAACTCCTAGATTTCGGCTATGAGTTGATTAAAAATATGTAGCAGCAATGCTATAATGGGTAAGATTCTTGGCACTCCCGGGTAGTTGTGTTCATGATTGAATCACTCCTATGGCTGTTATGAGTAATCATTGTACAAAAGGAACAAAAACCCAGGGCCGTCTCTATGTTTTACAAGGCCCATGTGTGAAGTTGAGGTATAGGCCCCCAAGGTTAATGTATATGTGGTAATCTAGAAATATAGACAAATATGTATCTACTTTTTATTATCACACATTCTTTGTGTCAAAGTATAAGAAGTAGACAATTAGGGCATCTCCACCGGGTCGATTCAACTCGATTCAACCCGTCCCGGCGTGTTTGGGTCAACCCGGTGGAGATTCCCTTAGTATTATTGCTAGTTTGATTATCTCAGATAAGGCCCTGTTTGGAAGGTGGGACATGAAAATTATAGGAATAAGAAACATAGAGGAATATGATAGGAATCCACGTGGAGAACTAAAGATTAGAAAACGCAAGAAAATTTTCTAACATGTTGTTTGGATTACAGGAACAGAAATAACATAGGAAACTCGATAAGAAAATATTTTACTCTAGTTAAGTAGCACCTTAATATAAGGGATTAATTATCTTAATTAAAAACAAGAGTTCGTTCCAATATATCCACACCACAATTAAAATAATGTCCACCCAACACTTCAAAATTGGCAGCCTAGTGAACAATTGATCTAATATCTCCAACTGCATGTCTACATGTTATCCTACTAATCTTTCATCTCTGTTGTTGCTTTGTAAAAAAACAAACTTGGGGTACAGAATGGAGCAGAAATGTCTTGTCTAATGGCTATTCTAATAGCAGTCTTGTCTAATGGCTATTCTAATAGTAGTCTTGATGGTTGATTTGCCTCTCCAGACTCAAAGGAAAAGAAAATGGAGGCCAGACTGAATGGAAACTTTCCTAGGAAATTGTTACCGTAGGAAACTTGCATGTAGTTTTCCGATGCCCAAATCCTATGTTCCAAACGGTGCAAAGGAAAAAAATTATACTCCCTCTGATCCAAATTAGTTGATTCAAATTTGTGAAGATACGGATGTATCTAGTTCTAAATTATATCTAATACAATCGAATTTAAACAAATCTAAGTCGACTAATTTGGGTCGAAGGGAGTATGAGATTCCTTTCCGGTTGCAGCCGGCTTCGTTGGTCCAATTTTTTCACGGATATGTAGGATATAGTACAAAAAAACTAAGTAGTAATGGGCCCCCTGCTGGCATGGGCCCTTGGCCGTTGTACAAGGTTGCCATGCCCCAGAGCCGGCCCTGCAAAACCCTTAGTGATGTCACGAGTGTCCATCACAACCCGATAAACAAAATAAAATCTTTGGCATGCTCTCAATTACTTAAGAACTGAAATTCTTGAAGGACAATGAATAGAAAAGTAGTGCTTGAAGAGTCTTGATTTATTGATATGGGAGAATTGAGATACTCTAGTATATATGCTTTTCATGACAACTCTCACACTCTCAATTTTACATGATTATACTTTATTGTTCAAAGGCAAGCCTATGAGCTGATTACATGACATGGAATAAAGTTTACTCATTTCAATCATCCATGTTAACAATAATTTTTCTGCGCTATAAGGATGCATAAAAACCCGTATGATATGTTTTCCATTACTCTATCTATGCTGACATTTTTCATATTTATAAAGTGGAGGAAGCATGAGACTACCAATCATGAGTAAGATCATCATCTCGTTATTTCAGTTTAAATGCTGAGTTCCTTTTTGGTTTTGGTTTTCTTGCTTGAGGACAATCAAGTTTAAGCTTGGGGAGGTTAATGGCTCTAAAATATAGTCATCTACGTCCATATTTAAACTGGATATTATTCATAGTTTTGATGAAATATCTCTCTAAACCCTGCCACTAATACCTAATAATCAAAGGGGCATGCAATCCTTTCTTTCTATTTTCCCTGCGCAGATAATGACGTTTGATGATGGGAATCACTACATTAAAGTCAAAGATACGATATTTCTAGAAACCCGAAGAAACCAGGAGTCATGAAGTAGAACAAACGCTTTAATGACCAACTATATGGTGGGAATAAAATTCTGGCCTTATAGTTCCGGTCGTATAGTTGTCATCGACACTGCTAGGTCAAACAGAACAACTTTCATGAAGGGACCCATATATAAAGAGACCTCAGGCGACGAGAAAAGGCCGCCCCAGAGACCATCAGCCGCCTCCAAATCTCCATCGACAACAACGAAGAGCTGCCGGAGGAATAGACTTAGATCTAAACTCTCCACCACCATAGCCATATTCCACTACTTGTAATAGTAGATCTATTCTTTGATTGGTGACATTGTAAGACTATTTTCTATCAATCTCATGATTTCCACTACAATGTTTATGATATTTGATCTTATCTCTAAGTGTGAGTAATTCTCCTTAGGCTAAGGGCTTCAGCCTAGCCATGTAGGTTTTGTGCATGTTATTTATCACAGATGGGATCATGTATTAGTTTGTATGACATGATGATTATTGTATCCTCTCTTGCCTCAATCTACAGACTTGTTAGGTACCCAAGACCTCGAGTATTGAGCCAGGTAAAGGGAGTATGAGTAATGAATAATCTGCAGGTTGGGAACCCTATTGATAGAAGGGGTAGTACGGTTGTATGTGTGGGATTTACTTGGGATTAACGGTGACGTCACTATTCATATCATTACTTCTCTTTCTTATATGGATGAGACTAGTAGGTTATTGCTATAAGCGGTTGCTGACGAAATAGCAATTATGGATGCACTGCCCACATATAATTTATATTGCTCTAACAATTACATGCATACTTTATTTTTATCTTTTGTTCCCATCAGATGTTTTGCACAGCTACTGGTGAAACCGAACGCCCTAGGCCCTCTCTCTCCATCATCGACAATAACAAAAATACGCAAACTCTTGGTCCGGTAAAAACACAAAAGGAATTCTAAAACTCCTGAAGGTCCGTTAAAGTAACTTCACTACGCTTCTGCTTCCCGAGGATTCTATAAACCTAGGTCTACTAGGGAAAAGGAGATATACTACATCCGTAATACGGATCGAAGGTATCAGACCACGATGCCGAGAAAGTAGTGAAGGCTGCCCATGTCCGTCATGGCGAACTCAGAGCGGAGAGAGGCTGTTATACGGTAGAGGAGCCGCGGTGAAGAGGTGGTGAGGACGAGGTCATCGATGTAGAGCAAGAGAAGGCCATGCCCTCCACGCACTGGAGGACGAACATCAACGTGTCGGAGCACTAGCACATGAAGCCGGTCGAAGTGATGAATGTCGCGAACCGCTAGTACCACACGCGAGGATCCTGCTTGAGACCGTAGAGCAAACGGTTCAACCGACAGACGTGCTTGGGGCGTGTAGAGTCGATGAAGCCTGTGGGTTGTCGATTGTAGATGGCCTCGGCGAGCTTGCCGTGGAGGAAGGCGTTCTTGATATCAAGCTGGTGAGTCTCCTACTTAAGGGAGAACGTGAGGGAGAGGATGACGCGGACCGTGTCCGGTTTGACAACTTGGCTAAATGTCTCGTCAAATTCGATGCCTTGCTTCTGAGAGAAACTGCAAAGCACCCAACGGGCTTTGTAGCGGTCGAGGGAGCCATCAAGCCTGAGCTTGTGGCGGAAGACCCACTTTCCTGTGATGTTGTTGGCGTTCCTTGGAGGAGGCAGGAGCTCCCAAGTGTCGTTGCCGAGGAGAGCACGGTACTCCATGGTCATAGCATCGAGCATGTTGGGATCCTTGAGAGCCACGCGTGCCGCGGGGGAACCGAGGAGTACCTACTGATAGAGGAAACGTGCATGCTAAGCTACTCGTAGGGGCCCTCATGAATGTCGGAGGTGCTGCACGTGTGATGCCTAGGCTAGGTTGTCGGCGAGGGGGCGCGCAGCAGGGAGGGGGTGTACGGCAGAGAGGAGGGCGGCGAGAGCGCGTGCGGAGCGGGCTCAGCCAGTGAGACGATGATAGGGGGACATCATCATCGAGGAACTCGTACGTGGCAACGAAGGGTGGTTGTGGTGATGCAAAAGGGAAAGTAGACTCATCAAAAGCAACAAGTCGAGAAATGATGATGCGATGAGTAATGAGATCCATGCTGCGATAACCTCTATGGTGAGAAGAATACCCAAGAAAGATGCAAGCACTAGAGCGTGGTGCTAGTTTGTGAGGCATAGTGGAGGTGGTGTTGGGATAGAAAAGGCAACCAAAAACATGAAGTACGAAATAGTCGAGATGAGTGTTATGAAGACCAAAATATGGAGATGGAGCGCTAGTGGTTTTGGTAGGGAGGAAATTAAGGACGTGAGTGGCGTGGTGGAGCGCTTCTACACAAAGACGAGGTCGTGAGCTAGCTTCAAATAAGAGAGAACGCACGATGTCATTGACTATACGTATAATGCGCTCGGCTTTACCGTTCTATTGGGAGGTGTATGGACACGAAAAACGAACGTGTATGCCATGCTCGGCAGCGAGGTAGTAAAGTTTGGCATTGTCGAACTCATGACTGTTGTCATACCTATATGGATATAAGAGACAAGTTAAACTATGTATGGGCAAATGCGCGAAAAGAGGCAAGTGTGGAGTAAGTGTCGTACTTTTGGCGTAGAGGAACTAGCGAGGGTTTAACTCGTCAATGCCCATTGTTATGGACTTGGATTTTAGAGAAGGAGGGAGCGCTGGAGGCATCAATCGGCTAGCAAACAAGCACACGGGGATGCAAGTTTTACCCGGGTTCAGGCCTCGTAGAGGTCCCTACTCCTGCTTGTCTGCTCTTGGAATTAACAAAGAAATCGAAGATTACAGGGGTGCGCAGATGCAATCTGGCAAGAGTTGTGGAAACTAGGGTTGTGATTGTCTATTGTGGCGATCGTAGATCTGTCTATTGGGGTGAGTCGCGATTGCCTTCTCGCTGGACCCTCCTAGCCTTTATATATGGGGAGGCTAGGTCTGAGCTTTCCTTGTCTTGTGCGTTTGGGAGTTCGTGTCCATATGGTCTTTGTACCAGTCAAACCGTCATGGGCATCATGGACCTTGATATATCTTCGAGTGTTCCTTCCGTCGGGCCACACCAGGTAGTCTGTAGTTGTGTGCCTATTGGGCATACCCATGTCAGTAGCCCCCGAGTGTCCATGTGAATCGTAGATTCGGATGGAGACTCAGAAGTCTTGATCTTGCATTAGGATGTCGGACTCGACAATTATGTCGAATGCGAAGCACTTCACCCGGAAGTTTATCGGGCCAGTCGAATTTATAGTAGTTCATAGGGATGATGGTAAAGTGTCTGGTGTGCTCGACGGATCAGGACTAGTTAATTGCTCTAGGGCAAAAACAAACGCTACCTACTCAAACTCGAGTCCCTGGACTCGAATTCGGAAAAGTGCTGGTGTAATTCGACTCAGGCCGCGGAGGTCTTATAGAGTCGAATCCTAGTGTGTAAATGTGAGCACTCGACGCGTCTGTCAAGGCTTATTCATCGTACCTGTAGGTACGGATTATTTCTGGTAGAATGCAGCAGATGCGTTGCCAGGCCTTATTCAGGTCTTATCTTCACGCTGTAAGCGCGGCTTCCGGATTTTTTGTCATCACGGAGATGATTCAGGTGGCCCAGGAGACGTAATCTTTTTGTAGGGATAATATGAGGCGGAGTCGCCATAGTATTCGAGTGTGGATGTTATCAACACACAGTACGATGTACAAGGAAAAAATAATCATAGGGTGCGCGACCAGAGCTCCCGATGGGAGTAGCCCCCGAGTGCCTATTCGAGTCGTAGACTCGAGTGGGGACTAAAAAAATTTTGTGACTGATGTCGTCTTTTGCTTGTTTCAGTGGAATATTCTTTCACCGCTCCCTATGGGAGTAACCGAAGTCCACAATCGGATCATAGATTCGAGTGAAGGGTTTTCATGATGCTTGGATATCTTCACAAATTTCTTCGGGTGTACGGACAGCGCTCCCTATGGGAGTAGCCCCCGAGTCCTTAGTCTAATCGTGGATTCGAATGAGGATTCAGAGCGTGTCACTCAAGGATCTTGTATATGCGCGTATAGCGCTCCAGTTTGGACTAGCCCCCGAGTGTATGGGCGAGTCGTAGACTCAGGAAGAGACTCGAGTCTTGTATATTGCAGTGGTAGTTGAAAATCATGCGAGGAGAAACCACTGATCCGGAAGTACATCGAGTCAGCATGTCACGCATAAGGAGCTTGAATCGACGATGCAGTTGGAGTCGATACAGTCACTTCTATCGGGTGTATCGCTAGCACCACGTCTTTGTAGCATCAAGTGATGCAACCATCCAAGGAGGAAGTCGACTCGGGTCTTGAGTGTATGGCGTAGCCAGTTTTTTTGTCGACTCCTGTTGGAGGACCCGGTAGAATAGCTCGACGTAGTCGACGTCCTTGTAAGATGTAGAAAATACAAAGAATTGTGAAGTACTTGTATCTTGTAAAGAATATTTTCCTGTCGTGTTGTGGAGTAAAATTCTGGTGCCAATCGAATCGACACTTTTGCACTGTATTGTAACACCCTCGAATCGGCCCTATGCAAGTTTTAGCGATTCACGCCAAACCCGCATAGAAACGATTCAAAGATGCCCACCAGGCACTTGTGTGCGGGTGGAAAATGAAGTAATAACATTACACAATAGTCCACGATGGAACCCACCGAACATATATATACAACAACGACTCAAAGAGTCAAGAATACAGATATACAATAAAGATCCAAATCACCTTGAAAACGATACCACATCCGAGTACGGATAAGATGCAAATGGGGCTAAGAGCCCTGAAGAATAACCAATGGCGTCCATAACCATGCCCAGGCCAAGCTGGAAGGGTAACCCTGCTAACGACGTCGATCTCAAACCTCCTAAAACAAAAGGGGTGCCGACAAAGGGAAAAGAAAAAGAGGAGCGTTAGTACTGAGGCCAGTACACGGCGAGGATAGAATTCGGCGGCTCTCGCCTACATAGGTATGGTGGACTGAAGCGGCAGCGAAGCATGCACTATACAACCTATAGAGACTCGATATAACTGACGGCTATTAGAGAGGGATAAGAAAGACCTATTTGGGACCAACCTGATACTAACACCAATCATACCCATCCTGGCAGTTCCCCCTCGAGACCAAACGAGGAAGTCAAACCGAGGAACTCACATACTTGGCAGTTTTATTCATTCCATTATAGTTGAAGCACTTACTAGTCAGATATAGATAGCATGAGTCATCTTGATAGCATAAGTAGTGGGCAGTTTTAGTTAACCATTCGGTTGTAGTTGCAGTACTTACTAGTCAGATACAATTAGCATGTGACATCCCAAACCCAGCAGTTATTGGCACTTTTATTTCATTCCATTGGAGTTGCGATACTTACTAGGCAGGTATAACAAGACACGATACACCCCAGTTCCACCAGTTGTTGGCACTTTTATTATCCATTCCATTGTAGTGAAGTTGATTACTAGTCACATATTAAGTCAAATTTATAGCACTACTTTAGTTATGCTTGTCTATGATCGAGATACTGTGCTCCAAGTCGTCCATAATCGCGGACACGGCTTTCAGAAAGATTTACCCTGCAGGGGTGCACAAATAGCAACACACACACGATCAACCTCGGAAAAACCAAATCAAAACCCAACGAGGCTTTCACGACAAAGCAATCACAGGATTTATAAATTATTTCAGGGGGCCACCCCATTAAGCTACCCGCAACGAAGTTGGCCGGCTCCGAGACGGACCCAAGGTTTGTGTTAATGGCTGTAAACTACTGGGAACCGAAAAGTGTGACTGGGCTTGTCGATACCGCGAAAACATTCCACGTTCCAAAACAGTACAGGTGCTCCACGCACAATCGTAAATAAAGCAGTAAAGCATGGCATAGGTACAGGATAGTAATAAAGCCCCAAACTACTTTGTGGCCCCAAGAAATAAGAAATGAATCAAGCTCTGGCTAAGGGGGGTCCATAGGGTCTCCCGGATGTGGATAGTGCGAATAGTCAAGGAACATGTATCAAGTACTCGGGGCCTACGGGACACAAGTGGATATGAAAAACCAAATAACAGATATTTCCCACCGGTGCCTCTTTCATTAGTTATCCTAGCAATTTAATAGTTGTATTTAAAGTCATGATCATCTCCACCATTAAGCATCTCCACCATTAAGCATCTCCACCATTTATCATGTGCCAACTTGCCGTCAATAGTGGAACGACAACGACGCGAAGAAGCACCTGAGCAAGCAACTACGACTTGCAAGGCCGACTATCTATCAAACAACAGGCAATAGGATGTGTCCAAGGCAATATAGAGGCTGCAAGGAATATAAATGGTACGGAAACTAAAGCATCACAACACGGATAGCAGTAGATCAACAGGAGGAAGTAAAGACTATAAATGAAAAATAGGTAGAAGGGGGAGATTGCTCGCCTAGGAAACACTGTCGAAGGTACATATCCGAAGGACTTGTTGATACTCGCAGCCACTCAATGGCCTAATCCGTGAAGAAGAAAACACTAAAAGAAACACCAGATGCACTATTTAATTCTACGGTAGAAGATCCGGCATGATTATGATATGATGCATGACATGGCAAGATGCGGTGCAATTAGGCAATATTAAGCGGAACCGGGGTCCCGACAATTAATTAGAAGGTTCATGTTATTTAGATACCCCGCAATTTAAATGGTGTCTTAACAAGGCAAACATGGCATCGGTTCGCTACACAAATTTAATTGGAGTCAATATAAGACTAGAATAGTCCGCATATGGTCTCCATATTTAATTATGAGGTAAATCGGCATAATGCCCCAAACCCACAAAATATGTATGTGACATGAACAATTTAAATGCAACAAGTATATGTCATATATTTTAAAAATAAGGGTCTCAGAAAGGGAATCACATTAGGGTATCGATGATCTGGGGGTTCACTGAGGGGGTTCGATGGGATCGGTCTTCGGATCCGGGGGAAGAACTTGGCGTTCCATGTGGACGATCTTCAGGTCATCGACTCCGAAAAGGAGATCTTGTTGATCCGGCGTCATCGCCTCCGGGTCGGGGTCTTGTCGTCCGTGGAGGAGAGCAGGAAGCCGATGCCGGGTTCGGTCTTCAGGGTCGGGGCTCTTCGGATCCACGGGCCATCGAGTGTCACCGGGTCGGTATGTTCTTCGGACCTCTCTACAGGCATCACCAAACTTCGCTTCAGGCTCATCTCTGCGCATCGTTCTCGGTACCTAGAGGAGAGGGTGTTGGTAGTGAACAACATCAGGACACCGAATAAAAGATCTAGACACCAAAACTCTTGTAGGAATTTTGCCGAACACTTACGACAGCTGAACACCGGGGTGCCTCGAGTCGCGTAAGCTGGAACTGTTGTCATGCTGGTTACACATATGTGCAGTGCAGAAGAGTAAAACAGGGTCACGCGTTGATTATCTTATCCCTGTCCTGGTACCTGCATGCGGCGGCTCAGAGTGCGTCTCTCAAAAGCGAGAAGAGGCAGGGCGACGGAGAACAGCGAGAGGGCGGCAGCGAGCACGGCTGCTGAAGGCGAGCACGGCCGACGCCGGGGCTTGAGGATGCGATGCAGGTCGACAGGGCGGCCGTGTCGTGCTTGGCGGAGGGGAGGCACTGCAGAGAGCGGTGGCGAGGAGGGCCCGGCGGCGCCGCGAGGTAGAGCTAGAGATGGAGAAGAGCGCGCTCGAGAAAGCGTCCGACCGGAGCAGGCTCGGGAGGCGCGGGGCGGATGGTGAGGTCGCGCGGGGCGCAGCCTCAGGGAGGAGCAGAGGAGCGAGGGTGATGCAGAGGCGAGGGGCGACGAAACGAGGCGGGCACGAGGCGCTACCGATATGCTGCGGCTTTGCAGGGCAAGCAGAGGTACTCGCGGGTGGAGATGGACGTAGGGGTGGCGGCGACCTGGCAGAGGCATGGCGGCGCTCAGGAGGAGGTCAGCGAGGAAGACGGCCTGGCCCGGGGTCGTTGGAGTCACGCAGGGGCTCGCGGGCGACGCGCTGCAGGGCCAGAGATGGAGGCGGGGTTGATGGTTACTGGCGCGTGCCTCGGGCAGAGAGGAGTGGGGCGCGCTGCTGCTTGCAGCGGGGGGGGGGAAGCTTATGGGAGGAGCTCTGGCGAGGTCGGGCCCGAGGAGAACCGCGGACGGATTGGGGGCCGGCTCGGGGCCTGGTCAACGGAGAGGGTCGGGGATGGAGTGGCCTGCTCAAAGCAGTGGTTGATGGCGAGCTTGGCGGCGCGAAGGTCGCACGGGTCACGGGCGTCGGAGAACGCGCTGCAGCGGCGCGGGGCTCGCGTGGGTGGCCGCGGGAGGGAGCGAGGGAGGCGGCGGTGATTGGGGAAGGTGGGAGCTCGCGAGGGGTAGGTGGGGATCGCGGATGGGCAGACACGCATCATGGTGGGGCCAGGGGGAGGGGTCGGTTGTCGGTAGTGTACGGGAAGAAAAAACGTGCGTGCGATACGTGTGTTGTGAGGCTGGTCCTGGGGCTGTGCAGTGGCGTGCGTGCTTGCACGCGGGTGAGTGCGTGCTAGGCTAGGTGGTGGCGGCGGCACGGGTGAGGGGTAGGTGGGGATTAGGGTTTGGGTATGGAAGGATTAGGGTTTGGTAGTTGTGGGCTCAGTGGCCTACGGTTGGGCCTTCGGGCCTCGCCGTTGGCTGCCTGGCCCCTCACAAAATATTTTGTTATTTATTTTAAAACAACTTATTTCGTAAATAGGTTTTAGACAAAACAAGATATCTGGAAGGACCAGGTTTTACATTTGAAATAAAGACGGAGGCAAATAGAAAACAAGTATAGGATTTTAGAAAATAGTTTTAGGCAGACATATGCATGATGACATGACGATGCTCAAATGTAAGGTGGCATGATGATATGAGCATGCAGTCATGGTGATGCACGAAATAAAAACAACACGTGATTTTTTAGTACTGGTTTTAGCGGGGTGCTACATGTATGCTAGGCCTTTTCGTTAGCCTGATTATCCTTTGTCTCAGTACCTTGCCGAGGTACTCGGAGTTCAAGGATTCGACGATCAGGCGGAATCAACTACTCGGGCTGTCGCGTATGAGGTGCTCGAGTGCGTGGAGCCGATGGCACATTAGGTTACTCGAAGAGGGCGCAACCCCCGAGTGTTCCGAGTGCGATTAAAGTAAATAGTTAAAAAGGAATCAACTCTAAGTACATGGTAAATTAGCTTTATTGGTAGTTGCCATGGACAAAATCGATGCGGCCACGGAGCGATGCAGTAACGAGACGCGTGTTGGAGTCGAAGGTTGTAACGGGTTGTCTTTGCCGAAGGAGGCAACATCTTGCCGGAGTATGTAGTTGTGTGCCTTTTGGGCATACCCATGTCAGGAACAGTCCATAAGAAATGAGTGAAATCATCAAGAATCACTAAGAAATATTTTTTTGCCTGAAATACTCAAGATTGGTGATGTCCAAATATCACAATGTATTAATTCAAAAGGGCGAGTAGTCCTAGTGGTAGAGGAAGAAAATGACAAGTGTACATGATGTCCAAGTTAACATGCATGACAAAGAGTACTATGATTTATTTGTTTAACACAAGGTAAAGAAATAAGATGCAAAATACGATGATAAGCGTCATGACCGAGGTGACCGAGATGACGATGCCAAACGTCATGGGAGGTGGTGGTCATGGTGAGAGCACGAGGCATCGGACGCTAGAAGGAGTAAGGCTCCCTCATACTATTGCACCGAAGAATCTCATGTCGGATGGGAAAGTCCTTCACAGAACAACCAAAAGAGTGAAAATCGATAGAACAGTTATTATAAGTAGTAAACTGATGGACGAAGACAAGATTTTTAATTATTTTAGGTGTGACAAGGACGTCACGAAAATGAAGAGGACGTTGAGATAAATAGGAGGGAAGAGATGTTTGCCCAGATGTGGAGACATGAATGAAGGAACTGTCTCCAATAGTGACATGAAGATAAATAGGATGCGGAGAGAGAGATGAAAGGATACCGGCGTCATTGGAGAGGTGAGCAGTGATGCCACTGTCCATGACCCACTCGAGGGTGGGTTGCTACAACGTCATGTTGGTGAAGTGATGCGCGAGGGTGGAGGGATCCCATGACTACGCCAATGCGGCCGCCACGGTGTTGGGGGCCACGCCGTACATGGCCGAGCCATGTAGGGCGGCGCTGTAGGGGGCAACGCCATGCGGGGAGCTGTAGGAGGAAGCACCATAGGAGTTGACACCGTGCGGGGTGTCGTACGTGGCTCCACCATAGGGGGCGGCGTGGCTGGCGGGGGGGGGGGGAGCGACGCCATGTAGGCGTGGGGGCAGGGGCCTGGGCCGCGCCCGAGAATGCTATGACCCTGCATAGGCCACATTTGGATGGCGTCGGTCCACGGGTTGTAGGGGGTCGACATGGGAGGAGCTCCGCCGGTTCCACCGACGGGTTTGTAGCCCTTGTTCTTCCCCTTGTTCCTTCCATAGCCGCCGCCATGGTGAGGGTTGGGGGTCGCGTTGGGGCGCCATGGATGCCCACCGCCCGTCTCGGGAGGAGGCCCGCCACTTGCAAGAGGAGGAGGAGGCATGGGGACTTTGGCGACGAAGTCCGAGGCGGAGGTGTTGGTAGAGCGATTGGACAGCTTCATCTCATGCAAGAGCAGCATGTTGCGAAATTAGGAAGGGTATGGTGTGAGGAGGGGCGATGTCGGCAACGTTGTCGAAGCGCTCTTGAAGACCCTTGATGACATTGGTGACGAGGTCCGAGTTAGAGACCGGGGCGTCAATCTTAGCCAGGGCATCGACCACCACCTTCTGGAGGCAGAGGTACTCGGAGATGGACCGATCCTCTTGCTTGACGCTGCGGAATTCCTCGGCGAGGTAAACCTCACGGGTATTCTTGTTTTCGTTGAAGAGGCCATGGATAGTCGTCCAGACTGTGTACGCGGGGCCATCGGTCAAGCTCGCGGTGGGAATGACGGGGTCGACGATGTCCATGGCAATGGAGCTATAGAGTCAATAGAGGACCATGGCATCGAGCCTAAGCCACATGGCATCGGTTGGAGGCATCGTGGTGGTGAGGTGATCCTCGAGGGCGTAGGTGGTGACGGCGATGGTGAAGAAGGTGCACCACTTGGGGAAGACGTTGGACTTGAAGTCGGGGACGGCCGGGACGAGGGAGCGGATGCTCTAGATGGTGGTGGCTTGCGCCCAAAGGTGAGCGTTGGGCTGGGGCGCGGCTAGCTCGGACGGCGCCATGGGAGGAGAAGGAGGGAGGAGGGGGCGCCGACAGCTATGGTTGGGGAGGGGGTGTCGGCAGCTAGGGTTGGAGGAGAGGGAGAGGTGGAAGCGGCTTGAGGATGTTTGGTCTGATACCATGTGAGAAAGATAGACTAGGAGAATTGACCATACTTGAGCCTTTTTCCATTACACGTATATATAGACAAATTACAATCCCAACCATAAATTGGAGATCAAAAATATTACTTTCCACAATTCAGAAGATTGGGGTGTTATGTCACACTAGTTGAGTGCTCGTGAGTTGCTATGGTTTCACAATTAGTTTTGCGCGCGCGCATATATATATATATATATATATATATATATATATATATATATATATATATATATATATATATATATATATATCTATATCTATATCTATAGGACATATTTATACTACACCCGAGTGTAGTTACACCCACACGTGTTTCACACTATATATGCAGTATCTACCATATCGGAAGGTACGTACGCGTAGTATGAAGTATATAAGAATATTTGAGCAGTATATATACTACTTTTTTGGTAGTATGTAATTTTTATTCACATACTCCTTTTATACGTACAAATATGACGGTATTTTACATATATAGTGCAAACTATGAGTGTATTTGCAATTTTTTCACCTAACTTGCTTGAAAGTATCTTAGATATAGTATATGAACATACTCAAACAGATAAAGTATTACAAATACTTATATAAGATAGTATATGAGACGTGGGTGTAGTTACACCCGGGAGTAAGAATTGGTTATTATTGATATATATATATATATCAATAAAGTACATGCCAAAATTCACACCAATAGGAAAAAGTTATTAGATATTCTAAACCCATAGTATTCCACATATTTGAAGTATACTTTGGTAACCAATATAATAACCAATATAATTTGATATCATTTAAATATAAAATAAACACTCGGACCAATTTCACTAATACAATTTCACTAATACAATAATATCTACTCCTCGATACTTATTAGACATTGTCGTGCAATGGATACTTATTAGACATTGTCGTGCAATGTTTGTTCTCTTCTGCTTCGTTTTCACGGTATTGAGCAAGTGCACCAAAAAAAAATTTAACTCAAAAATATTCTGCATTAACAATACGTGTCATTAGCCTGGGTCTTTTATGTGAAAAATATAAATATATACGAGATAGAACACCCACCGTGCATATTGGATGAACCATTTCTCTACCATTTCAAATAACACTATGGGCAATATTTCCGTCTTCATTCAAATTTGGAATCAGCGGCATTAAGTAATGATTGGCTCAGAAGTTATGTCAGTAGTAAAAATATAAAATGTATACTGGATTGAAGAACAGACCACATCTCTGAACCAATTTGTCCCAATCTGGAAATTAAGGCACGATCCTTTTTTCAATGCAGGCAGATGTCCTTGCTCAGTATAAGCCAACAATTGACACAAAATCGTTGATTGCTGAACTAAGAGATCTGATAAGTTGGCAGGTTTAGTGAGTTTCAAGAAGATACGAAATATTGTGTTGTATTACGAGGATGTGGTCAGCAATCACACTGTGAGCATCTTGCATTATATCCTTGTAAGGGAATTAATCAATCTTTATTTCTCTAGATAATCGTATGTTTTTCCTTATTTCTTCAGAAGCTCACAGATGCTGGATTTTCTGAAATTGCCAAAAGCAAAGCTATCCAGTTGGCATGTGAAAATCCAAACTAAACTTGTGAAACCAAAATAAAACGTTGTCAGACCTACACAAGGCTGCAAGAATTAGTCTTCCATAGATCTTCACTCATCAATGGGTAATGCGTGGCAATGCAGAATATTCGCATTTTTCTCATGTTTGCTCTTTGTCTCCAAGCACAGAAGCTTTTTTGTCAGTGCTATGCGATTTAGGAACGCTCTCGAGACCTGGTCTATAGTGCACCCAATGTCTATGCACCTCTCTAGTTGGTTCAGTTTCTGAGTTTAAGAATTGGGCACAGGGGCCTCCATGTCTTGAGAAGCTGACCACAACCAAAACAGTGAACAAGTACCTGACATTTTGCATTTTTACCAAAATCTAGATGATTCCTTATTTTCCAGATTATCCATAATGAAGAAGTAATCATATTTGCAACTTCAATTTTATGATGTATTCAGTTTCAAGCTCTTTCTCCATGTTTAAGCACGGGCATTTAGCTAGAAAATCATATGTCGTGTTACTCTTAATCAAGCCATATATGATTTTTGTTGTAGTGGGTTATAGAGCCATGCAAACGGCATCCCTGTCAACTGATAGAATTTTTTGGTCTCTAAAAGGAAACATACATTCTTGCTTGGTTATTGTATCTATCACAAGGATCATAATTTTTAGTGTCTCCTTTCCTGATGGAGTGTGCTAAGTCTGAAGCATGCTTAACATCTATATTAGAACATGAATGTTTTATAATATGTGCCTGACTCTCTGAAATTTGACTTCTTTAAGGGGATACTGTCTTTCTGAAATACTGTCTTTTTGTGTTAAGGGGATACTTGGAAGAATATTTAGAATATACATTGCACGTGCTAATACTGTCTTTCTGAAATTTGACTTCTTTATGTCCCCCTAGGGGATTTATGAAAATACCTAGCAGTAGTGAAGTAGGAACCTACTAATATCTAAACTTTTGTGGAATTTAAATGAGAAAGCATCTTGGAGACAGGGCTTGTAAGCTTTCATTGCTGGGAACATTCTTATCCTCAGGATATTCTTTGTACAGTACTTATGGGGTAAATACCCGCCTGCCGGAATGGTTCATCTTATTTTGGTCATGTTTCTTCACCTGCTGACTGTTGATCTAATTCTCCTTTTTGCTGCATGAAGAAACCAAGAGAGTTGAAAATGGATGCAATTCAGCGTTGGTTGCAGACGGTCCTTGGAGTCAAGGACTTTATCCATTTGATGTTCTCTTTGCTGCTTGTCACATCTCAACTGCATTTAAAGAGTACTATACTGTTTTTCTTTTGCATGTTCATGATTCTGATATATCTGTGTGCTGCTTTTATATATGTTAAGTTACAATCATCCCTTTTTCAAAGTTGCGGCACTAACTGTGTTCTGCTGGGCACTTGATCATGTTCCCAGATTCCTAAGGCATAATTTTGCCCACTCCTCTTTCTACAGGTAATTTTTTGCTGAATCATCTCTGGTTTATTTTTGTAGTTTGTTGAGGCTCCACTGCGCTGTGCTAATACTGTCTTTTTGTGTTAAGGCGATACTTGGAAGAATCTTTATAATATACATTGCACGTGCTAATATTGTCTTTTTGAAATTTGACTTCTTTATGTCTCCCTAGGGGATTTATGAAAATACCTAGCAGTAGTGAAATAGGAACTACTACTAATATCTAAACTTTTGTGAAATTTAAGTGAGAAAACTTAAGCTGGACTGGATGCTACATGCTAACATCTCAGTCTGTCTATGCACAAGAATGTGAGTTGGCTTCGTCATTCTTCTATTTAGAATAGCCTAAGTTGGAGTTTGTAGAATTGCTGCCGTTTTATTATTTATCTAAAGTTATAGAATTGCTTCTGTATCTTCGCGTCAATCTAAAGAAATGTTTACCTAGAGAAGTGCAAACATGATATGCTTAATTACAGAAGATGGTGTCTATCTTTAAGTCCGATTTTTTAAGAGCAGGGGGAGGATGCCACTGACGACGTGATTAATGCGGCTCGCTGTGGTGTGTTCCAATGAGATCGATTGATTCTGGGATCGCTGTGGCCAGGTGAAGATAGATCACAGTGGCGCGGAAGACGGCACGCGCTCAACTGCACCGGACGGAGATCCATGCGGCTCGCTGGTCGGTGGATTCCAGTGAGATCGGCCTATATGAGAGGATCGCTCTGGCGAGGTGACAATGGAGCATAGTGCGCACAAGTCAGGACAACCAGATGTCGCGGCAGACGAACGTCTAGGGCGAGCTCCCATGAGCTGTGCCTCATAGGCTAGGTGATCATGCGTTGGACGTTCGTTATTTTCTGGTTAGAGTATGCTGGTTTTACGGGATTGATTGAGAAACCGGTGATTGGTTTCCAAATTGCAACGTCGTGAGAGGGGCAATTCCCACTTATCGGTGGCAAAGAAGTGTAATTAGGTAAGGATGTACTACCTACCATCAGATGCAGATCATACGGTCATAGTTGCTCCAATGTTTGATGTCAAAGTGCCAAAGTACAACCTACCAACACTAATCTCCACTACTTCTTAAAGCAGAAGACGACATGATGGTGGTACGTCGTCTCCCCTTTCCCGCACAAAAAAACCCATCGCGAACCAGGGATCCCGCATGAAAAAGCTGGCTAAAATAAAGGAGAAAAAGGTTGAGAGCAGTTTTACCACGCACACACGATTCCTCCATCCCCATTCCCTCCATCGCGTCTCTGTCCACGCCGCGCCCAAACTGCCGTGTCGAGGGCCGACGGGAGAGTGCAATCGCGCCAGTGGACTCCCTCGCCCGGCATGCTGGCCCCTCCTCCCCGCGATTTGGCCGTCGGCCGCAACCGCCGTCGCTTTAGGCGGCTGCACCCGCGGGAGCGGCTCCTCGAGGAGCAGCGATGAGTAAAATTCCAACATGTGCTCCACGCGGGAAGCCACCTCCGCCGGTTCGCCGTCACGGCCGCCTCGAGCTGACTGGCGCAGCACTGCTTCCGCCTCAAACTACAGTGACAGGAGAAGTCGGTTCGAGGGACACGGCCGCGTGTGCCAGGACCGAAGGCCCCATCGCCTCTGCTGCTCCTGGAGAGGGCGAGATGGAGGGAACCGATGCCGGCTACTTCCCATCGCCCTTTCCCTCGATCATCCTCCCCCCCTGCGTGGCTAGGCGACGACCTCTCCGCACCGCATCCGGCCATCTCCCGGCGCACCACCAGGCGCCCCTCTTCTCTGTTGTCCCATGACGCCCCACTCGATACAAGGCCAGAGAAGGGTGGTACCTTCAGGTCATGCGCATCTCGCAGCGCCGCCACCGCATCACCGCCAAAATCAGGGTCCCACCGTCCAAATCGATGCGCTTGCGCCGCTGGAGTCGACCTGCCTCCAAGCGCTACCACAGGCTCCCGCCGGCCGGACCCGCACTCAGCCGCAACCTCGAGGTCAGGCGCAAGAACTAGCCCAGGCTGAGTTGATTGCTCACAACAAGGGTTGTTTTCGTTGTGTACTTTTCCATCTTGTACCTACGAACCGCACTTTTAATATTGCTAAATGTCAATAACTTCAGTATTCTACACTACCTTTTTGAGTATTGTTGCAGCTCCCATGGCATGGTTGTTTATGTGAGCCTTGCTCTCTAAATGAGAATACTCCAGATTGCAGGGACCATTGAATTGTGTATGGATCTCTTATTACAAAATTACAGAAGCACCCTGGAAGAGCCAATATGCAAGGTAGGTTGCCCAAATTGATTGAAATCCTTTTGAATAAAATATCCTTTTGAATTATGCAAGGTATTTTCCTTTCTTTGTGATGTCTGCATGCATCAATATCATTATTCGAATATACATGCTTACCTAGCTCCAACCTTCTATTGCACTACTGATTTATGTATGTGATGTATTTTTACATGGTGATTGACAAGTTTCCGTTATTTTTGATCTATGTGTCCATCAGTACCATTCTTTTACTGCATGTGTTTCAACACTGGTGCTTTGGAACTAGTGTTTTTGGTGCTATCATTGGTTATGTGATCTCGATGTTTCGTGACGATGCCACCTGCAGTGCTCGTCCTACGCCACATTCAAGGGAGGGTTCATCATGCTGGTAAAGCGAGCTCAGGTGTTTTCTTGACATGCCACTTGCATTGCTTGTTCTGCGCAAAAGGACATTGGGTTTGTTCTTAATATTTTCTTAGCTGATAAGATCTATTGTTGACTGGTTGCATCTTTAAGTGATCATTTTGGCTTTTTTATGGAGTTTTGGTATCGAGCCATGCCTGCGTATTTCAAAAAGGAGTGTTTATTCACTGCATAATTCGCCATTAACTGTAATTCACTTTGATGAGGGATTGCTAATAGTGCAAAATTAAGACAAATGTGTTACAAACACCTTTTTGTTTCTAAAAATTCTGCTTCAGTATAGTTTGCTAATTCATTAGCTCAGCCATGATGATTGGATTGACTTTTAGTGGATTTGTTTCTCTCTAAGAGCTGCCATGTAATCCAGTATGACACATAGATTTATATTTGATGCTACACTATAACACATGCCCTGCTAAAATGGTTATTTGCATGTCTTGTAATGTCTTACCCATTTATCTTACGGAAAAGTGAGAATTGGCGATTATAATGATCTTTCAGATCTTAGATTTCTTGATGCTCTGCTCCATTATTCTCTGCATATAGCCATGCTTGTAGATTAGACATTTGTGGAGTGCTGCTTAAGAGGCTCAGTCGTGATAATTATTTCTCCATGCTGGTGTTTGAGACCGTGAAAGTGATAGTCGCGAGGTATTTCTTTTAATTTATACTATGTATTTATTAATGCTGATTGAATGTTGTGATCCCAGTTAACATAAGCCCAATACTTGGTACTTCTCCCTAAAATATCTTTATAAATCGATTTTTTTTTTGAGAAAACACAAAGAATTTGTGTTTCTTTTCATTGAACGGGAAGAAGGCACCTGTTACAACCTCCATAGAAGGGACACACACTCACGACACGCACACACACATGACCCTCCTCATCAAGCGCTACGACAGGTGAGGAGGTGCTCTCAACTTCAGAACGACGACATTAGGTCGCACACAACCTTGCCTCCAGCCAAGAATGGCGAGGCGTCGAGACCCTGAGCAACAGGGCAGCGACATCGCTGTTGCTAGACGCCTCCAGGGACGATTGCAGCTCCATGACTGCCCATGCCAGTGTACCTCGCACCCTTGTGTGCCTAGAGAGTCGGCAGGTGAAAGGCAGGGCCCGTCTTGAACTGGTGTAGCTCTCATCTGGGAGATGTCGTCGCCGTTGTACGTTGCGCCATGGAGGTCCGTGCCCTGTGTAGCAGTCTACGCTGGATCAACCCATCAACAACCTCCAGCTGCTGCAGGTACTCCACTTGCAGCAAGGCGGCGCCTTCAAGAAGGGGACGGCACTGTGAAGTCGCCGATGCCTGATCCAGCAGACCGGACCTAGGGTTTCCCCCAGTGCTCGAGGAGGAAGTATGGCCAGGGTCATGCACATGCCTCCAGGAAGGTAACGGCACCCTCAGGCGTCGCCATTGGTAGTGCAGGCCATTGCCGCGCGGGGATCTTGCCCGGACCCGTTAACAAATACATCTGAAGACCGTTGATGACCAGTCGTGGTGAAGAATGTAGTTGGGGGAGATAGAACATCATAGGGAGGGAAGCATATGAACGTCGTCGAAGGAGGGCAACGTTTAGCACAGCGCCCAGGCTAACCGCCACCGGGAGCGTGTCAAGCATGTGGCAATTAGCCATCTGCACCGCGCCACGTACCGTGGTTGCCGCTGCGTTGACCAGCATCTTCCACCTCAAGGATCAGCCGAGGCTCAGCAGAGCAACCACCTCCCAAAGGGCCGAGCTGCTCGCATGCTCGCTGCACCAGCGGTGGTCAAGAGGAGTGAGAGGAGGGAGGAGTCCGATATGGCCGGAGGGGGTGCCACGGTCCCGTGCAGGCCCATATCTAGGCACCCGCACCTCCGCCAAGCGCCGCTAGTGGCCAGGGCTGCCTCTGCAGCGTTAGGCATGCCGCGCGTCGTCGCTTCTCGACCTCCCAGCCCAGGCAGAAGCCCACAGAACCACCACGTGCTCCCACTATGCCGCCACTCCGAGATCCAGCACGCCGGCCATCGAACTTGGGCCCTGCCGCCGCCGTCCGCCGATGAGGGCTTTGCTCGTCAGCATCCTCCGGCAACATTGAGGGTAGGAGGTAGAGAGGAGGGGGCTTGGGGTGGCTAGCCGCCCGAGTCACCCCTGGGAAACGAAGCGGGGGCCTGGCCTCTCTTTCACAGAATTCTCAAAACGTTTTCTAAATCCAATTCTCCTCCCCGCATTTTATTAGTCTTCACAGTCCTTAATTAGGTGCACTTGAAGGATATAGATTTTTGGCAGTGATATCACGGTTGGAGGAGCGCCAATTCTACTTGGACGATCTTACTGGATTAGTGCCAATTGACCTAGCGAATGCAATATCCTTAACACCATTACCATGTTATCTCCATGTCAATGTGTATAATTGTTCAGTTTTGCAGGTTATGAAAGAAATCCTTTCATTCTACAAGTGATTGTATATAATACTAATCAAGCATGAGTGTAAGGACTGCAGTCCAACCCAACTGATATAGTTCAATGTGCTGAGGTAATGTAGTTTTTATTATTTGTAGCAAAGTTCAGTCTTCTTTTTTTATCTCTTGGGACTTTATGCTACTCTCTTGAAATTTTTGAAAGTGATCATTTTATACATGCGTGCACCTAGATTTGTTGAGTCACCCAAACTAGATAGCAAATTGCTTGGCAAGGAGCATATTACTAACATGTGAGTTTATGGTTAGAAATTCAAGTATCCCAATCATGGAAACTGAGATGTTCGAATTTTACCACACATCAAACAGTTCAAATTACCACCGGTATGTGTATTAAGCAGTTAGTGACTGAGTTTACGCAGTATAAGTTTCAGAATTTTTGTTTGTTTTGACTACCGCTAGCTCCTAGAGCTAAACCTTGGATAAATTGAGAGAATATATGTTTGGTTCCAAGGGCTAAATATTGTGCATATGATTCTTTATTGAACTACAGTGTCACACGTTGCCACTTCGAAATCCTTGCAATGAAGTATTATGTTCATAATTACACCAAAGTTTTTGTGATGCAGCCATCTTTTCATGGTGAGATATGACCTTTCCTTATCTATTAATTCAGTTGAAATTTTCATGTGCATTATGGACCTTGAGATGGATTAATCAGATATTTTAGAAGAGAAGGATGCACAAAACTTATGATTTGCACTTGTTCCTTAGCATTGCTATTCCTTGTAATTAGTATGCTTAAATTCTGAATGTAGACTTGGAATATGCTTACTATTTTCCTGTTGATGTGTGTATATTTAGTTTCTGCGTGAGGGGGTTGATAGGAAGATGCCCACCATGTAAGCAAATGGAATAGCCTTTTAATGAAATCGAGTCAAGAATGCAAGATCACTTAGTAATGGAATAGCTCTCTCACTATCAACTCTTAGATGGGATGTAGATGCACGAGATTGCTGAGATATTATGGTTCAACTCTTAGATAAAGAAGTTAGCTTTGCATTAGCTCATATTCCCGTTCGAGTGTGCATTCAAGCATTTACGTGGTGAAACTACCCAAATAGTTTTATTTTATTTTAAGATTACCATTTCCATGCACATTTATAGAAAGTTACATCAACTTACTAGGCAACTTAGAGAACTAATTCATGTAGGGTTCATCCTATGGATAGCCAAAGCAATATTTTTTCGGTCTTGAAAAGTCGGGCCTTGATTTCTTAGGAAATTCATGAATGATATTGCTTCTGCCATGTTGAATGTGAGCTTTCTCGACATACTAATCCCATAAGGAATGAAAATGCTTCACTTAGAGCTAAAGAAATAAAATTATATAGTAGTGCGTGAAACTTTCCCTCTGAGGTAACTCGTTATTGTATACGTATGGGTTGGTTTTTAGTTATCTAGACATCAACACAATCACTGAAATCTCTTCTTCCACTCCAGTCTGGTGGTGCGAGCTGGAATAGGTGACTGGCGTGGAGACAAGACTCACATCAAGGAAGAGGAGGCAGTAACTAAAGAGGCAAGGCTTAGTAGGATAAGAAGGGTGAAGGAGGATAATTGGAGAATTATGGTGACCTATGCAGCAGTGTAGGAACTATTGAAGCATCTATGCTCAGTGAATGATGCATTCGCTATGAATGGTGAAATTTAAAACGAATTGCTTTGTCTTCACCCATAGGAAGTACATCGCCAGTCTTCTCTGGAATGAAATTGCCACTAGAAATTATGTATGCATGATCACATAAATATTATTGATAAATGTTGCATAACAAAGGCTGATTCATGGACGATGAATGCCCTTAGGGCTATTTTAAAATTCTCTATGGTATTCGATTAATGGATTAAAATTTCAAGGATCAATTTAGTTTGTCCCTACAAATATGGTAGATGTCACAATTATAATTAGGACCAAGTTTTTCGTGCTTTCTGATGTTGGTATTGTTCTCCAATAGTAAAAACTTTTCTAGCTCAACTATAGTCGGCTGAACGTAGCAGCAAAGTACAGACCCAAGCTACATTGGTGAGCACACAATGATGGATTGCAGGTGGTTGAGCATATGAGCTCATTTTCTAGAAAAATTGTTGCAAAATTCGATTGGAAACTACTTGGTTAGTGTGTTCCATTTTCCAGATTGCTGAATAATCATATTCTGATTGCAAACTATTCCCTTCTTTGAATTCCGTAAGTACTACGGTATCGTTTAGATAGAGAGAGAATACAATGTTTGTCTCCAATGGATCTATTAATGTGTTCACTGCTGATAGGATTCATCTAGCAGGCTCCCACAAATGCCATCATTTGATATTTGAAGGACCACATTCGTCTGAAAAATTAAGCATGGTTCTAGCACTTCAATTGGAGGCGTTTGATAGCAGCGATTTGTGCAGAGGTTAGTCGTTTAGGTATACTCAACAGATAGGACATTTCTCTACTTGACTTGTATATATTTCCCATGCATGACGTTATTAGACCGGTTCAGTTAAAGACATCTCGGGTGTTTGTTTTCTCAAACTTATCTAATCTATAAACTGTAATAGTAGTTATTTGAGATAAAAAGTTGTCTTCTCTTAGAGCAGCAACAAAAAGCGAAGGACATATGAATAGAAGTGTGTCACCTTTACATGGCAGTGCTGGGTTAGCTAGCAAGTACCCAGGGGGCAGTCAATTTTACGATAGCCCACGAGTGTCCTTTTACCACCGGAACAACGGGGGAGAAGAAGAAAGAGGAGGGGAGGAGAGTACGGCCGCCTCCGCTGAAGAGGATGGGGTAGAAGAAAATCGCCACCACCACCACCATTCGCCTCTCTCCAGTGCCGGCCACGTGGGGTGTCATTGTTGTGCCTCCTTGCTACCTTGCCCTGCCAAAATCTTCGTCTTTGTCGGTCCACTGTCACCTCCGAACATCCCCCTTGAATTCGTTGCCACCCCTTTCGTTCTAGCCACTCACCCGTACCTCCAGCCCTAAGGTTCCTTCCTTGCCTATGTTGGTACAGCCTCTACCGCGTCAGGCGCTTTTGTCCAGGACCAATCACAGTGTATCGTCTCTATTGTGTGGCTAGCCACGGTGTCAGCTGCTTCTGCTCCATTGCCCTCTTTAGCTCCCTGTCTCGATCTATTTTTGTCATGTGTATGAAGGAGGAATGGATGAGGAGATAAGGTGAGGCCAACGCGTCACGTGCCATGATCAACCATGTCAGATCTGCTTTAAAATGCTTAATTAGATCAACATTGTGACCTATTCCTTAAGTAACACAAACGACATGTTCGCCCCATTGGCTGGATGGTATTGTTGTTCAAATGTTGATGAAAAAGGTGTCTTAATTTGCATATGCTTCACACCACCAGAATTTTCACATAAGCTTATCTTTAACAGTAAAGATAATGTGCATAACTGTCTAACAGCTACTCCTTCAAATTCCTGTGTTTGAGATCTCTATATGATTGGTGAGGTGTGACATGTTAGGAACTACATAAAGCCTCCCGACCTGACCTTTCTTCCTCTCACGACCCACACCACCCCCTGCGGCGGCCGGGCCGCACCCCTCCCCGTCCTCCCCTCAGCCTCCCTCCCCTCCCCCTTCTTGTCGCGATATGAACATGTACACGTGGGAGGGTAAAAACTAGAAAATCAATACCCACCTATCACTATATGTTCTAAACTACCAAAACATCTACGCATATATCGGCTCTGATATCACTGAAGGGTTCCGTAGCACAAAACAAAAAAAAATCCTAGCAATAAGAACGATACAACCAAGATCTACTCTATGAAGATGTAAGATAACAAAAGGATTCGGTGTTCATACCTTTGAAGACCGAAAAGCGTTATGTTCCAAGAAACATTGATGATGTGGTCTTACGGCAACACTGACCTCAAGGTCGTGAAGTCGTACAAGCGATGAGTGCTACAACTAGCAGAACCTTTGCGGTTCTACATGCATCCGGTGTAGACAACGTCCCCGGGCTCCGTTTTAGCGAAGCAGCAAAAGAAGATTGATCCATACCGAGAGTCCAGCAGCACGACAATGTGCATATGGTGGAAAAATCTCAAACCGTATATGCTCGTTCAAATATTACGGAACCACACGTGAGAGAGAGAGGGAGAGAGGAGGAGAGAGAATAAATGTCTCAAGGGGATTGTTTGCTCCTTCTCCCTCAAGCCCCGACCTTATACTAGGGGAGGGGTTGCACCCTAGGGTTGGGGTGGTCAACGGAGGTGGGAGGCGGCAGCCACAGGTGGGCCGCACCCCACATGCCAACCTTTAGGAGACCCTTTCCCCTTTGCCTTATCCAAAGGAGGCGGCCAGCCCACTTGGGCCCTTCCACCAGGGAGGCCTATTTAGGTGGGATGCCCCTAAAATATTAAATAAAATATATTTTTAATATTAATTCCATTAATTAATATTAAATACATATTATTTAATTCTCTTTGCTCTTGAACACCTTTTGGATCACTCTGAACAACCTTAGGATCTACATGGAACATTTCCGGTTCTCTCGTCTCTTTTCTCCAACGATCTTGAATCAAGCGCTAAGCATCTATACCCTTAAGCGTGACACCCTATGGTTTGGGGATGTGCATACATGATCGAGACATCTCTTCGATCAATGACCAACAATGGGATCTGAAAAGCCATGATGGCCCCCATGAATTCCCCGAATTAACTTGATCACTTGAACCTTAAATGTCGATTCTCATTCCCTTTGCTACACGATACATGGTTTATCCAAGATCTGATCTCCGATATCTTTATGCCTAGTTCAATTTTGTTACCGATAAACACATTTACTCATTCATGTGATATTACATCCCCATGACCTAGTCACATGTTTGCACCGAGTGGGCCTAGAGTATCTATCCATCACGCAAATAGATAAATCCCTATATGGATTCATATGCCTCAACCTACCACTTTGGAATACCTAGGGGACGCCTTTGTGATCACTCTGTTATGGTGTGATGGTTTATGCAGTCAAGGCATCCTCTAGTGATAGTGATTAGATATGATTTCATGGTCAAAGGATTGAGTAAGTATGTCTCACTAGTTGTCACAATGTTGAACTTTGTGACTGGATCTCATTGCAATGCTAAATTTGTGTGTCTGTCCATCACATTATTCACTCAATGACATGACCACATTATCAATTGACATAAATTTCCATGATCAGGAAACCTCGATCATTAGTTGACCAATGAACTAGTTGATTAGAGGTTACTATGGACTTCGTTTGTTTACATACCACACGTGTACTAATGTTTCTGCTCAATACAGTTATAGCATGGTATAAAACTTATTATGAACATTGAGATACGACAAAAAAATATCTATTATTTTCCGCTACGGCATATCTCCAACACCTAGACCTACATCCACCACCTCCACCTCATGCGCAAACGCCCAAGGGAGGCCACCACTGTCACACGACTGGGGTGCTTCCCATCACCATGAGAAAACAATGTCCACCCCACGCATACGCCACGCCCGAGGGGACACCACCGCTGCCAAAAGAGTAGGGTCGCCACCCTAGATCACGCACGCAGAAGACCACCGCCATCGTCCCCAACTACCATCAGTGATCCGTGATACCTTCGATCCGGATTCACGGATGTAGTATAATAGTCTTTTTCCCTAGAAGACCTAGGTTTAATCGAACCTTGGGAAACAACGCCAAAAGTAAATAAAAGGACACGTCTACAAGATTTTGTTTCTTCGTTTTACCTTTGTTTACGGGACCAATCTAGTTTTCTTTATCCTAGATTGAATCAATGGATGGAGGTAGGACAAGGTTGAAGATCCACCTGCAACTACACATCATATGGGGTAAAATATAATAATAAGTATAGTCATGTGTAGTGTTTTAATAGAGATAATCTCATGTGGGAAACCCATACTAATATACTAGAGCCCCTAAGAGGCAACATGCATAGCAATAGTCTTTTGATCCAACCGAGTGCACCATGAAGCACCCGGCTATAAACAATTATTAAGTGTAAACATAGATCAAAGCTTTAAGTGGTGATGTTGTTATGATCCCGAATGGGTCGCTAAGCGAAGACCGTACAACCCTTTCTATCATTGGGTTTCCTATGAGATCGCTTCTAGCCAAGTATGTCACCTCAAGCCTTTATCAATCTTTGGGGTCTTGGGTACCTACAAGTCCAAAGATCGAGACAAGAGACAAAGAAACAAAATATACAAATCTCTCTTTCAAACAATACACAATTCTCCCATAGATTAGATGCACATAATTGTTGCAAGGTTTCTCCCCAACCCGCAGCCTGTGAGGACAACTCACTCATAATAATAAGATCAAGGATAGAAAACATTGTGCAAAAATACTTAGATTAAAATCAAATATTCTTACAATGGTCACCGAATAACAAGGAGATATCAAGTACAAAGTAGTGGCTATGGCTAATGGAGGGGATGGAAGATAGAAGGGATGAACTATGGTGTGGATCTCCTTTGGTGGTGTTGTGATGCAATCTAAGATGGCGGTCCTCTGCGCGACGGATGAGGCCTCAAAATATATAGGCGTATTCACAAAAGGTATAGGGTTTGATGAGACGAAGCTTCCGCCACATGGTATGGGCAGGCCCTACCCATACCAGTGGTCGTTACGGCTGCAGACGCCTAGTATTTCCTCCATAATTACTTGGTCATGTGGACTTCCTCAAAACCTTCATTATGACTCCAGATTTTGCATTAAAAAGCATGATTTCCTGCACAACACAAATCAAAGAAATGTTTTGCATATCTTTGCAATTATTAGTCATTAGTGGAAAGGATAGAGAGTTTCTTGTCAATTTCTTGATGAAAAACAATGTTTAAATGCGGTGGAAGATGGCTATTTTGGAGCCATCAACCTCCCCAAAGCTCAAACCTTGATCGCCCTCAAGCAAGAAGAATCAAAATAACTATAAGGAATTCAGCATTTAAACTTGAAACAACGAGAATAAGAATTCACTTATGGTTGGCAATCATATGCGCCCAACACTTCATCCATTTGAAAGGCTTATAAATGTTAGAGAGATTACAAGAATACTATACAAGATTCGGTAAGTCAAGACAATGAAAGTAGAGTTTAATATAAGTATAAATAACTAGAAGTGTAACAATCAATCCAATTCTTCTAGTTAACTCTCAGCTTGCCAAGGAACACTAGGATGTTTTAATAGCATAATTGAGTAAGAGAGTTCATGTCCTAAGAAGCATAACAAGTAAGTGTGTTATTGATGCCCACATTAGTAAATCAAGGCTATCAAAACACTTCTAATCCAATCATTGTCTTTCAAGAAAATTTATAAAGTAGTAATGAGACCATGCCAAAGACTTGTTATGTGGATCTTCATATATATATATATATATATATATATATATATATATTTCTTCCTTCTTCAAGGATCATTGAGTGTTTCTTTTACAAGTGCTTGCACAACCTTTGAGAGTACCAATGCTTTTTCCCATATATTTACATGTATGCCACTCATGTCGTCAACTCATAGACCAAATCCGGGGTTATACCATGGATCGTTCATAGGCTAGCGGAGTTGTTGGCATCCAAAGGTGTGCATGAGAAACACAGAACTTTTTAACTACTACCACAATTTGATCCACAAAGTTAGCTTTGGCATGCATCACAATTACCGCTAGACTTCATATCAATCAAACAACTCCTTTCAAGAATGTCGTCAAGTCGATCAAAACATCTATGGGGTTAAGTATCTTCAAGGGTACAATCTCAAGATAGTCATTCATCAAACAAGTCATAAATTTCAGACTTTTTTATTGTACTTATGTGGGGCCCCTGGATTAATCCCTCGAGAATCCCTGTTATGCATACAACCACGATCCCATGATCAGTTAGTCATGGCACATAACCGACAAGTATCAAAGTTAACATCCAATAATGTACCGAAATACAAGACTTACATGAATGCCATTATGGCTACATCAATAATCAGCAGTGGAACTTCATCAAGCGTAGAGCCCGATCCATGTCTTAACCTATAGGCAACTGACTGGGAGAACATCCTAGCTCGCATAGTCGCCACACCACCTTCTCCTTGAGATCTGGCCAAGTTAATAACCAGGGACAATGCTAGTGAGTACTTTGAATGTACTCGCAAACCACCTTAAGATAACAGTAATAACAAGAGGATATGCACTATGGTTGTGGTAGTAGGAGGGCTCCAAGAGGGGTTCTTTTCTCAAATAGTTTCTCTTATAGATATAGCATCTACATATCTTTCTTGAAAACTTTTGTAAAACTTTTTGGAAACCTTTTTGAAAAGTTTTGAAAACATTAGGACTGGGTCACCCATTTGTTACTTTCTCCCGGTCGTCCCACGACCAAACTCCTTCCATCCCTTTCTGACCATCCCATGGTCATAGTAGGGATCCTTGCCGACCATCCCATGGTCAAAACATTTTGAAAGCCATTTCCTTTCAGAAATCCTTTTTGAAAACAAAACCAGCACCGCTCTACAGAAGTTTGTCCAACCCATCCTTAACCGCGGACACGGCTATTCGAATAGATTTTTATCCCCTGCAGAGGTTGTACACTTTACCCACAAGATCTGATACATCCGCCATGAACTGTCGTGGATCGTCATACAGCAGTATGCGGGTTTTGGATAACCGGACAAGACCTTCAGGATAATCCCCTCTTAACACCAGCACCTACCCTATGGGTGTTATTCCTCTCAAAACCGGGACGTCGGGCGAGGACCAACCGGAGCGCTTTTTCCACTCCTCGGGAGTGTGCGCTTTCAATGAGGGGCCCATAGTAACGCGTGGAGGCTTGTCGACCCTTTGTTCCTTCTCTACGTCCCACCTTTATCGGAGAAGGCCCACCCTCCAGGGATCCCCGATCTCCTGTAGTAGTTGTGAGGTACCGGTATCAGAGAGAACCACTTTCGGGTCAAGCCCCTTCCCATATAGGAGTAGTGTGGTTGCACGGGTTTAAGTTGTTATAGCTAGACTACAAAGAACCAAGTGCGTTTTTGAAAACCTTTTTCTGCCAGACTTCCTTCATCATTTTGTAAAGAAAAAACCTTTTTCCTTTTCACATCTCTTGGGAGGTCCCACCTCACCAAGGTTTCCTCATAAAATATTTGGTAAAACCTTTTTCCCGGGGTCTTCCCATCCGCTAGTTTTTGCTTCGGCTAAATCGAGGTCTCCAAGGGGTATGGTGTAATACACCATCTATTCCACTACGGGCAATTAGGTATCACCAAGGGGGTGGTACTTAGTAGTACCAATAGTAATAGTTCAGAGGAGCCAAACCACTACCATAAATACATCAACTTATAATAAAACAATGCAGTTTCACAAATAGTAGATAAAACATGCATGATTAAAATGTTAGGACAAGGCTTATGAGCAAGAAGGTGGATTGCCTGATGATCAGCAATATGGCAAAAGGTGTCCCTGGACTTCTTCTTAGAATACCCAAATATACCAATAATAATTACCACTTCTCCTGCTCTCTGATTTCATCGCAACTATCGCCGATAGGGAACACATGCAAATAAAAAAAAGGGCACAATCAACCCAATGCATGCAAGCACCAATATATACAGCAAAAAATGAATAATATCAGATAAATGCTCAGATGGTTTTGGGAGGATTGGAAATAGGAGATTGAGATGGCCTTGGAGAAGGGGATGAATACCCCTTAGGATTTATAGTCTAAAAACTACCTAAGAGATGGATTTTTGGACAAGACCATATTCTGTATGGTATTATTGTAAAAACATGATACCAACAGATAGGTATTGATAAGATGAAGCCAACAAAAGTGGTTTCACTATTTTATCAATTACCAAGAATTTATAGTGATCTTTATAGTGAATAATAGTCTAGTTTTAGGAAATAATTCACCAGAAAGGTTCTGGAGCTCCAAACATTATTTCCCCGTATGGTTCAGTAGGTTTTGATGTACTTGTTCACGGAGAGTTGGAATCAAGTTAAAGTAATTACCAGAATGCCGCCAGGAAATTCCCAAAGGCAGTTCTGTGGCTATTTTGTATTTTTCACCAGATTAATTCTACAGAATCTTTTATGTTTATTCCAAGGGCACATGGTAGGTATTTAGAATACCTTTCGGTAGAAATTGGAATCATCCTTTTTGGAGCTGTATAGCTACTGTAGTGAATTTAGAGGTGAATAAACCATGCACAGAATAGTTTAATTCACAGAAAAATATCCAAGGCTCAATAAATCATGAGCTCCTGGATTTGGATAGGCCTTAGTGTACCACATCCAGGATAATTGGAATCGGGTTAATTGGACTCATGGTTTGGTGTAGGTAATTTTCTAAAGTCATAACTGAATTGTTTTTGTTATTTTACCTCAAGCTAACCTACTGTTCACCTTTGCATGAGACCAATGTCCAAGAATAGATGCTTCTAATATATTTCAGAGGCAGTTGGTTTTACTCCAATTGGAGTTGTACAATTCACAGAAAGAATTTATTAGTGAAAAATTATACATCTGAGGATTTAATTCACTAATGGCACCCTAGTCAATATTTTTAGTTACTTTCTGCTCTGCATGTTGCACCAAACACTAGGGTACTTGGTAAAAATTAGATCTGGGCATTTGGAAGCATTTTCCATTTTTATTTTGAATTAAACCAATTAGTCTAATAAGCAGATCTGGAAAAAGGAATTAATAAAAAGGAAGGGGCAAGGGCTGCTAGGCTTGGATCTGGGGAAAGTTGGGCCGTCCAGAGGATTTGGCCCACAGCGGGCGCCTCTCTGCGCGGGAAAGGGTTCAAACGGCCTGGCAGGTGGGGCCCACCCATCAGAGAGGCGTCGGGGGCTACTGCATGTTGAAGACAAGAGTAGGGTTAGCTTCAGGGGAGCAAGGGGGTTCTCAGTTACTCGCTTGCAGAGGGAGTGGAGCAAAGGATGAAGTACATGGGCCCAATCTTGGAAATGGCCGAGAGGCCATCTTCTTCTCCTCTCGAGCAAAACAGAGCAAGGGAGGTGGAAAGGGGACTCTGGGAAGGTGAGGTAGAGGGGTAGGACGCAAATGAGGGGGAAGGGGAGAGCTGCAGGGGCCTCAAGCAATATATACCGAAAGGGAGAGGTTCTTGATGGACTTGGTCCATGGATCATGTAGGAGAGGGAGGTGAAACTAGGGGAGGTTGCTGTGGGCGTGAGGGGTGGTTTTCTGGTCGGTGCTGAGAGCAAAGGAGAGGTGGGAGGGCTGCTGCAAGCTGATTGGCTCATGCTTGCCTTTATCTCTCTCCTTCTCACATCCAAGCACATGGGACAAGGGAAATGGTGCTATAGTTGTCTTGCTACAGTGAAACTCGACCAGAGGAGGTGGTGTGTTGTGCAAGCCTGCTGGACCAGGTTTCAGGCAGGTTTGGTGGAGTTTTAGATCTTAGTTTTGGATTTGCTAAATCCTTGCTCTAATGGCTATCATCAAAGAAGTTTCCAAAACTTGATCTGGGCAAGATGAGATAAGGGTGCTGGTAGCTAGATGAGGTCAAGGTGCACTTCTAGGAATTATTTGGGATTTTTCTGAGGGTTTTAAGTCCACTTAAATATATTTATCCAAAAAGTGCAGAAGTGGTTTATTGAAGATCATTTGATAATTTTACATTGGACAAGTGGGGTTTTTGATGTGGGATGATCCCAAATGTGAATACACACTTAGGGGAATTTTCCCAAGATTTATTGGGGCTTAAAAGTAATTAGAACATTTATTATTCCATTTCTGCCATTTAAGAAAATAGGCAAAAAGAAATAATAAAGCTCTTCAAAAATATTTATTTTTGAAGTGAGAATATGAGGTATGATATGTAGATCTCAATTGAGCCAAGAGTTGGGGAGGTTCTTTGGTAAAAACCAAACTTACCTTTATGAGAGGAGTTTTGGAGATTTTGACTATTAAAGAAATTAATTTGGTTTGGAGCCATAATAATTATGGATAATATTTGATAAATCTTGGTGATCAAGGTAGATGATGTAGACAAGGTGTAGCAAGCATTTGCAACCTTGGGATTGGAGAATCCAAGTTGATTTTGGTGGAATACCCTAGATTAAGGATCTATGGTGATGTTAATTTCATACCATCAAAACATGGTTGTATCTTGGAGTTCAGATCTCCCCTTGGCGAAAGGGGTATATGGATGGATAGACCAAGTGATGTACATCAACATGGTACAGAGGTTTGAGCTTGATCCTACTTGAGATCACTAGGACAAGCTTTCAAACCTAGAATAAAATAGGCCTGCCAAAGCAGATTATCAACTAGCCTTCAAAACCTTGTGGGTTTAAACATCTCAATGATCCAATTGGGACAAGTTAAGCAGGTAATGATAGCCCTATATGAGTAGAACACAACCATGCAGAGATTTGGTCCATAGAAGGTTGGATGGTGGTGTGAGCTTCTATCAAAGTAGGCATGTTGACTAGATTTGCAGGAAAAGTTATCATCTTGCCTGCAAAACCATCAAGAACAAGTGGGTTAGGGGATGATCTAACCAAGGGAAAGAGTGGGCCTTGGTAGTACTTAGGATGGTTATAAATATGGTTCAAGTGCATTACCAAAAATGTACAAAGGTTGAGAAAGGGAGGCATTCAAAAAGGTGATGTTGGAAATAGATTTCCAGACTTGGACAAATTTGGCAGATTGGGGGTTTTTGACTAGAATGTTGGTGGAGATGATTTTGATGGGTTGCAAAGTACCCAAGCATCATCAAGTGGATGATATTGAAGAGTGTATTGAGTAGAAGGGATCCATGCTTGATATGGGTCTTCATTGACCTGGGAGCTTCTAAAAAGGGTATCTTCAGAATTGATCTGGTTAAGGGTTTTAGATGATCTCCTAATAGCTAGGGATCAGATCCAAGTTTGTATTCCCCCTTAGGGGTTGATGATTTAGAAACATCTTGATCCTAGTGATGAGCTCCTAGAGTAGCTCATACTATCTCCTAAGCAGACAATTCAAGCAGCAGATCAAGGCAACTCATCTTACAAGCAAATCAACTATTACTAGGGTTACCATCAAGCTTAGCTTGAGGTAAGGATGCGTATTTTGAATAGGTTGGAGTTGAACAAGGTAAGGTCCTTGGTATCTCTACCAAGGGTAGAGTTCAAAAGATTTATAAAAGGTTTTGGAAATCTTAGAGGTAGGAGTAGTTGAAGGTTCTATATTGAGAACATAAGGAGATTATATTATATAACTCTCCATAGTTTTGCCAATAGAAGTTACAAAATAGTTTTGGTTACATAAGCATCTTGGATCATGTTTTGAAATGCTAGAACATTTGAGAATATGTAAAATGGGCCAAGATAGTTTTGTTAAATAGCTTTTGTCAACTGATGGTGAGGTAAGGAGTATCATATGGTATACACTCACATGCTCAATCACAAACAAACAACAAGCAAACACTGCACCAATGATCAGGAAAAAGTTTTTGTTCCCCCTGATTTTTGCATTCTGGACAACTAATCAGGGTTGCAGAAATTGGGATGTTACAACTTGTTTGGCAATATTATTTCTAAGGCGAGACTAAGTTAGCTAAAATAACTAGAGCAAAAGCTTCCACAACTAATCATTCATACCATTAAAAAGATTTACTCTAACTATTTTGAATTACTCCCATTACCATGGCATCTTAGCAAATCAACCAACTAAAATAAACAACTCAAACTTCAAAAGTGGGAGACATAGGACATACCTCTCATGAGTGACTTCATAATACTCTTCCTTATGGGGATGTGTTCCTTCAAAACTCAAGTACAATTATTCCCATAAGAATATTAAAGCAAAGAGGCAAAGTGTGAATCCATGTTCAGGAAAAAGGAAAAACAGAAAGATCTTTTTGTATTTTTTATGATAGGGATTAAAGAATAGAAAATAACTTGCGACCACGCAAGGAACTCACAAAATAAAAACAAACGAAAAACAAAAGGAAACTAAAAACCAAAGCAAAGGAAAAAAGTAAAGTATTGGAACAAACCAACACGAGTGTTTCAAAGCTCTAAAGGAGTTGGAGTACAATCTCATTATTACACAAATAAAATTGTTTGGGGAACACATACCCAAGCTCAGGCCTTTGCAAGCCCTTTTGTTGCTCATTGTGGTGGTGGATAATCTCCCATGTTCCATTGGTTGCTCCAATTATGGAACTGGGTGGCGAGGTTGGCAGTAGCATCTCGAAGGTTAATGGGAGGTTGTTCATGTTTTGGATATTTCCTTACAGAGCATAGAAATCTTCATAGGTGGTGTAGTAGTTTGGTGGTTGCACATCTTGTTTGGGTCTTTCTTGTTCTACTTCTTCATCTTCTCCTTCCTCTTCCATGGATATTTGTTGTTAGGGTAGACCTGTCTCAACCTAGGTTGATGTGAAGTGCGCGTGCAAGAACGGTTATGACTCCTCCTCCGCATATGGGTCCTCGAGACTGCAGAGCATGATGCTTAAGTTAAAACACAAGAAGGGCACCCAAATTTGGCGTTAAGTTACAATTAATAATAGCAGCTTCTGCGAGGATCATCATGTCCTCCTCATTGACTCTAGTAAACTCACCATGTTTCTGCAAGATGTTTGAAATAACATAAAATAAATAACGAATAGCAGGGTGATCAATTTGGTTCCCCTTGGGTGTGTTTCCATGAATTCTCATTCTATAAAAGTAATCCCAAGGTGAGGGATTTAAAACAAAGGTGGTGGAGCATATATCGGTGGTGTTGTTGGCAAACCCAAAACATTGAGCCCATTGGTCAAGTGTCAAGGAGTACTCACAGTTTGTAAGACGGAAGTTGATGCGATCAACTCTAGGAATTTTCTCCTTGGAACAATAGTAAGAGCACACCGTATGCGTCAAGGTACTGAGAAACTCAAGTGTCAAGCAGCTGTACATGGTGACATCCTGAAAGACAAAGTCATACAAACCAAAATTATTGCAGAGTAAATCAAAACCAGCACGAATGCCAAGTTGGTTCAGGATATAGGGACACACCCACTTGGTGGATTTGATTTCCCGAAGCTTGAGAAAGTCGAAATAGTTCAAATGAAACTCCTCGGTGAACTCTATACTAAGTGACTCAGGGGGTCAATGTATCAACAGATGGTGCGGCTGGTTCCGCAGCCATCACACATGTGCGTCTCCTCGTCTTCATCTAAAACAAAATAAATAAAAATTGCTAATTAAGTTTTTAGTCCAATGGAAACATAGCATAAACAATCCTCTACAGTTGTTACAAAAGAAACTCCTCTAAAAACAATACTAAGCATGCTCAATGTCAAGATTAGCTCAGGAATAAGACCTAAGTCTAGATTGATAATGGTGAAAGATTGAGCAGAATTTTGTTGCAAATAAGTTGGGGATCAGAGGAGAAACATACCTTAGATCGATCGGATGTGAGGAATCAAATAAATATTGAATAAGTTTGAAGATCCAATAGAGGTGGTTTGAAGTTTCGAGGTAGAAGAAAGAGAAAAGTTTGTGTTTGAGAATTTTAGGGTTACCTTCTCCTGGGTGATATGGTGGCCGCGTACGTGGTACGAGCGGGCGGTATGGCTGGAGCCCAGCCGTACCGAGTGACAACCTTGGGGTCGATTATTCCCTTCCGGCAATGCACTCGGTACGGAAGCGTGGTACGGTCACGTGGCCGTACTACTGGTCGTTATGCGCGCAGTACATTTGCTTGAAATCTAGTTTTTGCTCGAGGGTACGGTACGGGCGAGCAGTACAACCATGTCCGGCCATACCAGTGGCCACTGTGTCCTTCGGTAAAAATCAAAGTTTCTATTTTCCAAAGCTTTGATGTGGTATGGGTGCACGGTACGGGGCCTTCCGGTCGTACCAGTGGTCATTATGCATCCAGTAAGCTGAAAAACTCAAAGAATTTGGTTATTAGCTTTGTGCGCCTTTACACATCTTAGTAACAGATAAAATAACAACAAATAGACTTCATAAAAATCAGAAATACCTTAGGGCATGTGTTAGTAAAATAAAAGATCAAGCATTACCTTATTTCTTCTCCTCTTTCCAAAGGTCTTCTTGAAAACTCATTGTTAAAAACAAAAACAAAAACAAACAAAACTAAACAAAACTAATAACACAAGAGTACAATTTTTTATTCTACATGGGTTGCCTCCCATCAAATGCTTCTAGTTAAGTTCAGTTAGCTTGAACTAGATGGTGATCATTTAGATTTAGTAAACGGAACAACCACTCAAAAGTAATTGCCTTTCTATGTAATTATACCATCATCATTATTAGGCTTGGCCTTCTTCTTCCTAGGGGAGTGGACTATAAAAGGATCTTTAGACAGTAAATATATTCTCACATTCCCTTTATGTAAATTGATTAAAGCTTTAATAGTTCTTAGGAATGGCCTACCTAGAATTATAGGTGCTATGGGATCTTCAGGCATGTCCACTATAACAAGATCAATAAGAGCGGGACTTCCTTTAATCTCAACAACTATGTTTTCTTTTATCGCAATAGCTTGTTTATAAGTTGAATCCGCTAGATGGAGTCTTAATTCAGTGGTTGCAAAAGTACCCAAGTTTAACTTGTCAAATAAACTTTTGGAAATTGTTGAGACACTTGCACCAAGATCACAAAGTGCAGATATCTCATTAACCCCAATTTTAATTTTAATAGTGGGCTCAAATATATAATATAGCTTAGTAGGAAGCTTATCAGCTAGTCTTTTATACTCTTCTCTAAATTTTGAACTTTAGATGCTACTTTTTGAATAAATTGTTGGTACATAGCATCATTACCTTGTTCTATACCGAGATTTTTTTACGGCGATCATCTTTAGTAGATCTTCCATGGTGTATTCAGGTGAAGGTGCGTTGCTATAGTCCAGCTCCTTAGGCTTCTCTTCATTTATTTCTATCCTCATAATCTTGAGATCTTCTACCAGATTTGGCTTAGGCTTCCCAGCAAAACTTTGCTAGTATGCGAGCTTGGCTCTCAGCTACCTTGCCCAATTGAGCCTCCACGGTCTTTGTCCTTTCCTGTAGAGCCTGCACATCATTTCTAATTGCAATAACTTGGTTAGATAATTTTTCTATACTACTTTCATGGTTCACTATAATTTTAATAAGCATATTATTTTGCTCGGTTTGAGCTTGCATAAAGTTACAACAATTTGCTCAAACGAGAGATTGCCATGATTTGCTCCATTATGATTATCATAATTATTTTAGGAGCTCATGCAGGATTAGAATAGTGTTTTTTAATATCAGAAGCAAAATTTTGGTTCTTCCAAGCAGGATTATAAGGAGTGTGAGTAATAAAATAAACACCATTAACATTGGTAGCGATAGCATTAACTTGGGTATCTTCCTTACCCTTTACTATGTTGACTAACTCGTCTACCTTAGATGTAAGCTCTTGATTGTTTACCTCGGTGATTGAATTCATTCTTTTCGAGGTTCTTTCCACATACCATTGGGAATGGTTGTTTTGCATATCATCAAGTAATTTCTTTGCAATACTCACTTGCTTTTCCATGATTGTTCCTCCTGCTGCAGTATCTAGCATAGACTTAGACATTGGGTTAAGGTCATTATAAAATAAATGTAATATAAGCCATTCTTCCATCCCATGACTAGGACAGTTCATTACAGCTTCTTTCATCATTTTTCATGCAAGCGCTAGTGGCTCACGATCTTCTTATCTAAAACTAGTAATGTTGAATCTTAGTTGCAAAGTTTTAGCTGGGGATTTTTTTAGTCATATAATATTAGTACATTCCTCCCAAGATTTAATAGTATCCTTAGCTAGAGCTAGCAACCAGTCCTTAGCCTTTTCTCTAAGAGAGAAAGGAAACAAATGTAATTTAACAACATTTGGATCTACATCCTTAATACGCATCATCTCGCAAATTTCAATAAATTATTTAAGTGCAAACATGAATCCTCAGAAGATGAGCCTCCAAATTGGTTTTGCTAAACCAAACTTAAAAGGTTAGGATTAATTTCATATGCTTCCGCATCAACAGCGGGCTGAGTAATAGGTCCACGAACAAAATCATCATTGGGAGTAGCATACTCCCCAAGTCTCTTTTGAGCCATGGCTCTTATATTTTTGGTATTTTTTAAATAAAGAAAACAAATAACAAATAACTATTTTTTGGGTTTTCAAATAGATAACAAGAAAGTAAACTAATAACAATAAATAAACTACAAACAAATAATAAAACTAAAAACAGGGTCTCTAGTGACCTCACTAGGATGGTGAATTACTTTCCCGGCAAAGGCGCCAGAAAAGGGGTTGATACCTTCGATCCGGATTCACGGATTTAGTATAATAGTTTTTTTTACCTAGAAGACCTAGGTTTAATCTAACCTTGGGAAACAACGCTAAAAAGAAATAAAAAAGGACACGTCTACAAGACTTTGTTTCTTCGTTTTACCTTCGTTTATCGGACCAATCTAGTTTAATTTATCGTGGGTTGAATCAATGGATGAAGATAAGACAGGGTTGAAGATCCATCTATAGTTGCACATCATATGGGATAAAAGATAATAATAAGTATAGTCATGTGTAATGTTTTAATAGAAATAATCTCGTGTGGGCAACACATCCTAATATACTAGAGACCATGAGAGCAAACATGTATAGCAATAGTATTTTGATCCAACCGAGTGCACCACGAAGCACCAGACTATAAACAATTATTAAGCGTAAACATAGATCAAAAATTTAAGTGGTGATGTAGTTGTGATCCCGAATGGGTCGCTAAGCGAAGACCTACATCCCTTACTGTCACTGGGTTTTCTATGAGATCGCCGCTAGCACAGTATTTCACCTCAAGACTTTATCAATATTTGGGGTATTGGGTACCTACAAGTCCAAATATCGAGACAAGATACAAAAAAACAAAAGATACAAATCTCTCTTTCAAACAATGCACAATACTCTCATAGATTAGATGCACATAATTGTTGTGAGGTTTCTCCCCAATCCGCAGCCCGTGAAGACAACTCACGCATAACAATAATATCAAGGATAGAAAACATTGTGCAAAATACTTATATTGAAATCAAATATTCTTATAATGGTCGTTGAATCACAAGGTGATCTCAACTACAAAGGAATGGCTTTGGCTAATGGTGGAGATGGAAGACGGAAGGGATGAACTATGGTGTGGATATCCTTTGGAGGTGTTGTGATGCAATCTGAAAATAGAGGCCCTCTGCGCGGCGGCTGAGGCCTCAAAATATATAGGCATCTTCGTTGTAGGCTTGACGAGACGAAGCCGCCGCCACATGGTACAGGCGGCCCTGCCCGTACTAGTGGTCGTTACAGCTGCAAACACCTGGTATTTGCTCTAGAATTACTTGGTCGTGTGGACTTCCTCAAAACCTTCATTATGTCTCCAGATTTCGCATTAAAAAGCCTGATTTCCTGCACAACACAAATCAAAATAATGGTTTGCATATCTTTGCAATTATTAGTCATTAGTGACAAAGATAGAGAGTTTCTTGTCAATTGCTTGACTAAAAATAATGTTTAAATGCGGTGGAAGATGGCTATTTTTGGAGCCATCAACCTGCCACCCTGAAGCAACCCAGGGCACCTTCGACACTAGGCCCGCCGCCACCGGGCCTTGGCTTTCTTTTGAAATAAATGCGGTAGGGGAATCCTTACAACGTATTTTTTAAATAATAAGAATCCAAATCTACGTCTGTGAAACTTGAACCTAGGTAGTTCGGTTGTACATCCACTTTTCTCATCAAGTGAGTTAGGCTCACTTCTTACCTTGTCTTTTTTTGGCAGCTAGGGTTCTGCCCCGGTGCCGCCTAGGGGAGGCGACACGGGACCTTTTTTTGAGGTTCATCATGGTTGTCAATATAAAGATGTCTCTAGCTTTGTCCGTGGTTTGAATATGTACTTCATGTTTACTGCATAGTGCAGAGGTATGGAATACTCTGGGCTTTGTGTACTCTCAGGGGGAGGAATACTCTTGGCTATGGGTGAATCGGCTTGGGACAATGGCTTCGCTCATCGTATATGGGTGCTATCCTGGTAATTAAATATGTGATACATGAGCAGTTATATTTGATGCCGATTTTATTCCCTTTTCAACTAAGATAATACTCTCTCCATTCCAAGATATGAGACATGCAGATTTTGTCAAGAATTGCAACTTTCATTGACCAATTATATGGATGAAAACAATAATATTTACAATATTGAATAAAGGCAATATGAATACATATTTCATGGTGAATCGTTGATACCCATTTAATATTGTAGATGTCTTTTATGTAAACTTGGTTAAACTTAGAAAGCTTGAGTATTGACCAAATTTGCGCATCTTATATCTTTCTTAATAAAGATGATTGCATTCATCGATCGATGGTGATGTCGGGGTCGCTTCCTCAAAAGAAAGACGTTTGCTCCGGTGTCCTCCCGCTGCTTCCAAACTTAGAAAACTAAATCACAAGAATGGTCAGAATTGACTGATACCCCTTCATATGCTCTTCCAACAGAAGGGGTATTGACCAATCTTGGCCGTCAAGTTTTCAGTTTTCTAATTTTGATAGTAGGAGGAGGACACCAAAGCACACCTCAGAAAAAAAAAGCTTTACCTATGGTCATAATCCATACGAATGCTGCAAGGTGGACGCACATGTGAAAAGAGGGGAAACGAATGCCCAAAAAAGAAAAGGAGAATCGCACTAAACAGCAATATGTACAATGAGCATACACACAACAATGCTACAACCCGGAGGTGTTCCAGCAAGCAACTCGAGGCCAGGGAGACAGGAAGCCATTCTTGATTTCACAGGCAGCTTCTCGTGTTCCCAGCCAGCCTGCATGCACGTAAAATTCTTACTCTGGCAGAAGAAGCAACGCATTTCTTCATGGTGCATATATGCTCTGTGCAGCGCCCGGGAGGCCCGGGCCGCAAAACTGTGACAACGGAGCTCGGGTGATATGGACGGATCAGTACCAGATGATCTCGTCCGGCACGGCCTCGAACCTCGCCTTCTTCTGAAAAAACAAGTCAGGAAAACAGATCAGCACACCGCGAGCTGAGAAAGATTCAGACACCAGGTTTTTTCTCCTCTCTTTTACATCTATATAATCATCGACCCGGTAGTTGGCTCAGTTGGACAGAGCATCATGCCATTATCTCTCGGTACGTAGTGGGAAAGAAGCTGAAACAGGGATGGTGGTACGTGCTGCTGCTGCTGCAACCACAAAGTGTTCTAGAATTTGACTTTATAGATTTGCTTTTATGAACCAAGGTCATGGCTTTGTGGTTGCGGCAGCTTTTGCAGTTTTGCTTGAAACAAACGCTACCTATCCATCATCGTGAAGCTATGATTGTCCGGCCAGGACAACAATGGCACTGCGTTGAATTCGTTGCAAGAACACAGATGAACAGTGTATGCATGCCTCTCCAATACACTGAAATACTATCTGGTTAGGTAGGCGAAACATCTGAACATGTGAGACCACTAGCCATTCGATGGGATAATGCGTAAGGAAATTATGATTGCCCATGAGTAACCTAATCTGTGTCCCAAGACAAACTAATTTCAGGTCACATCTTAGAGAGTAATCAGAAAATCTCGAAATATGCTACACCATATGCAACCTCTTGGGATGCATATACTGTATACTCCCTCCGTCCCAAAATAAGTGACTTAAATTTATCTAGATTCATATATTTGGCCTTTTTTTTATTCCGACAGCAACAAAAAATCTTCGTCGCATATGGGCTTTTATCTATATACTAAAACATGTCTAAATACATTCAAGTCTAGACAAATTCACGTCACTTATTTTGGGACGGAGGGAGTATATAAGATTGATCCAAGACTTGTCCCGCTATATTCGCTTGATCGCAGCATGAAAAATATTTACTAGCAAGTGCCTCTTTTTTATACCTGGACGCGATGCTAGCTGTAATGCTGTATGTACCTTGATGAACCATGAATTAATATGCCACCGAAGCTTCTGCGCACAAGCTAGCTAGTGGATCAAGTCCACGCTTGCAATAAAACCCATTCTTTAGAAAATTAGCAGGAGGTTAGCTTAGTTTAGTTTCTCACACATACTAAGGGTCAACTTTTGTGGTTACCATGACGCACCGCGTACAGCTTGAAAAGATTTTCACGGCCGTACATCTAAAAATAGAAAGTAAAAAGGACAACTAATGTGGAAAGCTACCGAACTGTCAAACACAGCCTACGACATCATGGAAAGCAACACACGTAGGAAGTAGTAGTAACAGAATCAAGTCCAAGAAAATCCACGGTGCTGTCATGCGTACTTAAAATGACGAGCGATTTAAGGCTTTCGAGTCGACAAGACTGATGCTACACCGGCCAAGACGATCGATGGGCAAACCACTCGCTCACCTGTGCTTCAATGGCCACCCCCTGAAATGGACCCCTATTTGCTCCTAGTATTGAATTTGACAGGAACGGCCACGTCACAACAATCATGTAACTATTCAAGACCTCATATTAGCAAGTACGGAGTAGTTAGTAACACCTCTAGTAGTGGTACTACAAGTACTAAGGGCATACAACAAAGTACCTTCTTTTAGAGCGGAAAATGTTTTTTTTACTCCAGAGCACACAGGTGCTCTCTTCATTTAAAAAAAATCAAAATCATATTTTACAGATTTAAAAAAAAAATGAAAATAATTCTGGACATAATCGATGTTGTACCCCACAAGCATGTAAAAAAAAGATGTGAAATTCTTTGTATTTTGGTCTACGCAAAAATGACAAATCTAATAAAATTAGAAGATTGGAATGATATTTGTACTGATATGCACTGCAAAGTATTTGAAATTGACCTTTTGCATGTTTGTGGGACAAATAATTGGCTACATCCGGATTTTTTAAAACTTATAAATATGATTTTTTTAAAATAACAAGAGTACAGGAGCTCGTGAGCCAAAAAATTCCGCTCATTATAGAGTTGTTACATGCTCCCTCCATTCCGGTTTATTACTAATACATAGTTCATAAATTGAACAATAAAATATAGATTATATTTTACAAAAATTATACCATTAGATTCATATTCAACATGTGCTTTCATTGGTACAATTTTATGACATTTAATTCATATATTGTTTACAGCATTTACGGTCAAACTTCTTTCACGGACTAAATGTTAGCCTAATAAACCGGAATAAAGGTAGTAAGATATTTTATAATTGGAGAAGAGAGAATACAGGAAGTGAAGGTCACGTTCACTTAGCTAAGGGACGATCTTTAAAAAAATAAGAGAAACTTATTTTCTTCATTGTACGACATGTCTTCTCTCATCATTATGATGTCCTACTAAAATTTAATTAAATCTAAGTAATTGCAAAGGATCTATTCGACAAAGGGTGATAACAAGAGATAATAGATTGTACATAACTTATATCTATTACTCGCTCTGATTCATAATAAATATCATTGATTTAATACAATTTTATACTTCTACTAAATTAGCGATGCTTATTATGAATCAAAGCGAGCACGTTACATCCGCTAGAGCTACTCGTTTTCTTGCCCTAACCTACGGGCCGTGACCCATGGTACCTTGGCCACATCCATGCCCACATCACCCAAACTGTTGTCGGCTCTTTTTCTTTCTTGTCAATCGGACGGTAAACGAGCGAGGAACGGAAAGGATCGATCACTGGTTTGCACCACCAGTTACCCAACCACGCACGTGGCGTGGAGCACTACTCAACTTCTCGCTCAAGTGGGATGTGGGGAAGGTGGACAAGTCAACGGATCATGCACATGGCACGACAGGAGGATACTTTCATGCTGCATGGCGCTAGGCCGCTAGCTAATTTGATTTGCCATGGTTACTAACTAGGACGATCGATCGACACTTGATACTGAAACTGGCTACTTGATAGTACGATCGATACTTCCAACTGAATTTTCTACGCGCTATATCAATTGTCCAACAAATCTTGCGAGGAACTAGTAATTGTCTTGTGTGGTAGATGCGGATAAGAAAAGTTTTTAATTAGTACAGTACCTCTTTCTTGCCATCGGCGTGCTTCTTGTCCGACGAGGCGATCGCCGGCATCCTCGGCAGGGGTAGCGTCAGTAAAGGCGTGGCCGGCGCCGATCGGTGGTCCCTGTCTACGCAGAGCTGCATGATCTTCTCGGCGGCGTCGGCGGCGTCGCGGCTCTCCTCCAGGAGCCGCGCCACGTCGGTCTTGGGCAGCCGCATCCGCAGGCGCACCGCGCCGTCCGCCGCGGCCTCCACGGACGAGCACCGCGGGGACGCCGCCATCATCGCCGCGGCCACGTCGGAGGACGATCGGCGCGTCGACGACAGCATCAGCCTCTCGAGCCGCTCCCCGGCGCCGCCGCTGACGTGGACGAGCGGGCCCGACCACGTCCTGCGCGGCGCGCGGGCCAGCCGGGGCAGCGCCACCAGGAAGTAGAGCCTCCCGGGCTTGAGCGGGGCGTCGTCGTCAAGAGGACGCGCACGCACCCCGAGCCGCCTCACGTCCTCTGACTCCAGCAGCTGGTGCCCCGGGTGGTCCCGTAGCGCGGCCGCCGCCGCCGCGGGAGGCCGGTACTTGTACGTCGTCCCGTCCACGGTCATCACCCGCGCCGTGCGCCGCCGCTTCCCTCCAATAGCGTTGCCCATGAATGATCAGCTCGCTCGGCCCCAGTACCTACCTACAGCTTTAGTTCTTCTTTCTTGATCGAGGGAGTTACCGAGAACACATAGTTTGCACGTACTAGCTGGGAGGATAGGAACCGAGATTGATAAGCGTGAGGTCAGGAGTAAGGAAGCAGCGGAGCGGAAATATAAAGGATGCATGTGAGAGATGTGGGCAAATCAAATTGCTTCGGAAATTAGTGCGACATGTTGGTACGTAGTAGTACTACTTACGTGGGTGCGTCCAAATCATTGCGCTCGCGATCCCTCAGCAGTAGAGTCGCTCCACTGGACGGACATCAACAGCATTAATAATACGGGATAGAAGATTCAGCACCACTAGTTGTACTATTATGAGCGAGGGCCATCCGGCCATGTGCGATGGCCGGCCTTATCGCCCGAGTCTTGTGCTATGTTTTGCGGTGGGCATCATCTTTGAGATATTTTTCCTGTTTTGTTCTTATTCTTTTTCCTCTTTTACCTTTTTCATGGAAATGTGCATGGCATACACACGAAACTTCGACAGAATACCTCCACTACATCTAGAAAAGGCCTTTATTTATCAAATTGCTTCCATATTACTTGCTTCCACTTTAATTTTTTAGAATGACAGGGGCACAACCCCTGGTCCCATTTTCATTGAAATGAAACCTGACCACAAGAGTTCAGAGTTCTTACAAAAGCTCCCAGGTTCAGTCGAAAGGTAAAAGCAAAAAACAGAACAAAAGGAAATTACAGGAACAGAGGGAGGGGCAGTAGCGCACAACTACTGTCTAGCCCTCAAGCATTTCTAGGGAGATTGCCAGAGGTCCTAAGACCGTAGTAGGGGTAAGCCAGGTCCCAGATCCAGCAAGTTTCTTAGCTCTTGGGGATTTGTCAGGGCTTCCAAGATCACCTACCTCCTCTTGTCGCCTCAGCCATTTGTCAGCTACAAGGGAGCTTGCAGTAGTAGGGAGATGTGCCGACAGAAGTCGTCCGCGCTCTCCACCATGTGATCCTTGAAAATCAGCTTCCACCTCTTGAGAGAGCACAAGATGAGCCTCCAAACCTGCTTAGTACCAATCCAAGGCTGACCATAAAAGATCAACTCATTTCTAATTTTCCACAGGCTCCAAAGAACAGCATCACAAACTGAATTAAACAAGGTGTGTTTCTTGTTGGAGACCCAGAATCTAGCAACAGATTCATAAGAGTCACCCACCTGGAGCCCAAAGAAAGAAGAAACCTGAGGCCATATTTTTCTAGCTACAATGTAATCAAAGAAAATATGGTGCATCATTTCCAATTCAAATCAGAAGACACAATCCTCAGGTTTATGCAAGTTTCTCTTCTTCAGGTTATCCCTGGTCAACAGTTTATTTTGTGCAAGAAGCCATAGAAAAATATGAAGTCTTGGAGGCATAACTAATTGCTACACAGCTGGGATGAAAATGGGAGTGACTCCACCAAAGTTTATGGTTTTGTAAAAGGTAGAGGTGGAGTAAATACCTTTAGAGGTATATTGCCAAATCAAAGCATCACACTTGTTGCTAAATGTAATGCTAGAAGCAATCTCAACTATTTCATACCAACTGGTTTGTAGGGAAGAATTAAAGTTTCTTCTAAAGGTAAGCATGAGCCGGGAGCCATTCCAAACTTGACTGACAGTAGCCCCTTGCTCATTAGATAGGACATAGACATCAAAGAATTGGACAGATAAGGGAGAGGTACCAAACCAGGTATCCTCCCAAAATCTAGTTGTTTCAACATTACCAATCTTCCATCTATATCCAAATTTAACAGAATTAATAGCCCACATAACCCCCTTCCAGAAAGGAGAGGAGCCAGAGATGTCACTATAGAAGATGTTTGGGCTTTTTGTATTATACTTATTATCTACCATAGTTTTCCAGATTTTTCCTTCATCTTGGGTGTATCTTTTCAGCCAAGCACCAAGTAGGCAAAGGTTGACATTAGCAAGGTCAGGGATGCCTAGACCACCATCCTCTTTCCTCTTGCAAATCAACTTCTAGCTAGGAAGGTGAATTTTCCTATTTCCTTCAAAATCATTCCACAAACAATTGGCTATTTGGGAATTAATCAAATCTAAAGCCCATTTTGGGAACTTAAGGATGGAAAGGAGGTAGATAGGGATGCTGGCTAGACAAGTTTTAATAAGAACAACTCTGGCTGCATATGAGAGGGGCTTTCCTCTCCAGCCAGCAATTCTTTTCAGTATCTTGTCAATGAGGGGCTGCAAATCAGCCCTCTGAAGCTTGCCATAATGTAGAGGAATACCTAAATACTTGATGGGAAATTTACCAACTGAACAACCAAAGATTTGAGTGAAGGTATCAATATCAGTTTGGTCAAGGCCAAGGGGAATGAGTTCACTTTTGCAGTAATTAATCCTCATGCCTGAGACTTGCTCAAAACAAGTAAGGAATAAATGCAGATTCTACATAGTTATCTACAAAAAGGATGGTATCATCTGCATATTGCAAGCAAATAACACCCCAGGACAAATAACATAGCAAAGACCTCTAATAAGCCAGCATTTGCAGCTTTAGCAAGCATCCTAGTCAAATAGTCAACGACCTGATCAAAGAGCAAAGGTGAAAGGGGATCCCCCTGTATAAAGCCCTCTGCCCGTGGTGAAAAAATTACCAATCACATTATTCATTTTGACTCCTACAGAGCCACCAAGAAAAATGGATTTAATTAAAGCAATCCATTTAGTACCAAAACCACTTTTAACAAGAATATCTAAGAGGAAGTTAGGGTCAACCTTATCAAAAGCTTTTTCATAATCAAGTTTCAAAACTACACCATCCTGATTGTTTTTAATTACTGAATGAATGGTTTCATGAGCTGTCACCACACTTTCAAGAATGTATCTACTTTAATGAAGGCGGATTGGTTAATGGAAGTAATATAATTCATGATGATAGACAATCTATTAGTGAGCACCTTACTAAAGATTTTAAAACTACAGTTTAGCAAGCTAATTAGCCTGAATTTTTTCATAGAAGAAGCATCAGATTCTTTAGGAATTAGGGTTAAGATGGAAAAATTAAGCCTAAAGATATCTAGCTTGCCTATAAAGAAATCATCAAACATTTGCATGAGGTAAGATTTAATCAAATCCCAAAATTTCGGGTAAAAAATAAAAGGGAAACCATCTAGGCCAGGGGCACCATCAGAATAAGACTCAAAGATAGTTATCTTAACTTCCTCCACAGAGAAAGGTGTCTCTAGCCTAGAATTTTGTTCATCAGAATTTTTTTCCTCTACAGAGTAGAAGTCAGATCTAATGGAGTAACCATATGGTTCATCTTTCCTAAAGAGATCTTTGTAAAAATCAGTAGCTATATCTAACATTTTGGAGGTTTCAGTAACAGCTCCATTAGGGCCATCCAAGGAGTGGATAGTCATTTTCCTTCTTCTTTGATTGGAAACAATATGAAAATAGGAGGTGTTCCTATCACCTTCCTTGATGTCTCTATCTCTAGATCTTTTTCTAATTTTAACCTCCTCTTTGAGATAGATAGTGTGCATTTCTGCATAAATCTCTTTAAGTCTAGTTCTGGATCAAAGAGTTCATCAGTTTCTGCTTTAATATCCAAAGCATCATATTCATCCATAAGGGTTTTTTTAGCTTCCTGAGCTCAGATTCAATATTAATACTCCACCCTTTAGTTTCACTCCTAAGCCTTCTAATTTTCTGTTTCTAGATATCCATGGAACTCCTACCTACAGTAGGTTTGTTCCAAGATTTCTCCACAACATCAGCAAAATCAGCCCTCATAAGCCACCATTTTTCAAATTTATAGTGAGAAGAGCTAGGAACAGAAGCAAGACCAGCATCCCAAATGATGGGGGTGTGATCACTAACAATCCTAGGCATAACTTTAATGTTTGCAAGAGGAAATATAGAGTCAAGTTCAGGATTGCAGAAGAACCTACCAATGGTAGACATAATCAAGTTATCTTGATTATTCCCCCAAGTAAATTTCCTACAACTAAGCTTGACCTCTAACAGACCCCAAATATCTATCTAGGCATTAAATTTATCACTCCACCTATGATCAATTAAACCATTAATCTTGTCTTCTTGGAATCTAACCAAGTTAAAATCACCAGCAATGATGGTGTGACCAGAGTAATCAAGAAAAAGACTACGAAGTTCAGAGATGAACAAATCTTTTTGATCTTCATAGGAAGAACCATAAACATTGATAAATCTAAGTAAAATATTTAAAGTTTTATGTCTAACAATGACATAAATGGAAAAAACTTTTATATCCCAGCTAATGATATCAAACATGTCCAGATCAACCCCCACTAAAATACCTCCAGCAGAGCCATTTGCAGGGAGAGATCTCCATTCAAAAAACTATCAGAGATAGTTTCTATCAACACCCGGATTTTTAAGTCTAGATGTCTATTATGCCGTACATCGCAATCCCAGGATTACCATTTTTGCGAGACATACCAGAGGTGGTACCACAATACATCATCCATTAGAAACCATATTAAAGGTCTTACAAATAAAGGATCTCATGATCCAGTCTTAATACAATCAAAGCAGTGGAAAGTAAACGTAGCGGGGCTTCATCTTCATGATCACCAGCAATGCTGATGATGGGAGATGATCCTAGTTGTCATAAACCTCCTGTTGTCCATCTTCCGGGTAATCCTCCTCATAGTATGTCCATGGGAATAGCCAGTGACAAAGCCATGAGTACTCCTTAAGTACTCTCAAACTAACACTAACAAGGATAAGGTAAAGAGTGGAAGGAACCTTAAGCTCTAGTTTTGTTTGCAAAAAGCCAGGTTTATTTCATAAGCCTTAAGGGTAAAGACTGATGATTGGACTCAACACGTCGATCTCGTTGGGGAACCCCAAGAGGAAGGTATGATGAGCACAACAGCAAGTTTTCCCTCAGTCATGTAACCAAGGTTATCAAACCAGTAGGAGCAAGGAAACACCTCCAAGATGTTGTTTCCAATTTGGAATCCTGCACAACACAACCACAGAACTTTGCCCCAACTTACAGTGAGGTTGTCAATCTCACCGGTTTTGCTGAAAACAATTGATTAAACGTATTGTGTGGAAAATAGTAATTGCTTGCATAAAGTAAACAGAAAACAGTAAATAGTAGATTGTAGATTGATGGTAAAATAATGGACCAGCGTCCATAGTTCACTAGAGGTGATTCTCCTTAAGATAGATGACATGTTGGGTGAACAAATTACAGCGGGGCAATTGACAAACACCGAGAAAGCATACATGCATATACTAATCATCTTGACTCCTATGAGATTTGATTGGGCATTGATACTCCCATGATTGGACTCCAAGAGGGAGTATTTATGCTCGATAGTAGTGAAGTGATAGAAATCTCTAAGGTACTAGATGTGTTATTTCTACTACGGAGAAAACAGCAATCCTTTATTCATAGAACAATCGTATTGTTTACTTTACACACAATGCTTAATGCAATTATCTGTTGCTTGCAACATAATACTAGAGGGGGTTCGGATGATAACCTGAAGGTGTATTATTAGTTATAGATGCAGTTGGATTACGGTCTATGTATAATGTTGTAATGCCCAATCAAATCTCATAGGAGTCAACATGATTAGTATATGCATGTATGCTTTCTCGATGTTTGTCAATTGCCCCACTGTAATTTGTTCACCTAACATGTCATCTATCTTAAGGAGAATCACCACTAGTGAACTATGGATCCCGGTCCTTTCTTTTACCATCAATATACAATCTACTATTTACTGTTTTCTGTTTACTTTCTGCAAAGCAATTACTATCTTCCACACAATATGTTTAATCCTTTTTTTCAGCAAAACCGGTGAGATTGACAACCTCACTGAGTTGGGGGCAAAGTTCTGTGATTGTGTTGTGAAGGATTCCAAGTTGGAAACAACACCTTGGAGGTGTTTCCTTACTCCTACTGGTTCGATAACCTTGGTTTCATAACTGAGGGAAAACTTGTTGCTATACTCATCATACCTTCCTCTTGGGGTTCCCCAACGAGCTCATCATATTGAGTAAGCAAGACTTTTTCTGGCGCCGTTGCCGGGGAGTCAAGGACATCTTCTCAAGGGGAGTCCCTCATAACCAATCTCTTTACTTTGTTTTATTTGTTTTGCTTAGTTTATTTTTGCTTTGTTTGCTTGTTTCTTTATTAAAAACACAAAAAAGTTACTTGTACTAGTTTGCTTTCTTTATTAAAAACACAAAAATGACTACTCTTTAAAATACTAAGTTGTGTGACTTCACTAGCACCAATAACAATGATTTCATGTGCACACCTATTGCTCCACCCGTTCCTGAAGCTACTTTCTTTGAAATTAAACCTGCTTTACTCAATCTTGTTATGAGAGAACAATTTTCTGGTATTGGTACTAAAGATGCTGCTGCTCATCTTAATAACTTTGTTGAACTTTGTGAAATGCAAAAACATAGGGATATAGATGGAGATATTATTAAGCTTAAATTGTTTCCTTTCTCTTTGAGAGGAAAAGCTAAAGAATGGTTGCAATCCCTAACTATAAATAGTATTGATTCTTGGACTAAATTCAAAGATGCTTTCATTGGAAAATACTATCCTCCTCCTAAGATTATATCTATGAGAAGTGAAATAATGAAATTTAAACAATATGATAATGAACATGTTGCTCAAGCTTGGGAAAGAATGAAATCTTTGGTAAAGAATTGTCCCACTCATGGACTGACTACTTGGATGATTATCCAAACCTTTTATGCAGGACTAAATTATTCTTCAAGAAATCTGCTGGATTCTGCTGCTGGAGGTACCTTTATGACCATTACTTTGGGTGCTGCAACAAAGCTTTTGGATAATATGATGGTTAACTATTCTGAATGGCACACTGAGAGAGCTCCACAAGGTAAGAAGGCAAATTATGTTGAAGAAACTGATACATTACAAATGTATCTATAATTTTTGATGTTCCATGCTTGGTTTTATTTACTTTCGTGTGTTTTGTCCACACTTTGGAGTACTTTTCATATGTTTTCTTGGACTAACCTATTAACAAGAGCCACAGTGCCAGCATCCTGTTTTCTGCTATTTTTGGTTCTAGGAAAGTCAGAAAATGAATATTCTCGGAATTGGACGGGACAAAAGCCAAAAATCCTATTTCATCAGAAGACTCCCGGAGCCAGAATATGAGACGGTGTGGGGCTGGGGCCCAGCCACACCACCTCGCCGTGCAGGTTGGGCCTGGTCGCACAGGTTGGGCCTGGCCGCGCCAGGGGGTGGTCTTGCCGCCGCAGGCACCCCCTCGGTCTCCCTCTTCGCTTATAAGATACCTTCTGACCTAAAAAGTCAGGGGGGTTGACGTTTTTCCAGAAGGAGTTCCGCTCCACCGCCACCACCAGATTCCACGAAACAGCACCGGAAACTCCATTCTGGCACCCTGCTGGGACGAGGAATTGGAGGAGATCATCTCCATCATCATCACCATCGCTTCTCCATCGACCATCCATGTTTCCCCCATCTGTGAGTGAGTAATCCCCCGCTGTAGGCTATGGGGATGGTAGGGATTGGATGAGATCGTTCATGTAATGGCAACAGATTGCTAGGGCATGGTGCCTAGTATCTTCTATTAGTGCTTTATGACTTTCTTGCGACTTGTTATGCTTAAAGCTTGTCACTAGGGCCCGAGTGACATGATTTCAGATCTGAACATGTTATTGATTCATGAGGATATTATTGTTTATGATCTTACCTGCAAGTTGTATCCACATATTATTGTCCGGAACCAAAGGCCCCGAAGTGACAATAATCGGGATAACCGGAGGGGATGGCTATGATATGAGGATCATGTGTGTTCACGGAGTGTTAATGCTTTGCTCCGGTGCTCTATTAAAAGGAGCACCTTAATTGCCAGTAGTTCCCTTGAGGCCCCGCTATAAACGGGCTGGCAGGACAAAAGATGATGTGCAAGTTCTCATTGCGAGCACGTATGACTATATATGGAACACATTCCTAGGATTATCTAGTACTTGGGTGCTTTATCTTATTTATCTACAATTGCCGTATGTTCTCATTGCTACGTGAATTGTCTTGTCCATGCAAATCCCGTCCATCCATCCATATTCCTACCGCACTCGAATCCTACTGTTTATTGCTATTGTTACTACTGTCTTTACTTTACTACTACTGTTACTTCACTATTCCTACTACAAAACTGTTGCTACTGATAAACTGCTGTGAGCAAGATTGTTTCTAGGTGCAGCTGAATTGACAACTCAGTTGTTAAGGCTTATAAATATTCTTTGGCTCCCCTAGTGTCGAATCAATAAATTGGGTTTCACTTTCCTAGAAAATACTGCGATACACCCCCTATACTTGTGGGTCATCAAGACTATTTTCTGGCACCGTTGCCGGGGAGCATAGCTTTATTTATCAAGTCCACTTGGAATCACTATTGTTCAAGCTTAGTTTATTTCCACCTTGTTTGCTTCTTTCTTTATAAAAAATACAAAAAAAATAGTTCTTACTCTAGTTGTTATTCTCGTTGGTCTGTTATTGTCTTGCTTTATCATGATTGTTGTCAATGATTGGTTTCTTTGAAACTGAATCTTATTGGCAAGGTGGGTTCACAGAAGATCAAAAATACTATTATAAGGAACACCGCTTGTCACAAAAAGGGAAACACTTATGGGAACAAATTAATAAATTGTATACCATTGCTATGAATGTGTGCTCTACTTATAATGTTACTTATTTCTTTGATAAATCTTGTTGTTGTAGGAGGTATAAACACCTCCCTTTTCAATGTGAGTATAATGGTAATGTTACCATATCTTTTGATGTTAAGGGAAATTATGACTTTTATGATGTGGAACAAATTGAGGAATTTATTGCTTGGAAGGGTGCATTTGAACTTGCTAGTTTGCTTGAAAATATTGATGATTCACCTTATAAATATGAGGTTTATGATATACTTAGATTTTTCTTTGATAATTACAAGGAAGAAAATGGCTATATTCTTGAATATATTAATAGATGTGTTCCACAAATGAATAAACTAATGCCTTGCAGGATCTTATGGAAGAAGAAATTGATGAACCTAAAAGCTCATTAGATGAAAAAGAGGAGGAGAGTGATGAACAAAAGGAGGAAGAATGGATTAGCTACCCATGCCTACCTTCTAATGAGAGTAACTCTTTATCCCTTACATTATTTGATTGTCCCCCATGCTTACCAAAGGAAGATGAATGTTATGCTCATGTTATTTGTGATAATATTTTATTTGTGCCTAACTTCGAGATGCATGGTACTAAAGAGTTTTGCTTAGAAATTGTTTATGATAAAGCTCTAGACGATGGTCCTATATTGAATGATCAGTCATCTTGTTATAGAATTGTTAAAAGTGGGTTTGAAGGTTTTAATCACACTATTTTTGAGCTTGATAAAAATTATGTTTTTAGAACATGAAAAGCATGCTTTATGTGATAGTTATATTGTTGAGTTTATTCATGAGGCTACTGAAAATTATTATGAGAGAGGAAAATATGGTTGTAGAAGTTTTCATGGTATTGAACACCTCTCTATGTGCTGAAAGTTTTGAAGTTACTCTTGTTTTATCTTCCTACGCCTCTCACTTTGTTCTTTGCGAATTTATTTACATACAAGATTCCTATGCATAGGAAGTGGGTAAGAATTAAATGTGTATTGAATTTGCTTCTTGATGCTCTTTTTTACTTCAATTCATATTTCTTATGTGAGCATCTTCTCAAACTATCATGCCTAACTTAAAGGCGTTAAAGAAAAGTACTTATTGGGAGATAACCTAAAAGTTTTAGATGAGTCTTGGAAGTTATTATTTCAGTAATAACTGCTCCTTATCATTTTTATTTACCTGTTGTGCCAAGAGTAACCTCTAATGAGAGAGAAGTAATGGTTGGGAAAGTTGCTGTCCCGAAACAGATTTCTGTGTTTCGCCGTAAAAATTCGTGTATAATCTTTGTACGTTATTTTGAGGCGTGAATTTTTGTGCTTCTGTATTAGGTTGTTATATAACCTTCGTTAGCTCAACACTTTTCGATTTGAGCAACAGAAGGTCTTCGAAAAAATTCGTCTTTACCTGCTGGTCTGTTTTGACAGATTTCTGCTATTATTTGCATTTGCTTCTTGTTGGTTCCTTTTTGAGTTCTTTTGGGGAATTGAGATTTTTGAGGGAAGTTCTACAGTATCTAGTGTTTTAATGGAAGTTTTATTGGTGTTGGAACTGAACCCAAAGACTTATTATCTTGAGTGCACTTATGTTGCTAATAAAGATTGTGTGAAGTTTTGTATGAAGGAAAAATTTCAGGTGTATGGGAGGAATGAGTAATGAGATGAAGGATGGACTAAAGCTCAAGCTTGGGGATGCCACGCGTGTCACCCCAAGAAGTACAAGCATCAAATCTTGGGGATGCCCAAGGCATCCCTTTCTTCATCAATAAAAAATTCCAGGTTTCTCCAAACACTTCATTTTTATTGTTTCATGCACAGTTGTGTTGTTCTTGGAGCGTCTTCTTTTTCATTTTCGTTTTGGTTTTTTGTTTGCTTGGTTTTCTTAGTTTGCTTAATAAATTGGTTGGACCCCCCTCTTTCATTCATTGGTTTTCAAATAGTTTGGTTTGGTTTGGAAAAGAGTAGGAGAGTTCATGCTTAAGTGGTAAAGAGAGCATGTTTTTGACTGTGGCCTATGCTATGTCATGCCATGCTTGATATTGTTTTGGCTTTATGCTTAGTATTATTTGCTATAGCATGAATTGTTATAAACAATTGAGATTGCTTAATGTGCCTTGGATGAATCATGCGTTGTTTTAGCATATTAAAGCTTAGTATAGTGGTATTCTCCTTTGATGCTTTATTTGGGTTGACTTGGCGCATGCTCACACCATGTTATGACTATCCCAAGTCACCATAAGCCTTTATGATCCTTTAGTTTTCAACTTGTAGTATCACTTTATGCTTTGATCAATGATGTTTTGTCGCTCTGCATGATTATGGCCATTATTGCTCTCCTAGTTTGTCGCTCCTAGTCTTTTGCTAGCCTCCACAACCAAGTATGAGTTCCACTCATGCATCCAACTCCCTAAACCAAGTTATTCCAAAGAGTCCACCATACCTACCTACTAGCATATGCTATTCCAAGTATATTCATGTTTTTGTTTACCTTCCAAATTAAACTTGTTATGAGAAAACTAGTGATTAAAGCTCTCACGAACTTGATGGCACACTTTACTTTTCTTGCCCTTAATAAACTTGAACCATTGTGTCGTCTATGTTGTATATGCTTGCACTTATTTGTTGGGGATTATCAGAACCATGTTATCATTGGGAACGCTTTCAACATTGCACTGATACTTTGTACCTAGTTGATATCATGCTCTTTTGTCTAAGGATGTCGTGGGTGTAAAATGAAAGGGGAGCTTGTAAGTCCATGGAGTTATGTATATGTGTTAGAGAAACGCCTGGGCCGCTGGTCTAATCCATGCTGACATGGTGGAAACCTGCATCATAACCATAATGAGCTGTCTATGAAGCATTCTTCTTATAAAAAAGAGTCCTATATTGAGAAAAAAAAGAAAAAAAAGGAAAAAGATATTATGAAAAGAGGAAAGAGAGAAAAAAGCACCATATTTCCATGGTAAATAAGAAGATTGCTGGGATGCTCGTTGTCTGCTTGCCTTGTCATTTTGATATGGGGATTCTTCCGTATCATCGGGCAAGGGGTACCCCGTTGGCGGTTCTCTATGATACACATGTACTTACGATGACAAGAACTTACCGGTGACTAAACTTGAGTAGCATGAGGAGCGGCCCTCGTATTCAAGGGACATGAGATTTCTAACTTATACTTCGTCAAGCATGTACACCATAGTTTGTTCACTTTAACCTTAATCACTTCAAGATGCTTATATGAGAGCTGAAAGCTATAAGTACCATAATTTTTGGATGCTCTTTATGAGACTTGAATCCCTACTTCCTTCTATGAAGGCCTTTCTTCCACTTATATATATTGAGTCTCCACCTTCTATCTTTATGCACTTACTTTGAGAGCATAGTGGCCATTCTTAGTTCTATGTGCATTGTCCCAAGACTAGTTGATTGATGCATACCTTGATATTGCTTTTTTTAAACTATTTGTATCTAGTCACTCTTATGAACTTTGAAGGTGTCCTATGCATTTATATTTGCTACTCTATGAGGGACAAGCTGAATACTACTATGCTATGTTTTCTTTATGTGAAACAAACAAACGTCTTGCAAAGCATTGTTATTCATGAATCTTTTGTTTGTGCCTTTTCATGTTGCATCATAGTTTCTTTGTCTTATTGCTAGAACTTTATATTTCATGTTATGATTGAAGTACTATGATCCCGGCTTCGAATGTTTTACAAATACTTTGATCAAGTTTATGATGGTGCATGTCACCTAAAAACTTATTGTTTCTTTTTATCACTTACCTACTCGAGGACAAGAAGGGGTTAAGCTTGGGGATGTTGATACATTTCAAATGTATCTATAATTTTTGATGTTCCATGCTTGGTTTTATTTACTTTCTTGTGTTTTGTCCACACTTTGGAGTACTTTTCATATGTTTTCTTGGACTAACCTATTAACAAGAGCCATAGTGCCAGCTGCCTGTTTTCTGCTGTTTTTGGTTCCAAGAAAGTCAGAAAATGAATATTCTCAGAATTGGATGGGACAAAAGCCAAAAATCCTATTTCACCAGAAGACTCTCGGAGCCAGAATATGAGATGGAGTGGGGCTGGGGCCCAGCGACACCACCTGGCCGCGCGAACTGGGCCTGGCTGCGTTAGGGGGTGGTCTGGCCGCCCCAGGCACCCCCTCGGTCTCCCTCTTCGCCTATAAAATGCCTTCTAACCTAAAAACTCAGGGGGCGGGTTCGACGTTTTTCCATAAGGAGTTCTGCTCCGCCGCCACCACCAGATTCCACGAAACAGCACCGGAAACTCCATTCTGGCACCCTGCTGGGACGAGGAATTGGAGGAGATCATCGCCATCATCATCACCATCGCTTCTCCATCGACCATCCATGTTTCCCCCATCTGTGAGTGAGTAATCCCCCGCTGTAGGCTATGGGGATGGTAGGTGTTTTACTACCAGTCACAAGCTTTATGTTAGGCGTAGTATCGTTCATGTAATGGCAACAGATTGCTAGGGCATGGTGCCTAGTATCTTCTATTAGTGCTTTATGACTTTCTTGCGACTTGTTATGCTTAAAGCTTGTCACTAGGGCCCGAGTGACATGATTTCAGATCTGAACATGTTATTGATTCATGAGGATATTATTGTTTATGATCTTACCTGCAAGTTGTATACACACATTGTTGTCCGGAACCAATGGCCCCGAAGTGACAAAAATCGGGATAACCGGAGGGAATGACTTTGATGTGAGGATCACCTGTGTTCGCGGAGTGTTAATGCTTTGCTCCAGTGCTCGATTAAAAGGAGCACCTTAATTGTCAGTAGTTCCCTTGTGGCCCCGCTACAAACGGGCTGGCAGGACAAAAGATGATGTGCAAGTTCTCATTGCGAGCACGTATGACTATATATGGAACACATTCCTAGGATTATCTAGTACTTGGGTGCTTTATCTTGTTTATCTACAATTGCCGTATGTTCTCATTGCTACGTGAATTGTCTTGTCCATGCAAATCCCGTCCATCCATCCATATTCCTACCGCACTCGAATCCTACTGTTTACTGCTATTGTTACTACTGTCTTTACTTTACTACTACTGTTACTTCACTATTCCTACTACAAAACTGTTGCTACTGATAAACTGCTGTGAGCAAGATTGTTTCCAGGTGTAGCTGAATTGACAACTCAGTTGTTAAGGCTTATAAATATTCTTTGGTTCCTCTTATGTTGAATCAATAAATTGGGTTTCACTTCCCTCGAAAATACTGCGATACACCCCTATACTTGTGGGTCATCAGAAACCTCCTCCTTGAGTGATAAAATTGATGTTATTATGTCTATGCTTGTTAATGGGAAATCTCATATTGATCCCAATCATGTTCCCTTAGCCTCTTTGGTTTCTCAAGAAGAACAAGTTGATGTGAACTTTATAAGAAATAATAATTTTAGCAACAATGCCTACATGAATAATTTTGGTAATAACAATGATAGGCCATATCCTCCCAATACTGGCAATGCTTATGAAATTCCTACACCAATAATAGAAGTGCACCCTCTGAACTTGAAGTTATGCTTAACTATTTTATTAGTAAACAAACTGCTTTCAATAAAACTATTGAGGAAAAACTCTCTAATGCTGAAAGAAATATAGCATCATTGTCTGAAGCATAATCTTCTTTTAACAAAATGGCTGCTAAACCTAAAGCTATTGAAAATCCATTTGCTGGTACTAATGCCATACAAGTTAGAATTGATGAAAATGTTAGACTATTAGCTGAATTGCATGCTAAGTGGGAGAGAGAAGGTGAAATTGCTAGAAATATTACTATTTCTACTATCACTACCACTAATGTTGAAGCTAGTAAACCCAATGGAACCTTTTCTAATAAAAATGCTGAAATTCTTCGAAACATGGGAAACAATAGCTTACTACTTTAGATGATAATTACGATTCTGATCTTGATGGTTGCAATATCTCTGAAGTAATTATGTTCCTACAAAAGCTTGCTAAAAGTCCTAATGCTAGTGCTATGAATATGGCCTTTACAAAACACATTACTGATGCTCTCATAAAAATTAAAGAAGAAAAGATGAAACATAAAGCTTCTATTCCTATGAAATCAGAAGATGGTTGGGAACCCATCATTAATATAAAAGTAAATGATCTTGATCTCAAAGCTTTATGTGATCTTGGTAGTAGTGTTTCTATTATGCCTAGAAAGATTTATGAAATGTTTGATTTGCCACCATTGGAAGATTGTTATTTAAATGTCTAAGTTGATGATAATACTCAAAAGAAACTCATGGGGAGTATTAATGATGTTCTTATTATGGTTAACAATGCCTATGTCCCCGTTGATTTCTATGTTTTGGATGTTGAATGCAATGCTTCTTGTCCTATTACTTTGGGAAGACCTTTTCTTAGAACTGTTGGTGCCATTATTGATATGAAAGAAGGCACCATTAAATATCAACTCCCACTCAAGAAAGGTATAGCACATTTCCTTAAGAAGAGAGAGAAGATTCCTTTTGCCTCTCGTATTAAAACAAAATTTGCTCTTAATGCTTCTTCATTTGAGAACACTTGATTCCTTTCTTGCTTCTTATGCCTAACTTAAATGCGTTAAATAAAAGTAATTATTGGGAGATGACCCAAAAGTTTTAGTTGACTCTTGGAAGTTATTGTTTCAGTAATAACCTCTCTTTATCCTTTTTATTTGCTTTTTGTGCCAAGAGTAACCTCTAATCAGAGAGAAGTAATGCTTGGGAAAGTTGTTGTCCCGAAATTTTTGTGCTTTGCTATAAAAATTCGTGTAAAATCTCTGCACGTCAGTTTGAGCTGTAATTGTTTGTGCTTCGGCCCCAGGTTGCTATCCAACTTTCGTTAGTTCAACACTTTTCGATTTGAGCAACATAAGGTCTTTCAAAAAAATGGTTTTTACATGCTGGTCTATTTTGATATATTTCTGCCATTATTTGCATTTGCTTCTTGTTGATTCCTTTTTGGGTGGGGAATTGAGATTTTTGAGGGAAGTGCTACAGTAGCTTGTGTTTTAATGGAAGTTTTACTTGTGTTGCTAATGACTGGGAGCGACCAATTAAGAGAGAAATAATGGCCATAATCATGCAAAACGACAAAACATTATTAATTAAAGCATAAAGTAATATTACAAGTCGAAAACTAAATGATCATAGAGGCTATGGTGACTTGGTGTAGTCTTAACATGGTGTAAGCATGCTCCAAGTCAATCCAAATAAAGCATCAAAGGAGAATACCACAATACTATGCTTTAATATGCTAAAACAATGCATGATTCTTTCAAGGCACATTAAGCAATCTCAATTGTTTATAACATGTCATGCTACAACAAAAATCACTAAGCAGAAAACCAAAAAAATATCAAGCATGACATGAAAAAGTCTAAGTCATAGTCAAAAACAAGCTCCTTTTTACTACTTAAGTATGAACTTTCCTACTCGTTTCCAATCCAAATCAACTTATTTGAAAACTATCATACATATGAATGAGGGGGTCCAACCAATTTATTCAATCAAAATAAGAAAACGAAAACTACAAACAAAACAAAGACGCTCCAAGAACAACACAATTGTGCATGAAACAATAAAAATGAAGTGTTTGGAAGAAATATGAAATTTTTATTAATGAAGAAGGGGATGTCTTGGGCATCCCCAAGCTTTGACACTTGTACTTCTTGAATATTTCTTGGGTTGACACGGGTGGCATCCCCAAGCTTGAGCTTTTTTACATACTTCATCTTATCATATTAGTCTTCCCTACACTTTAAAATTTCCTTCATACAAAACTTCACACAATCTTCATTAGCAACATTAGTGTACTCAAGATAATAAGTCTTTTTTGTTCAGTTCCAACACAAGTAAAACTTCCATTAAAACAGAAGCTACTGTAGCACTTCCTTCAAAAAGTTCAAATGATCAAAGAGAACTCAAAGAGAAAGAGATTAAGAGGCAAATGAAAATAATGGCAGAAATCTGTCAAAACAGACCAGCGGGTAAAAACCAATTTTTTCGAAGACCTTTTGGATAGCAACCTGGGGCAGAAGCACAAAACATTACAGCTCAAACCGACGTATAGAGATTGTTCACGAATTTTTATAGCGAAGCACAAAAATCTGTTTCGGGACAACAACTTTCCCATGTCTTACCTCTCTCTCATTAGAGGTTACTCTTGGCACAAAAACCACACAAAAATGATAAGTAAAAGTTATTACTGAGGCAATAACTTCCAAGACTCAACAAAAGAAAAATTTATTGATTAAAAATTTGGATTATCTCCCAATAAGTGCTTTTCTTTAATGCCTTTAAGTTAGGCATAAGAATTTCGATGATGCTCACATAAGAAATATGAATTGAAGTAAAAGAGAGCATCAAGAAGCAAATTCAAAACACATTTAAGTCTAACCTACTTCCTATGCATAAGAATCTTATATGCAAATAAATTCACAAAAAACAAAGTGATAGGCATAGGAAGATAAAACGAGAGTAACATCAAAACTTTCAGCAAATAGAGAGGTGTTTCAGTACCATGAAAACTTTTACAACCATATTTTCCTCTCTCATAATAATTTTCAGTAGCCTCATGAATAAACTCAACAATATAACTATCACATAAAGCATGCTTTTCATGATCTACAAACGCATAATTTTTATCAAGCTCAAAAATAGTGGGATTAAAACCTTCAGGCCCACTTTTAACAATTTTATAACAAGATGACTGATCAATCTCATTTTCAATAGTAGTACAATTAATATTATCAACCAATATAGGACCATCATCTAGAGCTTTATTAATTTTTTTTTCAAAAGATTCCATAGGAACATAACATTCATCCTCCTTTGGTAAGCATGGTGGACAATCAAATAATGTAATGGGTAAAGAGTTACTCTCATTAGAAGGTAGGAATGGGTTAATCCATTCTTCCTCCTCTTTTTGATCCAATGAGCTTCCAGTTTTAGCAATTTCTTCTTCCATAGGCTCCTACAAGGCATTAGTCTCTTCCGTTGGTGGAGAGCATCTATTAAGATATTCAATAATATATCCATTTTCTACCTTGTAATTATCAAAGAAAAATTTCAGTATATCATAAATCTCATATTTATAAGGTGCATCGTCTGTATTTTCAAGCAAATAAGCAAGTTCGAATGCACCCTTCCAAGCAATAAATTCTTCAATTTGCTCCACATCATAAAAGTCATAATTTCCCTTAACATAAGAAGATATGGTAACATCATCATTATACTCACATTGAAAAGGGAGGTGTTTATACCTCCTAAAGAAACAAGATTTATCAAAGCAATAAGTAACATTATAAGTAGAGCACATGTTTCTAGCAATGGTACACAATTTATCAATTTGTTCCTATAAGGGTTTCCCTTTTTGTGACAAGCGGTGTTCCTCATAATATTTTTGTTGTTCCATGAACCCATCTTGGCAATAAGATCTAGTTTCAAAGAAACCCACCATTGATAGAAAGCATGATAAAACAATATAATAACAAAGCAACGAAAATAACAACTATAATAGGAACTATAATAGGAACTATTGTCTTTATATTTTTGATAAAAATAACAGGCAAACAAAGAAAAAATAAACTAAGCAAAACAAATAAAACAAAGTAAAGAGATTGGTTATGAGGGACTCCCCTTGAGAAGATGTCCTTGACTCCCCGGCAACGGCGCCAGAAAAAGGCATGATGATCGGAATCAACAGGTCGATCTCGTTGGGGAACCCCAAGAGGAAGGTATGATGAGCACAACAACAAGTTTTCCCTCAGTTATGAAACCAAGGTTATCGAATCAGTAGGATCAAGGAAACACCTCCAAGGTGTTGTTTCCAACTTGGAATGCTGCACAACACAATCACAGAACTTTGCCCCCAACTTACAGTGAGGTTGTCAATCTCACCAGTTTTGCTGAAAACAATGGATTAAACATATTGTGTGGAAGATAGTAATTGCTTGCAGAAAGTAAACAGAAAACATTAAATAGATTGTAGGTTGATGGTAAAAGAATGGACCGGGTCCATAGTTTACTAGAGGTGATTCTACTTAAGATAGATGATATGTTGGGTGAACAAATTACAGCGGGGCAATTGACAAATATCGAGAAAGCATACATGCATATACTAATCATCTTGAATCCTACGAGATTTGATTGGGCATTACAACATTATACATAGACCGTAATCCAACTGCATCTATGACTAATAATCCACCTTCAGGTTATCATCCGAACCCCCTCCAGTATTAAGTTGCAAGCAACAGATAATTGCATTAAGCAAAGTGTGTAAAGTAAAAAATATGATTGCCCCATAGACAAAGGATTGTTGTTTTCTCCCTAGTAGCAACAACACATATATTACCTTAGAGATTTTCTGTCACTTCCCCAGATTCCTAGAGGCATGAACCCACTATCGAGCATAAATACTCCCTCTTGGAGTTGCTAGCATCTACTTGGCCATGATAGCTACTAACAACGGAAAGCATGCAAGATCACAAATAACATAGACATGATAGAATCAATAATCAATATAAAATAGCATCTCAATATCCATCGGATCCCCGCAAACACAACATGTGAGATTACAAATAGATTATCTTGATAATGAACAGAGCTCACAAGATCTAAGCATGGTAGCACAAATGAGGAGAACCAACCATCTAGATACTACATGGACCCATAGTCCTGGGATGAACTACTCACGCATCACACCGAAGGCAGTCATGGTGATGAAGAAGGCCTCCAGGGTGATCTCTCCCCTCCGACAGGGTGCCGGGAAGAGCTTCAGATCCCTCCCGATCTAGGGATGGAGATGGTGGTGGCTATAGACTCTTTCATAGAATTTTCATCAGGGACTTAGGGTTTTCGTCCTGGGAGGATTTTATAGGCGAAGAGGCAAGGTCGGTGGAGCACCAGGGGGCCCATACCCCCTGGTGGCACGCCCCCAGGCCGCGCCGCCACCAGGTGTGGCCGCCCTGGTGCGCCACTTCGTCTCCCCTCCGGACTCCGTGTTGCTTCGGGTAAAACATTGACTTTGGCTTTTGTTAGGTCCAATTCCGAAAATATTTCCTTACTAGCTTTTCTAAAACCAAAAACATCAAAAAACAAGCAACTGGCACTGTGGCATCTTGTTAATAGGTTAGTTCCAGAAAATCTGTAAAAATACTTCAAAGTGTGGATAAAACACAAGAAAGTAGATATAAAACAAGCATGGAACATCAAAAATTATAGATACGTTTACAACATATCAGATATCCGTTGCACGGATTTTTAATTGATGATAACCAGTTCTAAGATCAATCTTAGAAAACACTCTGGCACCAGTCAGTTGATCAAACAAATCTTCTATCTTTGGCAGCGTGTACTTATTCTTGATGGTGACATCATAGCTTCCGTTAATCCGTACACAAATGGTTGGCACCATCCTTCTTATCAACAAACAAAACGGGTGATCTCCATGGTGATGCACTTGGTTGTATCAATCCTTTTCCCAACATATCATCAAGTTGCTTCTTTAGCTCCACTAGTTCAGATGGGTTCAAACTATAAGGTCTCTGAGCTATGGGTCCAGTTCTAGGAATTAGTTCAATGATAAACTCGATATCCCGATCTGGGGGCATACCGGGCAATTCATCTGGGAACACATCGGGGTATTCACAGACTACTCTGACTTTGTCAATGGTGGTCTTGGCTAGACTCTTGTTGCACTTGAATTGATGGGGCAATGTCTCAGATACATGTTCTATTGATACTCCAGTGCTACTGGTCATGGTTATCGCTTTCTTAGCACAGTCGATTAATCCTTCATGTTTCGACATCCAATCCATCCCTAGCACTACTTCCAAACCTTTGGTTCCAAGTACTATTAGATTGGCATAAAAATCTATCCCATGGATTCTGATAGGTACGGCCTTGCAAATTTTTCTAGCTTTGGTAGTTGAACTAGGTATTTGAACTATCATAACATGCTTCAGATTTGTTGGTTGAACCTTACTAGTGCATGCAAATTCTTCTGTAACAAATGAGTGTGATGCTCCAGAATCAAACATCATTCTTGCTACAACTGAGTTAACAGAAAACATACCCAGAACGACATCTAGCGCTTCCTGGGCTTCTTCAGCATTCATGTGGAATAGACGACCATTACGGTTGTGCGGGTTTCCTGGGGCGAATCTCTTTCCAGGATAGACACGGCGTTGCTGCTGGGTAGGTGCAGTCACATTGGTTGCTGCAGCAAGCTTCTTGGGGCACTCGTTGGAGTAGTGACCCGTGACTCCGCATTCAAAACACGTGATCATTGACTTGTCTTTTCCTGCGACAGGCATATCATTGCTTCCAGTCCTTCGGGCAGTATTGTTGTTGTTGTTGTTGTTGTTGGACTTTGGTGGTGCACGGTTGAAGTTTTTGGAGTTGTCGGGGTTGTTGTTGTGGTTTCCTCTGGGCCTTGAGTTTCCTCCGCCACGGTTGGGGTAGCTCAGATGGTTCATTGGGGGCCTGCTGTTTATGGGTGCATAACTTGCAGACGGGTTGGGGAGATACTTCGGGGTATGGTGGGGTCCAGGTTGGTGCATCATCCTGCGCTTGCGGTTCTCACTGGCCTGGTTGATCTTGCCTTCCATCTAGATTGCAGAATCCACTAAGGCTTCGAGGTCATCAAATGGAATGTTGACTAGCATTGTATGCATCTCATCATGTAGACCATTCAGGAATCTCTCCTTCTTCTTTGCTTCATTGTAAATCTCATTAGGTGCATACCTAGCTAGCGATAGGAATTTTTCATGGTACTCAACCACAGTCATCCTTCCTTGCTTCAAGTCTCTAAATTCATCCCTCATCCTCTTGATTAGACCCGGGGGCACATGGGTCCTGCTGAATTTGAGCTTGAATTCATCCCAAGTCATCATCTAACCTCCATTCATGGTACGAGTACTATTCCACCAAGATCTTGCATAGCCAGACAGATAGTGGGTGGCAAACAACACCTTTTCATTAGCATCAACTCCTGCAACTTCTAGATTATTTTCCATGGTTTGCAGCCAATCATCCGCATCTAAGGGCTCCTCAGACTTGCTAAACATTGGTGGGTTGGTATTTTGGAAGTACTTGAGTTTGGATCCATGGTGATCTTGGTTTCCATGGCCTTTATTATTGTGGGCCATCTGGGCTATATGTTGAAGAGTGGCTAGGTTAGCTTGACGTTCAGCTCTACCAGCTTCACGCTCAGAAACTAACATTTGTAGAATCTGCAGCATTGGGTCCTGAGATGAACTGCTTCCTCCGGGGTTTCCGCGAGTCATCTGAAGATTGAGATAGATAGTGAGACAAGAGGGAAATTTCTATGGTTCATGGGTTTGTTTCAAAAAGCGCTAAACTTTGAGTATAACTTAGGTTTTGAAACTAACAACTTATTCTCATTCATTCATTCCAAGCACACAATACAAACACACACTACAACTAGAGAACATATGGTTTTAAGAACTATTCTATGAGGCTACGATATAGTAGGACCGGGTACAACTCACACCTACGATAGTGCTCAGGTGCGAATACTCATCATCAGGGGTGTCGGGCTCATCATCATCAATGAAGTCAGCATCATCCTCATCAGTGTTGTCTTCCATGGCAGCATCCTCCAGGTAGTCACTGTCATCACTGAGGTAAGAGTGGATACCCCACGGATATCTTCCCCTTCCTCCTCCTTCTCCTCCAGCTGGATCTCCTAGTCGTGGATGGTCTCCTCTAGGGTGGCTATCTTCTGACAAAGACGGGCGATAGCGCAATCCTTTTTATCTCGCTGGCTGCAAAGTGACTTGCGCTCCTTGGCGAGAATGGCGATGGTTTGCTTCCTCTCAATAGCTTCGGCATGGTTCTGGTTGGCGTAAGCACGGGGATTGTCTAACTCTTTATGTGTCTCATGCAGCATGAAGGCCATGTGGTCCACGTGATGTTTGAACTCTGGATGGGCTGGCATGGATAGCGGCTGTCCCGTAAAGTCACGTCTTGCGTAGTGAGAAAAACGGGTGTCGATGATCTGGTTGATGTTCTGAGCACCCAAACGAGGAAGAGCTTCTTGCATAGCCTTGGCTAATTTGAATATCCAATTGTTCTCCCGAACGCTGAATTGAATCTTGTCAGAAAGAGGTGGCTCCATTTTGCCTCTTAGGTCGGTAACAATCAACCACTGTAGCTCCCCTCCAGATTGGTCGTTGAGCTGTGCTCCGAAGAACTCCGGGTGCGGGCGTCCCAGATACTCCGAAAGCTGGTCCAGATCCCTCTCAAAGATAAGCTGTCCTCCGTTGCCCAACTGGTAAAACTTGGTGTATTTGACCTCAATCTATCAGCAATTAAGATGAGTAAGTTAGTGAAGTGATCTTGTGTGTCAAGTTTTATGTCGAATTTTAAGAGTTTTGAGGAACAAGTGATCTCTTTTTGAAAGAATCTCAAGGATAAGAATAAGAATAGGTTTTTGTAAATACTCACTTTCTTTGATTTGAAACAAGGTTTTTTAGGCGTCCATTCTAACTAGGGTCTCCTATGGTTAGGATGGCTCTAATACCAACTTGTCAACACCCGAATTTTTAAGTCCAGATGCATGTTATGCCGTACATTGAAATCCCATGATTACCATTTTTGCGAGACATAACAGAGGTGGTACCACAGTACATCATCCATTACAAACCATATTAAAGGTCTTACAAATAAAGGATCTCATGATCCAGTCTTAATACAATCAAAGCAATGGAAAGTAAACATAGCAAGGCATCATCTTCATGATCACAGGCAATGCTGACGATGGGACATGATCCTAGTTGTCATAGACCTCATGTTGTCCATCTTACGGGTAATCCTCCTCATAATCTGGCCATGGGAATATCCAGGGGCAAAGCCATGAGTACTCCTTAAGTACTCACAAACTAACACTAGCAAGGATAAGGTAAAGAGTGGAAGGAACCTTAAGCTCTAGTTTTGTTTGCAAAAAGCCAGGTTTATTTCATAAGCCTTAAGGGTAAAGACCTAAGTTGAGTTATCTACATTACTTAAGTGGGAACTCAGATTTCATGTCCACAACTCTGCTGTGGTCAAGTCAAAGTCATCTTTCAAGTCACAATTCATTTTGAAAACATCCAACAACGGAACAGTATGGACACTCCAACTATCCATAACCGCGAATGCGTCTATTCGAATAGTTTGACACTCTACAGAGATTGTACACTTTCACCACAAAATTCGATACATCTATCAGGGATAACCCTGAATCATCATACTTAGTATGCGGATAATCAATCCTAACCTTTCAATTACACACCCTAGTATAGGCACCTCCCCTATGAGCTTGGCCTCCTAGCCATGACCATCTGTAATCCTGGGCACTGCATAGGTGGACATTCATCACGAGGTAGCCTCAGCTCAACCTCTTCTGCAAGGGAACCTATACTAAGACATATAAACTTCTAGTCAAGCCCTACCCAATCAGGTAATGTGGTTGTACGATAAAATTGGAATGGTATCGCATCCGAACCCAACCATCAGTTTTGGTAAAAGTCAAGGCTCATGCCTCAACACTTTCATCATCAAACCATTGTGTTTCACAACACATGTCAAAACATTTCAATAGAATGAATCCTCATTCCAAGGTTTTCATAATCATTTTTACCAAGTATTCCCATCTAAAGTAATCAAGTTTGAACTTAGCACTAGCCACTAATGTTTGAGGGTTGCACTGCTGAGGGGTGCTAACGAAGTATAAGTATCCATGGCTAATTCTATGATTTTGATGATATCCACCCTATTTTCCACTAGTCACAATTCATTAACTAAGTAAGAACTGTAATAAAGGGCAAAGCAAAGCTTGGAGTAAAAATGGGAATGGTAAGGTTGCATCTCAAAGGTGTGTATATGGTATCTGTACAAGTTAGCTTGCATATCTAAACTTGCATGGATAGCTTGCATAGTGGGCTTGCCTTGAGCAGTGCAGTTGTTGTAGTTGTTGAAGTTTTCCTCCTCCTCCTCCTCCTCGAAGTACTCCTCCTCGGTGTAGCCCGGGTCGGTACTAGCGTCTATAAATACATTCAATGTACACAATGACCAAACAACACTTAACTACTTTTATTTAGCACACAAGGTCTCACACTAGATGATCTCGCATCATCTAAATCATCATATGGAATATTAACATTTTCTTATTCTTCTTATTTTATAAAAGTAATTTCTACTCATTTAATATCTTTAAGATTTAAAATTCTCCAATTTAAAAATAGGGGATCATATTGACACATGTCATCACCACATACTTCAATACTTGGGAATGTGATTTAAAATGAGGGTCATGCATTATAAGATTTAATATAACTATTTAATAATATTAAAATGACTAGAAAAGCCTATATAGCATTCTTTTAATCATGGTCCATGTTTAATATCTTTCAAAACAAAATCTTTTTACATATTCAAGTATAGCATGGCAAATGTGATTTTTGAGAGTTGGGATCAAGTCAAAAGCATTTATGGTTGATTTTATAAAAATGTTTGAAGTGGCCAAAGCCTTTGTCTTGTTATTTTTGGTATAGGTGATCTATAGTTTCAATTGTTTTGAATCCAATAGGAGTGGATAGATATTTTCAATACCTTTCTAGCAAAATTTGAATCATGCAAATAGGATCAGTATATCTCTTTGAATTGAATTTTGAATCTACTGATAGCATATGGTTTTAAATAAATTGGCAAAATTCTATTTGAATCAATGGGCTCTGCGCGGGAAACTAACTGGGCCAGCCCAACTGCACAGTGCTGTCACAGCGGGCTGCTGACAGGACGATCCCACGTGTCAGCTACTAATTCTAACTAAAACGGTATCTAACAATCCTAGCCCTACGATTAGAACATGATCCTACGGCTGAGGTTCATCATCTACGACGAACAACTCCGACGAGATTCTAACCCTAACATGGTGGTGTGGGTCGTTGGGGACTCACCGGGGCTCCATCTAGGGTCAGCGATGGGGGCGAACGACGTTGGAGACGACGGCGGTTCGAACGGTGGCCACGACGGCTCCTGGGGTGGCTCCAATGGACGGCTTCCTTCCTCGACTGCAGCGGCAGACTCCGGCCAAATTCCTGCGTCGTGGTGCTCGCCTTGCTCCGGGGAAGGGTCGGTGAGGTTCCTGGCTGAATGGGGAGTGGAATGGTGTGGAGAATGAGGTCTGGGTGGCCTCTATTTATACCCCCGCGTCGGCGTTCAGCATGGCGGAGGGCACGGGTCGATGCGGGGTACTACGGCGATCGTCACGTGAGTGACGGCACGACAAGGGGCGGTCTCTGTCGGTCGGGCGACGTCGACGCTCTGTTCAGGTACGCGGGCATTTGTCACTTGGTACGGTTGGTACAGGGTGTGCCGCGGTGAACGATCATGTCTGGGAGGTCATTGGTGCCACGACGACTGCGGGTACCAGCAGAGAGAGCGAGGCGCGGCGTGTTCGTGCGAGGCAGCTGGGGCGCTCCATCGTGCGCTCAGCATGGCAGAGGCTTAAATGAGCGCGGCTATTTTGGCTCCTCCTCGCCTCGCCGTTGGTCAAGGGGTGGACAGGGGGTGGCGGTAAGGTCATGGCTACTCTCTAAACATCGTGGGAGAGGGCGGCGCGGCGTGCAACGACTGATTCATGCTTGACCGGCATGGCCAACTTGGTACATGCGTGCCACTGGTGCAACGGTGGAGATGAGGCTCTCCACTGCACGGCCAAGTACCAAGGATGATCATGGACAATTGAATGGGTTGATTGCAGTACATTGATAGATCAAAACAGTGTATAGTGGTTGACGTTGTGCTATGTCTGCCAGGTGCTCGACCAAATGGCCGCAATGAATTCATCTTTGCATTTTGAAAGATTTTTGGTGAGTGATCTGAGTACTTGCTTAGTAGTCTATGGTTGCTGGGATTTGTCAAGTGGAAGTGGTTTGAATGGTTTTTGAAAAGTGATGATCTAGGCATATGAACTTGATTCAATTATGAATAACCTCTTAGATATATTTGAAAATAGTTTATGTGACTTTGTAAGGTTTTCTTGGGTTCACTTTTACTTGGTCTATCAAGGGGTGAAATAACTAGAATTGTTTCTGTTAGAATTCTTTTACTATAGATGCCCAAAGTGGGCTAGTGAATAAGTTTGGCCAAAATGACCATATGATCATATGTCTTATATTTGATTTTTCTTTTAATTGATTTTGCTTGGAAGTGATCGAGATGATGTAGTATACATCTTTAAACTAATCCTTATCACTAGTCACAATCAATCATGGCAATTGCAAGCATTCATATACTAATGCAAATCACACATGCACTCATATAGATTTTAATAGTAAAAGTTTTTGTTAACCCTAAACTTGGATGATTAGATCTTGATAAGCTTGAATTAATATTTTTGGGATGTTACAGTTTCTCTTTTTGTTTCTTGGAAACCAATAATATTGGGCTTATGCTTATTAAAGGTATCAACTATAGCAGTTTGTCTGCTATCAGCTGAACCCCTCTAATGTTCCAGTAGGCATAAATCATCTAAAACCTTTTTTCATGGGGTGCTTGCCCCGCTTATGTTTGCCAACCTTAGTCCATAAAGAGAAATCATCTTCCTTATCGATAGGAGTACAAGGTGTAGATATGTTAGGAGGTAACATTTCATCTAAACTAGATCTACCACTGGGGAAATTTGATGTAGTAATGACATCTACAGAGGGAGCAGGGGAAGGGATGTCTACACCAACAGTGCAGGCAACCTCAGCAACATTAATTGGAAAAAGGACAGGAAAAGGATTAGTATAGTTATTACCTTTGAGCTTTGATGCAGCTGGTATGGGACATTCTAAGTTTTTCTTCTTCTGAGCTTGCTGAGCAAGCTGTAGAACTGTCTGTCCAGTGATTAGCACCCTAGCACTCTACCGGGTGTTTAAAATAGGCCCCCATTGCTTGGATGTTTTGGATACTAGATCATTGTCCTAAGCATCTTGATCTTGCACAGTGGGTAGAATATGCCCTTTATCAGCCTCCATGAAGAAAACTTCCTCATCTACCTCTTGCACTAGCTCCATTTCCCTCAGCAAATTAGCACAAGAATCTTCATCTTCTCCTCTTGAATTAATCCAATCTATGACTTCCCTTTTTTCTATCCCATCATTTTCAAGTGGGGAGAGTTTGCTAGCAGATTGAAAGCAATTACTTTTTTCCATAAAGGCAGAGGCCACTTCATGCACCTTTGTAGAAAGGCCAGCTAAAGAATAGGAAGAAGCACCAGCACCAGAACCATTGACAGTAGCTGCTTTGTTTCCAGTGGGGGTGGAAGCAGATTTCACCATCTTTTTGTCAGTGTCCATATCTTCTCCATTAGAGCCCTTCTTGCCATTTGGGCCTCCCTCAAAATTGTGTGGGGGTTGGTGACCATCATCTCCATCATCTACTTCCACTACTGGAGTTGGCCCTTCCACAGTGAAGCCAATTTGATATAGTTTCCCTAGCACATTGAAATTCCTCACTTCAGGTATCATGGTATGGTCTCTGCACTGAATATTAAGCCTGACTATCTTAAAGAAACTTTGAAACATTCCCTGCCAATCAACTTCCAATAGGATACCCAATGCTGAAGCAAATTGATACAGGATAGGCCATTTGCACCATTGGGGTTGGAGCCCTCTCACTTGCACCCAAACCTCCTCAAGGTCAGCCAAATAATCTATGTCACCTTCCCAAACCATGACATTAGCAGAAACTCCTTTACGTAGACCAAAGCAAGGATACCCAGCCACTTCATCAACCTTGATGTGGGGGGGGGGGGGGGATTTTACCAAGTATTGAGTAAAATGCCCACCTACCAATACAAAAAGGTATTAAGTCAAATGCCCACAAAAAGTTAAACTTCGTCCTGTCCACGGTCATTACCCTAGTAACGTTTGACTTAACCCAAGATGTAAACTTCGATAACTACAAAGTGGAAGGGTGGCCGGTACTTGTACATCGTCCCATCCACGGTCATCACCCTAGTAAACATTCGTCCCCTCCTCGTACGCCGTCTCGTCCCATCCACGGTTAAGCTGGCCTTTTCACTTAAGACACGTTTTGTAAAGCATTTGATAACTGATAATTAAAGTGGAAGCAAATAATTTATGCGTATTGGTAGGTGGGCATTTGGCTTAACCGGAAATTTTCATGTATTGTGGAACATCACCCTAGAAACATTCCCTCTATTTTTATTATATTTGGTAACATGGTTTCCACAGAGGCTTTCACCATAATGTGATTTCCATAGGTAACTTTCTTCATGGATTATATAGTGCAATTTAATATCGATAGAGCAATGTCTTTTCAATGACATCAGTTGTCTGTAATTCATCTACACGTAGCAGTACTGGTAGAAAAATATATGTTCCGTGGTAAGCTTGTTATAATTTTAGGTCGAGATCCATTTAATAAGGTATAGTCAAATCAATGGCTCATAATATTCATATGTTTAGACTATAGGTGCATTGTCTCGATCAGGATTGGTATAGAATATTTTTTAGTTGTTGTCAATATAGTGTAAATTGTTTTCAGAATTAATCTGTGCATAATATCTAAGGAGGTACCAATCAACCAATTTAGTCGGATAGTATTCGGATCCGAATACTATAGGCGTTCAGATGCAGATTTTTCCTTTCCATATTATGTTTTCTCGGATTTGGATATCGAATAGTTGAAGATATATGGAATTTTTACCGGGACATTATCCATTTTTGTGACCAAAGGGCTATGCCCAAAAAGAAAATAAATACCACTGATAGTTTAACAAAGATAAATTCTCTCTAACTCAACACTGGAAGTGAGTGATAAGTATTCATACCAGCTTACACTCCCTTGGGAACGGTCGTTCTCTCTTCTCTGGCACCACCTGACCACCACCATTTAGAGCCTAGGAAGACAACTGAAGATTTGCTAAAACAATAATCTTTCCATTGTTGTGTAGTTTGTATTTTTCATCAATTTTTGGCACCCTAACCCTTTCAAACTATCATATCTGATGCATATTTAAAGCATGAAATGCTCCAATGTATAATATCTTGTGCATAACCTGAACTTGCAAACATATGCTGATGAATTTTAACCGTGTACGATTTTTTGAACAACCGAATTGTATCTGGAAGTTTCTTGGAAGAAAACAAAACAATTTATGCATGTAACTTGCGGGGTGTAGTATATAGATGTAAGTTATGTTAAGATCTATTGTAGTTCTCAAAAAAATCTGGTACCTTGTAAACAAAACAAATAATTTTTTAATAAGACATCATAGTAAACACATGGGCCAATTATAGAGATTCTTGTCTTATCTTAGTGTGAATTTACCCAAGAACTAAAAAGGTCAATTTCACCGATTCTGTCTCCAATAATCCTTCCCATGCATCTGCAAGACCTCTCCCGGCATTCCTTTGCCTTTTGCGTCCATGTTGCAGCTGACGAATTTTTTTTTGGGTGACAACCACGCTGCTAGCTTGCTGCATGACAGCTAGGGGAGCATGCGGTGCTAGTATAGCTAGATAATGGATACGTACCTTGTCCATGGCTGTGCTCCACATATTTTCTACAAGCACTTCGATTTGATCTGAATGGCGATATATATGCCATTATTTTGCACGTAAACTTCAATCTGCTATCTAGAGGCTGTTACGCCCATAGCCTGGCATCCCACCCCCTCGTCACCCAATTCCTCCCTTCCGTTCGCGTGGCTGAAGGCTTCAGTACACCCGACGGATGTAGGAGGCGGGGTGAGAGCCCGAGGAGGAACATGTGCTAGTGATTAAACCTAGAGATTGGAAAAAGGGCCCCGAGATATCATACATTAAAAAAGTGTTTGGTCAGCTATGTGTTACGTGTTGGACTCGAGGTGTTGTGCTAATTGAAATAGGTGTCTCATATTTGTTGTACATAAATCTTGCGGCGGTGATTTAACCTCGAACCTATAAGTTTTAATCTAACCATTGACATAATTTAAATGATGTGGATCAACCTAATAGCTCTATTAAACGTCCATATATTGATCTAACTATTGACATAATTTAAATGATATGGATCAACCTAATAGCTCTATTAAACGTCTGTATATTGTTTTTAGTATATAATAGATTAATTCTCGATGCCTCGGATTGCTCAATCATATTAGGCTCTGTTTGCTGGCTTAGTGTTTTCAAAACTAAAACAAACCAAAGTATTGCAATGTCTGGCAAAGGAGTAATACTTTCTCCATCTTAAAAAAAAGTTGGTCTAGATTCGCATAAATCTAGACGCGTTTTAGTGCATAAATACATACGAATCCAGATAAATTTGCGACATCCATTTTAGTACGGAGGAAGTACCATAGCTAAAGCTAACACCAAGTTTTCTCCTCACGAGAAAGTAGAAAAGCGGCTGATTAGGTTCCACTACAGGAATCGAATGCTAGGCCGAGGACAAATAGCCGTCGGCGTAGGATACCAGACCGTCAGCGTACGCTACGCCGACGGCTGCCCTCGGCGTAGCTCCTCATCGACGAACTCCCTCGGCGGAGATGGCCTGGCCCTCGGCGTAGGATAAACCGACGGCGTCTCCGCGGCCGTCAGCGTACTGACCGTCGGCGTTGCGTGTCCACGCCGTCACACGTCGAGGCTACCGGCGCGCCGCTACGCTGTCGGCCTGAGCGCGGACACGTGCCAGCCTCTGGGCCACCCCAGGTGCGGAGCTGGGCCCACATCTACACCGACGGCCGCCCCCCTCGGCATATGCTGCCACGCGTACAGCCCCCAAGCGCCCAGGCCGGCCCTACACCGACGGTCTGGCCCTCGGCGTAACCCTGACCATTTGGTCACACGCAGGCAGTTAGGCCGTCGGCGTAGGTCCAACCCTGCTTTTTTTATTTTTTCTGTTTGATTTCACAACAATATTATTTGATAGCAGTGATCACAACAATAATTAACTCATCCAAAGCATCAATATTTCACAACAATAATTATATGATCACATCATTCACGCATCATCATATCATTCATACATCATTCAAACATCATCATATCCTTGATGTATACAAGATGACATCCATAGACATATCCCTACTACTGTGGAGGAGACGGGTACTATGGAGGAGACGGGGTGAACCCCTGATCTCCGCTGGTGAGAATAGGCGACACCCGACGAGGTTGCCGTGCAGTAGAAGCAGCAGAAGAACCACCTGGCGAGGGAGTTATCGACAAAGCACCACCAGCAGAACGACCAGGCAAAGGACCATCAGGGTGGGTAGGTGTGATCATCCGATGGCTACCCGGCGAGGCATGACCAAAGTGCTCGTTCTCGGAATATCCCGCCCCCTACATGTTCCCTACATGTTAGCAACTTGCGAGGCAAAGTAAAGCGGTAACCGGTGGTTTGGCAAAGAACTTACCGGTTATGATCCGTAGTATGTCCGATGGAAACTTTCCCTCGATGGCAGGAATGGCGCCAGCCCCGGCATGGGAGGTATGGGCCCTAAATTAACACTCTGTCCCACTTGCATAGCCACAATCACCACCTACAAGATAATTTAGATGTCAGGCCCTAAAGCAGCAAACTAGGAAAAGTGGGACTTGTATGTTCTGCAAAAGTAAAGGTTCAAACTTACATTTACGTACTGCGTGTAGACCATACTCGCCGCCTGATGCTGCTGAAATGCCACCTCATATTCGTCATGAGCGGCATCTCGTCAACACTTAACCATGCATGAACAGAAGTCGTAAAGATGGGGAAAATAAGGGAACTTACATCATCTTTGGAGGTGGATCGACGAGGCTGGCCACGAGGCGGGATAGGGGGCCGTCGGCGGGGTGGGTAGCCTTGAGACGCGTGAAGCTCGTGGTGAGGGTAGGCTTGACCTTTTTATTAAGAATCTTGAGACGTTCATGCTCCAATCCGTGTGATGCAAAGAGAAACGACTCCTCATTGGTCTCCGTGTTAATGGGGTCATCCACATGCGGGTGACGAGCCTTCACCATCGTGATGTAGTTCTACAAGTCTTCCTGGGCATTGCCGAAGAACACGGGGAGCGACGACTGAGGCTTCGAGAGATCGGGCTTCTTGAGCCACACCTTCTCATAGACGGCGACGTCATGAATCACCTCCACGGGTAGTGCCTCGGCCACCTGCGTCACGAAAAGAAATGTTCTGCGTATCAAGTAGGAAGATGACGGGAAATAAATGCAGGGCGTTCCATGTGTATACATACCATCTTCCCCTTGAAGCAGTCAAAGTTGCGGTTTCCCACGCAGTGTGTTCCACCATCACCTCGGTTATCCGCGTTCCGCCTCGACAAGGCTGCAAACTCTTCGTCTACTCTCAGCCACCTCATCCTAACCAGCTCCTCCCATGCGTCTCGATGCGGCTCAGCCCAATTGGGGACAACCTGAAAATGCAATACTCAACTCCACATAATGCAATGGCAACTTAGCAGCAATATAGAATCGCATGACATTTTACTCACCGACATGTACTCTTCTGGAGTCATCGAGTAGTCGGGATTAGGATGTTTACTGACAATCTCCTCCTTCTTGACCCTCACGCCCTTTCAGCCCAGAAGTGACTAGCGGCCGTGACCTTTTGGTTGTACCACACCTGCGGTGTCAACTTCACACAAGCCCCAAGCAAAGTCCTGTTCGCCTTGTCCTGTTGCGTCTCATCCACATGATAAAAGCACTTCAATCATGCATAAAAACAATTGTGAGTCATGAGTTAGCACGGTGGGGTCATCAACTATGAACGAAATTACATGTTTAAAAACTCGAGAAATATGTCTTACCCAAAACTTAGTGATCACAGCATCAGCAGCTGCCGGAAAGCCCTGGATAATGGTAGCCTGGTAGTCTGCCCAAGTAGTGGCTAGCCTCATGACCCCCTCGGGGGAAGTGTACCAGCCTGGCCATAACTTCCTAATTAGAGCTCCAATCATGCTATTAGGAAGGCGGGGCTTGCTCCCGACAGGAAATATCCAATTGCTGCACAATAATCAAACATTAGTACACATGCCAAATTATTTATCACCAACAAGAAATTACATGTTTAAAATTCCAAATTAGTAACTTATTCAATGCCATCTGGAATAATAAAGGCACTCGCCTCCTGGGTCCTAGGCTCAAACCTCTCGTCAGGGACTTTCGATTCCCCACGATTCCACAATTTCTTCTGCTGCACCTGCACCACCAACTCGCGTGTAGGGTCCGCCTCCTCCCTAGACTCCGCCTCCTCTCTAGACTCCGCCTCCGCCTCGTCTCTAGACGGCCCCTCCCCCTCCTCCGTAAGGAACAACTCAGGAGCCACGTCGCCAGAAGCAGAGGGTGGTGGGTCAAAGTCCACGCCTCCTCCCCCGCCACCTCGTCCTCCTCCCGCACTGCCAAGATCGGGGTAACACGGATTGGGAGTTGGTTCTCTCCCACTCTGTGTAGCATTTTTCTTGCGCTGTTGCAGCGCCTTAAGCAAAGACGATGAGCTAGCCTTGCCGCTGCTCATATTGTTCAATCACCTGCATTGAGTAAGAGAAAATAATTAAGCACAAAGACATAATAAAATATAGACACTAAGCGTAAAATGCATTGAAAAATAATAGAATGCATTGAAAAATAATAGAATGCATTAAGAAAACAAGCAAGCACAAAGACATAATAGAATGCATTGAAAAATAATAGAATGCATTGAAAAATAAATACTCACTATCATTCTCATTCTCGTTCTAATTCCCATTCTCATTCTCACTATTAGTATCTTTTGAGTAGAAAGCTGGAGCCTCATCAAAGGGTGGAGGCTCATCATCGTTGTCATTCTCCGCATGGAACTTCTCGAGCATATTTATGTCATGTAGATCCACCACTGACTCACTCCGAGTTTCTGCATCATTCTCGAGGTCCTCAAGATCAATAGGTTCTAACTCAAAGTGCCCGAAGTCCTCTTGCTCTTGATAGAAAATTCCCTCGTATGTTACAGGGTCAATGTTGTTGTAATCATCCTCGGAGGGAATCGGTAGGTTACCATGTGGCGATACCTGGAAAATGACTTCCCAACCCTTGAGTTCCACTTTCTGGCATGGGTAGCGAAAATAATAAACTTGGTTGGCTTGGTGAGCCACAACAAAGACGTCGGCTCCGCTATAGGTAGTTGAATGTCTAACTTCAACTAACCCAATGGAAGGGATACTTCTCAGTCCACCCCTTGGGTCGAACCAGTGGCACTTGAGCACAACAAGATTGAGTTGTATGTTCGTACAATTGAAGGTCAGCTCGTATACATTCTCTAACCTTCCATAGTAATCAAGGGTATCCGTTCCTCTGGTGAAGACCCCTGTATTTACCGTTTTGCATTCAGTCGGCCCTTCTGGTGCGTCTCTGTATGGAAGCGAAACCCATTCACATCATACTTCTCATACTTCATGACATCTCTGTATGGACGCGAAACCCATTCACATCATACTTCTCATACTTCATGACATCACGGTTAAAACCCTGGGAAACACAATTCAACTCATCTGACATCTCAACATTGGGATCAGGTCACTACAAGTACAGTTTAAAGTTGTTGTGTTCATTATATTAGTTACTAGAACAATAAGGGTAAGAGGGACAAGTTAGAAATTACTTTTTCCATGAACCAGGACACAAAGTTTTTTATTTCCGGGAGAACCCTCTTTAAGTAGAATGTCCAACTCCAAGGGAGAAGGATCCGTTGTTCCCGACCACTGTTCGTCCGTGAATTCACTAAGGAGGAGAAAATAAGCATTAGACCAAGAAGTAAATTATTCACCATTTTACCTTATGAAATCGACCACTTCCTTCATGTTCATAAGCATATAGAGCATTATGCAATCCTTCTCTTCCTTCGGCAAGCGGTATTTTAGTCCTTTACCGGGCTTGCCACCAGGAAATTGGAATAGTTCGAGCTTGGGGTCATTCTTGGGCTGGTCGTCATTATAACGAGAGACCGGGTTATGCATAGTGGGAACATCATCAGGCCAGTAGGTTGTCACGGCGTCTGACATCTCCCGAAGGCATGTTATGTCAACTATGCATGCTTCAATCTTGGATTTGTTTCCAGTTATCTTCCGAATATACTTAAACTCTCTCTCAATACAAAATTGCCAACGAAATTGCACCGGGCCACCCAAGAGTACCTCGCTCGCGAGGTGCACAATGAGATGCGCCATCGGAGTAAAGAAGCTTGGCGGAAAGATCATCTCCAAATTGCATAGCAACTCCAGCACTTGAACACGCAGCTTCTCAATAACTACGGGACATACCTGCTTAGCATAGAGCGTGCGGAAGAAATAGCTCAACTCCGCAAGCACTCGCCAGACTTTCTCGGGGAGATACCCTCGAACCATCACAGGCATCAGTCGCTCTATCCATATATGATAGTCATGACTCTTGAGTCCGGTGACTTGTCCCGTCGAAAGATTGACTCCCTTACTTATATTCGAACAATAACCATCACGAAACATCACGACGTATTTGAGCCACCTGAATGCCTCCTTCTTTTGGACACTATCAAGGCAGAAGTAGGCATGCGGCTTGAACCAATTCTTTCGACGTCCGGTAGGAGGCTGCACGTGTAATCTCTTCCTATCACAGAGCTTCTCAACATCGACTCTAGCCTTGACATTATCCTTTGACTTCCCAGGAATTTTCAGGACTATGTGAAAAAGGGACTCCCCGACATTATTTTCGGTGTGCATCACATCGATGTTATGGGGAAGTTCAAGGTCCTTGTAATACACGAGATTCGTTAAGGCTGCCACGTGAGTCCAGTTGTGCATTACACCATATCCCGCAAATTGATGGCCAGTTCCCGGCGCTGCAGGCACGAGAGCACGTAGCTCGGCATCAACAGCTGCACCATCGAACTTTGGTACCTCTTTTACTTCATGCACAACTTTGCCCTTCTTGAAGTTCTTCCTGTCTTCTCTAAACGGATGCTTTCTTTTGAGGTACTGTCGATTCGTGTCAAACGCAACATAACTTGCGACTCGACTTTAGCCAAAGAAACTCAAGTCGGTGCCTGCACACTGGGCATGGCCACTTACCAGCTATACACCATCCGCATGTTAGGGCGTACCCGGGCATGTCATGCATGGTATACTGCAACCAAACTTTCATCAAGAAGTTTCTCTTCGATGCTCGGTCATATGTCAACGCCTCGTGTATCCAAGAGTGGTTCAAATCATCCACAATCGGTTTCATGTAGACACTCAAATTCTTCCCTGGGTACTCGGGCCCTGGAATGATCAGCGACAGAAACATGGTCTTCCGTTGCATTAATACTCCGAGAGGGAGATTGAGCGGAATAACAAACATCTGTTGCTATCACAATTCTGACATTCCGAGCCTCTTCTGCCCACCGAGGGTATTTGTTATCGAAGTTCTTCCATGCCTTACCATCAGATGGATGTCCCATCTTCTTCCGTCCGTGCTCGTCCTCGTATCTCTTCCCCTTCTTGTGCCACGTCATCTGTTTGGCAGTCTCCTCGCTCAAGTAAAGCCGCTGGATTCTTTTTATGAATGGGAGATACCGAAGAATCTTAGTAGCGACATTCGACCGCCTCATCTGACCATCTTTCCCCTTTACCTCATCATACTTAGAGGCCCCACAAATGGAGCAGTACTTGTCATCCGCAAACTATTTCCAAAACAAAAGGCAACCTTTTGGACAACAATCTATCTTTTCATAATCCATGTTGAGCTCGTTCATAAGTGTCTTTGTTTCATGAAAGGTTTTAGGAAGACAATGCCCTTTGGGTCAAATGTTACCACATGTTCTTAGGTTAGCTTCAAAGTGAGCACGGGTGGCGGAGTGCTAGCATTTGTCGTCTAGACATTGAGAGATAGCATCTAGCAGAGAAATCTTGGCACCCTCGTACAGAGGCCACTTAGCCGTTGCCATCATATCAAGGAAGGCCTTCGCGGTTGGCTCTGGTTCCTACCGTTCTGGCGGCTCCTCCGGTTCATCCCGTGGAGGTGACGAATCCGGCTGGTCGGCATCGATGAGAGCATCTAGCCAGTTTCTAATCCCATCGTGCTCATTGCCATTGAGCCACTGCCGCATAACCTCACCTCTGTCACGTTCGTACCGAACAAAGTCGACCTGCGTGACATAGTGAGGCATGTACCCAGCTTGCAGAAGGTGTCTATACATCTCATCCTTTCCCTGACGATGACGCTTATTGCAACAAGCACAGGGACAAAGTGCCCGAACGATTTCCTTTGAACCACGCGCTAACTCATTCACTAACAAATGAGTGTTCCGCGTCCACTCTTCTGTTTTATTAGTCGCACTAATACGGCCACTGTATATCCACCCATTATCAGCCATCCTCTTCTGCTTTGTTGGGAACTACTTACTCAAGATGATGAGCTCGTTGGGGAACCCCAAGAGGAAGGTATGATGAGTATAACAACAAGTTTTCCCTCAGTTATGAAACCAAGGTTATCGAACCAGTAGGAGCAAGGAAACACCTCCAAGGTGTTGTTTCCAACTTGGAATCCTGCACAACACAATCATAGAACTTTTCCCCCAACTCAGTGAGGTTGTCAATCTCACCGGTTTTGCTGAAAACAAAGGATTAAACGTATTGTGTGGAAGATAGTAATTGCTTTGCAGAAAGTAAACAGAAAAGAGTAAATAGTAGATTGTAGATTGATGGTAAAAGAAAGGACCAGGATCCATAGTCCACTAGTGGTGATTCTCCTTAAGATAGATGACATGTTGGGTGAATAAATTACAGCGGGGCCATTGACAAACATCGAGAAAGCATACATGCATATACTAATCATCTTGAATCCTATGATATTTGATTGGGCATTACTAAAATATACATAGACTGTAATCCAACTGCATCTATGACTAATAATCCACCTTCAGGTTATCATCCGAACCCCCTACAGTATTAAGTTGCAAGCAACAGATAATTGCATTAAGCATTGTGTGTAAAGTAAACAATACGATTGTTCTATGAACAAAGGATTGTTGTTTTCTCCTAGTAGCAACATCACATCTAGTACCTTAGATATTTCTGTCACTTCCCCAGATTACTAGAGGCATGAACCCATTATCGAGCATAAATACTCCCTCTTGGAGTTGCTAGCATCTACTTGGCCAAGATAGCTACTAACAACGGAGAGCATGCAAGATCACAAATAACAAAGACATGATAGAATCAATAATCAATCTGAAATAGCATCTCAATATCCATCGGATCACTGCAAACACAACATGTAAGATTACAAATAGATGATCTTGACCATGAACGGAGCTCACAAGATCTAGACATGGTAGCACAAAGGAGAAGAACCAACCATCTAGCTACTACATGGACTAGTAGTCCAGGGATGAACTACTCACGCATCACACCGGAGGCAGCCATGGTGATGAAGAAGGCCTCCAGGGTGATCTCTCTGCTCCGGCAAGGTGCCGGGAAGAGCTTCAGATCCCTCTCAATCTAGGGATGGAGATGGCAGCGGCTACAAACTCCTTTGTAGAATTTTGATCGGGTACTTACGGTTTCTGTATCAGAGGCAGTAGATAGCTGAAAGGGGAAGCCAAGGGGGTTCCCTAGGCGGCCGCACCACCCCCTGGGATGGGCCAGGCCTGGACGCACGGCCAAGTGGTGTGGCCGGCCTCTGCCCCCTCTCCGTCTCGTCTTCTGGCTCCGTGTCCCCCTCGGTGAAATATTGACTTTGGGTTTTGTCCCGTCCAATTCCGAGAATATTCATTTTCTGCTTTCCTGGAACCAAAAATAGCAGAAAACAGGTAGCTGGCACTATGGCATCTTGTTAATAGGTTAGTCAAGAAAGTGTATAAAAATACTCCAAAGTGTGGACAAAACATAAGAAAGTAGATATAAAACAAGCATGGAACATCAAAAATTATAGATACGTTTGCAACGTATCAACATACCCAAGCTTAACTCCTGCTCGTCCTCGAGTAGGTAAGTAATAAAAAGAAAGAATAATTTTTGAGGTGACATGGACCATCATAATCTTGATCAAAGTATTTGTAAAACATTGATAGCTGGGAGCATAGTACTTTAACATAGCATAAAAGATATAGTTCTAACAATAAGACATAGCAACTATGTTGTAACATGAAAAGGCACAAACAAAAGATTCATGAATAACAATGCTTTGAAAGACGTTTGTTTGTTTCACATATAGAAAGCATAATAAGAATGGTATTCAGCTTGTCCCTCATAGTGTAGCAAAACATAAATGCATAGCACACCTTCAAAGTTCATAAGGGTGACTAGATACAAATAGTTTAAGAACAAGCAATATCAAAGTTATGCATCAATCAACAAGTCTTGGGACAATCCACATTAAACTAAGAAGGGACACTATGCTCTCTCAATAGGTGCATAAAGATAGAAGATGGAGACTCAACATAAAAGTAAAAGAAAGGCCTTCATAGAAGGAAGCAGGGATTCAAGTCTCATAAAGAGGTTCCAAAAATTATGGTACTTATTAGCTTTCAGATCTCATTGCCCCTATCATAAGCATCTTGAAGTGATTAAGGTTAAACTGAACAAACTATGGAGTATATGCTTGACAAAGTATAAGTTGGCAATCTCATGTCCCTTGAATACGAGGGTCGCTCCTCATGCTACTCAAGTTTAGTTATCGGTAAGTTCTTGTCATAGTAAGTACATGTTTATCATAGAGAACTGCCAACAAGGTACCCCGTGCCCGATGATACGGAAGAATCCCCATATCAAAATGACAAGGAAAGTAGACAACGAGCATCTCAGCAATCTTCTTATTTACCATGGGAAAATGGTGCTTTTTTCTCTCTTTCCTCTTTTCTCATCATTTTTTTCTTTTTCTCAGTCTCTATCTCTTTTTTATAAGAAGAATATTTCATAGATTGCTCATTATGGTTACGCTGCAGGTTTCCACCATGATTAGGCATGGATTAGACCAGCGGCCCAAGCATTTATCTAACACACATACATAACTCCATGGACTTACAAGCTCCCCTTTCATTTCACACCAACGACATCTATAGACAAAAGAGCATGATATCAACTGGGTACAATGTACACGTGCAATGTTGAAAGTGTTCCCCATGACAGCATGGTTCTGCTAATCTCCAACGTATAAGTGTAAGAATATACAACATAGATGACACAATGGTTCAAGTTTATTAGGGGCAAGAAAACTAAAGTGTGCCATCAAGTTCATGAGAGCTTTAATCACTAGTTTTCTCATAACAAGTTTAATTCAGAAGGTAGATAAAAACATGAATATACTTGGAATAGAAAATGCTAATATGTAGGTATGGTGGACTCTTTGGAATAACTTGGTTTTATTTGGAGTTGGATGCATGAGTGGAACTCACACTTGGTTCATGTGGAGGCTAGCAAAAGACTGGGAGCAACCAACTAAGAAAGCAATAATGGCCATAATCATGCAAAGCGACAAAACATCATTAATTAAAGCATAAAGTGATATTACAAGTCGAAAACTAAAGGATCATAAAGGCTATGGTGACATGGTATAGTCTTAACATGGTGTGAGCATACGCCAAGTCAACCCAAATAAAGGATCAAAGGAGAATACCACAATACTATGCTAAAACAACACATGATTCTTTCAAGGCACATTAAGCAATCTCAATTGTTTATAACATGTCATGCTACAGGAAATATCACTAAGAATAAAGCCAAAACAATATCAAGCATGACATGATAAAGTCTAAGTCACAGTCAAAAACAAGCTCCTTTTTACCACTTAAGCATGAACTTTTCCTACTCTTTTCCAATCCAAACCAATCTTATTTGAAAACTAATGTATGAATGAGGGGTCCAACCAATTTATTCAAGCAAACTTAGCAAACCAAGAAAACGAAAACTAAAAGAAAAAAACAAAGACGCTCCAAGAACAACACAATTGTGCATGCAACAATAAAAATGAAGTGCTTGGAAGAAACCTGACATTTTTATTAGTGAAGAAGGGGATGCCTTGGGCATCCCCAAGCTTTTACGCTTGTACTTCTTGGATATTTCTTGGGGTGACACGGGGTGGAATCCCCCAAGCTTGAGATTTAGTCCATTCTTCATCTCATTACATCATTTTTTCCTTACACCTGAAATTTTCCTTCATACAAAACTTCACACAATCTTCATTAGCAACATTAGTTTACTCAAGATAATAAGAGTTTGGGTTCAGTTCCAACACAAGTAAAAATTCCATTAAAACACAAGCTACTGTAGCACTTCCCTCAAAAATCTCAATTCCCAAAAAAGAACCCAAAAAGGAATCAACAAGAAGCAAATGCAAATAATGGCAGAAATCTATCAAAACAGACCAGCAGGTAAAAACCAATTTTTTCAAAGACCTTATGTTGCTCAAATCGAAAAGTGTTGAACTAACGAAAGTTTGATACCAATCTGGGGCAGAAGCACAACAAATTACAGCTCAAACCTACGTACAGAGATTTTACACGAATTTTTACAGCGAAGCACAAAAATCTGTTTCGGGACAGCAACTTTCCCACGCATTACTTCTCTCTCATTAGAGGTTACTCTTGGCAGAAAAAGCAAAAAAAAAGGATAAGGAGAGGTTATTACTGAAGCAATAACTTCCAAGACTCAACTAAAACTTTTGGGTTATCTCCCAATAAGTACCTTTCTTTAACGCCTTTAAGTTAGGCATAAGAAGCAAGAAACGCATCAATTATTCTCCAATGAAGAAGCATTAAGACCAAATTTCTTGCCCTTACCTCTCTTACTTTTATTATTATACTTGGGGAACGTACGATTGTTCGGTGGGGAAGCAAAGTGCATGATGCCCTTTTCCACATCTATTGTTGTTTCAAGGAGTTTAAGTAGGGATCTTCCAAGTGTGATTTGTCCTTTTTCTACACATTCAATAACAAGATAATTAGTAGACACCACTTTCCCTAGAATCTTTGTAAACACTTCTTCGGCTATTCCAATGGGTATTATTGTGGCATTATTAGCAAGAAATATTGCTTCTCCCCCTTTAGAAAGACCCCAAAGACTTAAAGATTCATAGATATCTTTAGGCATACGACAGAATTCAGACATGATATCACAGCGTGCATGAAAATTTCATTATTTATAAAAAGTTTCACTGTAGGAAGACATTTTGAGGGTTCAGAAATTATTGGAACATAATCATGATGCTCTCTAAGCACGTTATAGCATTCTTTTAAACTAGCAGTGCGGGTCTCAAGAGTGTTCAATCTAGCAAATATGTTTACAAAGGAAGAATCATATTTGGTAGGCAAGTTATATGTTAAGACCAACTTCTTTATGGCATTAAAAGCTTCATCCTCATTGCATTGGAGGAAATCTCCTCCCACTACATCATCCAAAGCATATCTATAGCAAAGAGCAGTTCCAAAGTAAAAACTGCTAAGAAACAAGCTTTGAGTCATTTTAGGTTCAGTTTTTCCATGCAAATTATAGATTCTAGACCAAGCTTCTTTGAAACTCTCTTCAATCCCTTGTTTGAAAGTAAAAATCATTTCCTCCGGAGACATAGTGATTGGAGCAATGCTAGACATAATGAAAACTTAAGGTAGGAACTAATAATAAAAAATTGTGTGTTTTTAATATAGAAAGAAAACTAGTACAACTATTTTTTTGTGTTTTTGATAAAGAAACGAGCAAACAAAGCAAAACAAGAAGAACAAAGTAAATAGATTGGTTATGAGGGACTCCCCTTGTGAAGATGTCCTTGACTCCCCGGCAACGGCGCCAGAAAAAGTCTTCCTTACTCAAGATGATGAGCTCGTTGGGGAACCCCAAGAGGAAGGTATGATGAGTATAGCAACAAGTTTTCCCTCAGTTATGAAACTAAGGTTATCGAACCAGTAGGAGTAAGGAAACACCTCCAAGGTGTTGTTTCCAACTTGGAATCCTTCACAACACAATCACAGAACTTTGCCCCCAGCTCAGTGAGGTTGTCAATCTCACAGGTTTTGCTGAAAACAAAGGATTAAACATATTGTGTGGAAGATAGTAATTTCTTTGCAGAAAGTAAACAGAAAACAGTAAATAGTAGATGGTAGATTGATAGTAAAAGAAAGGACTGGGATCCATAGTTCACTAGTGGTGATTCTCCTTAAGATAGATGACATGTTGGGTGAACAAATTATAGCGGGGCAATTGACAAACATCGAGAAAGCATACATGCATATACTAATCATCTTGACTCCTATGAGATTTGATTGGGCATTACAACATTACACATAGACCGTAACCCAACTACATCTATGACTAATAAACCACCTTTAGGTTATCATTCGAACCCCCCTAGTATTAAGTTGAAAGCAACAGATAATTGCATTAAGCGTTGTGTGTAAAGTAAACAATACGATCATTCTATGAACAAAGGGTTGTTTTTTTCTCCCTAGTAGCTACAACACATCTAGTACCTTAGAGATTTATGTCACTTCCCCAGATTACTAGAGGCATGAACCCACTATCAAGCATAAATACTCCCTCTTGGAGTTGCTAGCATCTACTCGGCTAAGATAGCTACTAACAACGGAGAGCATGCAAGATCACAAATAACAAAGACATGATAGAATCAATAATCAATCTGAAATAGCATCTCAATATCCATCGGAACACAACATGTAAGATTATAAATAGATGATCTTGATCATGAACGAAGCTCACAAGTTCTAGACATGGTAGAACAAAGGAGAAGAACCAACCATCTAGCTACTACATGGACTCGTAGTCCAGGGATGAACTACTCACGCATCACACCGGAGGCAGCCATGGTGATGAAGAAGGCCTCCAGGGTGATCTCTCTGCTCCGGCAAGGTGCCGGGAAGAGCTTCAGATCCCTCCCAATCTAGGGATGGAGATGGCAGCGGCTACAAACTCCTTTGTAGAATTTTGATCAGGTACTTACGGTTTCTGTATCAGAGGCAGTAGATAGGCGAAAGGGGAAGCCAAGGGGGTGCCCTAGGCGGCCGCACCACCCCCTGGGATGGGCCAGGCCTGGACGCACGGCCAGGTGGTGTGGCCGGCCTCTGGCCCCTCTCCGTCTCGTCTTCTGGCTCCGTGTCCCCCTCGGTGAAATATTGACTTTGGCTTTTGTCCCATCCCATTCCGAGAATATTCATTTTCTGACTTTCCTGGAACCAAAAACAGTAGAAAACAGGCAGCTGGCACTATGGCATCTTGTTAATAGGTTAGTCCAAGAAAGTGTATAAAAATACTCCAAGGTGTGGACAAAACATAAGAAAGTAGATATAAAACAAGCATGGAACATCAAAAATTATAGATACATTTGCAACGTATCAGGAACCAAACAACAAATATAACATTTTGTATCAAACATGAGATTAAATGCTTCATATTTGTACGCATGCATCAACCAACGTGTCTAATAGGAAAAGACGGTCCTAACCAGCCACTGGATCCATAGATTGGGTAAGTTCTCCCTGGCTCTACCCCGATCCGAGCAGAATTTCGGCAACACCTCCCCGATGCTCTCCCGATACACGTCTCGACAAAAAGCCGAGAGGATGTGCATCCGAAGAACAAAGAGGAGGCGCCACTGAAATCCTGTCTCGGATCGAGGTAGAGCTAGGGATAACCATACCCAACTAAGAATCCGCTGACTGCCCGATAAAAGCTGTAAGCATTACGGTTATTAATATGCGAGACCGCTAATGCATATTAATCCGGGTAACGCTTACGATCGGGAAGACGCCTAGGTAACGTGACTTGACTTGGTGATCTAGACACGAAAATAAACATAGGTACAAGAGAGGCGAACGGATTCTCACCCTCGAAGCGTAATCAAATCGGCGGAGATGATCCGGGACCTCGCCGTCGAAACACTCTCCCCGCTCACCCTCCGGTAACTGCAAAAAAACATGAACAGATGGTTAAATATGCAACATCTATTTAGCAAATATCTAATTCTACTCATATTTCTAATTCTATTTTGAGCATTTCTAATTCTACTGATATTTCTAGCAATTCTAATTCTACTCATATTTTTACTCAGATATTACAAACTACTAGCAAACTCCTATTTCTACTCACACATTACAAACTTCTATTTCTACAAACTACTAGCAATTCTAATTCTAAAACAATTTCTACTCCTATTTCGACAAACTCCTACTTCTACACTCACCTAATAATTATTAACAGTTACTAAATTACTAAATTATACTATTTACACTAGCACTTGAAAAAAGAAGGAAAAAGGGTCATTACCTCCAAGTGGAGGGACAGTGAGGGGCGGCACGGCGCAGCAGTGAGGAGGAGGCGGCGGGGTCAGGTGCTTCTACGCGCGGGGGAGGTGTGCTGGGAGGCGGGGGCAAGCTCGAGGAGGCTGGGCAGTGGCGACAGGGTCGGGGGAGGGACGAGCTCTAAAAGGAGGAGCTCATGGCGGCGGGGCCGTCGGGAGCAAGGGCGAGCTTGGGGAGGAGCAGCTGGTGGCGGGGGCATGTTGACGGCGGGGTCGGGGGCAGGTTGGGGAGGAGCAGCCGGCGACGACGGGTTGTGGAAAAGCAGCTGGTGGCGGGGCGGGTTGGCGGCAGGGTCAGAGTCGGGTTGGGGAGGAGCAGCCGGCAGCGTCGGCGGGTTGGGGAGGAGCAGCTGGTGGTGGGGGCGAGGGCGGGGGGGTGGGGGGTGGGGCTGGGTTGGGGGGAATAGCCGGCGGCGGCGAGTCGGGGTCGGGGTCGGGGAGGGTTGGGGACAGGAGAGTGAATTGCTTGGGTGGGCCGCTAGGCAACTAAAGGGGATAGGGCTACGCCGACGACCAACATACACCGAGGGCTGCTGTCGGCGTAGCTAGCTTTTCTTTCTCGCACTCCCTCGTTCACAATTTGGCCGGTCCACTCCATCTACGGCACCTACGCCGACGGCCACCGTAGGCGTACAACTGTTATTTATTAAGTTTTCAATCTATTTAAGTAAATATATTTACTATTTTAAATACTTTAATATATTTACTATTTCAAATACTTTCATATTTGATTCCGACGCTCTGGCGGTCTTCCTCCGGCGAAACCCTAGACCGAGGGTCCTAGATCGTCTACCCCTATAGCTTTCTCTGTACGAGGGTAGCCCGGTGGACCTCTCTACTTGTTTTGGTTTGTTTAGGACATATGTACATGGAGAGCAAAGTTTGGACCAACTTTGCCACATTCTAGGCCCCGGTTGTGACGCGGCGGGAGTTTCCACGTACAGATCCAGGATTTTACTAAGTGTTAACGCATGTCCGAGAAGGGGGTCACACCTAGGGCCTACACATGGAACCTACCAACCTTGCACCACTCTCACACACATATCCTAGGGCACATGCAAGTTTTCATGTGATTCCGACGCTCCGGCAGTCTTCCTCCGGCGAAACCCTAGACCGAGGGCCCCGAATCGTCTACCCCTATAGCTTTCTCCGTACGAGGGTAGCCCGGTGGACCTCTCTACTTGATTTGGTTTGTTTAGGACACATGTACATGGAGAGGCAAGGTTGGGCTAGCTTTGCCACATTCTAGGCTCCGGTTGTGTCGCAGTGGGAGTTTCCACGTACATACCCAGGATTTTACTAAGTGTTAACGCATGTCCTGGAAGGGGGTCACACCTGGGGCCTACACATGGCACCTACCAACCTTGCACCACTCTCACACACATGTCCTTGGGGCACATGCAAGTTTTCATGTGATTCCGACGCTCTAGCGGTCTTCCTCCGGCGAAACCCTAGACCGAGGGCCCCAGATCGTCTACCCCTATAGCTTTCTCCGTATGAGGGTATCCCGGTGGACCTCTCTACTTGTTTTGGTTTGTTTAGGACATATGTACATGGAGAGCAAAGGTTGGGCCAACTTTTCCACATTCTAGGCCCCGGTTGTGACGCGGCGGGAGTTTCCACGTACATATCCATGATATTACTAAGTGTTAACGCATGTCGGGAAAGGGGGTCACACCTAGGGCCTACACATGGCACCTACCAACCTTGCACCACTCTCACACACATATCCTAGGGGCACATGCAAGTTTTTTCATGTGATTCCGACGCTCCGGCGGTCTTCCTCCGGCGAAACCCTAGACCGAGGGTCCCGGATCGTCTACCCCTATAGCTTTCTCCGTACGAGGGTAGCCTGGTGGACCTCTCTACTTGTTTTGGTTTGTTTAGGACATATGTACATGGAGAGCAAACGTTGGGCCAACTTTGCCACATTCTAGGCCCCGGTTGTGACGCGGCGGGAGTTTCCACGTACATATCCAGGATTTTACAAAGTGTTAACGCATGTCCGAGAAGGGGTTCACACCTAGGGACTACAAATGGCACCTACCAACCTTTCACCACTCTCTCACACATATCCTAGGGGCACATGCAAGTTTTCATGTGATTCCGACGCTCCGGCAGTCTTCCTCCGGCGAAACCCTAGACCGAGGGTCCTAGATCGTCTACCCCTATAGCTTTCTCTGTACGAGGGTAGCCCGGTGGACCTCTCTACTTGTTTTGGTTTGTTTAGGACATATGTACATGGAGAGCAAAGTTTGGACCAACTTTGCCACATTCTAGGCCCCGGTTGTGACGCGGCGGGAGTTTCCACGTACAGATCCAGGATTTTACTAAGTGTTAACGCATGTCCGAGAAGGGGGTCACACCTAGGGCCTACACATGGCACCTACCATCCTTGCACCACTCTCACACACATATCCTAGGGCACATGCAAGTTTTCATGTGATTCCGACGCTCCGACAGTCTTCCTCCGGCGAAACCCTAGACCGAGGGCCCCGAATCGTCTACCCCTATAGCTTTCTCCGTACGAGGGTAGCCCGGTGGACCTCTCTACTTGATTTGGTTTGTTTAGGACATATGTACATGGAGAGGCAAGGTTGGGCTAGCTTTGCCACATTCTAGGCTCCGGTTGTGTCGCAGTGGGAGTTTCCACGTACATACCCAGGATTTTACTAAGTGTTAACGCATCTCCGGGAAGGGGGTCACACCTGGAGCCTACAAATGGCACCTACCAACCTTGGACCACTCTCACACACATGTCCTTGGGGCACATGCAAGTTTTCATGTGATTCCGACGCTCTAGCGGTCTTCCTCCGGCGAAACCCTAGACCGAGGGCCCCAGATCGTCTACCCCTATAGCTTTCTCCGTATGAGGGTATCCCGGTGGACCTCTCTACTTGTTTTGGTTTGTTTAGGACATATGTACATGGAGAGCAAAGGTTGGGCCAACTTTTCCACATTCTAGGCCCCGGTTGTGACGCGGCGGGAGTTTCCACATACATATCCATGATATTACTAAGTGTTAACGCATGTCGGGAAAGGGGGTCACACCTAGGGCCTACACATGGCACCTACCAACCTTGCACCACTCTCACACACATATCCTAGGGGCACATGCAAGTTTTTTCATGTGATTCCGACGCTCCGGCGGTCTTCCTCCGGCGAAACCCTAGACCGAGTGTCCCGGATCGTCTACCCCTATAGATTTCTCCGTACGAGGATAGCCTGGTGGACCTCTCTACTTGTTTTGGTTTGTTTAGGACATATGTACATGGAGAGCAAACGTTGGGCCAACTTTGCCACATTCTAGGCCCCGGTTGTGACGCGGCGGGAGTTTCCACGTACATATCCAGGATTTTACAAAGTGTTAACGCATGTCCGAGAAGGGGTTCACACCTAGGGACTACAAATGGCACCTACCAACCTTTCACCACTCTCTCACACATATCCTAGGGCCACATGCAAGTTTTCATGTGATTCCGACGCTCCGGCAGTCTTCCTCCGGTGAAACCCTAGACTGAGGGCCCCGAATCGTCTACCCCTATAGATTTCTCCGTACGAGGGTAGCCCGGTGGACCTCTCTACTTGTTTTGGTTTGTTTAGGACATATGTACATGGATAGAAAAGGTTGGGCCCACTTTTCCACATTCTAGGCCCCGGTTCAAACTTGGCGGGAGTTTCCACGTACAAATCCAGGATTTTACTAAGTGTTAACGCATGTCCGGGAAGGGGGTCACACCTGGGGCCTACACATGGCACCTACCAACCTTGCACCACTCTCACACACATTTCCTAGGGGCACAAGCAAGTTTTCATGTGATTCCGACACTCTGGCGGTCTTCCTCCGGCGAAACCCAAGACCGAGGGCCCCGGATCGTCTACCCCTATAGCTTTCTCCATACGAGGGTACCCCGGTAGACGTGTCTACTTTTTTTGGTTTGTTTAGGACATATGTACATGGAGAGCAAAGGTTGGGCCAACTTTTCCACATTCTAGGCCCCGGTTGTGACGCGGCGGGAGTTTCTACGTATAGATCCAGGATTTTCTAAGTGTTAACGCATGTCCGGAAAGGGGTCACACCTGGGGCCTACACATGGCACCTACCAACCTTGCACCACTCTCACACACATATCCTAGGGGCACATGCAAGTTTTTTCACGTGATTCCGACGCTCCAGCGATCTTCCTCCGGTGAAGCCCTAGACCGGGGGCCCACATCGTCTACCCCTATAGCTTTCTCCGTACGAGGGTAGCCCGGTGGACCTCTCTAATTGTTTTGGTTTGTTTAGGACATATGTACATGGAGTGCAAAGGTTGGGCCAGCTTTGCCACATTCTAGGCCCTGGTTGTGACGTGGCAGGAGTTTCACGTACATATCCAGGATTTTACTAAGTGTTAACGCATGTCCGGGAAGGGGGTCACACCAGTCGCCTACACATTGAACCTACCAACCTTGCACCACTTTCACACACATGTCCTAGGGGTCATGCAAGTTTTCATGTGATTCCGACGATCTGACGGTCTTCCTCCGGCGAAACCCTAGACCGAGGGCCACGGATCGTCTACCCCTATAACTTTCTCCGTACGAGGGTAGCCCGGTGGACCTCTCTAATTCTTTTGGTTTGTTTCGGACATATGTACATGGAGAGCAAAGGTTGGGCCAACTTTGCCACATTCTAGGCCCCAGTTGTGACGCGGCGGGAGTTTCCACGTACATATCGAGGATTTTACTAAGTGTTAACGCATGTCCGGGAAGGGGGTCAGACCTGGGGCATCCACATGGCACCTACCAACCTTGCACCACTCTCACACACATATCCTAGGGGCACATGAAAGTTTCCATGTGATTCCGACGCTCCGGTGGTCTTCCTCCAGCGAAACCCTAGATAAAGGCCCAGATCATGTACCCCTATAGCTATCTCCGTACGATGGTAGCCCGGTGGACCTATCTACTTGTTTTGGTTTGTTTAGGACATATTTACATGGATAGAAAAGGTTAGGACAACAATGCCACATTCCAGGCCCAAGTTGTGGCGCGGCGGGAGTTTCCACGTACAGATCTAGCATTTTACTAAGTGTTAACGCATGTCTACGAAGGGGGTCACACCTGGCCCTACACATGGAACCTACCAACCTTGAACCACTCTCACACATATATACTAGGGGCACATGCAAGTTTTCATGTGATTCCGATGCTCCGACGGTCTTCCTCCGACGAAACCCTGGACCGAGGGCCCCAGATCGTCTACCCCTATAGATTTCTCCGTACGAGGGTAACCCGGTGGACCTCTCTAATGTTTTGGTTTGTTTAGGACGTATGTACATGGAGAGCTATGTTTAGGCCAACTTTGCCACATTATAGGACCCGGTTGTGATGCGGCGGGAGTTTCCACGTACAGATCCAGGATATTACTAAGTGTTAACGCATGTCCGGGAAGGGGGTCACACCTAGGGAATACACATGGAACCTACCAACCTTGCACCACTCTCACACACATATGCTATGGAACATGCAAGTTTTCATGTGATTCCGACGCTCCGGTGGTCTTCCTCCGGTGAAACCCTAGACCGGGGGCCCCGGTTCGTTTACCCCTATAGCTTTCTCCGTACAAGGGTAGCCCGGTGGACCTCTCTAATTTATTTGGTTTGCTTAGGAGATATGAGCACGGATTGCAAAGGTTGGGCCAACTTTGCCACATTCTAGCCCCTGGTTGTAACGCGGCGGGAGTTTCCACGTACAGATCTAGGATTTTACTAAGTGTTAACGCATGTCGAGGAAGGGGGTCACACCTGGGGCCTACACATGGCACCTACCAACCTTGCTCCACTCTCACACACATATCCTAGGGGCACATGCAAGTTTTCATGTGATTCCAACGCTCCGGCAGTCTTCCTCCGATGAAACCCTAGACCGAGGGCCCCGAATTGTCTACCCCTATAGATTTCTCCGTACGAGGGTAGCCCGGTGGACCTCTCTACTTGTTTTGGTTTTTTTAGGACATATGTACATGGAGAGCAAAGCTTGGTCCAACTTTGCCACATTCTAGGCCCGGTTCAAACTTGGCAGGAGTTTCCACGTACAGATCCAGGATTTTACTAAGTGTTAACGCATGTCCGTGAAGGGGTCACACCTAGGGCCTACACATGGCACCTACCAACCTTGCACCACTCTCACACACATGTCCTAGGGGCACATGCAAGTTTTCATGTGATTCCGACGCTCTGACGGTCTTTCTCCGGCGAAACCCTAGACCGAGGGCCCCGGATCGTCTACCCCTATAGCTTTCTCTATACGAGAGTAGCCCGGTGGACCCTCTACTTGTTTTAGTTTTTTTAGGACATATGTACATGGGGAGAAAAGGTTGGGCCAACTTTGCCACATTCTCGGCCCCGGTTGTGACGCGGCGGGAGTTTCCACGTACAGATCCAGGATTTTTACTAAGTGTTAACGCATGTCCGGGAAGGGGTTCACACCTGGGGCCTACACATGGCACCAACCAACCTTGCACCACTCTCACACACATATTCTAGGGGCACATGCAAGTTTTCATGTGATTTCGACGCACCAGCAGTTTTCCTCCGGCGAAACCCTAGACCGGGGGCCCTGGATCGTCTACCCCTATAGCTATCTCCGTACGAGGGTATCCCGGTGGAACTCTCTACTTATTTTGGTTTGTTTAGGACATATGTACATGGAGAGCAAAGGTTGGGCCAACTTTGCCACATTCTTGGCCCCGGTTGTGACGCGACGGGAGTTTCGACGTACAAATCCAGGATTTTACTAAGTGTTAACGCATGTCCGGGAATGGGGTCACACCTGGGGCCTACACATGGCACCTACCAACCTTGCACCACTCTCACATACATATCCTAGGGGCACATGCAAGTTCTCATGTAATTCCGACGCTCCGGCGGTCTTCCTCCGCTGAAACCCTAGACCGAGGGCCCCGTATCGTCTACCCTTATAGCTTTCTCCGTATGAGGGTAGCCCGGTGGACCTTTCTACTGGTTTTGGTTTTTTTAGGACATATGTACATGTAGAGCAAAGGTTTGGCCAACTTTGCCACATTCTAGGCCCCGGCTGTGACGCGACGGTAGTTTCCACGTACAGATCCAGGATTTTACTAAGTGTTAACGCATGTCCGTGAAGGGGGTCACACCTGGGGCCTACACATGGCACCTACCAACCTTGCACCACTCTCACACACATATCCTAGGGGCACATGCAAGTTTTTTCACGTGATTCCGACGCTCCGGCGGAATTCCTCCGGTGAAACCCTAGACCGGGGCCCCAGATCGTCTACCCCTATAGCTTTCTCTATACAAGGGTAGCCCGGTGGACCACTCTACTTGTTTTGGTTTGTTTAGGACATATGTACATGGAGAGCAAAGGTTGGGCCAACTTTGCCACATTCTAGGCCCCGGTTGTGACACGGCGGGAGTTTCCACGTACAGATCCAGGATTTTACCAACTGTTAACGCATGTCCAGGAAGGGGGTCACACCTGGGGCCTACACATGGCACCTACCAACCTTGCACCACTCTCACACACATATTCTAGGGGCACATGCAAGTTTTCATGTGATTTCGACGCACCGGCGGTTTTCCTCCGGCGAAACCCTAGACCGGGGGCCCTGGATCGTCTACCCCTATAGGTATCTCCGTACGAGGGTATCCCGATGGAACTCTCTACTTATTTTGGTTTGTTTAGGACATATGTACATGGAGAGCAAAGGTTGGGCCAACTTTGCCACATTCTTGGCCCCGGTTGTGACGCGGCGGGAGTTTCCACGTACAAATCCAGGATTTTACTAAGTGTTAACGCATGTCCAGGAATGGGGTCACACCTGGGGCCTACACATGGCACCTACCAACCTTGCACCACTCTCACATACATATCCTAGGGGCACATGCAAGTTCTCATGTAATTCCGACGCTCCGGCGGTCTTCCTCCGCTGAAACCCTAGACCGAGGGCCCCGTATCGTCTACCCTTATAGCTTTCTCCGTACGAGGGTAGCCCGGTGGACCTTTCTACTGGTTTTGGTTTTTAAGGACATATGTACATGTAGAGCAAAGGTTTGGCCAACTTTGCCACATTCTAGGCCCCGGCTATGACGCGGCGGGAGTTTCCACGTACAGATCTAGGATTTTACTAAGTGTTAACGCATGTCCGTGAAGGGGGTCACACCTGGGGCCTACACATGTCACCTACCAACCTTGCACCACTCTCAGACACATATCCTAGGGGCACATGCAAGTTTTCATGTGATTCCAACGCTCCGGCGGAATTCCTCCGGTGAAACCCTAGACCGGGGCCCCAGATCGTCTACCCCTATAGCTTTCTCTATACAAGGGTAGCCCGGTGGACCTCTCTACTTGTTTTGGTTTGTTTAGGACATATGTACATGGAGAGCAAAGGTTGGGCCAACTTTGCCACATTCTAGGCCCCGGTTGTGACACGGCGGGACTTTCCACGTACAGATCCAGGATTTTACCAAGTGTTAATGCATGTCCAGGAAGGGGGTCACACCTGGGGCCTACACATGGCACCTACCAACCTTGAACCACTCTCACACACATATCGTAGGGGCACATGCAAGTTTTCATGTGATTCCGACGCTCCGGCGATCTTCCTCCGGCGAAACCATAGGCTGAGGGCCTCGGATCGTCTACCCCTATAGCTTTCTTTGTACGAGGGTAGCCCGGTGGCTCTCTATACTTGTTTGGTTTGTTTAGGACATATGTACATGGAGAGGAAAGGTTGGGCCAACTTTGCCACATTCTAGGCCCCGGTTGTGACGCAGAGGGAGTTTCTGTCAACACCCGGATTTTTAATCCCAGATGCCCGTTATGCCATACCTCGCAATCCCAAGATTACCATTTTTGCGAGACATAACGGATTGGATATCACAGTACATCATCCATTACAAACCATACATAAGGTCTTACACAAATAAGGATCTCATGATCCAGTCTTAATACAACAAGGAGCGGAAATAAAAGATAAGCGTAGCGGTGGGGACCATCTTCTAGGGCACAGGCAATGCTGACGAAGGCAGATAGTCCTAGTTATCATAGCCGTCCTGCTGGCCATCATCTTGGTAGTCTCGTTCATAGTCTGGCCATGAGAATAGCCAGGGACAAAAGCCATGAGTACTCTTTAAGTACTCGCAAACTACCACTAACAAGTACTATAGTTCTAAGTTAAAGTGCTAACTCTATGTTCAACTATAAGGTTAAGTTTGAAACCTAAGCTGAGTTTAGAAGCAAAGAAAGATAAAAGAAATTTCTAGAATCACTTAAGTTGGGAAGCTATTGTCATAAACACAACCCTGTTGTGGTCGAGTCAATATTCATCATTCATTTCATAAGTCATTTTGAAAACATCTGACAACGAAACAGTATGGTCATTCCAATTGTCCATAACCGCGGACGCGGCTATTCGAATAGTTTGACATTCTGTAGAGGTGGTAGACTTTCATCAAAAGATTCGATACATCTGTCAGGGATAACCCTGAATCATCATACTTAGTATGCAGATATTCAAACATAACCTTCCCTTTGCACACCCTAGTTCAAGCACCTCTCCTATGAGCATGGCCTCCCAACCATGACCATCAGTCATCTTGGGCACTACATAGGTGGACAACATTGAGAGGTAGCCTCAACTCAAACCTCTCCCGCGAGGGAACTAATTCTAATGCATATAAATTTCCAGCTAAGCCTTACCCAATTCCGGTAGTGTGGTTGTACGGTAAATTTGGAATGGTATCGCATCCGAATCCAACCATCGGTTTTATAAAAGGGTTAAGGCTCGTGCCTCATCATTTTTATCATCATAAACCATTTGTGCTTCTCAACACATCTCAAAACATTTAAATAGAATGACTCATCATTCCAAGGTTTTCTCAATTCATTTTCACCAAGTGCTCCCATGTAAAGTGACTCAAGTTTTTGATCTACTCTAAACTACTAAGTTAAGAGTGTTCACTAAGGTGGGAAATATGGGTTCAATCTCATGCCATAGAATGACATCTAAAGGGTTCTAAATAGGTCAAGTTTTATACTCTTTATGCTACCTTCAAAAACAAGTAAAGAACTTTGGGTAAAGTAAAGGAATTTAAGCTTGAAATAATACTTGGGATAACTAATAGTCAAAGTGATATGCCTCAAGCATGCCTATAGCATCTTTGAGCAAGTTAACTAGCTTAATTCTAGCTTACTACAATAGCTTGCCTTGGTTGGTGTAGTGGTTGAAGTTTTCTTCTTCTTCTTGGTAGAACTCCTCCTCCTCGAAAGCTTGGTGGGTACTATTGTCTATAAATACATACAGAGTACACAATCGCCACAAAATACTTAACTAGTATATTTAGCATTATAAGGCACACCTTTGATGATCTATTATCATCACAAGCATCACAAGTTTAATTCAATAGCTTCATCCTTTTTATTTTAGAAAAGTAATTTCTACTCATTGAAAAATTAACTAAGATTTAATATTCACCACTTCAAATATGGGATCATGTGGACACATGTCATCACCACATATTCTAACATGTGGGAATGTGATTTAAGGGTTGGTTCATAATTACTTTGGTTTAAGTTCATTATTTAATGATTTAAAGTGACTAGAAATGCCTATATAGCATTATTTTGGTACTAGTCTAAAGTCACTACATGTAAGCCTTAATATTATTAGATATTCAAATAGATATGATGAAATGTGATTTTTGAGAGTTGGAATCAACTCAAAATCTATCTTGGTTGATTTTATAAAAATGTTGCAAGGTGAAAATGCTTCTGTGTTGCTATTTTTACTAGGAGAGATCTATAACTCTAATTGAATTAAATCCAATGGGCTTGGATAGATCATTTCAATACCTTCCAGGAAAAATTGGTTTCATGCAATTTGGATTTGTCAAACTCCCAGAATTGATTTTTAAACTAGTGGACAGAAACTAGATTTAAACTAAATAGGAAAATACTAAATTTGAAACTTTCACACGCGCGGGAACTAACTGGGCCGGCCCATCTACGCACAGTGCGCGCAACGGGCTACCTGACAGGCAGGCTCCATCGGTTAGCGCAACAATTTAACCGAAGCGGTATCTAGCATCCTGGGCCACACGATCTAAAGGGGATCCAACGATGGTGAGTCATCATCGACGACGGATCACTCCGGCGAGAACGTGACCTAGACGTGGCGGTGGGGGTTGATTGGGGCATACCACGGCTCCAGCAAGGTTGGCGAGGCGGGCAAACGGGCTAGTAGACAACGGCGAGGTGAGGCGTGGTTGCGGCGGAGCTTGGGGTGCTCTAAATCGCCAACGCCCTTCTCCTCCTGCTGCGGCGGCTTCGGCTTCAATTCTGGCGAGACAGAGCTCGAGCGGCTCCGGCGAGAGGTGGGTAAGGTTTAGAGAGAGGTGAGGAGTGTGGGAGTGTGGAGAACTGGGTCTGGGTGGCTGCTTTATATAGGGTCGACGTGGGGACAGAACGGGCGCCGGTGAGGTCATCGGTGACGACGCTGCGGGGCTCTCTCGGCATGGGCGAGGGCGGCGTTGGAAGCTTTGTTCCCCGGCGGTTCTCTGAGTCTTAAAGGCGTGGCAAGGCAAAGTCTCTACTGGTCGGGAGCAGGCGGTGAACTGCGCGTAGACGGCGGTGTTCGACGCTGCTCCTCCGGTCTGCTGGTCGCGCGGCGACGAACGACGATGTCTGGGCGGTTGCTGGGCCTGCTGCAGCTACTGACACGCAATGCTAGAGCTAGGCGTCGTCGGTGTGGCTCTGGCGGGTGCGGCGCTCTAGGGTGATTGGCATGGCGGACAGCGGCAAGGGCGCGAGCAACTAAGGCTTGTCCTCCGCTCATTTTTGGTCGGGGGCTGGTCGAGGCGAAGCGGTGTGATGGTGCCTGTCTCCTAGCAAGCGAAGGAGAGCGCGGGACGGGCTGGGGCGAGAGGCCCGTCGTCGACCTAGGGCAAGGCTTCGGGCGGTGAGTTACTGGAGCAGACAAGAGAGATGGAGAGAGGGTTAGGGCCGGGGTTCTAGCTGGGGGAACCAGGGGACCAAGTTAGGCCCAAATGGTGACCAAAGCTACTGCTCACTATAGTGTTTTAGGATTTGCAAGATTTATGCCTGCCACCTGCTCGACAGAATGGCCGCAAGAAGCAAAATTTTGAATTTTGGGTTCAAATTTTTTGAGTGATATCCACTAGTACTAGGTAGTCTCTGGTTGCAATGGTTTTGAAAATGGAGTTCAATTGGATAGTTTTTGAAATAGGGGTGATCTAGGCATATGCATTGAATTCAATTTTAAACTGTCATTAAAAATTAGTATTTGAATGTTTTTAGTAGATGACAAAGTGGGCCTTGGTACCTCATTATGTGTACTGGCAAGGGGTGTAAATATCTACAAATGTTTCTGTTAGGTTTTAAGTACTAGCAATAGCCAAAGTAGGCATGATAGTTAATTTGGCCAAAATGACCATTCACTTCATTTATTCATTTTGAGTTGTTTTTCTTTGAGAAAAGTTTGGGAATGATTTAGATGATGTTTATTTCACCTAAGAATCATTTTATAAGCAATGAATCACAGAACCATGGCAATTCAAATCAACTCCTAATTTAAATGCACACACACATGAATGCTTTCATATTTTGAAATGGAAAAGTTTTTGTTAACCCTAATTTTGAGGATATGGATCTTGATAAGCTTGGATTAAAGTTTTGGGATGTTACAGTTTCCACGTACAGATCCAGGATTTTATTAAGTGTTAACGTATGTCCGGGAAGGGGTTCACACCTGGGGCCTACACATGGCACCTTCCAACCTTGAACCACTCTCACACGCATATCCTAGGGGCACATGCAAATTTTCATGTGATTCCGACGCTCCGGCGGAATTCCTCCGGTGAAACCCTAGACCGGGGGCCCAGATCGTCTACCCCTATAGCTTTCTCTGTACGAGGGTAGCCCGGTGGACCTCTCTACTTCTTTTAATTTGTTTAGGACATGTGTACATGGAGATCACACGTTGGTCCAACTTTGCCACATTCTAGGCCCCGGTTGTGACGCGGAGGGAGTTTCCACGTACAGATCCAGGATTTTCCTAAGTGTTAACGCATGTCCGGGAAGGGGTTCACAGCTGGGGCCTACACATGGCACCTACCAACCTTGCACCACTCTCACACACATATCCTAGGGGCACATGCAAGTTTTCATGTGATTCCGACACTCCGGCGGTCTTCCTCCGGCGAAACCCTAGACTGGGGGCCCCGAATCGTCTATCCCTATAGCTATCTCCGTACGAGGGTACCCCGTTGGAGCTATCTACTTGTTTTGGTTTGTTTAGGACATATGTACATGGAGAGCAAAGGTTGGGCCAACTTTGCCACATTCTAGGCCTAGGTTGTGACGCGACGGGAGTTTCCATATACAGATCAAGGATTTTACTAAGTATTAACGCATGTCCGGGAAGGGGGTCACACCTGGGGCCTACACATGTCAGCTACCAACCTTTCACCACTCTCACACACATATCCTATGGGCACGTGCATGTTTTCATGTGATTCCAACGCTCCGGCGGTCTTCCTCAGATGAAACCCTAGACCAGGGGCCCCGGATCGTCTACCCCTATACCTATCTTCGTACGTGGGTAGCGCGTTGGACCTCTCTAATTGTTTTGGTTTGTTTAGGACATATGACATGGAGAGAAAAGGTTGGGCCAACTTTGTCACATTCTAGGCCTCGGTTGTGACGCGGCGGGAGTTTCCACGTACAGATCCAGGATTTTACTAAGTGTTAACGCATGTCCGAGAAGGGGTTCACACCTGGGGCCTACACATGGCACATTCCAACCTTAAACCACTCTCACACACATATCCTAGGGGCACATGCAAATTTTCATGTGATACCGACGCTCCGGCGGAACTCCTCTAGTGAAACCCTAGACCGGGGCCCCCAGATCGTCTACCCCTACAGCTTTCTCTGTACAAGGGTATCCCGGTGGACCTCTCTACTCATTCTGGTTTGTTTAGGACATATGTACATGGAGAGCAAAGGTTGTGCCAACTTTGCCACATTCTAGGCCCCGGTTGTGACTCGGAGGGAGTTTCCACGTACAGATCCAGGATTTTTACTATGTGTTAACGCCTGCCGGGGAAGGGGTTCACACCTGGGGCCTACACATGGCACCGACCAACATTGCACCACTCTCACACACATATTCTATGGGCACATGCATGTTTTCATGTGATTTCGACGCTCCGGCGGTCTTCCTCCAGCGAAACCATAGACCGGGGGCCCTGGATCGTCTACCCCTATAGCTATCTCCGTACGAGGGTAGCCCGGTGGACCTCTCTACTTCTTTTGGTTTGTTTAGGACATATGTACATGGAGAGCAAAGGTTGGGCCAACTTTGCCACATTCTAGGCCCCGGTTGTGACGCGGCGGGAGTTTCCACGTATAGATCCAGGATTTTACTAAGTGTTAATGCATGTCCGGGAAGGCGGTCACACCTGGGGCCTACACATGGCACCTACCAACCTTGCACCACTCTCACACACATATCCTAGGGGCACATGCAAGTTTTCATGTGATTCCGACGCTCCGGCGGTCTTTCTCCGGCGTAACCCTAGACCGAGGGCCCCGGATCGTCTACCCCTATAGCTTTCTCTGTACGAGAGTAGCCCGGTGGACCTCTCTACTTGTTTTACATTTTTAGGACATACTCCCTCCGTTTTAAAATATAAGACGTTTTAGGTTTGTGAAAGGAGTGTATCTAGACTCCTTTTAGTGTCTAGGTTCACTTTATACCTAAATGAATCTAGACACTAAAAGAGGTCTACATACACTTCATTCACAAAGTTAAAACATCTTATATTTTGAAACGGGGGGAGTATGTGCATGGAGAGCAAAGGTTGGGCCAACTTTGCCACATTCTAGGCCCCGGTTGTGACGCGGAGGGAGTTTCCACGTACAGATCCAGGATTTTTACTATGTGTTAACGCCTGCCGGGGAAGGGGTTCACACCTGGGGCCTACACATGGCACCGACCAACATTGCACCACTCTCACACACATATTCTAGGGGCACATGCATGTTTTCATGTGATTTCGACGCTCCGGCGGTCTTCCTCCAGCAAAACCCTAGACCGGGGGCCCTAGATCGTCTACCCCTATAGCTATCTCCGTACGAGGGTAGCCCGGTGGACCTCTCTACTTCTTTTGGTTTGTTTAGGACATAAGTACATGGAGAGCAAAGGTTGGGCCAACTTTGCCACATTCTAGGCCCCGGTTGTGACGCGGCGGGAGTTTCCACGTACAGATCCAGGATTTTACTAAGTGTTAACGCATGTCCGGGAAGTAGGTCACACCTGGGGCCTACACATGGCACCTACCAACCTTGAACCACTCTCACACACATATCCTAGGGTCACATGCAAGTTTTCATGTAATTCCGATGGTCCGGCGGTCTTCCTCCGGCGAAACCCAAGACCGAGTGCCCAGTATCGTCTACCCCTAAAGCTTTCTCCGTATGAGGGTAGCTCGGTGGACCTTTCTAATTGTTTTGGTTAGTTTATTACATATGTGTATGTAGAGCAAAGGTTTGGCCAACTTTGCCACATTCTAGGCCCCGGCTGTGACGCGGCGGGAGTTTCCACGTACAGATCTAGGATTTTACCAAGTGTTAACGCATGTCCATGAAGGGGGTCACACCTAGGGCCTACACATGGCACCTACCAACCTTGCACCACTCTCACACACATATCCTTGGGGCACATGCAAGTTTTCATGTGATTCCGACGCTCCGGCGGTCTTCCTCCAGCGAAATCCTAGGCCGAGGGCCTCGGATCGTCTACCCCTATAGCTTTCTTTGTACGAGGGTAGCCCGGTGGCTCTCTATACTTGTTTTGGTTTGTTTAGGACATATGTACATGGAGAGCAAAGGTTGGGCCAACTTTGCCACATTTTAGGCCCCGGCTGTGACACGGAGGGAGTTTCCACATATAGATCGAGGATTTACTAAGTGTTAACGCATGTCCGAGAAGGGGTTCACACCTGGGGCCTACACATGGCACATTCCAACCTTAAACCACTCTCACACACATATCCTAGGGGCACATGCAAATTTTCATGTGATACCGACGCTCCGGCGGAATTCCTCCGGTGAAACCCTAGACCGGGGCCCCCAGATCGTCTACTCCTATAGATTTCTCTGTACAAGGGTATCCCGGTGGACCTCTCTACTTGTTTTGGTTTCTTTAGGACATATGTACATGGAGAGCAAAGGTTGGGCCAACTTTGCCACATTCTAGGCCCCGGTTGTGACGCGGCGGGAGTTTCCACGTATAGATCCAGGATTTTACTAAGTGTTAGCGCTTGTCTAGGAAGGAGGTCACACCTGGGGCCCACACATGGCACCTACCAACCTTGCACCACTCTCACACACATATCCTAGGGGCACATGCAAGTTTTCATGTGATTCCGACGCTCCGGCGGTCTTTCTCCGGTGTAACCCTAGACCGAGGGCCCCGGATCGTCTACCCCTATAGCTTTCTCTGTACGAGAGTAGCCCGGTGGACCTCTCTACTTGTTTTACTTTTTTAGGACATACTCCCTCCGTTTCAAAATATAAGATGTTTTAGGTTTGTGAAAGGAGTGTATCTAGACTCCTTTTAGTGTCTAGGTTCACTTTAAACCTAAATGAATCTAGACAATAAAAGAGGTCTAGATACACTTCATTCACAAAGTTAAAACATCTTATATTTTGAAACGGAGGGAGTATGTGCATGGAGAGCAAAGGTTGGACCAACTTTGCCACATTCTAGGCCCCGGTTGTGACGCGGAGGGAGTTTCCACGTACAGATCCAGGATTTTTACTATGTGTTAACGCCTGCCGGGGAAGGGGTTCACACCTGGGGCCTACACATGGTACCGACCAACATTGCACCACTCTCACACACATATTCTAGGGGCACATGCTTGTTTTCATGTGATTTCGACGCTCCGGTGGTCTTCCTCCAGCGAAACCCTAGACAGGGGGCCCTGGATCGTCTACCCCTATAGCTATCTCCGTACGAGGGTAGCCCGGTGGACCTCTCTACTTCTTTTGGTTTTTTTAGCACATATGTACATGGAGAGCAAAGGTTGGGCCAACTTTGCCACATTCTAGGCCCCGGTTGTGACGCGGCGGGAGTTTCCACGTACAGGTCCAGGATTTTACTAAGTGTTAACGCATGTCCGGGAATGGGGTCACACCTGGGGCCTAAACATGGCACCTTCCAACCTTAAACCACTCTCACACACATATCCTAGGGGCACATGCAAATTTTCATGTGATACCGACGCTCCGGCGGAATTCCTCCGGTGAAACCCTAGACCGGGGCCCCCAGATCGTCTACCCCTATAGCTTTCTCTGTACAAGGGTATCCCGGTGGACCTCTCTACTTGTTTTGGTTTGTTTAGGACATATGTACATGGAGAGCAAAGGTTGGGCAACTTTGCCACATTCTAGGCCCCGGTTGTGACGTGGCGGGAGCTTCCATGTACAGATCCAGGATTTTACTAAGTGTTAACGCATGTCTAGGAAGGAGGTCACACCTGGGGCCTACACATGGTACCTAACAACCTTGCACCACTCTCACAGACATATCCTAGGGGCACATGCAAGTTTTCATGTGATTCTGACGCTCTAGCGGTCTTCCTCCGGCGAAACCCTAGGCCGAGGGCCCCAGATCGTCTACCCCTATAGCTTCTCTGTACGAGGGTAGCCCGGTAGCTCTATATACATGTTTTGGTTTGTTTAGGATATATTTACATGGAGAGCAGAGGTTGGGCCAACTTTGCCACATTCTAGGCCCCGGTTGTGACGCGGCGGGAGTTTCCACGTATAGATCCAGGATGTTACTAAGTGTTAACGCATGTCCGGGAAGGGTTCACACCTGGAGCCTACACATGGCACCTAGCAACCTTGCACCACTCTCACAAACATATCCTAGAGGCACATGCAAGTTTTAATGTGATTTCGACGTTCCGGTGGTCTTCCTCCGACGAAACCCTAGACCTGGGACCACGAATCGTCTACCCCTATGGCTATCTCCGTACGAGGGTAGCCCGGTGGACCTCTCTACTTGTTTTGGTTTGTTTAGGACATATGTACATGGAGAGTAAAGGTTGGGCCAACTTTGCCACATTCTAGGCCCCGTTTTTGTCGTGGCGGTAGTTTCCACGGACAGATCTAGGATTTTAGTAAGTGTTAACGCATGTCCGGGAAGGGGGTCACACCTGGGGCCTACACATGGCACCTACAAACCTTCCACCACTCTCACACACATATCCTAGGGTCACATGCAAGTTTTCATGTGATTCAGACGCTCTAGCGGTCTACTTCCGGAGAAACCCTAGACCGAGGGCCCCGTATCGTCTACCCCTAAAGCTTTCTCCGTATGAGGGTAGCCCGGTGGACCTTTTTACCTTTTTTGGTTAGTTTAGGACATATGTAGATGTAGAGCAAAGGTTGGGCCAACTTTGCCACATTCTAGGCCCCAGCTGGGATGCGACGGGAGTTTCCACGTACAGATCCAGGATTTTACAAAGTGTTAATGCATGTCCGGGAAGGGGATCACACCTGGGGCCTACACATGGCACCTCCCAACCTTGCACGACTCTTCAGACACATATCGTAGGGGCACATGCAAGTTTTCATGTGATTTCGACGCTCCGGCGGAATTCCTTCGGTGAAACCCTAGACCGGGGGCCCCAGATCGTCTACCCATATAGCTTTCTCTATACAAGGGTAGCCCGGTGGTCCTCTCTACTTGTTTTGGTTTGTTTAGTTCATATGTACATGGAGAGCAAAGGTTGGGCCAACTTTGCCAAATTCTAGGCCCCGGTTGTGACGCGACGGGAGTTTCCACGTACAGATCCAGGATTTTACTAAGTGTTAACGCATGTCCAGGAAGGGGGTCACACCTGGGGCCTACACATGGCACCTACCAACCTTGCACCACTCTCACACACATATCCTAGGGGCACATGCAAGTTTTCATGTGATTCCAACGCTCCGGCGGTCTTCCTCTGATGAAACCCTAGGCCGAGGGCCCCGGATCGTCTACACCTATAGCTTTCTATGTACAAGGGTTGCCTGGTGGCTCTCAATACTTGTTTTGGATTGTTTAGGACATGTGTACATGGAGAGCAAACGTTGGTCCAACTTTGCCACATTCTAGGCCCCGGTTGTGACGCGGAGGGAGTTTCCACGTACAGATCCACGATTTTACTAAGTGTTATCGCATGTCCGGGAAGGGGTTCATAGCTGGGGCCTACACATGGCACCTACCAACCTTGCACCACTCTCACACACATATCCTAGGGGCACATGCAAGTTTTAATGTGATTTCGACGTTCCGATGGTCTTCCTCCGGCGAAACCCTAGACCTGGGACCCCGAATCGTCTACCCCTATAGCTATCTCCGTACGAGGGTAGCCCGGTGGACCTCTCTACTTGCTTTGGTTTGTTTAGGACATATGTACATCGAGAGTAAAGGTTGGGCCAACTTTGCCACATTCTAGGGCCCGTTTGTGTCGTGGCGGTAGTTTCCACGGACAAATCAAGGATTTTACTAAGTGTTAACGCATGTCTGGGAAGGGCGTCACACCTGGGGCCTACACATGGCACCTACCAACCTTGCACCACTCTCACACACATATCCTAGGGCACATGCAAGTTTTCCTGTGATTCCGACGCTCCGGTGGTCTTCCTATGGCGAAACCCTAGACCGGGGGCCCTGGATCGTCTACCCCTATAGCTATCTCCGTACGAGGGTAGCCCGGTGGACCTGTCTACTTGTTTTGGTTTCTTTAGGACATATTTACATGGATAGCAAAGGTTGGGCCAACTTTGCCACATTCTAGGCCCCGGTTATGACGCGGCGGGAGTTTCCACGTACAGATCCAGGATTTTACTAAGTGTTAACCCATGTCCAGGAAGGGGGTCACACCTGGGGCCTACCCATGGCACCTACCAACCATGCACCACTCTCACACACATATCCTAGGGGCACATGTAAGTTTTCATGTGATTCAGACGCTCCGGCGGGCTTCCTCCGACGAAAGCCTAGACCGAGGGCCCCGTATCGTCTACCCCTATAGCTTTCTCCGTATGAGGGTAGCCCGGTGGACCTATCTACTTGTTTTGGTTTGTTTAGTTCATATTTAGATGTAGAGCAAAGGTTGGGCCAACTTTGCCACATTGTAGGCCCCGGTTGTGACGCGGCGGGAGTTTCCACGTACAGATCCATGATTTTACTAATTGTTAACGCATGTCCGGGAAGCGGGTCACACCTGGGGCCTACACATGGCACCTACCAACCTTGCACCACTCTCAGACACATATCCTAGGGGCACATGCAAGTTTTCATGTGATTTCGATGCTCCGGCGGAATTCCTTCGGTGAAACCCTAGACCGGGGGCCCCAGATCGTCTACCCCTATAGCTTTCTCTGTACAAGGGTAGCCCGGTGGACCTCTCTACTTTTTTTGGTTTGTTTAGTTCATATGTACATGGAGAGCAAAGGTTGGGCCATCTTTGCCACATTCTAGGCCCCGGTTGTGACGTGACGGGAGTTTCCACGTACAGATCCAGGATTTTACTAAGTGTTAACGCATGTGCAGGAAGGGGGTCACACCTGGGGCCTACACATGGCACCTACCAACCTTGCACCACTCTCACACACATCTCCTAGGGGCACATGCAAGTTTTCATGTGATTCCGACGCTCCGGCAGTCTTCCTCCGATGAAAGCCTAGGCCGAGGGCCCCGGATCGTCTACCCCTATAGCTTTCTCTGTACGAGGGTTGCCTGGTGGCTCTCTATACTTGTTTTGGTTTGTTTAGGAGATATGTACATGTAGAGCAAACGTTGGGCCAACTTTGCCACATTCTAGGCCCCGGTTGTGACGCGGAGGGAGTTTCCACGTACAGATCCAGGATTTTACTAAGTGTTAACGCATGTCCGGGAAGGGGTTCACAGCTGGGGCCTACACATGGCACCTACAAACCTTGCACCACTCTCACACACATATCCTAGGGGCACATGCAAGTTTTAATGTGATTTCGACGTTCCGGTGGTCTTCCTCCGGCGAAACCCTAGACCTGGGACCCCGAATCGTCTACCCCTATAGCTATCTCCGTACGAGGGTAGCCTGGTGGACCTCTCTACTTGTTTTGGTTTTTTTAGGACATATGTACATGGAGAGTAAAGGTTGGGCCAACTTTGCCACATTCTAGGCCCCGTTTGTGTCGTGGCGGTAATTTCCACGGACAGATCTAGGATTTTACTAAGTGTTAACGGATGTCCGGGAAGGGGGTCACACCTGGGGCCTACACATGGCACCTACCAACCTTGCACCACTCTCACACACATATCCTAGGGGGACATGCAAGTTTTCATGTGATTCCGACGCTCCGGCGGTCTTTCTCCGGCGTAACCCTAGACCAAGGGCCCCGGATCGTCTACCCCGATAGCTTTCTCTGTACGAGAGTAGCCCGGTGGACCTCTCTACTTGTTTTACTTTTTTAGGACATACTCCCTCCGTTTTAAAATATAAGATGTTTTAGGTTTGTGAAAGGAGTGTATCTAGACTCCTTTAGTGTCTAGGTTCACTTTAAACCTAAATGAATCTTGACACTAAAAGAGGTCTAGATACACTTCATTCACAAAGTTAAAACATCTTATATTTTGAAACGGAGGGAGTATGTGCATGGAGAGCAAAGGTTGGACCAACTTTGCCTCATTCTAGGCCCCGGTTGTGACGCGGAGGGAGTTTCCACGTACAGATCCAGGATTTTTACTATGTGTTAACGCCTGCCGGGGAAGGGGTTCACACCTGGGGCCTACACATGGCACCGACCAACATTGCACCACTCTCACACACATATTCTAGGGGCACATGCTTGTTTTCATGTGATTTCGACGCTCCGGCGGTCTTCCTCCAGCGAAACCCTAGACCGGGGGCCCTGGATCGTCTACCCCTATAGCTATCTCCGTACGAGGGTAGCCTGGTGGACCTCTCTACTTCTTTTGGTTTGTTTAGCACATATGTACATGGAGAGCAAAGGTTGGGCCAACTTTGCCACATTCTAGGCCCCGGTTGTGACGCGGCGGGAGTTTCCACGTACAGATCTAGGATTTTACTAAGTGTTAACGCATGTCCGGGAATGGGGTCACACCTGGGTCCTACACATGGCACCTTCCAACCTTAAACCACTCTCACACACATATCCTAGGGGCACATGCAAATTTTCATGTGATACCGACGCTCCGGCGGAATTCCTCCGGTGAAACCCTAGACCGGGGCCCCCAGATCGTCTACCCCTATAGCTTTCTCTGTACAAGGGTATCCCGGTGGACCTCTCTACTTGTTTTGGTTTGTTTTGGACATATGTACATGGAGAGCAAAGGTTGGGCCAACTTTGCCACATTCTAGGCCCCGGTTGTGACGCGGCGGGAGCTTCCACGTACAGATCCAGGATTTTACTAAGTGTTAACGCATGTCTAGGAAGGAGGTCACACCTGGGGCCTACACATGGCACCTACCAACCTTGCACCACTCTCACAGACATATCCTAGGGGCACATGCGAGTTTTCATGTGATTCTGACGGTCTAGCGGTCTTCCTCCGGCGAAACCCTAGGCCGAGGGCCCCAGATCGTCTACCCCTATAGCTTCTCTGTACGAGGGTAGCCCGGTGGCTCTATATACATGTTTTGGTTTGTTTAGGACATATTTACATGGAGAGCGGAGGTTGGGCCAACTTTGCCACATTCTAGGCCCCGGTTGTGACGCGGCGGGAGTTTCCACGTATAGATCCAGGATGTTACCAAGTGTTAACGCATGTCCGGGAAGGGGTTCACACCTGGGGCCTACACATGGCACCTACCAACCTTGCACCACTCTCACAAACATATCCTAGAGGCACATGCAAGTTTTAATGTGATTTCGACGTTCCGGTGGTCTTCCTCCGGCGAAACCCTAGACCTGGGACCACGAATCGTCTACCCCTATGGCTATCTCCGTACGAGGGTAGCCCGGTGGACCTCTCTACTTGTTTTGGTTTGTTTAGGACATATGTACATGGAGAGCAAAGGTTGGGTCAACTTTGCCACATTCTAGGCCCCGTTTTTGTCGTGGCGGTAGTTTCCACGGACAGATCCATGATTTTACTAATTGTTAACGCATGTCCGGGAAGGGGGTCACACCTGGGGCCTACACATGGCACCTACCAACCTTCCACCACTCTCACACACATATCCTAGGGGCACATGCAAGTTTTCATGTGATTTCGATGCTCCGGCGGAATTCCTTCGGTGAAACCCTAGACCGGGGGCCCTAGATCATCTACCCCTATAGCTTTCTCTGTACAAGGGTAGCCCGGTGGACATCTCTACTTTTTTTGGTTTGTTTAGTTCATATGTACATGGAGAGCAAAGGTTGGGCCAACTTTGCAACATTCTAGGCCCCGGTTGTGACGTGACGGGAGTTTCCACGTACAGATCCAGGATTTTACTAAGTGTTAACGCATGTGCAGGAAGGGGGTCACACCTGGGTCCTACACATGGCACCTACCAACCTTGCACCACTCTCACACACATCTCCTAGGGGCACATGCAAGTTTTCATGTGATTCCGACGCTCCGGCGGAATTCCTTCGGTGAAACCCTAGACCGGGGGCCCCAGATCGTCTACCCCTATAGCTTTCTCTGTACAAGGGTAGCCCGGTGGACCTCTCTACTTGTTTTGGTTTGTTTAGTTCATATGTACATGGAGAGCAAACGTTGGGCCAACTTTGCCACATTCTAGGCCCCGGTTGTGACGCGACGGGAGTTTCCACGTACAGATCCAGGATTTTACTAAGTGTTAACGCATGTCCAGGAAGGGGGTCACACCTGGGGCCTACACATGGCACCTACCAACCTTGCACCACTCTCACACACATATCCTAGGGGCACATGCAAGTTTTCATGTGATTCCAACGCTCCGGCGGTCTTCCTCTGATGAAACCCTAGGCCGAGGGCCCCGGATCGTGTACCCCTATAGCTTTCTATGTACAAGGGTTGCCTGGTGGCTCTCAATACTTGTTTTGGATTGTTTAGGACATGTGTACATGGAGAGCAAACGTTGGTCCAACTTTGCCACATTCTAGGCCCCTGTTGTGACGCGGAGGGAGTTTCCACGTACAGATCCAGGATTTTACTAAGTGTTAGCTTTCTCTGTACAAGGGTAGCCCGGTGTACCTCTCTACTTGTTTTGGTTTGTTTAGTTCATATGTACATGGAGAGCAAAGGTTGGGCCAACTTTGCCACATTCTAGGCCCCGGTTGTGACGCCACGGGAGTTTCCACGTACAGATCTAGGATTTTACTAAGTGTTAACGCACGTCCAGGAAGGGGGTCACACCTGGGGCCTACACATGGCACCTACCAACCTTGCACCACTCTCACACACATATCCTAGGGGCACATGCAAGTTTTCATGTGATTCCAACGCTCCGGCGGTCTTCCTCTGATGAAACCCTAGGCCGAGGGCCCCGGATCGTCTACCCCTATAGCTTTCTATGTACAAGGGTTGCCTGGTGGCTCTCAATACTTGTTTTGTATTGTTTAGGACATGTGTACATGCAGAGAAAACGTTGGTCCAACTTTGCCACATTCTAGGCCCCGGTTGGGACGCGGAGGGAGTTTCCACGTACAGATCCAGGATTTTACTAAGTGTTAACGCATGTCCGGGAAGGGGTTCACAGCTGGGGCCTACACATGGCACCTACCAACCTTGCACCACTCTCACACACATATCCTAGGGGCACATGCAAGTTTTAATGTGATTTCGACGTTCCGGTAGTCTTCCTCCGGCGAAACCCTAGACCTGGGACCCCGAATCGTCTACCCCTATAGCTATCTCCGTACGAGGGTAGCCCGGTGGACCTCTCTACTTGTTTTGGTTTGTTTAGGACATATGTACATGGAGAGTAAAGGTTGGGCCAACTTTGCCACATTCTAGGGCCCGTTTGTGTCGTGGCGGTAGTTTCCACGGACAAATCTAGGATTTTACTAAGTGTTAACGCATGTTCGGGAAGGGCGTCACACCTGGGGCCTACACATGGCACCTACCAACCTTGCACCACTCTCACACACATATCCTAGGGCACATGCAAGTTTTCCTGTGATTCCGACGCTCCGGTGGTGTTCCTATGGCGAAACGCTAGACCGGGGGCCCTGGATCGTCTACCCCTATAGCTATCTCCGTACGAGGGTAGCCCGGTGGACCTGCCTACTTGTTTTGGTTTCTTTAGGACATATTTACAAGGATAGCAAAGGTTGGGCCAACTTTGCCACATTCTAGGCCCCGGTTGTGACGCGGCGGGAGTTTCCACGTACAGATCCAGGATTTTACTAAGTGTTAACACATGTCCAGGAAGGGGGTCACACCTGGGGCCTACACATGGCACCTACCAACCTTGCACCACTCTCACACACATATCGTAGGGGCACATGCAAGTTTTCATGTGATTCAGACGCTCCGGCGGGCTTCCTCCGACGAAACCCTAGACCGAGGGCCCCGTATCGTCTACCCCTATAGCTTTCTCCGTATGAGGGTAGCCCGGTGGACCTCTCTACTTGTTTTGGTTTGTTTAGTACATATTTAGATGTAGAGCAAAGGTTGGGCCAACTTTGCCACATTGTAGGCCCCGGTTGTGACGCGGCGGGAGTTTCCACGTACAGATCCATGATTTTACTAATTGTTAACGCATGTCCGGGAAGGGGGTCACACCTGGGGCCTACACATGGCACCTACCAACCTTGCACCACTCTCAGACACATATCGTAGGGGCACATGCAAGTTTTCATGTGATTTCGATGCTTCGGCGGAATTCCTTCGGTGAAACCCTAGACCGGGGGCCCCAGATCGTCTACCCCTATAGCTTTCTCTATACAAGGGTAGCCCGGTGGACCTCTCTACTTTTTTTGGTTTGTTTAGTTCATATGTACATGGAGAGCAAAGGTTGGGCCAACTTTTCCACATTCTAGGCCCCGGTTGTGACGTGACGGGAGTTTCCACGTACAGATCCAGGATTTTACTAAGTGTTAACGCATGTGCAGGAAGGGGGTCACACCTGGGGCCTACACATGGCACCTACCAACCTTGCACCACTCTCAGACACATATCTTAGGGGCACATGCAAGTTTTCATGTGATTCAGACGCTCCGGCGGGCTTCCTCCGACGAAAGCCTAGACCGAGGGCCCCGTATCGTCTACCCCTATAGCTTTCTCCGTATGAGGGTAGCCCGGTGGACCTATCTACTTGTTTTGGTTTGTTTAGTTCATATTTAGATGTAGAGCAAAGGTTGGGCCAACTTTGCCACATTGTAGGCCCCGGTTGTGACGCGGCGGGAGTTTCCACGTACAGATCCATGATTTTACTAATTGTTAACGCATGTCCGGGAAGCGGGTCACACCTGGGGCCTACACATGGCACCTACCAACCTTGCACCACTCTCAGACACATATCCTAGGGGCACATGCAAGTTTTCATGTGATTTCGATGCTCCGGCGGAATTCCTTCGGTGAAACCCTAGACCGGGGGCCCCAGATCGTCTACCCCTATAGCTTTCTCTGTACAAGGGTAGCCCGGTGGACCTCTCTACTTTTTTGGTTTGTTTAGTTCATATGTACATGGAGAGTAAAGGTTGGGCCAACTTTGCCACATTCTAGGCCCCGTTTGTGTCGTGGCGGTAATTTCCACGGACAGATCTAGGATTTTACTAAGTGTTAACGGATGTCCGGGAAGGGGGTCACACCTGGGGCCTACACATGGCACCTACCAACCTTGCACCACTCTCACACACATATCCTAGGGGGACATGCAAGTTTTCATGTGATTCCGACGCTCCGGCGGTCTTTCTCCGGCGTAACCCTAGACCAAGGGCCCCGGATCGTCTACCCCGATAGCTTTCTCTGTACGAGAGTAGCCCGGTGGACCTCTCTACTTGTTTTACTTTTTTAGGACATACTCCCTCCGTTTTAAAATATAAGATGTTTTAGGTTTGTGAAAGGAGTGTATCTAGACTCCTTTTAGTGTCTAGGTTCACTTTAAACCTAAATGAATCTTGACACTAAAAGAGGTCTAGATACACTTCATTCACAAAGTTAAAACATCTTATATTTTGAAACGGAGGGAGTATGTGCATGGAGAGCAAAGGTTTGGACCAACTTTGCCTCATTCTAGGCCCCGGTTGTGACGCGGAGGGAGTTTCCACGTACAGATCCAGGATTTTTACTATGTGTTAACGCCTGCCGGGGAAGGGGTTCACACCTGGGGCCTACACATGGCACCGACCAACATTGCACCACTCTCACACACATATTCTAGGGGCACATGCTTGTTTTCATGTGATTTCGACGCTCCGGCGGTCTTCCTCCAGCGAAACCCTAGACCGGGGGCCCTGGATCGTCTACCCCTATAGCTATCTCCGTACGAGGGTAGCCTGGTGGACCTCTCTACTTCTTTTGGTTTGTTTAGCACATATGTACATGGAGAGCAAAGGTTGGGCCAACTTTGACACATTCTAGGCCCCGGTTGTGACGCGGCGGGAGTTTCCACGTACAGATCTAGGATTTTACTAAGTGTTAACGCATGTCCGGGAATGGGGTCACACCTGGGTCCTACACATGGCACCTTCCAACCTTAAACCACTCTCACACACATATCCTAGGGGCACATGCAAATTTTCATGTGATACCGACGCTCCGGCGGAATTCCTCCGGTGAAACCCTAGACCGGGGCCCCCAGATCGTCTACCCCTATAGCTTTCTCTGTACAAGGGTATCCCGGTGGACCTCTCTACTTGTTTTGGTTTGTTTTGGACATATGTACATGGAGAGCAAAGGTTGGGCCAACTTTGCCACATTCTAGGCCCCGGTTGTGACGCGGCGGGAGCTTCCACGTACAGATCCAGGATTTTACTAAGTGTTAACGCATGTCTAGGAAGGAGGTCACACCTGGGGCCTACACATGGCACCTACCAACCTTGCACCACTCTCACAGACATATCCTAGGGGCACATGCGAGTTTTCATGTGATTCTGACGGTCTAGCGGTCTTCCTCGGCGAAACCCTAGGCCGAGGGCCCCAGATCGTCTACCCCTATAGCTTCTCTGTACGAGGGTAGCCCGGTGGCTCTATATACATGTTTTGGTTTGTTTAGGACATATTTACATGGAGAGCGGAGGTTGGGCCAACTTTGCCACATTCTAGGCCCCGGTTGTGACGCGGCGGGAGTTTCCACGTATAGATCCAGGATGTTACCAAGTGTTAACGCATGTCCGGGAAGGGGTTCACACCTGGGGCCTACACATGGCACCTACCAACCTTGCACCACTCTCACAAACATATCCTAGAGGCACATGCAAGTTTTAATGTGATTTCGACGTTCCGGTGGTCTTCCTCCGGCGAAACCCTAGACCTGGGACCACGAATCGTCTACCCCTATGGCTATCTCCGTACGAGGGTAGCCCGGTGGACCTCTCTACTTGTTTTGGTTTGTTTAGGACATATGTACATGGAGAGCAAAGGTTGGGTCAACTTTGCCACATTCTAGGCCCCGTTTTTGTCGTGGCGGTAGTTTCCACGGACAGATCCATGATTTTACTAATTGTTAACGCATGTCCGGGAAGGGGGTCACACCTGGGGCCTACACATGGCACCTACCAACCTTCCACCACTCTCACACACATATCCTAGGGGCACATGCAAGTTTTCATGTGATTTCGATGCTCCGGCGGAATTCCTTCGGTGAAACCCTAGACCGGGGGCCCCAGATCATCTACCCCTATAGCTTTCTCTGTACAAGGGTAGCCCGGTGGACATCTCTACTTTTTTTGGTTTGTTTAGTTCATATGTACATGGAGAGCAAAGGTTGGGCCAACTTTGCAACATTCTAGGCCCCGGTTGTGACGTGACGGGAGTTTCCACGTACAGATCCAGGATTTTACTAAGTGTTAACGCATGTGCAGGAAGGGGGTCACACCTGGGTCCTACACATGGCACCTACCAACCTTGCACCACTCTCACACACATCTCCTAGGGGCACATGCAAGTTTTCATGTGATTCCGACGCTCCGGCGGAATTCCTTCGGTGAAACCCTAGACCGGGGGCCCCAGATCGTCTACCCCTATAGCTTTCTCTGTACAAGGGTAGCCCGGTGGACCTCTCTACTTGTTTTGGTTTGTTTAGTTCATATGTACATGGAGAGCAAACGTTGGGCCAACTTTGCCACATTCTAGGCCCCGGTTGTGACGCGACGGGAGTTTCCACGTACAGATCCAGGATTTTACTAAGTGTTAACGCATGTCCAGGAAGGGGGTCACACCTGGGGCCTACACATGGCACCTACCAACCTTGCACCACTCTCACACACATATCCTAGGGGCACATGCAAGTTTTCATGTGATTCCAACGCTCCGGCGGTCTTCCTCTGATGAAACCCTAGGCTGAGGGCCCCGGATCGTGTACCCCTATAGCTTTCTATGTACAAGGGTTGCCTGGTGGCTCTCAATACTTGTTTTGGATTGTTTAGGACATGTGTACATGGAGAGCAAACGTTGGTCCAACTTTGCCACATTCTAGGCCCCTGTTGTGACGCGGAGGGAGTTTCCACGTACAGATCCAGGATTTTACTAAGTGTTAGCTTTCTCTGTACAAGGGTAGCCCGGTGTACCTCTCTACTTGTTTTGGTTTGTTTAGTTCATATGTACATGGAGAGCAAAGGTTGGGCCAACTTTGCCACATTCTAGGCCCCGGTTGTGACGCCACGGGAGTTTCCACGTACAGATCTAGGATTTTACTAAGTGTTAACGCATGTCCAGGAAGGGGGTCACACCTGGGGCCTACACATGGCACCTACCAAGCTTGCACCACTCTCACACACATATCCTAGGGGCACATGCAAGTTTTCATGTGATTCCAACGCTCCGGCGGTCTTCCTCTGATGAAACCCTAGGCCGAGGGCCCCGGATCGTCTACCCCTATAGCTTTCTATGTACAAGGGTTGCCTGGTGGCTCTCAATACTTGTTTTGTATTGTTTAGGACATGTGTACATGCAGAGAAAACGTTGGTCCAACTTTGCCACATTCTAGGCCCCGGTTGGGACGCGGAGGGAGTTTCCACGTACAGATCCAGGATTTTACTAAGTGTTAACGCATGTCCGGGAAGGGGTTCACAGCTGGGGCCTACACATGGCACCTACCAACCTTGCACCACTCTCACACACATATCCTAGGGGCACATGCAAGTTTTAATGTGATTTCGACGTTCCGGTAGTCTTCCTCCGGCGAAACCCTAGACCTGGGACCCCGAATCGTCTACCCCTATAGCTATCTCCGTACGAGGGTAGCCCGGTGGACCTCTCTACTTGTTTTGGTTTGTTTAGGACATATGTACATGGAGAGTAAAGGTTGGGCCAACTTTGCCACATTCTAGGGCCCGTTTGTGTCGTGGCGGTAGTTTCCACGGACAAATCTAGGATTTTACTAAGTGTTAACGCATGTTCGGGAAGGGCGTCACACCTGGGGCCTACACATGGCACCTACCAACCTTGCACCACTCTCACACACATATCCTAGGGCACATGCAAGTTTTCCTGTGATTCCGACGCTCCGGTGGTGTTCCTATGGCGAAACGCTAGACCGGGGGCCCTGGATCGTCTACCCCTATAGCTATCTCCGTACGAGGGTAGCCCGGTGGACCTGCCTACTTGTTTTGGTTTCTTTAGGACATATTTACAAGGATAGCAAAGGTTGGGCCAACTTTGCCACATTCTAGGCCCCGGTTGTGACGCGGCGGGAGTTTCCACGTACAGATCCAGGATTTTACTAAGTGTTAACACATGTCCAGGAAGGGGGTCACACCTGGGGCCTACACATGGCACCTACCAACCTTGCACCACTCTCACACACATATCGTAGGGGCACATGCAAGTTTTCATGTGATTCAGACGCTCCGGCGGGCTTCCTCCGACGAAACCCTAGACCGAGGGCCCCGTATCGTCTACCCCTATAGCTTTCTCCGTATGAGGGTAGCCCGGTGGACCTCTCTACTTGTTTTGGTTTGTTTAGTACATATTTAGATGTAGAGCAAAGGTTGGGCCAACTTTGCCACATTGTAGGCCCCGGTTGTGACGCGGCGGGAGTTTCCACGTACAGATCCATGATTTTACTAATTGTTAACGCATGTCCGGGAAGGGGGTCACACCTGGGGCCTACACATGGCACCTACCAACCTTGCACCACTCTCAGACACATATCGTAGGGGCACATGCAAGTTTTCATGTGATTTCGATGCTTCGGCGGAATTCCTTCGGTGAAACCCTAGACCGGGGGCCCCAGATCGTCTACCCCTATAGCTTTCTCTATACAAGGGTAGCCCGGTGGACCTCTCTACTTTTTTTGGTTTGTTTAGTTCATATGTACATGGAGAGCAAAGGTTGGGCCAACTTTTCCACATTCTAGGCCCCGGTTGTGACGTGACGGGAGTTTCCACGTACAGATCCAGGATTTTACTAAGTGTTAACGCATGTGCAGGAAGGGGGTCACACCTGGGGCCTACACATGGCACCTACCAACCTTGCACCACTCTCAGACACATATCTTAGGGGCACATGCAAGTTTTCATGTGATTCCGACGCTCCGGCAGTCTTCCTTCGACGAAACCCTAGGCCGAGGGCCCCGGATCGTCTACCCCTATAGCTTTCTCTGTACGAGGGTTTCCTGGTGGCTCTCTATACTTGTTTTGGTTTGTTTAGGACATATGTACATGTAGAGCAAACGTTGGGCCAACTTTTCCACATTCTAGGCCCCGGTTGTGACGCGGAGGGAGTTTCCAAGTACAGATCCAGGATTTTACTAAGTGTTAACGCGTGTCCGGGAAGGGGTTCACAGCTGGGGCCTACACATGGCACCTAAAACCTTGCACCACTCTCACACACATATCCTAGGGGCACATGCAAGTTTTAATGTGATTTCGACGTTCCGGTGGTCTTCCTCCGGCGAAACCCTAGACCTGGGACCCCGAATCGTCTACCCCTATAGCTATCTCCGTACGAGGGTAGCCCGGTGGACCTCTCTACTTGTTTTGGTTTGTTTAGGACATATGTACATGGAGAGTAAAGGTTGGGCCAACTTTGCCACATTCTAGGCCCCGTTTGTGTCGTGGCGGTAATTTCCACGGACAGATCTAGGATTTTACTAAGTGTTAACGGATGTCCGGGAAGGGGGTCACACCTGGGGCCTACACATGGCACCTACCAACCTTGCACCACTCTCACACACATATCCTAGGGGGACATGCAAGTTTTCATGTGATTCCGACGCTCCGGCGGTCTTTCTCCGGCGTAACCCTAGACCAAGGGCCCCGGATCGTCTACCCCGATAGCTTTCTCTGTACGAGAGTAGCCCGGTGGACCTCTCTACTTGTTTTACTTTTTTAAGACATGCTCCCTCTGTTTTAAAATATAAGATGTTTTAGGTTTGTGAAAGGAGTGTATCTAGACTCCTTTTAGTGTCTAGGTTCACTTTAAACCTAAATGAATCTAGACACTAAAAGAGGTCTAGATACACTTCATTCAGAAAGTTAAAACATCTTATATTTTGAAAAGGAGGGAGTATGTGCATGGAGAGCAAAGGTTGGACCAACTTTGCCAGATTCTAGGCCCCGGTTGTGACGCGGAGGGAGTTTCCACGTACAGATCCAGGATTTTTACTATGTGTTAACGCCTGCCGGGGAAAGGGTTCACACCTGGGGCCTACACATGGCACCGACCAACATTGCACCACTCTCACACACATATTCTAGGGGCACATGCTTCTTTTCATGTGATTTCGACGCTCCGGCGGTCTTCCTCCAGCGAAACCCTAGACCGGGGGCCCTCGATCGTCTACCCCTATAGCTATCTCCGTACGAGGGTAGCCCGGTGGACCTCTCTACTTCTTTTGGTTTGTTTAGGACATATGTACATGGAGAGCAAAGGTTGGGCCAACTTTGCCACATTCTAGGCCCCGGCTGTGACGCGGCGGGAGTTTCCACGTACAGATCTAGGATTTTACTAAGTGTTAACGCATGTCCGGGAATGGGGTCACACCTGGGGCCTACACATGGCACCTTCCAACCTTAAACCACTCTCACACACATATCCTAGGGGCACATGCAAATTTTCATGTGATACCGACGCTCCAGCGGAATTCCTCCGGTGAAACCCTAGACCGGGGCCCCCAGATCGTCTACCCCTATAGCTCTTTCTGTACAAGGGTATCCCGGTGGACCTCTCTACTTGTTTTGGTTTGTTTTGGACATATGTACATGGAGAGCAAAGGTTGGGCCAACTTTGCCACATTCTAGGCCCCGGTTGTGACGCGGCGGGAGCTTCCACGTACAGATCCAGGATTTTACTAAGTGTTAACGCCTGTCTAGGAAGGAGGTCACACCTGGGGCCTACACATGGCACCTAACAACCTTGCACCACTCACAGACATATCCTAGGGGCACATGCGAGTTTTCATGTGATTCTGACGCTCTAGCGGTCTTCCTCTAGCGAAACCCTAGGCCGAGGGCCCCAGATCGTCTACCCCTATACCTTCTCTGTACGAGGGTAGCCCGGTGGCTCTATATACATGTTTTGGTTTGTTTAGGACATATTTACATGGAGAGCAGAGGTTGGGCCAACTTTGCCACATTCTAGGCCCCGGTTGTGACGCGGCGGGAGTTTCCACGTATAGATCCAGGATGTTACTAAGTGTTAACGCATGTCCGGGAAGGGGTTCACACCTGGGGCCTACACATGGCACCTACCAACCTTGCACCACTCTTACAAACATATCCTAGAGGCACATGCAAGTTTTAATGTGATTTCGACGTTCCGGTGGTCTTCCTCCGGCGAAACCCTAGACCTGGGACCACGAATCGTCTACCCCTATGGCTATCTCCGTACGAGGGTAGCCCGGTGGACCTCTCTACTTGTTTTGGTTTGTTTAGGACATATGTACATGGAGAGTAAAGGTTGGGTCAACTTTGCCACATTCTAGGCCCCGTTTTTGTCGTGGCGGTAGTTTCCACGGACAGATCCATGATTTTACTAATTGTTAACACATGTCCGGGAAGGGGGTCACACCTGGGGCCTACACATGGCACCTACCAACCTTCCACCACTCTCACACACATATCCTAGGGGCACATGCAAGTTTTCATGTGATTTCGATGCTCCGGCGGAATTCCTTCGGTGAAACCCTAGACCGGGGGCCCCAGATCATCTACCCCTATAGCTTTCTCTGTACAAGGGTAGCCCTGTGGACATCTCTACTTTTTTTGGTTTGTTTAGTTCATATGTACATGGAGAGCAAAGGTTGGGCCAACTTTGCAACATTCTAGGCCCCGGTTGTGACGTGACGGGAGTTTCCACGTACAGATCCAGGATTTTACTAAGTGTTAACTCATGTGCAGGAAGGGGGTCACACCTGGGTCCTACACATGGCACCTACCAACCTTGCACCACTCTCACACACATCTCCTAGGGGCACATGCAAGTTTTCATGTGATTCCGACGCTCCGGCGGAATTCCTTCGGTGAAACCCTAGACCGGGGGCCCCAGATCGTCTACCCCTATAGCTTTCTCTGTACAAGGGTAGCCCGGTGGACCTCTCTACTTGTTTTGGTTTGTTTAGTTCATATGTACATGGAGAGCAAACGTTGGGCCAACTTTGCCACATTCTAGGCCCCGGTTGTGACGCGACGGGAGTTTCCACGTACAGATCCAGGATTTTACTAAGTGTTAACGCATGTCCAGGAAGGGGGTCACACCTGGGGCCTACACATGGCACCTACCAACCTTGCACCACTCTCACACACATATCCTAGGGGCACATGCAAGTTTTCATGTGATTCCAATGCTCCGGCGGTCTTCCTCTGATGAAACCCTAGGCCGAGGGCCCCGGATCGTGTACCCCTATAGCTTTCTATGTACAAGGGTTGCCTGGTGGCTCTCAATACTTGTTTTGGATTGTTTAGGACATGTGTACATGGAGAGCAAACGTTGGTCCAACTTTGCCACATTCTAGGCCCCTGTTGTGACGCGGAGGGAGTTTCCACGTACAGATCCAGGATTTTACTAAGTGTTAGCTTTCTCTGTACAAGGGTAGCCCGGTGTACCTCTCTACTTGTTTTGGTTTGTTTAGTTCATATGTACATGGAGAGCAAAGGTTGGGCCAACTTTTCCACATTCTAGGCCCCGGTTGTGACGCCACGGGAGTTTCCACGTACAGATCTAGGATTTTACTAAGTGTTAACGCATGTCCAGGAAGGGGGTCACACCTGGGGCCTACACATGGCACCTACCAACCTTGCACCACTCTCACACACATATCCTAGGGGCACATGCAAGTTTTCATGTGATTCCAACGCTCCGGCGGTCTTCCTCTGATGAAACCCTAGGCCGAGGGCCCCGGATCGTCTACCCCTATAGCTTTCTATGTACAAGGGTTGCCTGGTGGCTCTCAATACTTGTTTTGTATTGTTTAGGACATGTGTACATGCAGAGAAAACGTTGGTCCAACTTTGCCACATTCTAGGCCCCGGTTGGGACGCGGAGGGAGTTTCCACGTACAGATCCAGGATTTTACTAAGTGTTAACGCATGTCCGGGAAGGGGTTCACAGCTGGGGCCTACACATGGCACCTACCAACCTTGCACCACTCTCACACACATATCCTAGGGGCACATGCAAGTTTTAATGTGATTTCGACGTTCCGGTAGTCTTCCTCCGGCGAAACCCTAGACCTGGGACCCCGAATCGTCTACCCCTATAGCTATCTCCGTACGAGGGTAGCCCGGTGGACCTCTCTACTTGTTTTGGTTTGTTTAGGACATATGTACATGGAGAGTAAAGGTTGGGCCAACTTTGCCACATTCTAGGGCCCGTTTGTGTCGTGGCGGTAGTTTCCACGGACAAATCTAGGATTTTACTAAGTGTTAACGCATGTTCGGGAAGGGCGTCACACCTGGGGCCTACACATGGCACCTACCAACCTTGCACCACTCTCACACACATATCCTAGGGCACATGCAAGTTTTCCTGTGATTCCGACGCTCCGGTGGTGTTCCTATGGCGAAACGCTAGACCGGGGGCCCTGGATCGTCTACCCCTATAGCTATCTCCGTACGAGGGTAGCCCGGTGGACCTGCCTACTTGTTTTGGTTTCTTTAGGACATATTTACAAGGATAGCAAAGGTTGGGCCAACTTTGCCACATTCTAGGCCCCGGTTGTGACGCGGCGGGAGTTTCCACGTACAGATCCAGGATTTTACTAAGTGTTAACACATGTCCAGGAAGGGGGTCACACCTGGGGCCTACACATGGCACCTACCAACCTTGCACCACTCTCACACACATATCGTAGGGGCACATGCAAGTTTTCATGTGATTCAGACGCTCCGGCGGGCTTCCTCCGACGAAACCCTAGACCGAGGGCCCCGTATCGTCTACCCCTATAGCTTTCTCCGTATGAGGGTAGCCCGGTGGACCTCTCTACTTGTTTTGGTTTGTTTAGTACATATTTAGATGTAGAGCAAAGGTTGGGCCAACTTTGCCACATTGTAGGCCCCGGTTGTGACGCGGCGGGAGTTTCCACGTACAGATCCATGATTTTACTAATTGTTAACGCATGTCCGGGAAGGGGGTCACACCTGGGGCCTACACATGGCACCTACCAACCTTGCACCACTCTCAGACACATATCCTAGGGGCACATGCAAGTTTTCATGTGATTTCGATGCTTCGGCGGAATTCCTTCGGTGAAACCCTAGACCGGGGGCCCCAGATCGTCTACCCCTATAGCTTTCTCTATACAAGGGTAGCCCGGTGGACCTCTCTACTTTTTTTGGTTTGTTTAGTTCATATGTACATGGAGAGCAAAGGTTGGGCCAACTTTTCCACATTCTAGGCCCCGGTTGTGACGTGACGGGAGTTTCCACGTACAGATCCAGGATTTTACTAAGTGTTAACGCATGTGCAGGAAGGGGGTCACACCTGGGGCCTACACATGGCACCTACCAACCTTGCACCACTCTCAGACACATATCTTAGGGGCACATGCAAGTTTTCATGTGATTCCGACGCTCCGGCAGTCTTCCTTCGACGAAACCCTAGGCCGAGGGCCCCGGATCGTCTACCCCTATAGCTTTCTCTGTACGAGGGTTTCCTGGTGGCTCTCTATACTTGTTTTGGTTTGTTTAGGACATATGTACATGTAGAGCAAACGTTGGGCCAACTTTTCCACATTCTAGGCCCCGGTTGTGACGCGGAGGGAGTTTCCAAGTACAGATCCAGGATTTTACTAAGTGTTAACGCGTGTCCGGGAAGGGGTTCACAGCTGGGGCCTACACATGGCACCTAAAACCTTGCACCACTCTCACACACATATCCTAGGGGCACATGCAAGTTTTAATGTGATTTCGACGTTCCGGTGGTCTTCCTCCGGCGAAACCCTAGACCTGGGACCCCGAATCGTCTACCCCTATAGCTATCTCCGTACGAGGGTAGCCCGGTGGACCTCTCTACTTGTTTTGGTTTGTTTAGGACATATGTACATGGAGAGTAAAGGTTGGGCCAACTTTGCCACATTCTAGGCCCCGTTTGTGTCGTGGCGGTAATTTCCACGGACAGATCTAGGATTTTACTAAGTGTTAACGGATGTCCGGGAAGGGGGTCACACCTGGGGCCTACACATGGCACCTACCAACCTTGCACCACTCTCACACACATATCCTAGGGGGACATGCAAGTTTTCATGTGATTCCGACGCTCCGGCGGTCTTTCTCCGGCGTAACCCTAGACCAAGGGCCCCGGATCGTCTACCCCGATAGCTTTCTCTGTACGAGAGTAGCCCGGTGGACCTCTCTACTTGTTTTACTTTTTTAAGACATGCTCCCTCTGTTTTAAAATATAAGATGTTTTAGGTTTGTGAAAGGAGTGTATCTAGACTCCTTTTAGTGTCTAGGTTCACTTTAAACCTAAATGAATCTAGACACTAAAAGAGGTCTAGATACACTTCATTCAGAAAGTTAAAACATCTTATATTTTGAAAAGGAGGGAGTATGTGCATGGAGAGCAAAGGTTGGACCAACTTTGCCAGATTCTAGGCCCCGGTTGTGACGCGGAGGGAGTTTCCACGTACAGATCCAGGATTTTTACTATGTGTTAACGCCTGCCGGGGAAAGGGTTCACACCTGGGGCCTACACATGGCACCGACCAACATTGCACCACTCTCACACACATATTCTAGGGGCACATGCTTCTTTTCATGTGATTTCGACGCTCCGGCGGTCTTCCTCCAGCGAAACCCTAGACCGGGGGCCCTCGATCGTCTACCCCTATAGCTATCTCCGTACGAGGGTAGCCCGGTGGACCTCTCTACTTCTTTTGGTTTGTTTAGGACATATGTACATGGAGAGCAAAGGTTGGGCCAACTTTGCCACATTCTAGGCCCCGGTTGTGACGCGGCGGGAGTTTCCACGTACAGATCTAGGATTTTACTAAGTGTTAACGCATGTCCGGGAATGGGGTCACACCTGGGGCCTACACATGGCACCTTCCAACCTTAAACCACTCTCACACACATATCCTAGGGGCACATGCAAATTTTCATGTGATACCGACGCTCCAGCGGAATTCCTCCGGTGAAACCCTAGACCGGGGCCCCCAGATCGTCTACCCCTATAGCTCTTTCTGTACAAGGGTATCCCGGTGGACCTCTCTACTTGTTTTGGTTTGTTTTGGACATATGTACATGGAGAGCAAAGGTTGGGCCAACTTTGCCACATTCTAGGCCCCGGTTGTGACGCGGCGGGAGCTTCCACGTACAGATCCAGGATTTTACTAAGTGTTAACGCCTGTCTAGGAAGGAGGTCACACCTGGGGCCTACACATGGCACCTAACAACCTTGCACCACTCACAGACATATCCTAGGGGCACATGCGAGTTTTCATGTGATTCTGACGCTCTAGCGGTCTTCCTCTAGCGAAACCCTAGGCCGAGGGCCCCAGATCGTCTACCCCTATACCTTCTCTGTACGAGGGTAGCCCGGTGGCTCTATATACATGTTTTGGTTTGTTTAGGACATATTTACATGGAGAGCAGAGGTTGGGCCAACTTTGCCACATTCTAGGCCCCGGTTGTGACGCGGCGGGAGTTTCCACGTATAGATCCAGGATGTTACTAAGTGTTAACGCATGTCCGGGAAGGGGTTCACACCTGGGGCCTACACATGGCACCTACCAACCTTGCACCACTCTTACAAACATATCCTAGAGGCACATGCAAGTTTTAATGTGATTTCGACGTTCCGGTGGTCTTCCTCCGGCGAAACCCTAGACCTGGGACCACGAATCGTCTACCCCTATGGCTATCTCCGTACGAGGGTAGCCCGGTGGACCTCTCTACTTGTTTTGGTTTGTTTAGGACATATGTACATGGAGAGTAAAGGTTGGGTCAACTTTGCCACATTCTAGGCCCCGTTTTTGTCGTGGCGGTAGTTTCCACGGACAGATCCATGATTTTACTAATTGTTAACGCATGTCCGGGAAGGGGGTCACACCTGGGGCCTACACATGGCACCTACCAACCTTCCACCACTCTCACACACATATCCTAGGGGCACATGCAAGTTTTCATGTGATTTCGATGCTCCGGCGGAATTCCTTCGGTGAAACCCTAGACAGGGGGCCCCAGATCATCTACCCCTATAGCTTTCTCTGTACAAGGGTAGCCCTGTGGACATCTCTACTTTTTTTGGTTTGTTTAGTTCATATGTACATGGAGAGCAAAGGTTGGGCCAACTTTGCAACATTCTAGGCCCCGGTTGTGACGTGACGGGAGTTTCCACGTACAGATCCAGGATTTTACTAAGTGTTAACTCATGTGCAGGAAGGGGGTCACACCTGGGTCCTACACATGGCACCTACCAACCTTGCACCACTCTCACACACATCTCCTAGGGGCACATGCAAGTTTTCATGTGATTCCGACGCTCCGGCAGTCTTCCTCCGACGAAACCCTAGGCCGTGGGCCCCGGATCGTCTACCCCTATAGCTTTCTCTGTACGAGGGTAGCCTGGTGGCTCTCTATACTTGTTTTGGTTTGTTTAGGACATATGTACATGTAGAGCAAACGTTGGGCCAACTTTGCCACATTCTAGGCCCCGGTTGTGACGCGGAGGGAGTTTCCACGTACAGATCCAGGATTTTACTAAGTGTTAACGCATGTCCGGGAAGGGGTTCACAGCTGGGGCCTACACATGGCACCTACAAACCTTGCACCACTCTCACACACATATCCTAGGGCCACATGCAAGTTTTAATGTGATTTCGACGTTCCGGTGGTCTTCCTCCGGCGAAACCCTAGACCTGGGACCCCGAATCGTCAACCCCTATAGCTATCTCCGTACGAGGGTAGCCCGGTGGACCTCTCTACTTGTTTTGGTTTTTTTAGGACATATGTACATGGAGAGTAAAGATTGGGCCAACTTTGCCACATTCTAGGCCCCGTTTGTGTCGTGGCGGTAATTTCCACGGACAGATCTAGGATTTTACTAAGTGTTAACGGATGTCTGGGAAGGGGGTCACACCTGGGGCCTACACATGGCACCTACCAACCTTTCACCACTCTAACACACATATCCTAGGGCACATGCAAGTTTTCCTGTGATTCTGACGCTCCGGTGGTCTTCCTATGGCGAAACCCTAGACCAGGGGCCCTGGATCGTCTACCCCTATAGCTATCTCCGTACGAGGGTAGCCCGGTGGACCTGTCTACTTGTTTTGGTTTCTTTAGGACATATTTACATGGATAGCAAAGGTTGGGCCAACTTTGCCACATTCTAGGCCCCGGTTGTGACGCGGCGGGAGTTTCCACGTACAGATCCAGGATTTTACTAAGTGTTAACACATGTCCAGGAAGGGGGTCAACTTTGGGGCCTACACATGGCACCTACCAACCTTGCACCACTCTCACACACATATCCTAGGGGCACATGCAAGTATTCATGTGATTCAGACGCTCTGGCGGTCTTCCTTCGACGAAACCCTAGACCGAGGGCCCGTATTGTCTACCCCTATAGCTTTCTCCGTACGAGGGTAGCCCGGTGGACCTCTCTACTTGTTTTGGTTTTTTTAGTACATATGTAGATGTAGAGCAAAGGTTGGGCCAACTTTGCCACATTCTAGGCCCCGGCTGTGACGCGGCGGGAGTTTCCACGTACAGATCCATGATTTTACTAAGTGTTAACGCATGTCCGGGAAGGGGGTCACACCTGGGGCCTACACATGGCACCTACCAACCTTGCACCACTCTCATACACATATCCTAGTGGCACATGCAAGTTTTCATGTGATTTCGACGCTCCGGCGGAATTCCTTCGGTGAAACCCTAGACCGGGGGCCCCAGATCGTCTACCCCTATAGCTTTCTCTATACAAGGGTAGCCCGGTGGACCTCTCTACTTGTTTTTGTTTGTTTAGTTCATATGTACATGGAGAGCAAACGTTGGGCCAACTTTGCCACATTCTAGGCCCCGGTTGTGACGCGACGGGAGTTTCCACGGACAGATCTAGGATTTTACTAAGTGTTAACGCATGTCCAGGAAGGGGGTCACACCTGGGGCCTACACATGGCACCTACCAACCTTGCACCACTCTCACACACATATCCTAGGGCCACATGCAAGTTTTCATGTTATTCCGACGCTCCGGCGGTCTTCCTCCGACGAAACCCTAGGCCGAGGGCCCCGGATTGTCTACCCCTATAGCTTTCTCTGTACGAGGGTTGCCTGGTGGCTCTCTATAATTGTTTTGGTTTGTTTAGGACATATGTACATGGAGAGCAAACGTTGGGCCAACTTTGCCACATTCTAGGCCACGGTTGTGACGTGGAGGGAGTTTCCACGTACAGATCCAGGATTTTACTAAGTGTTAAGGCATGTCCAGGAAGGGGTTCACAGCTGGGGCCTACGCATGGCACCTACCAACCTTGCACCACTCTCACACACATATCCTAGGGGCACATGCAAGTTTTAATGTGATTTCGATGTTCCAGTGGTCTTCCTCCGGCGAAACCCTAGACCTGGGACCCCGAATCGTCTACCCCTATAGCTATCTCCGTACGAGGGTAGACCGGTGTACCTCTCTACTTGTTTTGGTTTGTTTAGGACATATGTACATGGAGAGTAAAGTTTGGGACAACTTTGCACATTCTAGGCCCCGTCTGTGTCGTGGCGGCAGTTTCCACGGACAGATCTAGGATTTTACTAAGTGTTAACGCATGTCCGGGAAGGGGGTCACACCTGGGGCCAACACATGGCACCTACCAACCTTGCACCACTCTCACACACATATCCTAGGGCACATGCAAGTTTTCCTGTCATTCCGACGCTCCGGTGGTCTTCCTCCGGCGAAACCCTAGACCGGGGGCCCTTGATCGTCTAGTCATATAGCTATCTCCGTACGAGGGTAGCCCGGTGGACCTGTCTACTTTTTTTGGTTTCTTTAGGACATATTTACATGGATAGCGAAGGTTGGGCACACTTTGCCACATTCTAGGCCCAGTTGTGACGCGGCGGGAGTTTCCACGTACAGATC